>OY728130.1:1289511994-1290761994 GCA_963277665.1 Viscum album | reverse complement strand
TTCCTAGAAAATATTATAACTAAATTTTAATTTACTCAAAAATAAAAATAAATTTGTCCTACCTATATTTAAATTTAACATAAAAATTTGAAAAAAGACACATATTCATTCAATTTTTAAAATATCATTACCCATATGAGTCAAACTGTTTATTCACTTCAATTCAATCAAAGATTTAGTTTTGGATTGGATCAAATTAGATTTTAGTTCAATAAAAATTTTAACTAAAATCACATCCATTTAACCCTCTTTCTTATGTTTCTTAAACCATATTTTTATTTTCCACTTTATTGATACAAATAAAATTAATTTTTTACAAGTCAATTATCCCCTTCATGGGTTCAATATTCACCTCACCTGAATAAATTAATTTTTCGCTTAGAAAATTTATTTATATATTTTTTAACTAATGTTTTTATAATATGTGTAAGTGCATAAAACTATGAAAGTGAAAATACTGAAATTTACATAGGGATACTCACACACAATGTGTCATTATCTCATAGATCCATTGTGTGTCCCTAATTTCCCATTTTATTCCAAGTTCAATGGACTAGTACCATTTTCAATTGAGTTGGATACCTAAAGTGTTATTTCTTAATAAGGTTATGTTTCTTGGGATTAGGTTAAAAATTCTAGGGATTTAATGTTATAAAACTGATTACACAAAATTCATTCACTCACACACCTCTTCCTATTTCTATGGCCAAAATTTCATAATAGAAGTGATTGATTTCACTCAGAAATCATATAAATATCACAGTTATAGAATCAATGAATTACATTAATTCTAACATGGTATTTTCAAACTAGGCAAGGTAGAAATTGGGTTTAAAATTTCAAAATAAAAAATTGTGCAAAATTTTTTTAACGGGACTGTATTTATAGAACATTCTTTAAAATATAGTGAAATAGAAACCTATAGAAACTATGTACATATTGCTAATTTTTTATATTTTATATTATTTTAGTTTTTTTAATTAAGTAAAAAATTATATTTAAAAAATAAAAAGTGTATTCACTATGTTCAAAAATAAAACATTTTTTATCTATTTATACATTTTCTATTCACTTATAGAGAATAGTGAACAAAAATTATTCAAATATTCTAAATAATTAACTAAAATGTAATATAAAACTATTAATCTAGGTTTAAGTGTCCCCCCTCCACTTGTTCATGATACCTCCCATTAAGATCCAATAGAATGCACAAAAAATCAGTGATTAAATAGTGCAAAAGGATAGATACAACCTAATATTTATTGTACAATAGGTTCAAGGAAATATATCCCCTAGTGCTCAATGGATAGCTTGAGCTATTATCCTAGGTACTGTCTACTTAGGGAAAACTTTCCAAAAATAGGTAAATCGTTATAGATGTAAACTAATGAAAATTAAAAATAATGATTAAAGATGTGAGGCTTGGTTTATCCTTTCTAAGAGGGGTTGTAGTTAGACTGTCCATATTTTGATAGTCTTGTGACTATCCTCAGTCTACAAGGGTGTGGTTTCTATGATGTGAACATGACATTCTTTTTCTTCTATAATATTTCATCTCTACTTCTTGGAGGTCCCTATTGATATAGTACTACACATCCATCTACTTTTCAATGTAAAATAGCTTTAATGGTTACATTGGAAGGATGATAAATGGGGTTTACTTGTGTTCTTACACATTGGTTGTGGCTTCCTCATCCAATGGATCCTTCGGTAATTTTTCTTCATAAACAACTATAGGAGTGTTAGTAGAAATCTATTATTGAATAAATCAAAACAATGTGAGTTTGAATCAATATATATCCCTTCATATGTATCATCTTGTACTTATATTTCCCCATGAGTGACTAATAGTGATTTTTCTTCTACTATTGTGCCTTCCTCCAGTGGAGTTCCATGGTAATGTTGGGGGAGCAGGGTCTTTATAATAGGTCCATCGACTTATTCATCTCTATTAATAACTTATATTATGGAATCTTATTTAATCTTTACTAAATTATATTCAATAAATATACCAAAGTAATTTTCATCTAGCTCCACAAGTTCATTATCCTAGGAAACCACATCCTTAATTTTTGTAACTCCAATTTCTCTTCTACTATTTCCTAATCTAATTATTATTCAAGGGGATCAATGTTATGTTATTCATCTTCTTTATCTAGGGATTACATTTTTTTATTGATCCTATAAAATTAAAATTAGGGTATAAAAAGAAAATTCATCTTTCATAAACTTATAATGAAATGAGTTAAGTGCAGTGGTATCTACTTTATTAGTTTCAACATTTTGATAAATTTCTTGGTAAAATCCCTATTTGAATATGTCTTGTGTGGATAGTGGTAACATTGGGAATTCTATATTCACCTTATAATTGAGATCATAAAATTATTAATTTTTAGAAACCTCAAGGGAATACAATAATTATGATTTTATTATTTCATTAACAATAGGAGGGATATTAATGGATAATTTATTTTCTATAAAATTATATAAAGAAAATTTCAAAAGTAATTATCCCTAAATTATTTCATCATTGTGTTTCTTTTCCCAATAAACTTGATATAAAAATATTTTATAAAGGGTAAATATTTGAAGATCCTCTGATTCTAAAAAACCTCCATAATCCTCTAAAATATCTTCTCAAGAAAATATTAAAGGCTCTAATGCTTCATATTTTTGTTGTTTAACTTTCTTAACAATTTCTTGGTAGGTGGTGTCTAATTCAGATGATATTATACTCAACTTCTCAATAATTTTTCAATGTTACTCCACTTTTTTGTTCTCTTTCACTTAATAATACTTTTGTATAGATGAGTAGCGTTGAATTTTTTCCAATTTCAGTTCTTCGGTTTAATGGTGTAAGATAATTTACTATTGTTGGTGGTTGGGTTTGTTTATTTATTAGTTTCTTTCTTTCCACCAATTAGTTTATACTGAAGGATTCTATTGTTATAAAAAAATATAATGTATAAAAAATGAAGAAATATTGGAAAGAAAAAAATACATATTTATAGTTGTGTTAAAGAAAATAAGAGCTTATTCTTTCTCCCCAAAAACAGCGCTATGTTGATCATGTGTTTTTAATGGGAAGTGGTCAAATAGAAATTCTATTTTAATTCTAAGGTATCCTAGTGGATAACCAGGTTTTTCTCTCAATTATAAGTTTTTGGGTGTCTCACTATCCAGAACTCAGGTATTTTTTTCTTGATTTTGAAAGTATACAGAATTAATGATTGGTTTTTTGTTGTTTTTGATTGAAAGGAAATAAGAAGTAAAATGGAAATGAAAATGAATAGATAATTAATTCTATAAATTAAAATAGATCTAAAATTGAATTATAGTAATATCTATCATAATTCACTTTTGATCTAAATCATTCGATTCAATGAGTATGATAAATATCATTCACCTATTCAACCTCCACTATTTTATTAACTATAAAAACACTAATATGGTCAATATATCCTTAAAAAAACCAGTCATTCCATGTATTCTCTTAGGTGAATATGTTAAAAAATTACCCAATCGAGTGAATGAACTCACTCACACACATGGCAGCAATCACATACTATTATTCCTATCGAACCACATGAATCCACTCGTATGAAGTGTGGACCAAAATAGAGGGAGGATTTTTTATGAAATAGTTTGAAGAGTGTCACAATGTCAATGGATTTTATAGTTAAAATAGTATTCTCCACACTCTACTTCCCTTATTGAAATAGAATAAAAGAGGAGATAGATTGGGAGTTAAACACATAAATTCAAGATTTTCACCATGATTCCCCCTTGGACCACCCATAATGGGTTAGATCTCTATGATCATGGGTATCCAAATCATTGGGATGTCACAGATTTAAGAAACATAATTATATTGATGGTGGAAATAACCACACAACATAATTAACTAAACAGAACCAAATTAGTATTGACTTGTAAAATTAAAATACCTAAATAAAACAAAAATGGATGAAAAACCTAGTTGGAATATGTTGAATATCTTGAATAGGGAAAAGAGAAATATATTTCTAAACAATTAAATATAACTCCACATATAATTCAGTGAAAATAGAAAATCTCATTCTCCTACTTCAGATGAGTTCCATGTTTTGTGGTTGATGGTTGAGATCTATCATGTTAGGAGAATCTTAGTTCCCTGATTTCACATACATTCAGAATTTTTTTGCAGTATTTTGTGGCTCCAGTGGAAGTCTAATTCTACTTTACATCATTTCACATACTATTTCTATATGACTCATTTGGACAGATAATGGAATGGATTTTTTGGACATTATTTGTAAATTGGGCCTACACCTGGATAAATTCTAATTTCAATGATGGGCATAGGCATGGACATTATTGGAAATAAAAAAATACATCAATTAGTTTTATAAAGATATTATTATTTATCTATATATATATTATAGATATATAGATATATTTTATCTTTATCTTTATTTTATACTTATTTGATGTGTGGAGCTTGGTTTGATAGGGGGATTTAATCTTGGAGCTCAGTGGTTTCAGTATTATCCCTCACTTGGTGGTCATGATTTCTAGTAGTGGTGAGAATCTGGCATCATTAGTTTCATAGTGGCAGTTTCAAGTTCCTCTAAAGGTCTATATTGAATCAACCTATGTGGATCTTCTATGGAAAGTTTATTGGTGGTGAGTGGTCTCTTCATTCGATGAGGGTGCTACTTATGCAGAGGAAGTTGAATCTGGTATGGAAACATGACATGGTTGGCTTTGAGTAGTGGTGACTATTTATTCTAGTGTTTGAAATGGAATCTCAGTATCACGTGGTTCATCTAGATCTGGTGTGGAATTTGAGGCTTCGGTTGATTGTGTTTGCAGGATAGGAAGATCTAGTTCATTTGAGATGTGTCCAAAGTGTAATAGGTAGGAGATAGGATAAAATATAGAGGTTACCATGAGAATATCTCACAATAGGCATGCCTACCATGAGATGGGTGGAGGTGCAGCATGGTGGCCCATGGTCAATATAGTGATCGGGATTGGGGGTTGTAGTAGGACGATCATGATCAGTTGGAGGTTACTACTAGAAGGGCTCATGGTTGGTGTAATTACCAATAAGATGGATTTTCATGGTCAGTGGACAATCAATGATCATGGTTAGTGTGGTGATGGTTCATGTTATGGTCTCTTCCAACCTTTTCATTTTTTTGACCTGTATAAAAAATCTCTATCAGTGCACTATTTTTTTCTAAAAAATTAATTTTAATTCATTAAAATCAGTATTTTAATAATTAATTTAAATCACTTTAGTTTCAAACCAATTCCAATTCCACTGTTAAATTATAGTTCAAAAATTTATATAAAATTGTTTGGATTTTAAATTTGTATAAAAAATTATTAACTCATTAAAAACCAATATTATGTTATGTTTTCTATTGAGTTCATGAATTCTCAAAGTCAATAAAAATGAATGAATTTTCTAATATTTGAATTATTAGTAGAGGTATTTTCAATGAATAATACATAAAAATATTTAAATTTTTAGCTAACATCATATGGGTTATGTTTTCCTTTCTTAAGGAACCATATACAACCCTTTTTTTGATTTGCTTTCTAGAAAATGTGATCTCCCACTTGAAAATACAAATATTTACTTCTGTTATAATAATGGATCTTTTTCCTTCTTTGATCTTCATTAATGTGGGTTTGAATAGTATTTACCTTCACCATTGTATCATGACCTGACCCACTGGGGCCTACCTAACTAGCGATAAGACGACTGTAACAACCACAAGCCAACATCTAATAGTCTAAGGGTTGGAAACTAGTGATTATTAGGCATATCCCACAAATGGGAGGTATTAACCTAAGTATATTTATGCCCGCACACCACTACAAACTCATACAATGTTGAAAGTTAAGTAAAATGGACATTAATCCATGTATACGTCTATAATCTCACAACCATATTATGAAAAGGTATTGAAAGTGAAAAAGGGTCCAAATACAAGCCCTTCCAAAATTGGTAAAACAGACCAACTTATTCAGAAATTGGTGACAATTGTAAAATTCTACACTGGTAAGAACCTCAGTATATCTATCCTAAAACTAATCTCCTCCTACTCTTGATTCTCCTGAGAATCCATAAAATGTATTATCATCTACAAAAGACAAAACATGTATGGAAAGAGCCCATGTAGGGGTGTGTATAACAATACCTAGTAGGAAAACACAAAATAACCAAACATAAATCATCAATATTAGCCAACTCATCAATACATAGGTATGTTAATAATTATATGAAACATAATAATAAATATAGAAAACCCAAATATACTCAAAACCGACAACCTACATCATATGGCCTCAACCAATACTACCAATATCAAGATTATACATGAAGCTTCAAGGTAAATATCATTTGGGAGGGATCTCTCTACAAGAAATTCATTCATTGACAAAACTCATTTGAGAGGTCTTGCTTATCTGGCCTCACTAAGATGTTATTTCTAAATCATCATAGAATATGCTACCCAAATAGGGTATCACACTCAGGACTATTGGGGGAAACCACCAACCCAACTGGATCAAACTACTAGATAAGGGATTGATTCCCTATAATTTGTTTTCACATGGATACCACTAACCCCACCTAGGGATTATATGATATAGGATACCACCCTGGACCTCATGGATGGATACTATGAACTTTATATAAAATGGAACCCATATAGGGAATTAAAATATTGTTTCAAGGACACAATGGAATGTCGTACCATCATAGTGATAAACTAAGGAATTAAATTCATCTGAACTTGGTCTATACTAATGAGATAGAGGGCCTCACACAACACTAGAAAAGATACACAACATGTAACTCCTTCTCGAGGTTCTTCCCATGTCTCACCTTATCACACGACATGTACAACTCTATATATATGGCATGTACATGAGGGGTACATATTGGGTAAAGGTAAGGTTGGAAGTTTAACATGCCCCCAACCCATGCCAATGTACTAGTCATGACTGTGTGCGATGGTATTTCCCATGTACTTGGTCTTGTCTGAGTACCAGGTCATGTAAGTGTTCTTTACCAATTATTTAGTTCCTGAACATTCCCTTGCCCATGTATTCTCTAGGATACATGGTAGGCCTGCAGCACCAAGTCACATGACCTGTGATATTTTATTTTATATGAAATCCTATAACCACAGCTATGGACCCCACATGGAATTTTTTCTTCGGTTACATGCCCTGTAACATGGGATTTTCTAGAACCCCATTTTTAATCTTCACATCATTCATTTCCACTACCTCCATATAAAATCTTGGTCCGATAATGTATATATAAGTTTGATCAAACTTTTCATCACTATTTTCTGAAAATTTTCCATCAAAGTCGATGGGAATCATCTTTTGTCTCCCCACACCATCATCACACATCAAATCATGAATCAAGAAAACATTGATCTGATCATGATCAACCAATGAACATCCACCACTTTCATCAAAACTCAATGGAAAAATTCACCCACATTATTGCTTTTTCAATTGAAATAATGTTTTCACAATTATTAAATACAAGGTATTCATTGAATTGTCATCAAAAAAATTTACGTTGACGAACGTGTGAAGAAATAGGGGAGAAATGCACAAAAACTAAGGAACAAACCTTGGACATGTTCATGTCAGCACTAATTTTTTCCATTATAATAACTAATGATGAGTAATAACAGTCAAAAAATCAATTACCCCAAATCCTAGGAATAAATGAACATGAACCCATAAGCACGATCGAATCACAAATCAAACTATTTGAGAATTTATTTTCATTCTCTATGGGATAATTAATGGGAAAATAAATCCTATAAAACAATACACTATGTCAGTTTGGATTGATTACTTATGAAGAATGAATTTGCATCATCATCATTGGTGAAATCCTCAAATTGCATTGGTGAGAACGATAATTGATTCTCCATCATCATACACCAAGTCTTCCTCAAATTCTCTCTCTCCATTATTAGGGTTATGTTTTTTAACCTAGGAATTTTACATAAGAATTTTTAAATAAGGATAGGGTTAATTCACTATACTAAAGATAATAAATAAATTTATTTATTAATTTATTTCATTATTTTAATCTATGATATCATTTTTGCAAAAGTCCCCATACCGACATAGGTTATATCTTTCCTAGGGTAAAGTCAATGTTATGAACTCAATGATGATCATAGATTTCCCATACGAGTGACCATTTTTTATTTATTCCACTATTTTAGGAATGTGCATTATATTAATATATTTAATATTTTTATTAAATCATTTTCCGGCTCACAAGACTCATAATCTCATGTTGTCTTTTCCCATGTACCGAAGCTTCATCACTCGGTGGATCATCCACGTGATCACGCAATGGAATCCTAGTTGGTTGTCTTCATGGAAACATCATGAAATAAACAAGACACACCATAGTCAATGAGTATATTTGGGGAACTGACTTAAGAAAGAAATAGAAACCACAACCCATAAAAATATGATGCATGTACCAATTTTTTTCCCTTTGACTAGTTTCTACATGTAATGAGTCAATAAGAAGGTTATCAAAGTCTTGGTGAATAGATACATTGGTAGTCATACCAACACTGGAGTCCTTGGCCTGAAATCTAAACTCAAAACACTTAACACTATTTAAATAAATCTTGAACCAATATCGCATATGGATAATCTCAAAACTCTGTTCTTATAGTAGAATTGTGTTCTATGATACCAATATATCATGAATTGACACATAGAATCCTACCATGATGTTGATAATCCAAGTGTGACAACCCCAATCCCACCTCTAATAGTCCATGGGATGGAAATCATCATTGATTAGTCTTGTCCCACACATAAGAGGAATTAACCTAAGTACTTATATGCATGCGCAGAACTCCAAGCATTCATGTGCACAACTCGAAGATCATATAATGCTGAAAGTAAAGTGAAACTGATTCCAATGCATAAATACATCTATAATTATACAACCAGAGTGTGAAAAAGGTAATGAAAGTTATAAAGGAGAAAAATACATGTCTAGTTGGAATTGAAAAACATATTCTAACCTTTTTTTTAATGAGTGGAAAACTATCCAATGAAACTCCAGTAAGGACCTTGGTTAGTTCATCCCAAAACTAAGCTCCATCTACTCTAGGTCCTCCCAGGACTCTATCAAATGGTTTACATCTACATAAGACTTGACATGTGCTGGAAGAGACCATACAGGGGTGAGTATAACAATACCCAATATGGAACTTCATAATAACCAAACATAAATACAATACCCCAGGATTTTAAAAAACATAATATTTGATAAATCATTCAACACACAACAATAATTTTAAATGAACAACAATATAAAATTAAAATATTATTATTTTAATGTAATCGATATAACCTAAACATTAAATATATAGGAATAAATATTATTAACCAGTTTATTTAATACATATAAAGGTCTTAATCTATATAAATTTATTAAAAAATTATTAATAAATAAGCACTTAGCTTTTAAAAAATATATTTTATTCTAGAAAAAATATTTTCCGTTAAAAATGTTTTTTATTTCTTTTGGTTAGAAAATATTATAATTAATTTATAGATATCTTATAAAATTAATTTTATAAAATAAACATCATTTTTTAAATAATAATATAAAAATTAACTTAGGGTAAAATTTTGGAATTTTCTAAAATGTTTTATTTTTCTATGAATAGTGAAAACTACCGGTTTTTCCAATACTATCTTATTTTCATTAAATAAAGTAATTTAAAAAGTTACATAATATTTTCGATTTTTTATTACATTTAAATATAAACTATTTTATTTCTAATATTCTAATTTATTTTTTTTTAATCATCAATTTTCATTATTTAACATATTTTTATTTTTATTCTTAAAAATGTGGTTTTCTGCAAAATGTTATTATGTGCATAAAGTTTATCCATTTTAATAAATTAAAATAACCATTATTAAGGAAATATATAAATAAAATTAATACCTTATACATATATTTTTATTAGTCTAACTTCATACAATGATTTTACTAGCCATAGAGTTAATATAATATCATCAATTACATTAAAAAATGCATTTCATGAAAAAACCTTTTTCGACATGTTTTGCGGTTTAATTTAAAATTTAGTTCTAAAAATTATATGATTTAAATTTAATAAAATTTATTCCATATTTTTAATCAACATAATATATATTATGTAAAAAATTATACTTAATTTTGGTTATTATGAATAAAAAAACTATATAAAAACTAGTTACCGTGGAAAAAACAAAAATGGTAAAAGTGAGTAACTTTAGAGGTAAATTGATTAAAATGTGTAAGAATTGATTATTTTTGAATGGTGTAGGATTTTCATGACAATATAACCCCAACAATCCATTATTTATAAATTTTTTAGGAACATGGAATGGGATTTACTTCTTATTATTAAATAGTTTTGTGTATTTATAAAAATGTCGCTCCCTCTCTCTAATAAAAGAGAACCTCCTCTTCTTTCAATTACACACTTAAAAATCATTTTGTTCCAAAAAATACAAGCTAAAATCCCTTTCTTATGTCCCTAACTACATACTATATTCCTTTTTTATCATAAAACCAATCTAGGAAGTCTTTAGGTATAATCCTAAAGAGGTGGACTAAAGAAGAGGTATCGTGCTTCATCGAGATTCTTGATTTTATTTCTTATTTCGCCTCATTAAGGTATTAATAAATCATGATGATATAAAAACATAAGTATCTCAAACATAAAATGATGTTAATATTTTAATTTAATAACATAAATCCCTATCCTCTTCCATCAAAATGGAAATGAAACCATATTTTGTGTGTACGGAGGACTACCGCCTCATGAACCGAGGTAATTCATTTTCTATCATCGCTTCTCACAACTATTAATGATAATGGATTAAATTTTTATATATGTTATTAATGACATAATAATAATTTTATATGTATAATATATCATATATGTTAATACATTGTCATTTATTGAAAAATGATAACACATTTCATATGTACGGCTGACTACTTCCTCACGAAGCAATGTGATTTTTTTTACAGTATCACATGGATGATATATGAAAGTGTATTTAAAAAAATAATATTATATTTATTATATTATGATAATTATTTAAAGGTAAAATAATTTTTACCTTCTTTCCATCATGATCATAAGAAAAATGGAAACGTTACACATGTGTATGTACGTCCTACCATCTCTATGATTGTAATGTCTTTCATTTTGCATAATGAAAATCCATGGATATCTTTAAAATTATAATTTATGTATAAAAATTAAAATTATTTAATTATTATTATTATGGATATGATTGAACAATTAACCCTTTGACCATGGTCAACACATCGATGGTATTTTGAAATTATGAACTGAGCATCCTCAAAACACCTGACGTGGAAATAACTTATTAAATAATAAAAGAAGTCATTAAAATAAATGAAATAAATGGTTTAAGTATATGTAACTAAACATTGAATAGGTTATTAAGAAAAAATATAATTTTATAATTTTATTATACATGAGATTAAATAGATATATGAAAAATTATGGACTCGAGGTAAGGGTTTCATATCGAAACTTCATTCTTGGAGACACATATTATTTTGTACACTAAAATTCTTTTAAATTGTTTATATTCTTACTCTTTACATATTATATAATGAATAATTAATAATTCCTGATATTTTATTTTACAATTCATTTACTCCATTCAGGGGATTTATGATTCAATAGTTACCAAAGTGGTAAGGGTTTATTTTTCAATGTCATTTTTACCGGGATTATTTATTCTTTAATTTTCATTGTAAGAAATTATGTTTTCATTTTATAATGAAACACTTTATTTTCATATCTTATGGTTATTCAAAAAAAATTAAATTTATAATACCATTTTACTCTTTATTTACTAAAAATGATTATGAAATGTTTTTTAACAAAATCTAACTTTATTCCTCTCTTCAGTCAAAAATCATTTTTCCATATCTATGTTTTCTAAAAATATTATAAAGAATATTTTTAACAATATAAAAATGATTTATTATAAATATTTTTACCCATTTTTTAATTTTTATAAAAAAAATTCAAATGAATCTTATTGTTGTTTTCTAAATGTGGTATTTTCATCCTTTTTACGATAACATGAAAGGAATGGGTTTTAACTTATATTCCATGTATGAAATTAACTTCCATCATGACCACTAATTTATTTTAATATTCCATTATATGTTTCAATAGTTATTTTTTAAAAAAAATTCTATAGTATTTTGTAAATTTCATGATATTAAATAAGTGATTTGAAATTGAAAATAGAATTTTTCCCAAGAAATATTAGATGTGGTCTTTTAAATATGTTTTCATCAAAAAATCAACCTTTGATATAATGGATTGCTTCTAGATTATGTATATATGTATCTCATATATATACCTAGATTATTCCCCCTTAATATTATGGGGTAATACATTCCTTAAGTTCATCTCTCAAATCTCCTCATTACAAAATTTTAATTTCTTACGATATGAGAAAATATTAGACATCCCATTTGTTTCCATCGGTAATTAATATGATTATGCATAATGAATGATTTCCTTTTTTTTACACACATAATCATGAAAATATTATGATGGGTTCACCTAGATATCTCTCTAATGAATTGGTTAAATCTTCAGTCTCATGAGGTATCATGTTTGAAATTAGGGAGTAAACCTAATCTATTATGATAGTTTTCTACCATGTGATATTGTCTAGGAATTTATACTTTACTCGTGATTATTTCATGTTATATATTGTTGGAAAATTTAATTTGATGCAATAATCTTATAATACCATGTTTTTTATGTTATTCACCTATTTTATCACCCTTTAACCTTCAATTTTATGATTTCTGGTTATACCTTTTACTCACATATTATGTTTTATTTTCATTTTTATTTCTTTTATATGATTTTTATCTCACCCCTTTTGTCTAAGTATTCCCTAGGATATATCATGTATTTTTAAGAGATCAAAAGGATTTACAATCTCATAATAGAGAATAGAATAAATAAGTTTTATTTTATCAAAAAATTGATGTATTATGAACTCGGTCTTCCAAAGACAATACATCTCACAATCTTTGGGTTGTAATTAATATATGTTTATATTAAAAATAATTTAATAATATTTATAAAAGGCTTGGGTATCTATAGTTGGTATCAAAGAAAATGTTTAGATAACCTTTGAATATTAGGATGAGAAAATGTTAGTGATAACCCTATGAATAATTATAAGTATAATTCTATTAATAGAAAGATATCATGGAATATTGGTAAAGAATATAAAGAGTGGTTTCCAAGAAATTACATCCATGTCCGGATACTACATGTGGGTGTGGCTTTGGAACAGTTGTATATATGGATAAATATCTAAAAGGTAACATTGAGTTGGACTCAATCACCACCTAGTGCACAATAATAGGCATTGTTTCACACCTGGTTTGGCATAACCAGGAGATATTCTATAGAGATTCACAAACTCTTTATGAATAATTATTAAGGACTTGAAATAAATTTATGTTATACAAACTAATAGGAAACATTAACATGGATAACCTAGATTAAAACATAGAGGATCATAATTTAAGATATAATTATAATTTATATGTTATACCTCTTAATATTTTTCATTTCCATTTTTTTAATTTATTAGTTAATGTATTCTCATTTTGTTTTTCATCTTTTATTTAATAGAGAGAAATATGAGAAATCATTCCAACGCCAATGTGATAGGAAATGTAATGATTTTCGTAACTATATTCCTAAAATAATAGAAATATAAATTTTAATTATATTTATCATTCCAAATGACTTATCTCAAATTAGATTTAAAAACTGTAAAATAGTTTAATTTAAAAACACATTAAAGAAGAGAATGATGGAATCTAATGAAAGTTCAAGTGTTAATGATAATAAATAAAAAAAGATTCAATTTTCTTACATGTAAAAAAACATGGTAAGATACACCAAGTAAAATTCATCAAAGGATTTTTAATATGATTTATTTATGGTATAGGAGGGTACAAAGTAGCTAATTTCCGAAGGAAAATTAAGAGTTTGTTTGGCAAGTCCTAATAAATAAAGTTCAACCTAAGGCACCACTAATTGTTGAATATCGTAGATATGGGAAACTTGGTAATTATTAGAGTTAGTTCCCTAATCCTAGGATTAATTTCTAAGGGTGTATGTTATAAAAATCATTGAAGTATAATGATTGAACATTTTAGGTTTTTGAATTCAAGAATCATGTTGTCTAAGTTTTTTTATTAATGGTATTATGAAACTTATAAGGATCTTTCTATAGTAGTTTTCCTTTAAGGTTTTGAAAGAATATGTTTAATGGTACTAATGAACTACAAGTGTGTTTTAATGGTAAGGTAATATTTTATGTAAGAATAAATGATTGAGGAAAATATGATCTCTGATATTTTATTAATATTGGGGTAATTATAGTTATTTAAAATTATTTAATTTTCTGGAAAATAATTAGCCAGATAGAAAACCTTAGAGGTTAAAAATGTGATTTTATGAAAAAAATTTATTTTTTAAGATATTAATTATATTATTGATAACATTATAGAATCAAGGTTAATTATGAATATAATTATCAATTTTTTCTATATAGTTAGAAAAAGGACAACTCGCAAGTTTTACGACAAATCACAAGTCGTGTGACAATGCGTCACCACGGGAAAGGTTATGGGGCTTAAACATGTAACCTAAGAGTTATAAGGGTCAATTCCTACCATTTTCCTATGTAATTTACCATGTATTATCATATTTAGTTTACTGAAATTGTTTTATAGATAAATACTAAGTATATTTTTGTTAAAAAAATTTAGGAAACAAATTTTTTGAATTTTTATAATTTTGAGGTGATTGATGATATTTTTTGGAAGAATTTCAATTAGTTGAGGTATGTGTAACCCCTAAGTCTAAAAAATTATTTAACATGAAATATAATTTGGTAAGAACACAATTAAAGTTTTTGATGTTGAGATTATTTATCATGTAGGGTTATTAAATGATTTAAGTTAAACTTAAGATTTTGAGATTAATATTAAGGTGTATTCAATTTGGGAATTATCATACCTTGTGTTAACCATTTGTAGTTTTAATTAATGTTTAAATACAATAGGAATATCTTTATATCATTTAATGGAATCATTTGATCTTTTAGAAGTTAATTTTAGTGCTTCAAGCATAATAAGTTCATATTCAATACTCATCACTTGGAGAAATATATGATATTAGGATGAAAAATGATTAAAGGATGAAATTATACTTTTCAAGTAAGTATATGTCCTATATTTTTTTATATATGGTAAAATTATCCCTCAACTTTAGAAAAAAGCATCTTAAAATAAAAAATATATTCATTTATGATAAATTGTTGGTCTCTTATATCTTAAATAAGGAGATAAAGTTATCTATTAAATGGATATTTCTTCCAAATCCATGTTTTAACTTCGCAACAATTTTAAAATACGACAAAACCTTATTATGTGATTACCTTATTAATTTCCTTCATATATTTTTAAGATGATGTTTTTATAACTCCTTTTTACGATGTGTGTTTTCTATAAAAGAATTTTACAATTTCCAACCCCTGATTACAAAGAAAAAGTTAAATTGTGAGGACGTGATTTATTTAAGGGGTATGGAATGTAAAACACCATGATTTTAAACTAATATAATATTTTATAGTGTATTCAACATGTAACACTAATTTTAAATGAAACATGATATAATATTAAAATATTATTATTTTAACATTACTTGTATAACATAGCTATTAAATTGACAAGTGTGAATTATATTTACTAATTTATGAAATATATATAAATGTAATACTAAATTTAAATTAGTTTAAAATTTCTTATGAAATAAGCTCTCAATTTTTAATAATGATATTTTATTCTACAAAAAGAATGTTTCCTTCAAAAATAATTTTTATTGATTTTTAAGATCAAATATTATAATTAATTTATGTAAATTTTAAAAATGTAATTTTATAACATTAATTTTTTTAAATCATCATTTCAAAATTAACTTTTTTTAAATTTTTGGATTTTTCTGAAATGTTCGGTTTTTTAGTGAATAGTGAAAAATAATGATTTCACAAATACTGTCATTTATTATCATAAAATAAAGTAATTTAAAAGTTCAATTATATTTATTATTTGGTATTAAAGTGTAATATGAACTATTTTATTTATAATAATCTAAATAATTTCTTTTGAATAATCAATTCTCATGATTTTACATAAATTTATTTTTATTCTTAAAAAACGTGGTTTTCTCCCAATTGTTTTAATGTGCATAAAGATTTTTCATTTTAATTAATTAAAATAACCTTTAAAAAATAATTAAATTAAATGAATATATTATAGATTTATTTCTATGAATTTTAATTCAAATAATGATTATTTCTATTCATATAGTTAATATAATATCATCTATTGCTTGAAAATGAATTTCATGAAAAACAATTTTCAACACATTTCTGAGAATAATTTCTAATTGAATTATTCCAATTATATTATTTTAATTTTATAAAATTTATTCCATATTTGGAATCAAAATAACTAATATTAGGTAATATGTAAAAGTTAATTTTGGTCATAATGAATCGTAAAAATAGTAGAAAAAACTAGTTATCATGGTAAAAACTAAAATGATAAAAGTGAGTGGCTTAGAGGTAAATAGAATTACATGTTTAAGAAATTTTTTTTTTTTGAATTTTGGAAGTTTTTATTTACCATATAACCCCTATTATCCATTATTTATCAATTTTGGAGGAATATTTCATGAGAGATACATCCCATTATTGAATAGTTTTGGGTCTTTACAAAAAATGACACTCCCCTTCACTTAAAAAAAGGAACCCCATATCCTCTCCATTTCATACTTAAAAAACCTTTTGGTTCATCCATTATCTACCCAAATACCTTTTTTATTCCCTCCCATATCCTATAATCCTTTTTTTAATTATAAATTCAATCTAGGAATGCTTGAGTTATAATCCTAAAGAGGTGGTCTGAAGAAGTTGTATCATTCTTAACTGAGCATCTTTGTTTTATTTCTTATTATGCATCCATAAAATGTTACTCAATAATGATGATATAATTAAATAATTATATCCCATATACTATTATTTTTTATGTTAATATAATAACCTAAATCCATCTCTGCTTCCATCAAATGAAAAATGAAACCATTGTTCATGTGTACGGTGGACTACTGTTTGGCAAACCAATGTAATTCATTTTACATCATCATCTCTCACGTATAATCGGGATAATGGATTAAATGATTATATAAAATGTTAATTACATAATTATACACATTTAAAGTTAATATATCATATATTATTTTACCTTATAGTATATTGGAAAATAAAAACATTGTTCGTGTGTTCACCAACCTACCACCTCGCAAAGTGATGTGACTAATTTTTTAATGCATTGCATAGATGATATATGTAAGTATATTTTAAGTAATAATATTATATTTATTTTATTATTATTATTTTTTAATGATAAAATAAAATATACCATATTTTCATCATGATCATTGAAAAATGGAAAGGTTGCACATGTATACATACGGTCTACCGTCCCCATGATTATAATGCAGTTCATTTTTCATAACCATAATTCATGGTTATTTTTAAAAGTATAATTTTTTTATTAAAATGATAATTATTTCATTATTATTATTTTAGATATATTATAATAATTAATTCTTTGACCATGGTCAACATACGGATGACATTTTAAAATTATAAACAATGTTTCCCCAAAAAAAACTGAAGTGGACATAACTAAATAAGTAATTAAATACATAATTAAAATAAATGAAGTAAATGGTTTATGTATAAATTATTAAACCTATAAAATGTTCTAAATAAAACAAAAATCGGTATAATATTATTATATAGGATATAATGTATATACACGACAAAGTCTGGACTCTATAAGGGTTTCGTCTCAAAACATCCGTCTTTAAGAAATGTGTTCTTTTATTAATTTAATTTAATTAAAATGGTGTATATATTATACCTTTAAATATTATATAATTAATAAATCATAATTCATGATATTTTAAGGTAAAATTAATTTAATGTTTTAATTGTAGTTATGATTCTAAAGTTACCAAAGCGGAGAGTGTTAATGTTTCAATCTCATTTTAATTGGGATTATTTATTCTTGGATATATATTGTAGGAATTTATTTTATTATTGTATAAAAAAACCCTTTAATTTTATTATCCTCAAATTATTTATGAAATCTAAAAGTGATAGTACCATTTTCTTCTCTTTTTCCCTTAAAATTGTTTAAAAAAATATTTTAATAAAAGATGATTTCATTTCTCTCTTCAATCGAAAGTCATTTTTTCTTCTATATACATGTTTTCAAATAAATATGTTCAATAATATTTTTAAAATTAATAAAATGATTTATTAAAGACATTTTCCCATGTTTGAGTCGTATAAAATGTATTTAAAGTAATCTTCTTATCAATTTCCAAACAATATTCTTTTTAACTTATTTACAAGAGTGGGAAAGGAATGTTTCTTTAAATAATATGACATGTATGAAATTACTCATTGTCCTGACCACTCAATTATTGTATGATTCAATTATAAGTTTCTAAAATAATGTTTTTAATGTGAATTTTTTCTATAATATTTTTAAAATATCTAGATTTTTAATAAGAGATTTCAAAGTGAAAAAGGTATTTTCCTCAATAAGTATTGCTTGTGATATGTAGATACATTTGAATCAATTATGTCAACCATTGTTGTTATGGATTGCTTCTAGATTTTATATATATATATATATATATATATATTTCACATATATACATGGTTATCTTAACTTAATTTTATAGGGTAATATATTCCTTATGTTCATCTCTCAAATACCATCATTTTGAAATTTCCTCTGGTTATTATCTGAGACTAGATTATGAAACTCATTTCGTTTAATGGGTAATTTTTATATTTATTACTTATGATTTATTTCATTTATTTGGAACAAATAATCATAAACATGTTGTGGTTTGAATTCCTAGATTGCACTCTACTGCATTTGGTAAATAATTAGTCTCATGAAGAGTCATTTATGGGATTTTGGAGTAAACCGAATCCATTATGGAACTTTGACCACCATGTAATATTGTATAGGAAGTTATCCTTGACTCATGTTTTTTTCATGTCATATGTTTCATCCACATTTCCTATGATGAAATTATCTTATGATACCATTTTATTTATGTTATTCTCCTATGTGATTACCCATGATCCATCTCTTTTATGATGTCATGTTATACCTTTAACACACACGTTATGTTTCATTTTCATGTTTATTCTATTACTAGGATTTTCAACTCACCTATTTTTTATATGTATTCCTCACGTTTTCTCACTTGGTTTTAGGATCTCTAAATTATTTAGGATCTTTTTATGTAGAATAAACTAAATATTTTTTATTTTATTCTCACTTTGATGTATTATGAACTTAGTATTCAAAAGACAATTGGACTCATGATATTTAGGTTGTAATTAATAGAGGTTTATGTTAAAAATCATACAATAATATGTTTAAAAGGGTTGGGTTACTATAGAAAATAATCAAGATTATTCATTTTATCAATAAAACGGTATGTCAATCAAATATTAGCCATAATAATAAACAGGAAAAACTCAGATATACTCAAAATAGAAAACCATTATCAATAGGTATCAACCAATGTTATCTCCCTCAATATTCTACTCAAGGATTCAAGGTGACACTCATTTGGTAGGGGTCACTCAATGATCCATGTTTTCATTGATGACCCTCAATGAAGAGGTTATGCTCATTTGGCCTCGCTAATATGTACTCATGGAATCTTTATAGATCGCACTGCCTAGATAGGGGATCACACCCAAGAACACTGAGGGGTTCCAACAACCCTACTATATCAAACTACTATATAAGGTATCAAGTCCTTGTGCATGGTGGTCATGTCGATACAACTAACCCCTCCTATGAAATATATGATAGAGGATCCCACCATAAACCTCATGAAGATATTCTATGAACTCTATCTTAAATAGAAACCATATAGGTAATCAAAATCTGATGTTGAGGATGTAATGCCACATTATACCCTCATAGGGATATACCATTGAATTTCACTCAACTAAACCTCATCTATACTGAATATCCATACGGCCGAACACTGCCCTTGAAAATGTGCACTGCATGTACTAGGGGTACAAGGAGTTCCCCACCTATTAAAGGGTCTGTTCATTTATTACAATCTCACATGACATTTAAACCTCCATATATATATTGTGTCCTTGAAGGGTTCATAGCATATAATGTTTAGGATGGAACATAGCTTCCCTCCAACCTTTTCATGTGTACATCTGGTCATACTCTTGTATATTTGGGTATTCCTATTTACTATATTTGTGCTTGTGTATTCAGTCGTGTGTGGGTATTGGTTTGTGACTATGTACTCTAAATGTTCTCGTGTTCTTGGTCTTGTCTATGCCCATGTATCCTCAAGGATACACACTGAGCCACCATCACTGGGTCACACAGTGTGTGACACATGTCACATGGTGTGTGGAATTTTATTTTACATGAAAACATAGTGTTTCAACTAGGGACTCCGCATATTGTGTGTTCTTTAAGTACAATCTATGTATCCTGGGATTTTCTAAAATCACATAGTTCTTCTCCATGTAATCAAATTCCACTACTTCCACCATAAATCATGCTCGTAAAATGAGGATATAAGGTTGATCATCCTTACCAACTCTACTTTATGGAATCTGGGTATCAAATCAGATCTAAAATCCTTCATCATATCTTTGCATTATCATTGTACATTGAACCATGATTTGGTAAAACACATATCCGATATTGATACACCTATGATCATCCACTTCCATTATCACAGATTGATCAAACCCATGGTATCAATCAATTTCACTAAATAAAGGTTTCACAATGATAAAATACTGAATATTCATCAAACCTATTACCAATGAAATTGATGGGGATGAATGTGTGAAGAAATTGGGGATAAATTCATAGACAAAAAATGAATAATGATCCTAAAACATGTTCAGTTTGGCCTTTATTAATAGAAGTTAAAATGATAAATGATGATTAATAATAATAAAAATTCACCCAAATCCTAGGAATAAATAAACCCAAACTCACAGGCATGATTGACCCATGAATCAAACTATTAGAAGAATTGATTCACATTAATTATGGTATAAACAACATTGAACTTAATCATGAAAAACAATGCCCTTCCTTTGGTTGGATTATTCACTGATGAAGGATGGATTTGGGTCATTTTCATTTGCATGATTCTCAAATTCCATTGGCGAGAATGATCCTAAATCCATTTTTATTGTTCTCCAAGCCTTCCTCCAATGCTCTCACTCAATTTTTAGCCTTATATAGCTAACCATGATAATTAACCATAAGAATGTTTAAAGAAGGATAGGGTTAGGTAGCTGCACTAAAAACAATAAATTTATTTTATTATTTTATTAATTATTTTTGTGATAACATTTTCAAAAAACACCTAATACTAATATAGGTTAGGCCATGCCTAAGGTAAATCTCATGTTCCAGACTCAAGGAATATCTCAAATTTCTCATCTAATTACATTTTCGATATTTATTACACTGTTTTTGGAAAATAATTTGTGTGAGATATAAATATATTTAATATTTTATTAAATTATTATTTTTTATCCTCAATAGGTTTTGGTCCCACAAGCATTCTTTCACCAAATTAATCCTAAAATCATGTAGTATGACATATCTTTCCATATAATTCATCATATAACACCATTTGAATAATTGAATGTAATATATAGTTATAGGAAAACTCCCCTAAAGTTAAATACTTATCCAATATACCTTGAAATTCATGTGATCGTAATCTCAACATGTCTTATAAAGTTTGAATAGTCCTTTTAGACTTTACATTATTTTGAGGTTAATAGGAAGTGCTCAAATAAAGCTCATCATTCTTATCCTTTTGAAGAATTTTCTAAAATTTTGATGTAAATTTTGGATCATGATTTGAAATAATTGAATGAGGTTCACCATAAAGTCTTATTTCACCATTAATTTAGATTTTTTTCAAGGTGATAAAGAGGTAAATATCCTCTTATAGTTATGAAATGATAATATTTGGTAATTCGATCAATAATAACCATTATTTCATAATTCTTTCATGGATTATTTGGTAATATACTAAAAAATTCAATAGTAAGGTCATCTTATATCCACATCGGAATAGGTAAATGTTTCATGAGTTCTTTAGGATTTTGTCTCTAAACCTTAAAAATATTAACACATAATTAGTAATTTTTTCTATGAGCATCATCTAATAATTCCCTTTTTAGCACAGGTATTTATTGAACATTTAACCTCTTTACAAATTCTAAAAGGCCAACTTCACTTATGAATTATTCCAACTTCCCATCATTCACTACTTGATTTTTCTCTTAGAAATTATCATTATCAACCTGATAACTTTTTATCTTTTCTAAAAAATATGGATTAGAAATTATTTAAAAGTGGGGTGATGTTTCCCCTTCCTTAATAATTCCCATATCCATCTTATCTAAATCCATGAACATTGGATCCCTTTTAATCCTCATTTTTGTTATGAATCTATGGTATTTCCTAATCAATGCATATAATGCCTTATTTTCCTTCCTTTGGTTGAAGTGTATTGAGAAATCATAATCCTTGAGTAGCTCGATCCATCTCCCTTTCCCCGTATTGATCTCTTTCTATGAAAATATATATTTTAGGTTCTTTTGGTCTGTGTATATATCACCTCCTTCACTATAGGGATAATGTATCTATATCTCCAAAGAAAAAAATTAATATTTCCAACTCAATATCATAAGTTGGATAGTAATGTTCATGAGTATTTAAGTACCTTGATGAATCCTAAATAACTTGATCCTCCTATATAAAGACACTATTATATACCTTATTTGATGCATCACTATATATTAAAAATCCATCATTTACAGAATATAGATTCAATATCAAATAATTCACTAATATCCTCTTCAATTATTTAATACATTCTTCACATTACTTTATCCATGTGAAATTAACCCCTTTACATGTAATCTTGGTTTATGTGTTATCCAATCAAGGAAAATTTTGAACAACTCGTCAATGGTAACCTATAAATCTAATGAAACTATGTACCTCAATTATGTTCATTGGTGTAGGTCATTATTTTACTACCTTTACCTTTTTAGGATCAATTGAGATTATATCCTTGGATACAATATGTCCATGAAAAGAAACATTATAAATCTAGAATTAACACTTTCTAAATTTTCCATATAACTCATTTTCTCTAAGAGTCTCAAGAATGATCTACAATTGATTCTCATTATCCTCATAGATTTTAAATTACACTAAGATATCATGAATAAAAACTAAAAAATTATTAAGATATTCCTTGAATACTCTTTTCAATATATATATACAAAAATAAAGTATATTGGTTAATACAAATGGAATTACTATAAACTCGTAATGTCCATACCTCGTACAAAATGTTGTGTTCATAATATCTTCCTTCTTTACTCACAATTGATGATTCCTAGAATTAAGGTAAATATTTGAAAAATATTTAACTCTATAAATTTGATTGAATAATTCATAAATTTTTGGAACATGATGCTTATTTATTATAATAAATGCATTGATGTCCCTATAATCAATGCAGATCTTGATAGATCTATCATTCTTCTTAATGAAAATAACAAGGGATCCCCATGGTGAAACACTAGGGAATATGTATCCCTAATCACACAACTCTTTTAGTTGTTTATTTAACTCCACTTATTAGAAATTAATCATTCTATAAAGAGTTTTTGATATTATTATTTCATTAGGGATTAAATAAATGGAAAACATTACTTCATATGTTGATGGATATCTAGGTAATTCATTAGGAAATAAATCAATGTATTCATACACAATAGGTATATCTTAAATTTACATATTTTCATTTCAATCTGTAGATTGGGTCTTCTCTTATTACCCAAGAATATCATTTAGAATAGCTACTAGTGGTGGATCTTGACATCAATCAAATGATAAAGACTCTCCTATAAAGATAAGTAATTCTACATCTTTTACAAAAAAAATAATTTCCTTATCTTGGAAATAATTTTTTTCATTATATTTTGAAAACTAATTAATACCAAGGATTATATTTAAATAAACAATATGTATAACAATCATGTTTGAAAATAGAGCATTATTATGTGTCCTAATTGGAACTGAGTGACACATCCTTCTTGTAGTGAGACTCTCACTAAGAATTTTGATTGACAACTCCCTTCTTAAGTTACAGGGGATATATATCTGATTTTATTGGAAAATAGGGTAAATATAAAAGAGTGTGATGATCTAGAATCAAATAAAGAATTATCTAAATATGAGGCTATAATTAAAGTATCCACCACTGTATCTTTATTAACTTCAACTTCAACAATAGTGATCACATAATCTAGAATTATCCCATCAGAATTTTCTATGAATGGTTCCCTTGACACATGGGATACTAGTTGGAATAATACTCATACCAATATAGTTGAATCACTAGATAATAGTGGCTTATTTCATTTCCTTATAGTCGTTATCAATATGTCCCTTATCTCCACTCATGTAAAAAACACCCATTCCTTTCAATCATTTCTATATATATTTCTTTCCATAATTTTTACATGATGGAAATATATTCATTCCCTTATTCTTATTTAATTCATTCCATTTTTCTTGGTGCTCATCCAAACTCTACTTCTCTTGATTTCCATTGAAGATATTAGATATAGAAAATCCATTCTATATCATAATTTCATATGATACTATATCATCATATGCTAAAAAATATATTGAAAATAGTACCCTTTGAAGACTCATATTAAGATCGTCAAAATAAATAGTTAATATTTATCTCCTGATTACATATGTAGTCTAAATCATGATTGGATACTCTTGTTAATTTAGCCTCATATTCTACCAAACTTTTTTCTTTACATTTTGTTTAAAGTTAGTAACTTCCTATCTATTATATTTTAATGTTCTCATGAAAATTATTTCTCAAAGAAAACCACATTAAAATTTCTATATTCCATGATTTTATATTTATTGATCATATTTAGTATTCTAGATCAACAACCACCTTTGATTAGTATCTCCATTAAAATAATATACTTCCAAAATAAAAATTTCACTTTTATTACATACTATGTGAGGAATATCTTTTTTATAGACTTAATCCATTTCTCAGCTACCAATCGATTATTAGTTATGCTAAAATATGGAGGATTTTTTCAGATGATTCTATTCAACATAATATAATCATGTTTTGGAATAGTAGGTTTCTCCATTTTGTAAAGGTTATTCATCATAACCTGAGTAAGATACCCTAAAAATGTCATGATTTATTCAGTTCCAATACCAGTTATGTTGGCTTGGTCAGCAGTGCAATATCTACATTATCTATAGGTGTGGATTCCCTTTCTTCCATTAGGCTCCATCAATAAATAATGGAACATGCTGATCTAGTTCATAATCATCACAAATTTTTATCCATAAAATAAAATCTGTATAATGTAAAAAGTTCTCAAATACTTTAATAGATTATCATAATTCTCATGTTATCTATGTTTATTTAAAAAATATTTCTTACCATTTTTACTAAAGTTTCTCTCATAACAATTGTAACCTGTAAAATTCAAGGACAGGAAGTCATTTTCTACTATATTAAATTGGTACAGGATACAAGGGATCTCACCATACAAGATAGACCAGTTTAACAATCTTGGAGAACTAGATACATACATTATTCCCAGATTAAATTTTTAATATAAACTACATATCCAAATAAGAATTATTTTATCATTAATATTTGTCATAATATCCTTATTTATATTATAGGGAAAGGAAAACAAAAAAAATTGAGCTTAGATGCTCAGTAAGGGTTATGTGCAGAAAAATATACCAAGAGTAAAAAAAAGAAAAATCAAAATGGAAATGTAAATAACTGAAAACACATGTCATATAAGCATTAACTTAAGCACAAAATGCATTCATGGATAATATTAATGTAGTAATATCACATATAATAATAACAAAATTCATAATGAATTAAATTCATAAAATTGTACATCATGATCTTATACATCGTGATATCTATATCATCAAGACTTTATGCCAAGATAGTTTAGTTGATAGGTAGGTATCCCCTAAAAGCCCATTTAACATGGCCAACTAATTCGTCTCATGATTCATATAATGGCAATGTGAGGATATAAAATTTCATCCCTATCTATCACTATATTTCTAATGTTTTCCTAATATATTAAATGATTAATTTAATTCAAAAATATATATACCTCATTAATAAATATTTGTATTGAGAAAAGAATACAAATTTATCAAGGTTTTCCCTACTAAATTAAAAAACAATCATTGTAAAACACCATTAATAGAAATGATATCTGCTCTAAGAAATAATTATATCCATGAAGGATATATAATTTACAATGAAAAAATGATGATAATAAAGTAAATATTTTGAGATTAAATATGACATTAAATTTATCAGAAATATATATTTTTAAATAAATTCATGTCTTTTAGATAATAAAATAAAATGGACTAAGATAATCATTAATAAAAGTGTTTTAATTATAAAAACATTGAAAATTTATAAAATAAGATAAATATTGTCAAATGGTTTTGGTTGTGGGAAAATCCATTAATTTATTATACTTTAATAAAAAAATACTTTTGATTTATTATAAAGAATGTCGAAAATAACCTTGTTTAAAAAACATTATAAATATTCCTTTAAAAGAATTTAAAAATTAAAATATAACATAAAATATACTTAATAAATCATTTGAAAAGATAGCATTAATTTTTTAAAATACTTTTTGAAAAATTTAGACATGGAAGAAAAATATACATGATCAAGAGATAAATAATATTGGCTTTTCTTTTAAAAATTTATTTGCTTGATTCAAGTGTCAAAGAGAGGAAAAATTAGAAGAAAATATGGAAACTCATTAAAATAGTAAAATTGAATTGAAAATTTAATCACCATGAAAATATATATATTCAAGTTAAGTACCTTAAATTTTAATTATATACAACACATAAAAAAATAGGTGTATAATGACCAGTGTGCCTAAATGGAGTAGAAATTCAAAATAAATCTCTTACCCCTTATTAAAATTTCATTTTATGTTATCTTAAACTCTTGTATAATAACTGAATACTTATTATTATTATATAAAATAACCATATACATATCTATAATTTCATATATGATCCATTTATAATATTTTATCACATGTTTGGTAACAATATTTAATTATTATGATTTTTTGGGTATTAACTCTCTCATTTTTCAAGCAAGTTTTATTTCAGTAGTTTCGGTCATTAAATATTTCTCGTGGTTACATCATCTAAATAATTTTATTCATGATATAAATATCATATATATTCAATATATATATATATATATATATATATTCATAAATAAAATATAGATATTAAAAAATGAATTACACCATTAATTGAGACGATGGGCCGTATGTATTCATGAATGCAATGTTCACTTTTCGATACATGGAAAGAAATAATGATAAATAATAATTCAACTTTATGTGATCATTTTTATATCACATATATCTTATATATTCATTAATTTTATCCTTATTACTATCAATTTAAAGTTAAAATGAAAAATGTATTGCATCGCTTAGAGGAGGTGGTAGTTCGTAGATACGCATAAGCAACGTTACCATTTTCCAAGGGTTTGGAAGGTAAGAAGGAATATATTTGATATTATAATTATTGAAGTCTATTTATGTCATTAATATCATATATATTCATTATATACATATTTATAACCATCAATGTAAAGTGGTGATGAAAAAATAATTACACTTATATCTGGAGACAGTAATTTATACTTATGCACGAGCGATGTTTTCAATTTTTATAAGGAAAATAGATGAAATATGGATGTAGCATAATCATAATGATATATAAGTATATTTATGATATTTTAGTTATTATTTTAGGATGGGTAAAACGAATTAAGAGTATGTAGAAGAATAAATAAACTTGAAAGTGTTGGAAAACACAATTACCTCTTCTTTGGAAGACTTCCATTAGATATCCTATTAAGAGACCTAGGGTTGGTAAATTTTAAGGTTAAAAACATATATAACATGTATAAATATGTTTATAAGTGAATTTATAATTTATTCATTAATCTAGGTCGCTCAACATGGTTTAAAGAAAAGAGAAAAGGGTTTTCCTTTTATAAGAAAGAGAGGAGAATTCAAGGAATTCATTAAATTATTAAATAAATATAAATTATTTTTTATGTTTAAGTAGTAAAAATGATATAATTTGAATATTGTAATAGTATGGGTCAAAATACACTAATCAAAAAAAATCTTGAAATGTTTTTGTTATGTTTTAATCCTTATCTTTTTCTTTTAACCCCCCCATTAATCCTTTTCACAACTACAACAATGTTAATGTTTTATACCCTTGATGGGTCAAGAATGTTACCATAAAATACCAAATAACCCATAAATAGACCATGTTTTATTTTTTAAAACATATAATATTTACTTGGTTGATGATAATATTTTTATAAATTTTAAATCATTAAATAAAATATTATTTATTATAAAATATCATTAATATCATTTTTGACACTATTCATTTAATTTGACTTTAAAAATATCAATACAAAGACGTAATTTGAATCTAATCCTTTAAATAAAACTCACATTTCATATGCTTCCTTAAAAAAATTTAACACAATAATTCATTCAATTCTTATTACCTTTTTATTTTCAACAACATTTATTAAATTTTTCTATTAATTTAACAAATATTGTGTCATCATTTTGTAAGAATTTAAACTAATTATTTAATAAATAAAAATTTAAAATAAATTAATATGATAAATAAATTAGTTCATATTTCAAATAACTATTTATAACTAAACATATGTTTTATTTATCTATATCCCAAAATATTATAGATATTAAAAGAATAAAAGTGACATTTTTCATTTATCACTCACTTAAATATTATAATGGTTAAAATAAAATAAATATGGCACAAAGCTTCCATATTGTTGAAATATGAATGTAAATTTCCAAACCCCATTAATCCAATAGTAAAATATTTATGTTTTGGTTTGATTTTTAATACCTTATAATGTTATTTTGAAGCTTAACTACTAGATTTACCCTTTATGGATG
Organism: Viscum album; assembly: GCA_963277665.1. Lineage (NCBI taxonomy): Eukaryota > Viridiplantae > Streptophyta > Magnoliopsida > Santalales > Viscaceae > Viscum > Viscum album. The sequence continues at coordinate 1,290,732,540 of OY728130.1, read as the reverse complement.
TGATACATTTTACCATGTTTACTATTCATATGCCTATAAATGAAAGGGGCCTATTTATAAAATTTGGACCTTCTAATTCCAAATATATTATAAATTTTTTAATATTAAATTTTTAGAAGCTAAATTAATTAATTTTAATATACTTTCATAAAACACAATGAAAAATAATTTTTAGATAAATGAATTTTTAAGAATAAATATTAACTTCTATCAAAATAATTAAAATTAATGATTAAAAATAGATTATTATAAATAAAATATATCATATTCAACTCTTAGACCAAATATAAAATATAATGGGATTTTGAAATTAATTTTTTTAATGAAAATAAATGATTGTATTTGAAAACTTAGTATTTTTAACTATTTGTAGAAAAATTAATCATTTTAAAGAAAATGTCACAAAATTTTACACAATGTTACTTGTGGATATTCTAATTTAAAAAATTAATTTATTTTAATAAAATTGAAATTAAAATGTATTTAAATTTAGGCTTCAATTGTATTCTTAGATTAAACTATGTGTATTATGTTGTTATTTCTTTAAAAACAAAAGAATATTATAATTGAAGATTAGGTGATTCAAATACTTTGTATTTTATTTTATTTTATTTTTTATAAATAAATTATATTTCCTCATGATAATATCTTTTTTTAATTTTTTTCTTATAAAATATATCACTTTAATGGATAATTTTTACTCCATATTATACATATCTTTGTTCCATGTCCTTGTTATTTATTTTGATAAATCATAATTTTCTCATTTTTAATTTTAAATATGTATTTAATTATATAAAAATCATACTTCTCTTTAAAACTACATAAAATTAAGTTTTACATCACTTTTATTGAAATCAATTACATAAAAATCATTAAAAATACTTAAAAGTTGTTTCTTTCAACATCCATACTAGTTTCTATCCTACTCTCCATTTTTTATATTTTTATTTTTTCATAATCGATGTTAAATTATTTGGATATTATTATTGAAATAATTGTTTAAAATTATTTTATTTATATTTTGAAAATTATTTAGAAAATCTATTATATCAATGTTTTATGATAACATTACTAAAAGGTTATGATAACTTTTTATTTTATTTCTCATAGATTTTCCATTTTTTCTAGTTGATAAATAATATCTAACCATTTTATATCATTAATTTATCATCCATTTAATTCTACTTTGGAATCATTTTTTGATTCCTAGTGGATCATGTAGACACTCGGATAAGGGTGAATTTGGGTTGATAAACTTTAACTGATTATTTTTAACACAAACTATTTCTTACTTTATGATGATAGAAACTATATCACATGTTAGGATATGTGGATTTTTTATATCCTCCATTAACACTTAATCCCTCATGTGATGAGGATAATATAAATACAACAACACATATGGATTTTTATAAGATTCTTCCCTAATGTAGGAAACATACTTCTTATCATGATTGGTCAGTCCCCCGGTCACAGATTCTCTCGTAATAATATTATTATCAATTACAATTGGTGTGGTATATTTTTATCCTTCCCTACTATGCTCCAGACACCAACACTATGAGATAAAATGTTCTTCTCTCTTCCAGAGTCCCACTAACTATAGTAAGTTGGATCCATGAAAAATAAATACCTCTTCATTCATTGTAAGATAGATCATCCAAAAAAATCACTCTAGATCAACAATATTCTCATGAATACTAATTCAATAACATCTACTTCTAATGATATCAATCAAACTAATGGTCTTGAAAAGTCACTTCAACATTTGGTCTTCAATAGCCATAAGTTATTCACTTGATCCTCTTGTCCATCTACCTTCCTCAAAATCTCAAGAACTTGACTACCTATAGATACTCTATATAATCTTAAACAACTCATATATGACTCATTTAAATCTTCTTTATTTAACTATAAAATAGGTTCTCTGACTTATAGTATACCATAGGATCACTGTTTTCTTTTTATTGAAAGTCAAAATTATATTTTGTGCAACAGAGGTTCAAAAACATCTCTTTTCTTATTCCATGATATCTTTATCTTCCTCTTGGGTCACATTATTGTAGAATTCATACATTCAATGTCTATATCTTTTAGATGTATATTTTATATAGCATGACTCTCACTTTTTTATTAAGAGACTCATGTGAATGAAAAATCTAGGTGACCTAATTTCTTTTTATGAGGACTTATCATATTTCCATAAATAAAAACAAAGTAGTAGTTTCATGTAAGAAAAATATAAATCACCCATGATTATGATATAATTATTCTAAATGGTGTATATGGGATGTATTCCCATAAATAAAAACCAAGTCAGGTTTCATTATAATAATATTAGGATGAAATGGTTATTACTATGAGTAACCAAGTGGTTAGTTTGACCATGTGTTTTTAGATGTTAGAGATTTGATTCTAAACAAAGAACTTCATTATGAGAAAATCCATGTATTTTTTTAAAATACTTATATTTCTTAAGGAATGTGGAATTCCACAACATGGAAAGGTCACATGAAGGGAAAAGGGATAAGAAGGTATAGAATGAGTTACTAAGTTGAAGGTGATCCCATGTGTTGTAATATTGGAAATAAATAACACATTAAGAAAATTTTCAATGAATGGAGAGTTAACTCCAAAATATATGATTTTGGAAGTGTAACCATGAATCTTATATTAGAAGATTCCAAAGGACTATTATTAAGTGTTTCTAGTTCACTTTACTCTTGTGTTATAGAATATGGATCTTATTTTCACTAAACATCTGAGAGAGTGGGTATAAGGAATTTCAAACCATATGTTTTAATAGGGATAATTTTATAGATAATAAATCTCTAAAAATTATTGGAAATTTTGATCTTTCTGTAAAAACAAGGAATGAATGTTTTAGAGATATTCAAAGAGTTTTGATTATATCAGTGTTAAGGAAGAACATAATTTTCATTGGACAACTAGAGGATGTTTGTTTCTATATAAAATTCATAGAGAGAACACATATGATTACACTCAGTTTTTTGTTGGTATCTATAGTAGTGTTGTATAAAACATTATTCCTAGCTGGATTATTAAAATATTTAATTCATTACAAATAGATAAAATCTAAAAGGTTATGTTTGACCATCTAGATCACTTGAGTGGGAAAGGGATGAAAATATTATCCTCTAAAGTACTCATATAATTCATAAGAATAGATTATGAAACATATAAATACTTTTTCCTTGATAATATGTGATATTTTTCATTCCAAATGGAAGGTAAGAAAATAATAAATTGGAAGTTATAGTTGGTTTATACTCACACATGGTGGATAACTCCAGTTCATTCTCATGTAGAGTCAATGTAGTATGTTACCTATATCAAAAATGTGAGAAATAAGGTGTGGGTGTTCTTTCACAAAAAAAATTCTAGGGTATTTAGAACCTTTTTTCAATGTATATCCATTGTGGAAAAATAGATGGGTTATAAGATAAAGTTATTAGTCCCTGATAATAGAGGCAAGTATGAAATCCTAGAGTTCTATAGGTTCTTCCTATGGAAGGGTTTATGGATTGAGTAGATTAAACTAAGTACTCCATAATATAATTTATTTATAGATAGGTGGAATCAAACATTTGTTTTGAAGGAGATAAGAATTATTATTTACATGGATTTTATTAATGTGTTTTAGGAGGAAGTGGTGAACTATCCAACCAACTTGATAAATAGAATTTCATCATCTCTAATTGGGAAGGAACTCATGAGAGACTATTTTTTAGATGGAAAATTTAAATCACTCATATGAAATTATTCAATTTTTCTACATTTTCCGATGTTTATTACATAGAAATTAGAAATTTGTTGGAATGGTGTATCTTGATCCTTTGGTTTAATTTGGGGTAATATCTAGTAGCCCAGGCTATAGACTAGACAATAACTCCCGTAATAAAACCAAATTGTAGCATAGATAACTAAAAACATAGAAAAGTCATTATTATAGTACAGACTTTGACATTGTTTCTATATAATCATAGACATTGGAGACAATAGTGTTATAGCAATGCATGTTTCCAACAACCAGCCACTCTGGCATAATGAACCTTCTATATGCTTAATGGAACTATTACATTGTCTTACTTATTATCTCATTAATTATAGGTTTCTTACAAGTGTGAAACTCTAATTTTTTCCCTATAATTATTCACCTAAACCTAGTGATATTTATTCCAATTTTTGGTTGTATGGATGATTTCCTAAACCACATAAATCTTTGTGTCTTTCAATATTCTTCTTGTTCTTTTGTTTTTCCCTTTTTCTCTTATTTTATAAATTATCAATCATTTTCTTCACCATGTGTTTTCGTAAACACTTGTATCATAGGTTGAGTATGGATGAAAAATATCTAATTTCTCAAATTGAGTGATGGATATAGAATAAGGAAAAGTAAATATTGATTAATTCAATATAACTGGTTGTAGTTACTGCAAGATTCAAATCAAATACTATCTTTACTGAAAAAATTTCCACCTGCTTATTCTTGGGGAATACCCAATATAGAAGGTGGATAATGGGTGGGGGATACTTTATCGACATGTATTTTGATTTTTTAGACTTAAATTTTCCAAAATCAGGTAATTCAACATTATAGAGAAAAATATGATGACCGGATTGATAAAAGCTCCTTTGAATATGCACAATAATATTTTGGTGTCAAAAAAAGTGTACTTGATGTGATGACTGTTTAATTTGATTATGATTAAAGGGAATATTATTTTTTGTCACATAAATTAATTCAAAACCATCCTAAGTTACTTTTCATTAGTTATAATTACACTGGATAGTGAGGTATGTGCTCTGGTTTTACTATCTTTGTTACTTGATAGTTGGGAAGATACTATAAAATCCTTAGTTGTTCTTTGGGGAATAAAAATTTGGTTCTGAAAGATGTGTGAGACCAGATCCCTAGTGATGATATTTAAAGAAGTGAATCTGGTAGATTCTATGGTTCTTCTCAAAAATTTGATCAAATAGGTTGATATGTACATTAAGATAATCATATAGAATGATAAAAATCAAAGGGAAACAAAAAATAAAAGGAAACCATTCTCTGTCATATTGGCAAAATTCATGTGAAGAAAGGAAACATCAAGAATGAGTATAGATTAAAAAATAAAGTCACCTAAAATAAATATAGAAAACAATTTAGTTTATGTAACTGATGATGTGCCACTACTGGGCATGGATTTCCCTATGGATTCTAGGAATTTAGACTTGGGGGAATATTTCTATTCTACTCCATATAAGGGTTTCTAGAACAATCATGTTTTTTGAAATTTTTTCAAGGTAAATCTTTCTAATGATTAACCCTTACAGCTTGTGGGGAAGGTAGATACATGGATTCAAACTGATAGATGGATTTTTTTTTTGAGAATTTAAGTTATATCCCTAAAATGGGAAGAAATATTATTTCTATCAGGTTGCATGATGATGTTGGTTTTAGAACCACATTCTATATAGGTTTATGGTAGATTACTAATCGGTCTATGGGGGTGGATCAAGGAGTAAATAATATAACCCTATATAATATGGTTGATAATTTCGTAGGCATTCTTGCAACAAAAAAATCAATAGGGGATTCTCCACACTGGAAATACAGGTTAGGAAACATGTGTGAGATGGATAAAAAGATGATGGAAAAAAATGAATATTGTTGGAACTAAATATTGTGGAAGTTATATTGTGTGAATATCGTGTCTTGGAAAGCATAAGAAGTTATCCTTTTCAAAATGAGGTAGAACACCAAAGGTTGGGAAGCTAGACCTTGTGTATACTGAATTTTAGGGTCTTTCACTAGTAAATTCCCTTTAAGGGCCAAAATATATTGTGAAATTTATTAATGAATCAAAAAGGAATGTATGGGTTTAATTTTTTAAAATAAAATCATATGTTTTTTACATGTTTCATAATTGGAATACCATTGTGGAGAATGATTCAAGATCAATGATGAAATGATTGAGGTATGACAATATAGTAGAGTTTGGTATCTAGGATTTTACAGAATTCTATGATAATAATTTAATTTTATTGGAGAAGAATCCTCTAGGTACACTATAATATAATAATGTACCTGAAAGTATGAACATGACACTTAATGAACATTCAAAGAGTATGAGGCTGCACTTATGGTTACTAAAGACTTTCTGGATAGAGGTAATGAACATAGCACCATATCTCATCAAAATGAGTTGATCTATTCCAATGGTAGAATGTCTACACATGTATTTATGGTTAGGAAAAGAGGTAATACTCTCTCATTTATGAGTATTTGGTTTTTTCTCATATATATATATAGATAATGATGAAATGGAAAATTTTGATGATAAGTAAAAAATCTTTTTTCTTTATTTTCTATGGTGTTGATGAGTTTTATTATCACTTATAATATGATAAGAATGATATGATCATCAAAAGAAATAATTTTATATTTAATAAAGGATTTATATAAAATTATAATCATGTATTTAATTTTTACAGTAGTAATAAATAATCAGAGTTTCAAGATCAAGTGAAGTATGAAGGTGTACCTCAGTATATGACACTGAAACCAGTAGAGCCTACACCTAATGTGGATTTGAGGAGATACAAAAGGGTTAAAATAAAATTAAAGAGGTATTCATCATCCTTAAATTATCTATTATTGACTGATGGTGGAGAACTAGATTGTTTTTAAGAGGCAATAATGTTGAAGGATTCTAACAAATTAGAGATGGCTATGAAGGAGGATATTTAATTACCTCTTGAAGTAATCTTCCTTGAGAGCCTCTTTAGGGGAGATATTTTGGTCTTTTTATGACACAAAGGGCATATGGACCTGGGAGAGAATATTTGGAGAATATTTTAACAGAATTTAGACAATGAACAATGCTTGAGAGGAGTCAAGAGAAGGAGGAGTGAGGGGGGTTATATTGGTGGAGAGGAGTAATTTTTTAATATATTATTCATTATTTTATTATTTCCCTCAAGACAACCAATAGTGTTAATCCATGAGACCCTTAATAGTAATAAGTGAATGTGAGTTCTAACCAAGTGTTCTTACATCATCCATGATGCTAGAAATATTTATTTTAACTGATAATGTAAATATATGGTAAATTACCGTATTTTACAATTCATCAAAAATTCGAGTTTTTTAGAAAAATCCCAAAAATTCACCCAACCATCTTTTGATGTATAGAAATCAAAAATGAAATCCTTTTTTTGACAATAATTTTCTAAATATTTTGAATTTAATTTTTAAATAAAATCATAATTTATTCCAAAAAATAACTTTAAAAATATAACTCATTTTATAACACCTTGAGAAAATAATCAAGATCCCATAAAAATTACCATATTACCATAATGAAATAAAGAAAAAATTCATGATTAAATTTTCTGAAAATACATTTCCATTTTAAATTATTAATTTAATCATAAAATTTTTATTAAAATATTTATGACATGCAAAAATACCAATACTTATACTGATCATTTTTTTTCACTTATAAGATGTCTGAATTGTATTTATACATTCATGGGTGAAGTTTCTATTTTTTTCTATGACTTACTATTCATTACTATTCATAAGGGTATGTTACTATTCACCAAAAATTATGTTTGTCTTATTAGACTCTAAATATCTTACTGAACACGACTGTGTGTGTTAGTTTTTTGAAATTAAAATCATAGAGGTGGAAAAAATATGTTTATTGTATAGGTTATAACAAAGTGGTGCTTGAAGAGACTTAGTGTTTTTAAGTATTCAATATTAAATTTATTTTAAAAAATATTTGGGTGTTACATTATCCCCTCCTTGAAAAAATTTCATCCTCGAAATTTGAAATTGAACTTTGAAAGTTAATGGTTGATACTTGAAAATTCTCTTATGGGAAACCCATATCAGGAATACGGATAAAATAACCTCTTAATAAGAGGAAAGGTAATTGCATCGATTACTAAAAAAATGCATTCTAATTGGACAACATGGTTATGGAATAGTAATGAAACAATCATGTTTTTATGGAAACTAATAGAGAGTGTTCTGAGATGAAAGATCATTACCACAAAACCATAAACTACAGTTATGAAAATTTTCGTTGATATCATGAAAAAAAAATAAGACAACATTTTTATTTTGGACTCTTTTCCTAGATTTGATTAATTATTCCACTATATAAGATTATAAATATATGTTTATAATTCATGAAGACAATATTATCCTTTTTGTGTCTTTAACTATCTGTACTTCATCTCTTAGAACAAGTTGCATCATATAGTGACGTTAAACTCTAAAAACTCATAAAATGATCAACTTTCACTATTTCAAAAATGGTTTAACTATAAAAAATATAATTATACAATACATTATAATTATTCTCATATCCATCCTTGATAGATCCATATATATGGGTTCCTTGTAAAATCATCATTTTGTTTAGAACTCCATGATCTATCCTCCTCAATGCATCTGCTACCTTATTTTCCTTTAATCAGCATGAAGCAGCCCGAAATTTTCATATTCCAAATATGTGAATATCTTAATTATTAGAAATATATTAATGGTTTTTATTCCTTTAATTATGAATTTTACAAAAATATTAACATTCCACTTAATATCTTTTCTTGGTACTATTCAACTTATGGTTTCAAATCCTTAATAAAAAAGTATTGTAGTACAATCCTAATATATTCCATAATCCTTATAACCAATACATTACTGAAAAAATATTCAAATGAAATGATTCTTGACTTGGGATATTAATCATTCTAATTCATATGTGGTAGCATCATAACATTATCATTATCCAGAATCATCATTTGGGGTATATTTCTTTGACGTATGGAACATTGATGCGCATAGTGTCTCACCTCCTTGTAGTTGAAGCATTATACATTAGAAACCTTTTTCTTACCCTTTTAATCATGAACATGGTGTCCTTTTTATCTACACTTGAATCAAACTCCTTTTCTTCTTAATCATATACCAAGTTGTTTCCTTCCACAATTATCACATGTAGGAAAATACATCTTTCCCTTCTTCCCTTTATCCTTTTTTTCTCTACCATCCTCTTCTTCTTTTTCTTCCCTTCAAAGTCATTGTACTTAAAAAGCCTTTAAATACCTTGTTAACACATGATACTATTTCATCATATGATAAGGATACTTGGGATACAATATTTTTATGAAATTGTGGCTTAAGACCATTAGAGATATAATCCATCTTACTCTTCTCGTCAAGTGCATTAGTGAAGTTCTCATTCCTTCAAATAGGCTCCATTTCTAGTCAATTCCATATTATATATTAGCTCATAAAATTATGAACTCTATATGACTCTAAACATGGTATAGCACATAGCCTAAATTTATGCATCGTAAATCCTAGAACCATAATATATGGTTACTTTCGGGGCATAAATCATTCATAATACATGGTAAGTAAAATGTGAATTATCTTAACAATATCCCCCAGGAGTATCAAACTAGGTGCACAGTAAGGATCGTTGTTGTGAACTACGATACTATGGGTCAAGCCCAAAAATCCTTATAGGTGTTTTTCACTCCTAATTACATCTATACCAGAACCATGTCCACTTGTAATATCCAGATAGGAATGTATTTTCCAGAAATATCAAAATAATCTATTCCTTACCATGATTTTTGGATGTTCTTGTATTTTTATCCTCATATACTGTCTTTGGAGATTGTTCTCTAATCTACGTTTTCCGAATCTAGCTTCCAAGTTTTCTACTAAACTTACTTTGATACAAACTATAACGCCCCATCCCCAAAAATCTAGAGTTGGTTCATTATTTAAATAAATTGTTATGATTACAAGGAATCAAAACTCGAATGACCGAGTAGTTTAGTAGTGTTATAAAATGATCTACATACATAGGTTCAACATTACAACTTGAAAATGAATACAGCTTATCAGTTTTATTGGGAATATCCATAAATCTAAGTTTATCCCTGCAGGTCATTCATAATAACCATCTTCATGTCCTGAGAAAATGAAACATAATAAAGGGGTGAGATCATATTCTTAGTAAGGGTAAGCAATACAGTAGAATATATCATAAACATAAGTATTATACATGGTTAATAACAAAAAAACTCATGCCTTTAAAATAAACTTGTACACATTATGGAAGGAATATGAGATGTGTAATTATTGTTATAATAAAACATAATCATGGGTATTCTACTAGTAAAATAACTGCATGAACTATGAATTTATATCTTTATAATGAGGTAAATACATATTCCAAACATTCTAAAACAAACCATCAAGGCCTTGGACAATACGTCTAAAAATGATTAAGGCCTTGGCCAAAACCATATCCCAAAATGGGAAAGGCCTCAGCCAAGTCCACATTTATTTTTCTCATGAGACCTACTGATGCATCTAGGGGATATATTGGGCTCCACACATCACATAATATGTCCTATTCATTCCTCATATGAAAGGGTTGAACATAATCATATTAAAACTAACATATGAAATGTAAATAACTTTCCCCATTCATTTAAAATAAACACTAACCATTCAGAGTAATATGGTGAAGGGTATCAAGATAGCACATCCACAATCAAACTAATAAAAAACCCTTTAACAACATATTATAGATGATAACATAAGAGATAAACCGCAATTAAGTACAAGATTCAACAAGGGATGTTGACATATATGAAGATACTTTTAAATGAGACTATTGAAAAATTCTTCAGGAAATAACCCATAAACATTTCAAAGTGTCCCATAACACCTTGAAACATTAAAATCATAATCCCTTAAAATATCATGATAATAAATAGACTCTTGATATGATACCCCAAGGGGTATTACATACACCACATGCAAGTAATAAGTGTGGAACAATTCATATATCTCATAAAAGTTAAAGTGAGTTGAGAAAAATCCATTTTACTTTGGAAAGAATAGTTCTTTTGAAAAATCATTTGTATTTTTCATAAATATTTTCTTCAACATGTATATCCCAAAAATAAAATTAAAGGACATTTCTATTACATTTGAGGCATAAATTATGTCCCATTGAAGTTAAATCTTGTAAAAAGTGTTCTTAAATAAACATTCAAATTAAAACATTTTATTGTGGTTTAAGGAATTCATTAGAAAGATTTTAAAGAGAAAAGGCATGTTTGCTTTAATAAAACCATATATAAACCAAAATATCATTTTAATTATAAATTTTGTGATTTTAGAAAGATTAATATGGCTTAAAATATATTATAGAGTGAACTTCAAAATAGGTAATAATCTGATAATTTCCTTGAATCGAGCTTGTATTTCGGGAATAATATTTGAAATGTGCTTTTAAAAAAATATAAATCCCCATAAATAAAGGAATGAGTCTATTTTGAACACATATATAGAACATTAACACAAAAATTATGAGTAGTATATATTAATGAATAATAATTCAATTGAGGTATGTAGATAATAAGAGTAGTATGAATGAAAATGGAGGTTCGGGTGGAAAACCCTTACCACTTTGTAATCAATCGATTCATATTCCCCAAAATTAGTAATACTAAAATGATACATTAAATACCATGAAAATAAATATATTAATGATATTTTACATAAATGGGAAGTATACATACACCATAAACAAGTATTTGTAGTTAATACGGAAAATCTCACAAAAATGGAAGTGAGATGAAGAAACCCTTACCTTAAGTCGGATGGTGTTCTTCACTAGGTGTTTGTATCCTGGATAACCAAATGAAATTCATTAATTAATATTTACGGGACCTCTTTTTGTTTAATTGATTTATTATAACCTTATTAAGTTTATTCATGACCTTTTTGAGGGGTTAATAGGTTCAATTTCATTGTTCGGGTCCGTTTGTTTCATGATCGGTACACTTATATACATGAACTAACAATCTCTTAAAATGAGGATGGTTATCCAGAATTGAAGTTATATGTTTTTTTTTTGAAGATCTTGAAGGTTAAATGTTTGTAAATTTCATTTTGTTACTTTTATTGAATATGAATCATTATATAAATTATTTAATGATAACTGTTTGGGTTAATTGGTAGTTTTTTTAACACAACAAACTCATTTTGATTTATAAATCAAAAATATGTGTGCAAAAATATTCCAGAACCATATATGAGATATAATACATATATTATAGTCTGTTTCAACCATAATAATGGTTTCATGACCCTAATTAAATATGGTAATAGAAATTGAAAACCCTATGTCCTTGAATGTGATAATTTAACACATCTCAGGTGGTGTTTTCATTTCTAGTATAAAAGAAGGGGAAAGGAGAGATGATGATGAATTATTCCATTATCACAACAAAGTTATATTAAATTTAAGTTAATAGAGTTTTCATAAAATTTGAATGAAATTATGTGAGGAAATAAAAAATAAAATAAAGGAACTCGGAATAAAAGAAAAGTTGAGAAAGCCCTTACTAAAATTTGGCAGCCTAACGTCATCACTTAAAAATTCATAAAATATTTTGATGAGATAAAAGGGGTATCTCATTATTATTAAATAATATGTAAAGTAAGTGGGATATGGAATGAAATATCCCAACATAATACAATTTAAAATAAAATAGAATAACATAAAAAAGAGAGAGATTTTGAGATGGAAATTCTGCAGCATAACAGCTACGCAACATGGTTTTATGATACATTAAAAGAGAGGGGACAGGGTTTAACCATTCATAAAAGACTCATAATATAGTATTGGGACACAATAACATAAAAATAATAACAAGGTATGGAATCTTGAATTACATACCACATAAAAGAGAACTTGAAATAAAAGAAATGAAAAGAGGTGTTTACCTCTTGAAGTAATATTCCTTGAGAGCCTTTTTAGGGGAGAGGTTTTGGTATTTTTATGACACCAAGGTCTAACGGATATAAGTTAATATCTTGGTAGGATATTTTATAAAAATTTAGACAATAAAAAAGGCTTTATAGGAGTGAAGATATGGAAGAGTTGGGGGTTATAGTGGAGGAGAGGAGTAATTTTTGAATATCTTATTCATTATCTTATTATTTCCCTCAAGACAACCAATAGTGTGGATTCATGTGACCCTTAATAGTAATAAGTGTGTGTGAGTTAAAACCATGTGTTCTAAAATCGTCTATGATTCTAAGAATAATTAATTTAACTGATAATGTAAATATATGGTAAATTATCATATTTTACTATTCATCAAAAATTTGAGTATTTCAGAAAAGTCCAAAAAATTCACCCCAACCATTTTTCGATGCTTATAATTAGAAAATTAAATCTATATTTTGAAAATAATCTTCTAAATATTTTTAATTTAATTTTTAAATAAAACCATAATTTATTCCAAAAAAACAACTTTAAAACTATAACTCATTTTATAACACCTTGAGAAATTAATCAGGCTCCCATAAAATTATCTTATAACCATAAGACAATAAAGTAACAATTTATGATTAAATTTTATGAAAATACATTCACATTTTAAATTATTAAATTTATCATAAAATTTTAATTAAAATATTCATGACATATAAAAATTCGAATACTTATACTATGATCATTTTTTCACTTATAAGATATCTAAATTTTATTTATACAGTCATGGGTGAAGTTTCTATTTTTTTGTCTTATTTACTATTCATTACTATTCATAAGGGTATGTTACTATTCACCAAAAATTATGTTAGTCTTATCAGGCTCTAAATATCTTACTGAATGCAACCGTGTATGTCAGTTTTTTGAAATTCAAATCACATAGATGGAAACATTATATTTACTGGAGAGGTTTTAACAAAGTGGTTCTTGTAGCGACTTAGTGTTTTAAGCAATCAATATTAAATTTATTTGAAAAATCATGGGGTGTTAAAGAAAAGAACGTAAATATTTTGTGCAAATTGATGTGTATATTTTATGGTTTTAAACTAGAAATAAGTTAGTGGAATAAGAAGATCAATACCTTGATGGGTGAGTGGAAGTTCATCTGGAGTAATGAAAATCATTTCTTTTACTAAAAGGTGCATGATGATGACATTTTTATCATTCTACATATCATTATTATTGACCTAATTATTTCATATACAATTAAGGAATGGATCAATGATGTAATTGATGGACTTTCTAAAAGATTTGAGATGAATGATCTCAATCCTTCTATTGATAAGTTCTGGATATAGAACATAAGGGGCATAACTTCCAGAAATTGGTTCCTAATTTAGTAAAACTATATTCAGAAGGTGGTTGAATTATTTTGAATGAGTATGGAATAACTATTAACCACACTACTGGAAAATCATTTAAAGTTAATAAAATATATTTCTTTAAAAAAGAATCTAGGGTAGAGTACATGGAAAATATTCTTTATGAATTTATAGTAAGATTCTTGATGTATTTCATGATATGTACATGACCAAATGTTGTACAATAAGTGGAATTAGTCAATAATAAGATGAATAATCAATAATTTAATAAAATATTTTTCAAATATAACTTCATGTAGAAATAATTACCCCCACCATTACACATTCTGTTAAAGTAATTCACTGAGTTTCAATAGAAGGGAAAAAAAGCTAGGAGAACAAATATGAGAAAAGAGACACCATTCACCCGATCTAAAAACCCAATCAAGATTAAATAAAATTAACACATTTAATTCAATATCTAATTAAAAACTCACACTCGATATACCAAATAATTATATCAATAAATTGAGATCCAAGGATGATCTCTGCACAATTTAAGAATTCACTAGCTTGGTGGATCAACCAACAATCAAAGAGATGCAATATAGCTACATCCAAAGTTCTAACTAAAGAGAGTGAAAAAAGACTAAATCAAGGGAGAATATTTAATTCATCAAGAAAAATCTTACTTTTTAGATGATAAAATACACTAAACATCCTAAAATACATTCCATATTTAAAATGTAAAAGGAAACAATTAGTAAGAATACTGAGAGATAGAAAAGTATAAAAAAGATGTAATTTAGTAGTTATACTGATTTCCTATTAGGTTCTAGAAGACAACAATGACTACTTCATTAGTGGATATTTTAATATAAAAAACATTAGAGACATCCTAGTTTTCCACAATAATTAAAATTCTTCAAAACATTTGAGCAAGATGGTTTAGAATTACTAAAATAGCCATGATGAAAGTATATAATAGATCACATCCTTTTATGAGGAGCAGTATCAGAATGAGAATACTTTCTCAAATCATCCATATTAATTGAATCATGTTTCTCTAGATTCTGACTCCTACCAAATTATGAACCATTACCACCATCCTTAGTGATAGGGTTACCACTCATTTTTTATCTTCGTTTAGGAACCAACTCTGCCATCATATATTTTTCAACTTTTCCTTTAAGCAAAGTTATACTAGTTGAAAGTTATCTGAAACCAAGATCAATAAGGAAACCTTTGAAAATAAATATATGACTTAAATTAATTAATAGACATGAGCTTATAAGGGAATGGAACAAGTTTATTTAAGTGGTCATTAAAATCCTTCACACTATTTTCTAACCTGGCAAGGCCTCATAAGTTCCATCACATTCCTTTCCATCACTTTATCAAGAATGTACCACTGAATGAATGTGTCCTCAACTAATTTCCATATCATGTCACTTTTTAAATAGGATAGAACCATGATCTTTCACTTTTCCTATTTAGGGCCCTCAAATACGCCCATGGAAGATATCATCCTCAAGTATTTAGGAGTTTTGAGAGAATAAATAATTTTTTCCACCCTCTTTAGCCACTCCATAGGCCCTTGAAAACTATGATCACTATAAAAAAATAATAAGAATGCAATATGAAACTAGCTTCAACACTCTATCATGAGTATGGGTAGAGTCTCCAACTAAAACATCCACACTCTAACTCCTAAAATTCATCAAAACTTTTATAAGAGGCATTCT
Organism: Viscum album; assembly: GCA_963277665.1. Classification (NCBI taxonomy): domain Eukaryota; kingdom Viridiplantae; phylum Streptophyta; class Magnoliopsida; order Santalales; family Viscaceae; genus Viscum; species Viscum album. The sequence continues at coordinate 1,290,716,592 of OY728130.1, read as the reverse complement.
CTAAAAAATAAATGAATAAAATCTCAATAAATAACCACTCAAATTGAAATCATACATAGAGAGAAATGATCCCCAATTATAAATGATCTCTTAATATTTAGTTTAAAATTTAAAAAATTTTGTTATAATTAATTTTAAATCTTCATGTATTTTTTATTAAAAAAATTTACAAATCCCAAAATAGTCATCCCATCCTGATTCCCTTTGAAAAACTATTTCATTTATTTTAAAACAAACCCTTCCCATTTAAATTTCTAATTATATTTCAAAATATATTTAAAAAAACACATAATGCCAACATACCAATAAAATCATCATTAACTCATCCCAAATAACAATCATCCATGACTTAAGTTAATTAAATAACAAAAGGAACCTAAATAAAAGTTTCAAGGGAGATAGTGACTATACATGGTTTCGCTATAAATTTTTCATAAATCAGGCTGTTTTTACAAGAAGGATATACATAACCATCTACATGTTCGTGCATAGTTTTGAAAAAATTTCATGTTAGCTATGTGCCTCTGGATATTCTTCCCTTTTCACACCCATAAAAATAGAAAACCTCTGAAAAAACTATATTACAAAAACATTAACTCAATAAAAACTAATATAGATCAAAATGATCCAAACCCAAATAGATAAAATATAAAATTCAAGACACATAACCTAACATCCCCTAAAAACTTGAGGTTCTTAAGGAGTAAGAGCCAGGTACACTCTCCTTGTTCCCACATCTCAATTTCTGATAGTCCTAAATAGTATTTATCATATAAAACAAAATAATATAGGGTGATTTGATAATATTATTTCATGAACCAACCCAATATAGCCTTGAACTAGTCTACCAAGCCAACCTGTGACATGACCTGAAGTGCATTCCCAATCACCCAAGGATGGAAACTATTTACAAGGAATAAAATATTAAATCATTGAAAAAAATTAAACTATTAAATAAGATGAAACATGAATGTTACACCCAAAATACTATCACGACAATATTATAAATCAAATATCCATGTGGAAAAAAATACATAGATAAAAAATAATATCAAAACAAATGAATCATAACCAGATACATCATTGAGAAAAACTCACAATAAATGTGCTCCTATATTGTAACTAAGACAACATCCCTAATACAAGAAGGTCGATATGATCAATACATTTACGATATCAAAATAAAAAATAAAATACTCAAAATAGCTTCCATGTGACCTGAAGCTCACCATAAATGATTCAAACCAACTCACACCATAAGTGATCCCAATACTAAACCTATAAAACAAATTAGGACTACCAAAACCAAATTGAATAATTAGGTTGTGAGCATAATATCATAGTAGATGACCACTAGAGAGTAAATGAATTTTATTTTAAAAAAATATTTGTTTTAATATTAGTAGAAAATATGGTTTTTTTAATTAAATAAAGTAAACTATGAACTTTCTCATAAACTTTTTTTTAAGATGAAAACATATAAATTAGATAATTGAAAAAGAAAAATACAAAAAAAACAAGACAATTGAACAAATTAAGGACTAATTCAAGAATCGGACATATGAAAGAAATAGTAAAGGGAACAATCAAGGAATGATAGCGATGTAAAATTAAAACAAGAAAAAATATAACGTAGATTAATGAAAATAACATAGAACAATAATAATAATAAAGTATTTAATCATAATGAAATAAAAGATAATTAATTAAAATAAATACTTACACATCTCATGAGATGATCCTAAACATACATGGGTGGATCCATCTATGGTCCTATCAATGAATCCCTAGTATATAACCAACCATTTACTCCCAAGTTTCCTCATTGTTTGAACTCCATTAGGGTAAAAACATATCCCACCCAAGGTGGGTCTATTCACTCTCGTCGTTACTAGATAGTAACTACCACATAATGTCTCACTAAGACACTTGGGATCCACATGAAAATACTAAATAGATGTGAGGTAAAAAAATATCATAAATCAATAATATGTTAATAAAAAATAATATATCATCCCTTAATCCCACTTCATTTCTCCCACTAATGTGAGTCCCTACTAGGTTATATAAATAAACATCACAAAAAAATGGGTCTCTTGTTGGAAATTTATCAGATTAAGATAAACCATTTAGAAGGTTCCAAACATGCCTATAGATTAAAAACAAATAATCCATTTTTAAACACCTTTCAAAGTCAATTTCCAAATTACTACTATTTCAATATCCATTATTCAATTACCAAGTGGTTTATAATGATTCATTTTAGAAATAACTTTGAAACCCCCTTATTTGGGAACTATTTTGAAAAACAAACGTCATGTTAAAACCTTTTTTTAATCATGTGAAACTAAAAATTAAATTAAAAACACCACTTTTAAATTATATATGTCAGCAACATATCAATAAGTAACAAGTAAGAATTTATCAACCTACATCACATGGTAAAATTATAATTTTCTTTAAGATAAATCCATAAAATTTCAAAAGAAGTGGAGGTATAAATAAATAAATCCCTCAAAACCTTTATTTGAGAAACATGGAGAAATAAAATGGTTTAAATAATCAATCAAATAATAAATACCATAATAAATCCATTTTATTAACTTATTAAACACATAAAAATTTACATTCCATTTTTAGAATCAAAACATTATTTCATATACTCTTTCAAACACTTATAAACATATAAGGACTTATAAAACAAGATTTTATTTTCAATTAAACTATATTTAAAAAATATACAAATAAATAGTATATCAATAAAAAACATTCACTAAACAATACCTCAATGGATTGTCGATTGTATAAAAATATCAAATATAGAAGGAGAATAACATGAGATATGATCTACACACTCTTACATCAAGAATAAAATTTTATTACGTCAACCCCCAAGATATAGTTATACTAACAATACACCAGGGTATAAGAGTATAGGAAAATGAGAGATAAATGATAAAAAATTCCTTACCTCATGAATAACACTATTAAATCAGAAAATAAAAGACACAACATTAGAGGAGGAAAGGGGGTGTTCCTAGAGCTCCCCTTTGACTGGTTGGGTTGAGTGAGATAGGATAGGGACCTAATGGGTTATTATATTATTGTAGGTTATATTTAAATTTTAACATTTAGGAAAACATGGATAGTCACACATTTTTTCCACATAATTTAAGAAACTATGCAGCAACCCTGAGCCCCTTATTGTATACACTAGAAGAGATGCATGGTTTAGAAACAAAATTGGACAAACCATGAACTAACCATGAAGATCACTTCTAATAAATAATTATAGTTTTTTCATGGATAACCACACAGTTAGAACTAATCATGTTACAACTAGGCACTTTCTTATAAAATTTAAAAAAAAATAAATAATTTTGAAATGTAACTCAATGAAAATACGAAAAATCAATAAATGAACAAAATAATAAGGAATGATATGGTAACAGTGTGATAGTGGATATATTTTTTTCATGAATTTTTAATTTTAATCATCTTCAAATTCATTAATAAATGGACTAGTTTATTCCCACGTGGATTAAGACTCGTGTTCAAACCATGTAAAAGTTGTTTTTTATTTTTCATTAATTTCAGTCAATTATAGTATTTAAAATGTTGTTATACTGACTGTTTTAAGGTTAGTGATTCATTATGGTGATTTAGGTGAAATAGTGTTCTATATTATGATGCATTAAGTTTTTCAGTTCATTTAGGTGCTTTGTTTCTACCTTTTAAGTTCTATAGGTGTAACATCTAGTGGTTTAACAAATTTTCCTTTGAAATAAATAATTATACATATTATATGTAAATACTATAATCCTCTATGTTTTATGAGTATATTTTAATCATGATAAGTTATTTATAACCCTGAAAATTGGAATTTTTCGGTTCATCTCTATTGGATTCAAACCATGATAAGTTTAGTTTAATCCTTAATTTTTCCTTACAACACATTAATTCTAGTAAAAATCATCATGTTCTTTTAAGTTGATAGTAAGTACATTTACCAATCACAATAACCAACTCACTAGTTATAATAGATTTCATAACCTTTATGAGGAAATATCTCCTTTTTCACATAATCCAAGAGGGATAACATAAATTTTATGTTAAAACCTCCACCTTTTCATGAGATAAATAGGATAACATAACCTATATGGGTAAAATCCTCTTATATGTAAGATAAAATGGATATCGTCTTACATTACTATTGTTTCAATTCATTAAAGTGATACTAAAATTATTAAATCAGTATATATATTATTAAATTTAATATATTAAATTGATATATTCTAAGATATGGAATTTAAATACCATATATAGTTTTCACACTATATTTCTAGAAATTTACCACCATAATATTTATAAAAATAAATAATAAACAATAAATAAGGTAGGGTCATCAATTCAAATACACTAATTAGTTCATGGAATATCGATTAGGATGTGTAAAATAAAGTGTTATTAAAAAAAGAGAATTAATCAAATGAGAAATACCACATTATATTTTTCTCAAATGACCATTTTTAATTTATTTATATTAATACAAGGACCTTATAACTTTATCCATTATTTATAAATATGGATCCATGATTGATCAAGTCCCTGAATGGTTAAAAAGTTATTCAATATTGAGTATAATACAAATACAAGTTATAACAAGATACGTGAATTTTTTTGTTAAATTTATAACTCCAAGGATATTAGGTTTTGTTTAATATAAAAAATCTTGAATTTAATTATGGAATCATTCACAATATCTTCCCATAATTACATTCATGAGATTATTTTGAATAATAATACTATAAATGAAAAGCATGAATTTTAGATAAGGAATCTCCATAAAGTATTTAATGATGAACTCTATCTAGTAAAAAAATTGAACTTTTCTCAATATATATACATTATTTGTTTGATTATTCAAAAACTTTTGATGGATATCTTAATTCTACATGATATAAAATTACCTCAGTTAAATAAGAAATAAAATAATTGAGATTGGATAGAATAACAATTTTTTTAGATATACATCATTTTCGTTTGATTCCCTTTTATAGGAATTATTTGGAAGTATCCAGAGTCACCTAAACACATGAATGTCTCATTGATATTTCATTTGAGGTACATTATTTTAAGGATTTAAAACATCCATCATAAAAAATCCCATGATATTTTGATAGACCATTTGATATCTCATGCATATGAAGTGACATGGAAGTGAAATTTGATATTCAATATCATATATTGTGATAAATAATATCAGGAAACCTATTAGAATATAATACTAATAGATATAGTCATTTGACATTAAGTATTATAATTTCATGGTGTGTGATATGTCCAATATCCAAAAATGTGATTTAGGTTTTTACAAATAACTCATTAAATCTCCCATATGTACTTAATCATTATAGACTTCAATGAAAATTTCATCTTATATCATATCCTATGGAACACCATGTACATATGTATCATAAATTTATTGGATATTTTAAATATAATCTTTTCGATATAATATCAAAGAACCCTCTTCATTTTATAAAATAATTTTTCAAAAAAATCTATATTCATATAAATATTTTTATTTTCATATTTTCCTTTGCAGGATTGTAAATGATTAGGAATTTTTAATTCATAAAAATAATCAAAGACTAACCTCAAGAAATTTTTTATTTATACTCATGTTGTAAAGGGAAATGTAATTATCTCTATAAAATTCATGTATATTAGTTAAAGCTTCCAATCGATGTGTCTAAAAATGTGGAATAATTATACAATCCCTTTTTCCATGGAAATGAGTTTAACTATGAAATAAAGAGCATGTAATTATCATATAATTTAATTGTTATAAGCACAACTAAAAAATGGAATATTTTTCAATTGGTTATTTATGACAGGACTCCATCTCAAATAAGTTTAAAAAATAAAAAAAAATGAAAATATATTAAAAAATATCAAAATATAAAAATAATTTATAAAAATATAATAAATTAAAAATTAAAAAACTTATAAAATAATAAAAATATTAAACAAAATATTTCCATTCAAATTTCTACATAATAAATGTGTATATAATGTAACAATAATTGTGGAAGAGGCAGGGGAGGGGGATGGTTTTCTAGAAGAGGAGAGAGAGTGAACTCCATCCCTACAACCTGAGTCAATTGTCACATGTACTCCATCATTTGATTTTTTCGTTGTTGCATCCATCATCGGATATCCTCATGTTACTACTAGTGTTATCGATGGAGCTATTACTAATCGCTACAAATATCCTCTACAACCTCACTCAATACTCACTAAATTTCCTCATACTATGAGGAAAATGATGAAAAATATCCACAATCTCCCCTCAAGATGGACATCAACCATTCAGTAGTACCATAAAAACTGTTAGGAATAAATCAGGAACTAATACCAACAACTCATCCCTTCTCAAAATCATACCAATTCTCTTGTATCCATGAAGCATTGTCAAATCATACTGCATTGGTGGCTTGACGCTTATTCTAATCCTAACTCTCATCATGTTTGTAAGAACTCTCATCCTCATATGACTCCTTTAACAGCAATTTGAAATTAAAATAGTTTATTTTAAGTTAATTATAAAACTCAAAAAAATATAGACCGAAATCTGATGCAGAAACCATCTGTAATATCTCCAATAATTGGATCATTATACATCCTCTTATAAATGTTGAAATCCATAATATCAAGATTTTAAACATTCTGTATTGGTATAAAATAAACATTTTACATTTAAATTTATATAAATTATTAAATAAAGTACTAATATATATTGTTGATGAGTATAGAATGTACAACTACCAGCTCGATGTGTCTCCTCCTACCTCCGACCTAATGATGTTTTCATCTAAAAACTATCTCCCATAAAGTATGAAAATAATATATCCCAAACCTGATATGAGATTTAATTTTTTTGGTGGTCACAGTAAGACTGATGAAAATCTGTGACTCCCTCTTTCTTCATGGTTGTCTTCCTCAGATTGTGAAAAACTGGAAACAATTCTCACACCTACACACCTCTCAGGACTCCTAGATAGAACTATTCATGCTATCATCATCAAGATAACATAAACCCTATATTTTTTAAGAATTTAAAGTTAATAATTAATTAAATTTCAAAAAATAACTACTATTTATTTACGTACCATCTAATGATCAAACATGGGGTGTTTAATATCAATGGAAATCTGATCCCATGTCTCTAATGATCCAGAAAAATAGTTCTGTAGAATAGAGATCCTCTATCCAACAGCTATATGCAAAAATCTATGAAAGAAAACAAAACAATTATCAAAAAAATAGTAAATAAATAAATTAACAAAAAGTAATAAAAACTAACAAAAATACATGACTGAACATACCTTTTCATGCATGGATCGAACTCAAGACATGGGCGTCACTATGGAATAGGGTCATAAATCACCAATCTCACAAGACCTCAACCCCTTTGATTCAATGATGAAATGCTAGAAACCTAAGGGTCAGATGGTAAAGCATCATGATCACCTCCAGGTAGTACATCCTCCTCGAGGCTATAGAAGATATCATTATAACTATCATTAGCCATATAAAACATTAAAATAATGATGTCAGCAAATAATTGAAAACAAGTATTATATACATGTATTTATTTTTATTGTAACTAATAATCAATAGTCTCATTATTCATATTCGTCCTCATTTTTGTATACGACATTGCCAATATCTTCATCTTCCTCCTCGATATCATTAATTCTCATAGGATTTCCAGCTTCATCATCACTTGTTAATTCAAATTCATTTGTTACACTATCATCATCATCACAACCATTAACCCATAATTGTTGGGTGTCATCATCAACATTCATGTCTCTCCATTGAAAATATATATTTGGATCTTTCTCTTAAAAAATTTCAATTCATTTCACTTCAACAGATCCACATTCACTTTGAATAAACTGATTTTCACATGATTTTATTTTTATAATGTTCCACCAATCAATTAACTTGCTTAAATCCTCACAATAATTGTCATAATATATTTGTTTTTTCTGATGATCCAATGAAAATGGTTTACTTAATGTAATAATGATTTTATATTTAATAAAAACAATATCATGGCATTGATGAACATGAAAGCCTCTATTAGTATCCAACCAATGACATTTAAACATTGTTATATAATTCTATCCCAGATAACATAGCTCAATTATTTCATCCATTATTCCATAAAAGTTAGCTTCACTTTCTATATGATGATATAATCTTAAGAAAACACAGTAATTCATTTTTTTTCTTATTAACTATATGTACGTGTGTGAAATCAAAAATCATTCACTATGTGTGCATTATAATATTTAATCATTTTAGATGGGGGGTTACTCAATACACACAATCGATTATCAATTTTATTTGCATGTTTCAATACCTTCAAAATTGAAAAATAAGTAACAACATGAAAATTAATAAATTTATTTCATATGTTAAACCATAAATAAGTTACTTTATTAGTCTTTGAAACGAGTAGGAAAAATTATGTAGATGGAATTTTTTAAGATAAGCTACTGTAATTTGGGGATTATTTTTCTTGATATGATCAATATATAATCTAAAAATAAATTAATATTAATTTATTTTAAAAAAAATAATGAATATGTGGTAGTAGTACTCATTGTACAAATCGTTTAATTTCTTCATAGTTGATAAGAACATATGTATGAGCCTTGTGAAGTTCACCATCTAAAATACATTGTTCACAAACTCCACCAAATCCAAGTTTAGCCTAATTAAACACTAATAATTGATCTTTCAGTGCATATTCAAAATTTCCCTCATTATGGACTATTTAGTTATATTTTGAAGGATATTAAAATTGGAAATAATGGGAGTTGAAAAAAGAAATTTCCTCCTATAAATAAACTTTTGCAATTGACCCTTCAAATGATTCTTTGTTATGTACCATTTTCTTTAATTTCTGTATATATCTTTCAAATAGATACATCCATCGGAACTATATCATCCCTCCACATTTTTTTAATATGGAAAATGTAATATAAAATATTCTATTGAATCAAATAAATCTTGAGGAAAAAAATCTAGTTTACATAAAATTAAAAAAAACATCATCTTTTAGTATACTAAGTACATAATGGTTTATTCACCATATATATTGCTCAAAAATATGATATTTCTGTTATTTCATCCTAAATTAAAGAGTTTGACAAACCTTTAAATCCAATCTGTATAATTATTTCTAATATAACATAAAAATCATGACTTTTTAATCTGATAAAATGATTGTTTCTAACACATTTATCCAAATTGGAAAAATAAACATCAGGTAGTCTCGAATATTAAATCAACTAACAAAATAATAAACGGGTTTCTTTGGAAAGTGTATAAGACTCTTTTGAATTCATTATCTTTTGTGATATTTCATTTTCAAACAACTCAAGTTCTGGTTGCCTACAAATTTGGGAAATAGGTAATCATGCATTTACAATATCTTCAGTCTTACTAGTTGTGTCCAAAACTATATAAAATATATTATCAAAATAGTTCTTATCAATATTAATGACATCAAACATGTGACGTACTAAAAAATAAGACCAATATGGAAGATATTAATAAATACTTCATTTAATCCAATTGTGATCCTTCCCAATGACAACTATTTTTTGTTGGTTTAAAGTTGGTCCAAAGGTAATGGAAGGTAATGAAGATATAATAGATTTTAAATCAATACATGAGATCATTTTTATAGGTCCATCTCTTTGACTTGTAAATATTTTAAAATGATTTATATTCCTTCAGAAAGTATGATCAATAAGAAGAAATATATAATGAAATTAGAAAAAATAATTTTTTCTTCTATTAATAAGCATAATCTCTTTATTATCACTCATACATTACAGACATGATTTTGAACCATGTGTACTCCAACCAGATGATATGTCATATATTAGAAAGTCAATAATTTTCCACATTAATGCATCTTTCATTAAGAAATTTTGTTTCACAAAAACATCATGTGTATGAACACCATTACTCCAAAATAAATTTAAATCAATAATCAATTGATTCATATAAACGTAAATATTATTTTTTGGATTTTCTAAAATTAATATTCAAAAAGATATATGTCTCATTCATCAGTATACAAGGAGGTAATTTGTGCAGAGTTATAAAAATGGACCAATAAGAATATTGACTATCATAAGAACCAAATGGAAAGAAATTATCAGTAGGAAGACTCAATCACATGTTATAGGATTCCAAATAAAAATTTAGATATACCTAGTAAAAAAAATTCATGAATCAACATAACAAGGATGATTAAATCTTTTACTGATTAAAATATTTGACTTGTTCCATTACATCAATGACATTATATTTTGAGACATAAATAAACATTATAGTCAAGGTGTATCTAGGAAATACCAAAACTATTTAATAGGAATAAATCCAGACATCCCTAGTTGAGCCTTTTTGTACCTCAATTGTCCATATGTAGGAAAAATAACTAACTACATATTTTCACCATAATATAATATGAAATAATTTTAATATCCATAAATATTATGATAACCAAGACCCAAATTACAAACCAAACTCTTTCTCTCACAGAAATTTGTAGGCAACACATTTCCATCAGGCAATAGTGATTTAACTAAAGAGAATATATGATCCGAATAGCTATTTGACATTCCATTATCTGGTTTAATATCCATAAGTTTTTTAATCGCTTTAAATTTTCTTATATTACAACCAATATATAAGGCATCCTCAATAGACTTTAACAACTCATAAAATTGATATAGTTCTAACTCTTGAGTGAAATCAATACCATCCTGAGTTTCAATTTTTTTAAAAGATATACTAATAAGATCATGTACTAATGTTTGAAATTATGATGGATATGGAACCAAATTATTAATATCTTCTTTAAAAATGTGTTCACCATGTTGATACCAAAAAACATAATCTTTTTTGAAAACCAAAACACAGTAGATGACCCCTGATTTTTTCAAATGTTTCAAAACTCATCAGATCACATTTCTTACATGGACACTTAATTATCCCTTCTGAAACAAATTTTGGTTTTGATGATGAAAATGATAAAAAAATATTCAACACCCACAATATATTTAGTATTTATACCAGAACCGTTTGGATTCATATGATGATTTATCCAATCACGATCATATAATAAAGAATTCTTTCAACTTCCTTGTTCCATATTTCCCCATATAGAAAAAAATATCATTAATTGTATATAAAGAAAAGATTATCCAAAAAAAGAGTAGAAAATTAAAGCATTATAATTTACTTGTAAATATTATTACTTTTATCTATTTAATTTTGATTCTTACTAATTATTGTTAATTATCACTAATTATAGGTAATTTTTACTAATTTCAAATAATTTTAACGGATTATTATTATTTTTTAGTAATCACTGCTAGTTACCCTAAATTATTACAATTTTCCATAAATTCTTACTAATTACCATAAATTATTATTAATTACATCTAATTTTTACTAATGACCACTAAAGTTTTGTAATTACTGCTATTTTTTAGTAAATACAGCTGATTATTAATAATTACTGCTAATTTTAAGTAATTGTTGCTAATTTTTAGTAATTACCGCTATTTTATAATAATTACAGATAATTTTTACTAATTACATCTAATTTTAACAAATTTTCACTAATTTTTACAAATTTTCTTTGCACTAATTACCGCTAATTTTTACAAAGTACTGTTTATTATCACTAATGTTTACTAAGTACTTATCACTAATTTTTTGTAATTACCGCTATTTTTTATATATTACCACTAATTTTTATTAATTACTGCTAATTACCATAAATTTTTACTAAATACCACTAATGTTTACTAATTATCACTAATTATTAATAATTACCTCTAATAATTAGTAATTACCACTAAATATTACTAATTAACGCTATTTTTTAGTAATTACTACAAATTTTTACTAAGTGCATAAAATTTTTACTAAGTGTCACTTATCTTTACTAAGTACCGCTAATGACCACTAATTTTTACTAAGAACCACTAATTAGCACTAACCACTAATTTTTACTAAGTACCTATTTACTAATAACAACTAATTTTTACTAAGTACTGTTAATTTTTAAAAATTACCACTAATTTTTACTAATTACAACAAATTTTTAGTAATAACTTCTAATTATCATAAATATTTTCCTAATTACCGCTTATTATTACTAATTACCACTAATTATTAATAATTACATCTGATTTTTACTAATTATCACTAATTTTTAGTAATTACCGCTAGTTTTTACTAAGTACCACTAATGTTTACTAAGTTTATCTAATTACCACTTATTTTTACTAAGTACCGCTAATTACCAGTAATTTTAACTAAGTACCACTAACTACTGGTAATGTTTCATAAATACAACTAATTTTTAAGAAATACCTCTAATATTTACCAAGTACCGCTAATTTTTACGAATTTCTGCTTATTTTTACTAAGTACCTATAATTACCTCTAATTTTTACTAAGTACCATTAATTACTACTAATTTTTACTAAGTACCACTAATTGCTTCTAATTATTAATAAGTAACACTAATTACCACTAATATTTAGTGATTACCACTAATTTATAGTAATTACCACTAATGTTTACTATGTAGCACAAATGTTTACTAAATATTGCTAGTTTTTACTAAATACCACTAATGTTTACTAAATACCGCTAAATTTAACTAAAAATGGATAATTATCAACAAGTACTGCTAATTTTTACTAATTACAGTTAATTTTTACTAATTACTGCTAAATTTTACTAAGTGCCACTAATTACTACTAATTACCACTAATTTCTACTAAGCACCTCTAATTTATTCAATATTTTACTAAGCACCACTAATTTTTACTAAGTGTCACTAATTACTGCTAATTTTTCGAAATTTTCGCTATTTTTACTAATTACCACTAGTTTTTTGTAATTACCTCTTATTATCACTAATTTTTACTAATTACTACTAATTATTACTATTTATCGCAAATTTTAAGTTAATATCGTTTATTTTTTTCTATTTATCACTGATTTTAAGTAATTATAGTTAATTTCTTGTAATTACCATCAATTTCTAATAATTACCGCTAATTTCTAATAATTATCCTTGATTTCTGATAATTATCTCTCATTTCTAATAATTATCGCTCATTTTTAACAATTATCACTGATTTTTTCTAATTATCGTTAAATTGTACTCATTACCGCTAATTTTTACCAATTATATTAAAATTATTAATACTTATCGTTAATTATTAAAAATTAGTATTAATTACTACAAATTATTAATTACCAATTACGTTTAATTAATATAAACTACTTTAAAATATTATTAGTTATTACTAAGATTTATAAATTATTAATAAGTTGTGTTTATTCTCACTTGTTTCCATTTATTTTTACTCATTTTCACTTGTTACTGCTAATTTTTACTAATTACCAGTTTTTTATACTAATTATCACTAATTTCTTATAATTATAGCTAATTTCTAATAATTACCATTAATTATTGATAATTAAAACTAATTATTATTAATTTAAACTAATTACTTATAATTACAAATATTTATTAATAATTAAAATTAAATACTTCTAATTAAAACTAATTACTACTACTTAAAACTAATTACTACAAAATTAAACAAAGTAATTTTAATTAAAACTAATTACCTCCAATTTATAATAATTATTACTGATATGAAATAAAATAAAACAAAATAATTAAAATTTTAAAACATTAAATAAATACCTTAAAATTGAAGCTTTTATCAAATGAAAATTGGAAATTTTGATTCGCTGTAAAATTTAAAACGTTTAAAACATTTAAACCCTTAAGAAGAAGTGGCGGAGAGAACAGAAAGAGATGAGAGTTCAAAGTAGGAGAGAATGAAAAGAAAATCTGAGTGGGGTATATATAGGTTAGATTATTAGTGATGGAAATAATTGCAATGGGTTTCTCATCGCAAATAGTCATAGTTGTAATGGGTCCTGTCACAATTAGTACCCACCATTAATATGCGTGTTAGTGATAAAAAAGTTGTTTTTTATGGGTCACATCACAAATATTCTTCTGTTGATAGTTTTTTGCAATGGGAATTAATTCCTCTCACAAATAACAATAATCACGGAAGGAATTTGCAACAGGGATATATTCCCTTCGCAAATACCTTCTCCACAGTTTGGCATGAAAGACGCGCCAAAGGTATTTGTGATAGGAATTTTTTCCCCTCGCAACTAGTCCCCCAGCAAGGACTATTTGTGACGGGTGACAAGATCATCGCAAAATCCCATTTTCCTATAGTGATTATTATTTCTCCGTACAAATATTATCCATTATTATTTAATACATCAAAAATCATTCATTTAGATGAATAAATCACATATTATAAATCTAGGCATATGATTATATCACGTGTCACTGCATTAGGCATGGTAATAAATTCTCATAGTATTATATAATCAAGTTTTTATTTGGAATACCAATCATACAAGAGGATTAAAATTTTCATGGTTATGTAATCCCCTGGCATGATCAACAACTTACCCAACTACAGTAAGGTCTCATCCATAAACATTACATTTTCCATTGACTTTAAACAAGATTTCACTTACTTACATTCCCAAAGAACTTTTAGGTTTATATTTTTAGAGGCTTGGTTTATAACTCTTACATAAAAAACTCATATATATATATATATATATGACACTTCAAATCAGTATCCATTTTCCCATAATATAAACCCTTTAAAATGAAAAATATTTTCTTTTCATGAAAAATATTCATGACTTTCAACTTGACTTCTTCTTCTCCCATACCCATCCTTAAACCCTATAAAAAACATTTTAAAAAGTGGAATGATCACAAAAACTCAGTAAAGGTACATAAAAAGGAAGAAAGAAATAGTTATCCCATGAATTCTTATAATTCATTTTCAAAATAAACTTTGGGCTCAAAATATACATTTTATTACCCAATAAATCACCTTCTATGAATAAATATTTTCATAAAAAATCATAAGAAATATTAAATGAAAGAAATAAAACTCATAAATGTTTCTTTGAAATCCTGAAAAACTCATAATAACCCTTTCACAAAGTTATTATTTTCGCCCTTAAAATAGTATATACTTTCCTTTAAACATAAAATCACTATCTTAGCTTCATAAATCATAAGATTCCCATAAAAACCAATATCAATAATAGATAAAACATATAGTTTAATTGGGACATCATTTCCATATCATTCTTACAGTCACTCTTACAAATGGAATAACCATATGGACGAATTCTATACCCAATGCATTGGAGGGATATCACAGACCCCCCCCCCATCCTTAATTATCACAGAACCACCCATCATTGGTTAATAACGTAACCACATTTCCATGGTTTATAACTAAACCACCCATCATCATAACCATTCACATGATTCATAACATAATCACAACACATAAAATCTCACAATTTCCATCATTATACACATAAAAATATTCTTTGCATCTATAAGAAGGTATTTCTGGATATTGAAATATTTGATCCATTTTATAATCCCTTTCTTAAAATAACCAAAATATAGGTAAAGAAGTTTTTTATTTGAATAAAATTTGAAATATTATAAATGAATCCAAAAACCAAATAATGGTTCTGATGGTGGGAAAAGTCAATATCTCCATATACATTAAAATAGAACATTCCTTTTTTATTTTATAAAAAATTTCAAAACATTATATAAAAATATTCTTTTAAAAAATATTTTAAGGAAAATAAAAATTTATATAGAATTTACTTTATATTTATTTTATTTCCATATAAATACATCAATAGAATAATTTTTAAAATATTGATATGGAATAAAAAGTGTATTTTAAGGGAAACTTTAATAGATGGTTTTTAGAAGAAAGTCCCTTACCCTGAGTCTAACACATCACATATAGTATTTATATTCTTAAATAATAAACTTATGTAAATTATTTAATTTTTTGATAATCTTTTTCAGGTTTATTATTCCTTTCATCTCACTTATTACCACATTATAACAATTACTTACTCATTTAAGTTCACATCAGATGTTTCGATGATATTTGGTTCATAAGTACAAAATAACATCTGTAGGTTGACTAGGGTCAAATAGAAAATTATTCTATCATCTTCATAATAATAATCGTGAAAAAAATTATCATTTTTTCAGATCAATTATACTTTTAAATTCAACCATTAAATATGGTTATGAAAAATGAACTATATTACAATCATGGAGATGGTAGGTTGTATGTATGCATGAGTAATGTTTCCATTTTTCAAAAAAAATTATGGAAAGATGGTAAGTATTATTTCATATTTAAATAATGATCATAATATCATAAATATCATATTACTTTTTTAAATATAATTTTATATATCATCCATGTGATGTGCTGATGAAAAATGAATCACATTGCTTCACGGAGGTAATAGTCTACACGTACGCATGAACAATGTTATCATTTTTCAGTAAGTGGAAAGGTGAGAAGGTAAATTATATATTATCTTTTCATAATTATAAATATTTCACTAATTTCAATTATAAACATTAATTTCATCATTATAATGCATCCATGAGATATGGTTATGGAAAACGAATTACATCAGTTTGTGAGGAGGTGGTCCTCCTTACACACAAACGATGGTTTTGTTTCCCATTTGATAGAAAAGGATATTGGTAAAGGTTATTCCAATAACATAATAAAATATTATTTTATTTGTTATATAGGTTTTATTATTTTTTAATGGTTGAATAATATTTGAAGTAGGTAGAGGAAAATATATTACTAAAATATATGATTAAAACTTTACCTCTTCTCTGAAAAATCTCATTTTATTAACACCTTAAGATCCAAAAGATATTTATTATTTCAAAAATAAAATGTCTAGATTGAAGGGAGGGAACTATTAATATTTACAATAAATAAAAGGGACCTATTCACCAAAATATGGACCTCCTTATTCCAAATATTGAGTACAATTTAAAATATTCAAAACACATAAATGGTAGAATTTAATTTAAAAATAAACTAAAAAATTATATGAAGAATAATTTTTTAGAAACTACCTTTTTAATTATAAAAATGTTTTTAAAATAAATTAAATTTTAAAATTCATTCCAAACACTATGATATTTTTATTCAAAATTAACTAATGAAATTTTAAAACAAATCAACAATAGATTTGGACTTTGTAAATACTTGATAAGAAAAAAAATCAAAAAAATCATCATTTTCACTATTTGTTGAAAAATCCATATTTTTATAAAATTATCAAAAATTCATCATAATGTAACTTTGAAATGTTGAATAAAAAATTGAACTTAATTTTTTAAATTAAAATTCTATTATTTGGAATCCAATAATTTAAATAAAACCATATAGTGCCAAAAAAATTCAATTTGGTTATAAATAAATATTTTTCCTTTTGATTGAAAAAATGCCTAGTTTTTTTTATAATGAATATAATTTAATAATATATAACTAATGAATGCTTATTCTAAAATTTCCTAGTTTGTTACATTCTCCCCCCCCCCCTTGAAATCGTGTCAACACAATTTTATTCACTTATTAAACAAGTGGGGATACCTTTTCCTCATATCATTTTTAGACACACATATTGCTTCTTCAACCATATGATTTTCCACAGAACCTTAAACTGGTGAATTACCTAGTTTTGTAATACTTTCTCTAAACGATTAAGAATATGAATAGGTTATTCCTTGTAAGAAAGACTATATTCCAACTGAACTATATCAAGGCTCAAAACATGAGATGAATTTGGCACAAACTTTCTTAACATCAAAACATGAAAAACATTATGTTCCTGGGATAAACTTGGAGGCATGGTTACTCAGTAAAAAATTGATCCAACTTTCTCCTAGATTTTATATGGTCCAATAAACCGTGGAATTATTTTAATATCACGAATTTTTAAGGATAATAAAACACTCTTTCTGATAATTTATAAGTGTTTTTATGTTAAAATGTAATTATTCAATAAATAAGACTTGATAAATGTTTTAAAGGTTTTGTGTAAGGTTAAAACCCTAGTTTAAACCTTGGAATATTCTATAAAATATTTTTGAAGTTGAGCTTAGAGTTAATGTGAGATTCTTAACCCCATAGAACCTCAATATAGATAGGATAAAAATATTAAATATATCAAATTATGCACACATGATTTAACCAAAATAAATGAATATCTCCCAAATTTTATATCATATGATAAATTAGGGAGTACTGTTTGGTCTGAGACATGGTGTTTTACATAGATGAGGCATAACATTTGTGAGCTTTGAGTGTTTGGTCAGATTTCATGCAAGGATAATTTATTTAATATTTTTAATTTATTATTTTTTAAAAAAATAATTGAATATATCTCAAATGGTGTGTCATATAAGAAATATGAGACCACTGATAGGTATATAATGCTAATTTTACCCATGGTGGAGTATAAATTTTATGCACATTTTGTGTTTTGAAACATCACATGTGATAGTACCATTTTTATATTTAATTATTTTATTACTCCAATTTTTAAATAATTAATAATTAATATCTCTTTACCAGTTCATTGTACGAGAAATCCAAGATCATTGTTAGGTCTGAGATGTGGGATTTACCCTATTTGGGGTGTAACTTTTATGTTTGTTAGGTGTTTGACAACATCACACTCCATTGAGAAGATCTTATCCATCCTTCAATGTTCTGAGAAAGATAAGTTCTACTAGTTGTTTATCATATGGAGGGAGAATATGATCAGTGGTGGATATTTATCAAGAATACGAAGTATGAAGAAGAGATTTAAGTGATGGAGTAGAAGGAGATCTAAAAAAAATTCTGATAAATATTTTCCTTTCACTCTCCAACTTAAAATGGAAAGGGATTTATTTTCTCTTAAGACAAAATATGATGAATATATAAAGTCATGTGAGGAAAACTTCATAAGACATGTATTATACACCTCATTCTTTATCGTTTCCCTTTAATTCAAGGTTGACCACCTCCTTGGTGGGATAAAACCTAGCCTATGAAAATCCCTTGCAATCTGATACTTTGATAGCTATGAAAAAATTATATGGTGTTCCCTCAAATTTGAAATGGAGATTAGTGAATCTCAAGAATATCATGGTGATAAGAAGCATAGAGTGAATTTTAATTCTTTTAGTCCAATGGATAAATCTAATGGTGCTAAGAAATTTAAACATTCTACTTTTCAAATGTGTGTAAAGAAGAACCCCATAAATTTCTTAAGGGAGTGAGGAAATAATTTAGAAGCAGAAAGGAAGGAAACCTATATATAGATTTCTTGTGGTAGAAATCCACTAATGCATTTGAGGAAAGGAATTCTCCTCTCAACCCTCAACGCATTTTTCATTTCTTCAGTTTTAAGGAACCGGGACACTTTTTAAACCAATGCACTAAGACAAGGGATATCAGAGACAACCAACAACCTCCAACGTAGAAAGGGATAGATTTTTCCATCACATACACTGAGGTGGATCCCAAAAATAAAGTGGTGATAGGTATGAAAGTTATTCATTAAATAATAGAGAACATGATTTTTTATTTTGGTTCTATGCCTTCCTTCATATGAAGAATGTTTATCAGAACTTTTCAAACACCACCACAAATAATTGAAGTAGAGATATTGGTGAAAATGTAAAATGAGGTAATTATTTCATATCAAGTATATAAATCCTCACCTATTAAAATTTTTAGGTTGACCATTATAGAAAACCTTTTCATACTCCCTTTGGTGAAATTTTATAAAATTATGTGTACGGATTGTCTTTCCTTATATAGAGCCAACATAAATTTTTGTGAGAAGGAAATCACTCACCATGTTAAGAATCGCCTTCCGATTCAATAAAATTTAAAGGATGAGGATGGATCTTCTTTAGTACCAACATCTCAAACATAGATATTATTACCCTATGAGAAAGTGTATCTAGATCTAATGATTGATTCTAAGGAAATGATCATCTTTGAAGACATTCCCATTATACGGGAATATACTGAAGTGTTTCTTTAAGAATTTTCTAGTCTTCCTTCTAGTTGAGAGGTTTTATTTTCAATCGAGTATATACCTGAGGTGTTACCATTATCCGAGACTCCATATAGAATGGATTTTGTGGAACTTGAGGAGCTGAAAAAACAACTATAGGAGAATCTGGATAAAGGGTTTATATTGACAATTTCTTCACTATGGGGTACATCAGTCCTCTTTGTCAAGATTATGGATGGATAAATGGGCCTTTTCATTGATTATTATGAGATCAACAAGATCCCAATAAATAAATAGTATCCTCTATCATGGATTGATGACTTGTTTGATCTGCTATGTGGAGCACAGTACTTCTCCAAGGTGGATCTTCGGTCAGGATATTATTAAGTAAGGCTGAAGAAGGAGGATGTCTCTACGGATACATTTTGTACAAGGAATGGGAACTATGAGTTCATATTATTTCCATTCGAACTCAATAATTATCTATAAATATTCATGTACTTGATGAATATATAATTTATTTATTACCATGAAAATTTTGTAGTGGTATTTATAGATGATATTCTAATATATTCCAAAAGATAGTAGAATTATGGGGAGCATTTGAGAACTGTGATAAAGACCTTAAAAAAGGAGAAGCTTTGTTCCAAGTACAAAAAATGTGAGTTATGGTTGAAGGAAGTCTCATTATTGGGGAATATTATCATAAGAAATGGGATATATTTGGACCCATAAAAAATAAAATCAATTGAAGGATAGATGAGGCAATCATCTGTGACAGATATCTATAGTTTCCTTGTATTAGATGGGTGTTATCATCGATTTGTGAGAGATTTATCACAATTATCAAAACCTTTAACCAAGATAAATTGAAAGTGAGTTAAGTTTTCTTGTAATGATTAATGTGAATAGAGATTTAAAGAGTTGAAAAAGAGTTGAATCATTGTGCTTGTACTCGCACTACCCATAAGTGGAGAACATTCTGTTTTTATTTAGTGATTCTTTAAAGAATGGATTGGGTTGTGTGTTGAGGGAAAATGAAAAAGTGATAGCTTGTGCTTCAAGGTAGTTGAAGGTTCATTGACATAACTATCGAACACATGATCTAGATTTGGTTGTAGTGATCTTCACTTTGAAAATATAGTGGCATTATCTCTTTGGAGAGAAGTGTGAAATATATATGGACCATAAAAGCCTCAAGTATATATTCACACACAGATAGATAAATATGTGTCAATGAAGATGGTTTGAGCTGATCAAGGACCATGACTACTCCATCCACTACCATCATGTAAAAGTGAATGAATTGGAAGACACTCTAACTAGAAAGGATCCAGTAACTCTATCATTGATGAGAATTTATTGGGATCCAATATTATTATATTTGAAAAGGTTTTATATAGGAATTATAAAAAAAGTAACATCATTAATCCTTTTATAAATGATTTCTCAATTGTCCCTTCTGAAGAAGATAAAGGATTATCAAAGAGATGATGTGGGAATCTAGAAGAAAATGGAAACTGTAATAAAAGAGAAATCCTCATTGTCAATGTTAATGAAGAATGTGTTGTACGATTTGGTTCAAGACTATATATACCATCAAGTCCTAAGTTAAAGGAGTTATTGGATGATGCACATAGCTTGACCTTATTTATCCATTCTGGAAGCAAAAATATGTATCAATGTCTCCAAGAGCACTATTGGTGGGATAATATGAAGAATGAGATCATATAATATACATCACGATGTATTATATGTTATCAACTAAAGGTGGAATGGAAAAAAATACAATGGGATGATACAACCATTACCCATACATAAATGGAAATGGAAAAACATCACCATGGATTTTTCCAATAGTCTTACGAAGATAGAAAGAGTAAATAATGCTATCTGAATTGTAGTGGATCATCTTATAAAGAGTATACACTTCATTGAGATTCTATAGGACTTCCCAGTCAATCAACTCTCAAGTATATACATTAGAGAAGTTGTGAGGCTACATGGAACACCACTATCGATTGTATCTAATCGAGATATAATATTTACCTCTATGTTCTGGAATATTCTTTAACATGCTCTAAATAATGAGTTTAACTTCATCATGGCTTATCACCCTCAAACTAATGGCCAATCTGTGAAGACTATCCAAACACTCAATGACATGTTTATAGCATGATTAATTGACTTCAAATGAGTATGGTAATAACATATTCTTATCGTCAAGTTTTCATATAATAATAGTTTCCTCTCAAGAATCCAAATATCTCCCTATAAATCTATTTATGGGAAGAGGTGTATAACACCTACATACAAGGATGAAATTGGATAACACAAACTTCTAGGTCTGTAAATGGTTGAGATAATGGAGGAAATGGTCAAGACCATTCAAAAGCATATCAAGGATGCTCATAGATAATAAAATAGATATACTGATAATCATTGAAAATACCTATATTTTGATGTTGGAAGCATGGTATTCCTCCAAATATCTTTATGTAATAAAGTCATGAGTTTCGTGAAGAAGGTAAAACTTATTCCAAGATATATCAATCCCTTTGATATCCTTGATCATATTGGAGTGGTGGACTATAGACTAGACCTCTCACCTAACTTATCTCTTGTAAATGATGTATTCCATGTATCCCTCTTGAGGAAGTACATACCAGAACCATCACATGTACTCAATACGAAGGTGGTACTATTGGATAATTAACTCTCATGTGAGGAGAAGTTAGTGAAGATCTTAGATCATAGAGACAAAGTTATACGAAATAAAACAATGCACCTGGTCAAAGTACTATGTAGAAACCACAAGTTTGAAGAAGAAATGTGAGAACTAGAGGAAGTGATAAAATATAATTACCCTTATCTGTTTTATTGTAGGAAATGAAAATTTTAAGGTTGAATTTTTTTTAGGGGGAATATTGTAACGACCTAAGCATTTATAAATAAAATTTCCCTTGTGATTTAATTAAATGTCCTATTATGTATTATGGTTATAGAAAAAATGTGCACTTATTTGGTTTTATTATATCTTATTGAATTTAAAATAAGTTTATGAATCATTACCACTTGTAATATATTCATTGAATAGTGACCACATGATTAGTATAAATATAGGGTTTTAACAAATCCAATTGACATAGACAAAGGAAGTGATATCCAAAACCAGTAGGATTATACCGTATGAAGGCTATTTATCAAAGACTCCAAGGGAGATAGAATCACTAGGATTTTCCCTTGAAAAATCCAAAGCTGATATCTAACAACTTAAGTATGAGATAAACCATTTAGGGGAGAATTTCAAGATCATTGAGATTACATCCCAAACCATGTACATCGAACAACCCCATGAAAGTCTCACCACCACGCACCTTACCCTTAGAGAGTTTTCTAGTGTATTAGAGGTATATGTATCAAGAAAATAATAATATGAATATTTATATTTTACAGAATAATCTTTATATCCAATTCTTATCATTAATTTATAAACGATTTTTATTTTTATACAATAAAACTCAAATTTTATTTTTAATTAGTATTCAATTTCAATTAAGTAGTTTATTTTGATGAATTAATGGATTTTTTAAATAAATAATATTTTAATAAAATATTATTATCAAATAATTTTTATTAAATATAAATGATCATATAAATTTTTTGAAGTCAAATGTAATTTTTTATAAGGGTTTGAAAATTGTTATTCTCAAAAAAATCCAGTATTTCTCAATAAATGTAGATTATTATTTTAAAAGTGAAAATACACATATTTAGATAAATATTTTTATAAAATGAATATTATTTTGGGAATATTAATTTCTAAATTATCCAATGGTGAATGTTTCATAATTTTATGAGACAATCGAATTTTCGGGTAAAAGTTAAATACCATATAAATATATGGTGTGTATTATGACATCATAATGACCCAAAAGTTATGTAATAAATACTATAAATGGTATACACGACCAAATATATGTTTTACCTTAAAAATTATGGGATTTTATATTTATTTTATTGATTTTATAAATCCTTTATGAATCCTCCAAAACCATTAATATATTTTATGGTTTTAAAATCATTTCTTTAAGAGTGTGACTCACTTCCACATTAGAAATGGTATTATTTTATAAATTTAAAACATTGGAATTATAAAATAATGAAACAAATCCCCTTTGGAAGAAAACATGGGCTAAAACCATGAAAATATTTGTGATTTTTGTTTTTATATTATATAGATTTCAAAACCTATGTTTGAGAAATTTTAAAGAATTCCCCACTCATTTATAATATAAACCCACCAAATATCCCATTTATCTTAACTATAAAACCTTAGAGCACATCATTAATATTTCTTTACCTCTCTACAGTCCTCAAAAGGTTCCCCCAAACTCTCAAGAAGCTCCTCTGAATCATTTGGAGTCACACTCTCAAGGTAAGGTATCCTTTCCTTCTATTCTTTATTCAATATTATTCATTATCTTATGCCTTCTATTTCCAAATTCATAATGTTGGGATATGTTTTTACATGTCCCTATTACATTATATTTTATTTAAAAATTATTAGAGACCCATTTTTCTCTCATAAAAATAGTTTATAAATTTCTAAGTAACACTATTGTGCTTCCAAAATCTCATCGTGATTTTCCATGCCAAAAAATTATATAGTGAATACCCATACCCAATTCCTGTCAAGGGCGTTCATCCTTATGAAATTATAATTATTTGATTAAGTAATTACATTTATGTATTCCACACTCTTTTATTGTTTAATAAAAATTTATGAAAAATGATTCTATGTTTTATGATCTATATGGCACACTTAAGCATGAGAATGAAATGAAAGTGACAAGTGCACCCAGAATTATATAGTGATCCAATGCATTGGGTAATATTTTATCCTCATTAGGTTTTATACAAGGGATTAGAGAGTGAACCTAAACCACCACAAGACTTTTTACATCATGATTTCTTGGTAGTTATCCTTTACATATGTTTATGATGTAGTGTTTTTTGTTGTTACCGCATTTATCATGTTTCCTTTACAATTATCATGTTATATCATGCCTTATTGTTCATTTTTATTATTATCACTCCTTTTATGTCCCATTTACATGTATATTATTTAACATGTATCACATTATTCATGTTATTTCATGTTTATTCCCTTACTGGTCTTTATATATCACACCTTTCTTATGTATGTCCCTAGTTTATCGATTGTCGTTTTAAGTATGATAATGTTAATAAAGTTTTCAATAAAGAAGTTGTTTTCCCTTTTTTAAGTTCTTATATAATGTAATTAATTCCCCAAGACACTAGATTATTTATCTTCCTGGTTTTATTATGTTTACTTTTACATAATTAATCAATAATTAATGTGTAATAAATATAATGGTTGTTATATCCATCAATCCCCAAAATTTTTGCATACAATTAAATATTCCTGGTCATTTGTTATATGGGTAATGGAAATTAGGGGGTCATATCCCCCAACCATACCTACAAAGTTTAATTATATCCTTACTACTACCAAATTATTCTTCAAATTGGCTAACTCAATACCCTTCATGGAATTTAGGACGAAGAATATCATCAAATTCGTAAAGTATCATGTCATCCTCAAGATTGTGGTCCCTCAAAAAATATTGAAAAACAAAAAAAAACCAATGTTTATTCTATAGAGTTGAAGAAACTATACCCAGAACATCAAGTTTAGTCACTCATCCCAATATCATGCATTAGAAAATGGACAAATAGAAGACTTCAACAAGACCTTATCGAACATACTCTAGAAGATGCTGAATAAAAACAATAAGTGATGTTCATACAAACTCCTTCATACATTATGGTCCTACCATACCACAACATGTACTTCTACACAAGAAACTCCATGCTAATTTTTTTTAGGACCAAGGGGATATTTCCCATATAATTACAGTTTCCCTCACTTCAAATATCCATTTTAAACAACTCTTGGATGATGAAAAAACACAAAAAAGATGGATGATATGGAGAGACTCAATAAGAACATGTTGCACACATGTAACAACCTTGAAAACCATCAGAATAAGATTGCATGGGCCTTCAAAAAAATTCTGAATATGTTCATTCCTCTAAGAATATTTGGTTTTTTCTCTTAGATCCCCAATGATACTAGAGAAGAAGCCTCCAAATATAGAACTCAAATGGGAAGGGCCTTGTGTCATACCTAAGTTCTATTAAAAATGATATTAATCATTGTACATAATGTATGGGGAACATGTCACAACCCCAAAAATGTTAGGTTTCTAAAGAAATGATTTTCATATCTTTCATTAAGAACCTATCATAGTAGTAGTAAGATGATAAACTTTGAAACACCCTACATCCTAACCACGTGACATTAAACTTTATGAATATCATCTCAGAAGCAAGATGATAAACTTCACAACATCTTACGCCCTGACCACATGATGCTAAACTCCACTGATCATGTCCTCACTGCATTACATTAAACTACATGGATCCCCTAATGGTTTATCTTCATTCATATTATGTGGCCACCATCCTGGCCGAAATATGTTAAAACTATACAGCATCTCACATACTAACCACATGATGTTAAAAAATGTGGAATAGGTCCTTAAAATTTGATGTTAAATTGTATATAAGTTGTCCTCGCCACATGGAGTTGAAATACATGGGAAGCACCATCTCACCAATGACTCACCGTGCACGATCTAGATCTATGAGAAATAAGGATAAAATTTCCCCATCCCCATGTGAGCGTCATCTCCACATAGGGAATCTCTCCATCCAAGAACTATTGGTGGATTTATTCATTCCATAATAGGATATATAGTGACATATCAACCACTATTCATGAGCCATACATATTATTAATTACCTTTCATATTAGGTGATCCTTGTCCTTACCGCATAACGGTAAATTTCACAAAAAATTTCCTTATAGCATGAAGTAAAACTGCATGGATCCATGGAATTCATCTTATTTCTTGTCGATTTACCCATGTACTCATAGTATGATGTTAAAATACATGGTTGATGTCATTGTTTCATGACATTAAACTGCACAAGTTTACAGGACTATGTATGGTTTGATTCTCCATCCAATGGGATATGTAGGGAAACCTCGATCCTATATCTTGGTCCAGCCACCACATGATACAAAATTCCCTTGTCCTATCCTTAATCACCTCATCATAATGAGAGGAAAACTCTCTATTCCTTATTTCTCACACCAAGCATATCTCACATAAGCTTAGGAATTTTAGTAAGGGCTTCCCCCTATGAATAAGGAATATCATCTCATGATAGGGTTATCATAGTCCTGAATGAAATACCTTAAAAGTCACACCATGAGCCTTCACCACATGATGTTAAACAACATGGTTGATTTCTTTTTCACTATATAAAACTGCACATTTTTATGGACCTCACCTAAGAGGACCACTATTGTTGGTTTTGGTCTCCAACCATGCTTATATTCAAGAACTATGTGTAACTTGATTCATGACATCACAGGATACATAGTGATGCCTGAATATCCAACCCAAGGTCCAGTCATGGAAAATAAACATAAAAAATACCTCATTCCCTACGTACAGGTCAAACTTATATAGGAAGATATTGTTTTAAAACTATATATATATTAATTCCTATTTCCGTAGGATGCAAAATTACACCTATATTTCCATCCTTAGTCCCAACCACAATACTCCCATTTCACGTCAAAGAGCCTATGTACTTATCATACAATGTTAAACTACATGGTTCTTCAAGAACTATGTGTTGAATGATTCCTGACATCATAGGATACATAGTGACACCTAGATCTCTAATCTTGGTCCTAGCTACAACAATCAATAGAAAAAATGGCCACCTATGAGTATGGGTCAGACTTTCATAGATATTTTCTCCTTTTAAGCACTATGTGTGTCATGTTTCCTACCATCACAAGATACATAGTGATTCCTAGATCCCCAATCCTAGGCCCAGTTATAGCAACCAATGAAAAAAATCACCCCAAATATATAAAGGTTGGGTCATACAAGCTCATTATTCCTACATATTAGTTTTATATATGTATGTCTTTCTTGTTCATGTAATAGATCATGCACAATTTTTCACATTGGTTTCCATCTCCGTTCTGCATGACATTAAACTACAAGGAATAAAAATATGTCCTTACCATAATACGTTAAACTAAAAGAAAAATTTCCTGGTCGCATGACATTAAAATTACATAACAAATTAATCCTCACTACATGAAGTTAAAATGTGGAGGTTATCACTCATTATAATCCCTTAACAAAGGACCATGGAAGCCTTACCCCGATTAACCAAGGTATGGGGTGATTTTTTCATCTTTTAAGTAACTAAATTCATAAATCACACTTCATGTCTCAAACACCTGAAGTTGAT
This sequence comes from Viscum album, assembly GCA_963277665.1. NCBI lineage: Eukaryota > Viridiplantae > Streptophyta > Magnoliopsida > Santalales > Viscaceae > Viscum > Viscum album. The sequence goes on along the minus strand of OY728130.1, from coordinate 1,290,688,047 downwards.
TCAAATCTTTCATGTCCCTATGAAATGAAAATAGGACTCTATACTTGACCATGATATTGATTCATAAGGTCTCAGACCTACCAACTAGAGAAATATTGGCTCTGTAAGGAGGTATTTATAATCCTTGTGATCCTGGCATCACCGTGTCAGAACTCAGCACCTGAGAGTGTTCTAGGCCATCCCTGATATGATTTTCCCACATCATTACTCATGTCCTGTGAACCGTGAGTTATGATTTACAACATTTTCATATTCTAATCAGAATAAAGTTAGAGTGATCTTGACCCTAGGTACCTTAATTGGGATCTGGTGTAACATCACCCCATATTAGGTCCATGTTCATCACGACCTTAAACTTTTTCCACTTTGGTCAATGTTGTACAGCCTTAAACTCTAGACTTTTATGGTCTTAATTGTAAGACCATAAAATGATATTGAAAGAGAGATTAAACTTGTCTAGTCAAAAACCTACAAAGGGATACCTAAGAAAAATTCAAGTATTCTCTCACTAAACTCGTCATCTCTAGAGTTTAGGAAAAAATTATGGAAGAGATAAATGAGTCATAAAGCTCATTGGGCCTAACTTTTTGTCCTAGTAAAATCCAAGATATGCTCATTTCCTGGTCTAAGAAAGAGTAGAGTAATGAATTTTCACGTCTCAGGCACCATGAGAACATATTATCTAGGCAGTGACACAACTTTTAGGGTACTTGAACCTTTCATGGGTATTAGACTTTCCACAAATAAAACTTCATGGTTTGAGCACTATGGATCACCATAAACCTTCGATGGCCCTTTAAAAAAGATACTCAGCTTCAAGGGACCCTTTGATTAATTATGAATTTATGCATATGTCTCCTGCATATACACCCATGTTTGTCAACCAAATGTGTCACTTTGAAAAAAGGCCTTTCTGATCCTGGTGAACCCTGATATAACCATGGAAGAACTCAGTACCTCATTGTGTCCTGGAACATTCTTGGTATAATTTTCTTATATCATACTCCTAACTCGAACACTTTGGACCATGATTTACAATCCCTATAATCAGAATATTCAAATAGATTTATATCCTCAGTGTTATGTCACCATTTTTGTACCCTTTATCAAAGCAGGAATGTGACACTCTATTCCCAAACCTTTGATTACCCACACCTTGTGACTCAAAACCACAAGGCATAGGGCTTGAGCTTCATAATTTATGCACTAAATTTATGTGGGGTTTAAGAACCCTTCTTAGATAGATTTCCTTCATACCCAACCTCATCATCTGGAAATTTGATTCTTCATGAATATTTCATGGCCATCGGAAAAGGGTGGGGACACCTCTGTTTGTCCATGATACCGATGCATAAGGTATTTGACCTACAAATTAGTAGGATCTCCACCTTGCAAGAAAGTAACCACAAACCTTGTGAGACCTGATAACACTGTAGAAGAACCAAGAACCATAGAGTGTTATAGGTCATTCCCAGCACATTTGCCTCATCCCATACTCACTGACTCAAATGATTGGGTTATGAATTAAATAATCCACATTCCAACTATCCTGGTGGGCCTGACATCCCTAGTATTTCACTCTCTACAAATATCACCCCCATAAGTCTTCCAATACCCTTAGAGAATAGTAGGGATACCTCTGTTTGACCATGTTATCAATGCATAAGGGCTTTGACCTGCCAATTAGCAACATATCCTCCTTGAAGGAAAGGATCTTCAGTCCTCATGTTCCCTGGAAATACCATGTAAAAACTTGGAAACATAGGGTTTCTTGGGACATCCCTAGAATGTATTACCCATATTCCATATAAAATAATAGAATTTTTAAGCTAAAAGACCCTAAACCATAGTGATAGAATATCCAAGCTAAAATACCCTAAACTACCACAATAAAAGGTCCGATCTAAAAACCTTAAACTACAAAAAAAAATAATTTCCGTGTTAAAAGACCCTAAACTATAGTGATGTAGGTCTGAGCTAAAATACCCTAAACTGAAATGATAGAAGGTTCAAGTTAAAAGATCTTAGACTATAGTGATAGGAGGTATGTGATAAAAGACCCTAAACAACAATAATGGAAAGTCCAAGATAAAATAACTTAAATTACAGCACAGTAGATATTTAGTATATAAGAGTGGAAAAGATACAAATCTTTTGAGGTACACCATATTTCCATATAGAAAAATAAATCTAATCTATCCATGTCCATTGACTTCAGCAAAAGATAAATCACTCTCTCTATAGGATATATATTCTACCCAAATTATCCTTTTTTGAATAAATTAATCCTAAGATAACTAGAATATATATATATCAACAAACCGTCCCATGTTGGAAGGAATTCATGATAATTTCTCAAAAAGAATCAATTATGATTTAAATATTAAAATCTAGAAATTTATGTTTACTTGATATTATGAAAAGGATGAGTGTCGTTGATGATTCAAACAACATAAGATAAGTGAAATTTCATGCATATCATGAATAAAATAAAGTTGGTAAAAAATATATAAAGTTCAGCAGATCCATTCATTGATAGAATACAGGAGGATGAATCTCCACAGATTGGAATCTCTCTGATGAATATTTGATCCAAAGAAAAGTTGAAAAATTAAAATTACATCACCACATGTTCTTAGATGAGTACTTGAGTTCTAAAAGCCTCTACACTATGAAGTTAATATATTGGTGTAGTTGATCAATAGATTCGGTTTTTTCCTCCACAACCTGCTGAAACTCCTCCGACCTAGCCATGGCTTCAATCCTCGCCTTCTTCGCTGAGTCAAGGAGACCTTATTGCTCCAGTACAATATTCTTCGATATCGAAATAAAATGTTAAGGCTGGGATAATTTAACTTGAAGGTGACTGATTATTGGCTGAGGATGTTCAGTCGTAGCCTTACCAGTACTGACCATGTCTTGGTAAGTTTATGCCTCCACTGCACACTAGGAAGATTCATTTAAGGCCTCATCCCAAGTTTTCCTCGCTGAAGAAGAATCCTAAGCGACTACCACCCTCTACTTAAAGGCCCTATTTTTATCTATCAAAGATACCAACTTGTTAACCTAGGAATAAAGGGTGGTATAGTTAAAACCCTCATATCCATGGGTGATAGATATAAATCGGATATGAACTAGTCGGTCCTTTATCCCTTCTAGAGATGTCTTTGAAACTAGGGTCTAGATCTCCCTCCATATATTTCACGGCATTGACTCATAAAATGATACAGATCTCAAGCCTTGATATAATCCTATATTTAAAATGGGAATATATTTTTGGACCATATCATTAATAGAGAGAGTCATTATAATGGTCTTCCATGAAGTAGTAAGGGATATCAAATCTACATCAATCGACCCTATCGGAATAACCCCCAAGAGAGTAGGGGATGGAAACATTGAGCTATGGGGTGAAGACACTTCAACAAGGGGCACATGTATTTTATCATATGATATGATATCACTAGGTAACCAATATATATGACCAGTTTTAGAAACATACGATTCTCATTTTTCATTTCTAGAGACATTTGTTTCCCCAACCCCATCCTCAAGTAAAGAGGTGACACCCTCTTATGATGGGAGACTATGTCACTTCTAGTTCTTTCCCCAAATATTTTCTCTACTCACTACCATTGATGGCTCTAAGAAAAATGATAATGTGAGGTTACATGACACAATGTGAATAAAGTGTCTTGTTTTTTAAGAAGTATTCACCTTTTTCAAAACTCACCTCCATCAAGGATAACTCATTATTAGAATATATACCTATATAAATATCCTCTAAAATTTTATTCTCCCATAATGGATCAAATGGTTCGACTATTGGTATATCCTCAAAAAGTAAAGAGAATGACTGAGTTAGAACTATATCCATATCTACTTCTTAATGGGTCAGGCCTGACAGTGAAGGGTCTTCTAAAGAAATTGAAAGCTCTTCTGCATCCTCAAGAGAAGATAGATTCTCCTCTAAATAGGCTTTGTGGAGAACTTTACATTTTTTAAAAAATCATTATGTCATACCAAAATAATCCAAAAACAAGACAAGAGTTAATTTCCACACTTACTTGGGGATTCTGGAGAATATGACTCTACAATTCAGAGTGCTTCATTTTTCCATTACCTTATGGGGAAGTATCTCTAGAGAATTCTGATTTCAAATTCGTTACTCTAGAAATGGAAATCATCTCCCTCATCTAGGCCAGTCAACCTAGGTATCCTTCATCATTGATCCCCTATTCACTTCCGAATCCATCACCAAAAGTCATACCCTGGGGAGAATATTTGGGGGATGGCAGGAATGTTCAATATTTTTTAGCCACCCACTATATCAATAAAAACTCAAAGGAATTTATTATAATTTACATGGAATCATGACCCTTTAAACATATAAGTAAGCTCATACTTACCGCTACCTCGAAAATGGGATAGCCATGTTCATCCATGGCCATTTTCAATGTGCCCAAACCACCATTTATTGAAATAGAGGTGAATAGAAAACCCAACCCCTAATGTTTTCCATCATTATATCAAGGTCTCGGAATAACGCCCTAACCTCCTCAAGTAAGTCTTTGAAAGTGTTACCCAGAGGGACAGTGACATAAGAAAATACTACAAAGTTGACTCTAATTTGGGTAGGATTACCCAGAGCTCAGCCTTTGAGTTCAACATTATCAAATAAATCCACTATCAAGATACGATAAGAAATAATAATGTTGATGCATCTTCACCCACTAGAATTGTACTCATTGTGGCTGCATCAACGTGAACTTATACTAGGAATAAAGGTAATGATAAATGCCTAGCTTCATTGCGGGGTGCATTCAATACTATTGGTCCTCTCAAAGCTAGTTGATTTCTAGGCATTGGATTTTCCTCAATAGTCAGTGATAATTGGGAAGATTCGTTACCAATTTGGATAATTTCCCATTGAGATATGAGTGAATCCAAAAATCAACATAGTTTCAAGATAAACCAATTTTTGTGTCATGAGGGGGAATTTTTATCTCAACCCAAGTCTCCTACCTATTAAACATCAACCAAAATTGGAAATACACCATCGGATTCTCTTCATATCAGAAATAAATTGAGTTACTACATCTTGAATATACACACAAGAATAGATGGTTAAATAGGAAGGGTGAGTACAATTTGTAGAGGAGATCCCTATCAATATGATTGGAAAGGATGCCCTTACAAAGAGACATTATATAGGCCAGAGCCTCAATACTGGCCTCACCATTATCAACCATATTACTTGACATCATTGGCCCATAGGGTCTAAAGGATAAATAGTCATAGTGGCTCATAAAATCCTTAACCTCCCAATCCTTCAGTATAACAGGTCTTACCCCACTAATACACTAAAAGAATGTTCGGAAGTGAACATTGGGGATTCCCTAGATGTTTAGATGTCCATATCCTTCTATATGAACTCCCATCCAACCCCATAATACTTGAAATGGGAAGAAAATATGAAAGAAGATAGTCACCATGTTTCGCTCCCATCAGCTCTACAAGACTCAGCTAAAATGACACAATACAGTGGTGGCAAGTTGCATATACAGATTCTATGATAGCACCCCATTGATCAATAGTTGATTTATCCTCTTTAATTGAAGTATTTCAGGAACTATTTTGTGTTACAAAATCCATATGAACAAAATTAAGTGGAATATTTTAGACAGATAAAAAAATAAAATATTTTCAATGGAAAGGTAAAAATTCTGGTAGCATCATGCGCATCGCATAAATCATCAAAGGGATTCAAAAATTGCATAAAGGACTCTCGAATCGCCTGGATTATGAACACATTGTGGACCATAGTAAACCACAAAATATATTATTACCACTCACCTAGTCGCAAGACTCATGATCATGTGACCTTTACATGGTCACACAATTCGCATCATAGTCAAAGGATCATGAGATCGAGCTAGCAGATCCTGAAAAAAAACCCAAGACAACCATGTAGCCATATATCCAAGGTTCAAGAAATTACTGAGGATAAATTCAAATTTTTTATTAATAAATTCTTGGGGAAATAGATCTTTAAAAGTAGTTCTCATGGAATGTTCTCATGAACGAATATCATGATTGGTTCTTACGGAAAGTTCTTGCGAAAGGGTCATGAAACGGAGGCATGGTGAAAGATATCTAAGAGTTAAGTATCCAATGAATGAACCACTCTATGATAACCTATTTATAATAAATTCCATATAATTCCAAAATTCAATCGTAATACCCAGCATCACTCAATACATCGATTGGTGATAGCATCAAATACTTAGTCTAACATTTACAATCCTCAGAAGTGATCCCTTATCCCCACATACGTCGCTCCTGATTGTAAGGATATTTTTTGAAACTCTCCAAATAAGAATGGTAAAATCAAAAAAGTAATAAATGATAGAATATGGGTATTATTTACCCACAAATAAAAGGAAGAAGAATGAGGCTAGAACTTGAAAATAATGTGACCCTCTAAAGGACATGTGATCACATGATCATCGAATGGTCATATAAATGGTCATACGCATTGTATAGCCTACTAAAATAGCCTATGGATTCCCTTAAAAAAGGCCTCTATGTTCTTGAGAAAGTTTACCAAGACACTCATTGATCATGCTGAAGCTTCTAGATGAGATCCCATAAGTCACACAAATTATTAGGTATAAGACGTATTATAAACAATCAAAAATACTTATAAAATAAGGAGAAAATATTCGAAAGTCAGGAGCCTATTTTGATCATAAAACTAACATAATGAGCTCACATGGTTCTCCAAACATCATGGAGGCCCCAGAGACAGGTCTGCCTATTCGTGTAAGATCTGTATAGTATATCACCATCACCATGTAAAGGGCCTCATACATGTCCAGGTGATCCTATACTCCACCTTTGTCTCTAAATAGAAATTGAAGGTTTATCCCATGTTAATTCTGGTGAAACAAAAAAGGACCCTTGTTGGTTATATGAATCATCATCGATGGGGAGATTGATTATATTCAACAACACTTGTTCCCACTTGCGAGATCCCTATCCTTTGTGAAAAAACAAGGAAATAAAAGGGGAAATTCTAGAAGATTATTGTGAGGGGAAGATATGTTGATCTTATGTGAATAGATCCATACACCCTAAAAAATCATCCTTGATCACATGAGTCCCCCTTAATAAGCCAGATCGATCTAGTGAAGACCACCTATCAAGAAACCTTTATCTTGTGGAACACCCCATACATGTCACCTCAGGTTATGTGAGGTCCTTTCAACAGGCATCCTGATCTCGAAAAATCCCTTATACAAGTCATCCTGAGATTGTGAAATCCCCTTGGAATGTCTGCATAATTAAACAAGACCCTGTGAAGGGTCATAATCCAATAAATTAGGCATTTATGAGATGGTATTGTGATCTCTGAAATTCATATGACGCTTATGGAGGGATTTCGCAAAACGCATGACACCTCGATACTCCACTGACTCCAGCTCAAATCTATAATCTACATGCCACACAAGTTGGTGTATAACTAAGGAGGTGAGGCTTATAATTCCCAGCCCAACTCAAAAAAATAATCCATCAAAAATCCCTCATGTATGGGAGCTCGGTATGGGATTTATCATAGCAGACAATCGTAAGATCGCAATGGTTTTCTGACATGTAATATCTTGGTAACAACCAAAGTTATAACAAAGCATGCATGGGCCCTTCGCATGATCACTTGAGATCACAAAAAGGACCCCAAATGGGTTATGTGAAGTACACATCACATATCTGTTGGATCACACAAGACCTAAACAGGAAAACCCTAGAAAAAACTAAGGACCACATGTAATAAAAATTAGAATAAAGACTAAAGATGAGAGACTTATGCGAAGAAAGATTCATTTATCCTCGTGTGCTTCACATGACTCATTAATATCATGAGAAAGTACCATTTCATGTTAATTAAGTCATGAAACATCCCCTTGACATACCATTTGGATCATGAGATATCCTTTGGACATGCGAAGAAAATTCATGTGGCACCCTCTGATCATGTCACCCAAGTCTAATGGATCCCTCTGGGCTTTCCCTCCAGATCTTGAAATGTCCACTACACATGTCGCCCATGTTACACGAAGACACCAATTAATGTCAGCAAGATCTCACGGACCCCTTTGGGCATACCATCCATATCCCATGGCACCCTCTAAGAATGTCAGTCGGGTTACGCAATTCCCTCTAGACATGTCATCCAAGTCTCACGCAGCCCTATGGTCTCACCGCCAAGATCTCGCGATGACACTAGGACATGTTATCCAATTCATATGATGTCCTATAAGAAAGTTAAACTAGATCGTGTGATGTACTCCAGGCATGATAACCTAGATCATGCAATGTCCTCCGAACAAGTCATCCATTCCATGAAACACTCCATGAACATGTCAGCTCTAATCATGTGATTGTCTCTAGATATCCTCATCCAAGTATTGCGACATCCTCTTGACATTTCAACCTAGATCATGTGATTATCACTAGCACATGTCAGGTAAACAACTAGACATTTCAGGAAGACAACCAGACATGTCATGTAGATAACCAATCATGTCAAGAAGATAACCCATCCATGACAAGTAGATGTTTCAGAACATGATGGCATTATCGAGTGGGAATATAAGGGTATATGTAGTGTGTAATCCTCATTTAAAGTGAAATACAATGACTCTGATTACTGTTTGAAAAAATATATATAGGATGCCTTCCTGAGGTCTGTTCTCCATATCAAATATCCAAAGGGACTATCCTTGTACATAAGTCAAGCATCTATAAACAGTGAGACTAATTACTTGTTTTCCCTTGTTTCTCACACCGATAATAACTCACATGGGATTAGGGAGTTGAAATAATCATATCATTCACATAATAATCCTATACTGAGATAGGGAAACCTCAGTTTGTAAGCCCCGATCAGGGACATAATATGTTTTATCTCACATACAAGGGTAGTCACAGTGTGTAAGCCCCAATTAATAGAACTACAAGAACTCTAATTCCTATTATAGCCAGGATACGTAAGATGACTTCCTAAGTACCGAGCTCAAATAAGAATCCATCCCGATATAAGCCTTTTCATGTCTCTGATATCCCAACCATCAATACCTAATCTCTCCCATGAGATGATCATCCTTCCTCATCCCACAGTAGATTGAGAAGTTAACTGAACTATGATGACTCTAATTCCTGCCACAACCAGGATACATAGGATGACTTCCTAAGGCCTAAGATCTATATTTAGTATCCAATGGGTTTTCCCAGAATGTAATGCCTACATCCATATTCAATAATTCTGATTACTTTCTATCTCTTGTTTCTCACATTGATCATAACTCATACGGTATTTAGTAGTTTCAATGATCACATCATTGGCATCATGAATCTCCACCAGGCAGGGAAACCTTAGTGTGTAAGCCCCAATCGATGGCATGATATAACTACCCACCATACAAGGTTATCTGCCTTAGTCCAAGTCCTAAGGGCTTTATTGAAATATAAAAACTCTGATTCCTTCCATAAACAAGATACGTAAGAATCCTCCTCAAGTTTCGAGCTCAAACACCTAGTGCCCAAATTCCCACATATTTTCCCTTTCTGTACGATGATAAACTGTATGGGTTTAACGAACTATGTGGGTTTTTATTCCTGTTATAAAAACAGATACATACACTATTGGAATTATATATATTTATGATGGCCTATTTGCGACAGGATCCTCTTGCAAATAGGCTTTAGCAACGGGATCCCATCGCAAATAGCCCGTTGTAGAAAATGGCGTTGCAAATACATTTTTTTTGCGATGGGCCCGTCGCAAAAAATGGTATTTGCAATGAGAAACGTTTCCCATCAAAAATAAGCCTCCAATTATATAAATTATATATCAATCAACCATTGTGAAGGGCCCGTTTCAAATACTATTTCCGACGGAAAATTTTCTCGTCGCAAATAACCATCTGATTATATACATTATATATATATAAACATTTTGTGACGGGTCTATTTCAAATAGTATTTGCAACGAACCCACCATCCCATCGCAAATACTAATTATAAAAAAAAATATTTGGATTATTTACGATGGGATCCCATCACAAAAGGTCCCGTTGCAAATACTAATCATAATAAAAAAATTAATAAAATTATGATTAATGAAAAAAGTTATATTTTTATTATTAATATAAAAAAATAAAAAATATTATTATTAGTAAAATAAAAAAACATTAAAAAATATAATACTAAAAAACTATTTAATAAAATTATGATTAATAAGAAATTAATATTAATAATATTAAAATTCTCAATATTTACACAAAAATATAAAAAACATAAAATATTATTATTATTAGTAAAATAAAAAAATATTAAAAAATATAATACTTATAATAAATAATAAAGTATTAAAAAAAATTAAATTATGCAATATTTTTACTAATATAAAATATAGAAACTGTAAATAGTTCATATTCCTACAAATCTTGAATTCAAATGTTTTTAACAAAAAAACAAATCACTGGGGGGTCGCCTTCTAGAGGAGGTGGAGGAGGTGGAGGAGATAGTGGAGGAAACTCCATCCCTAAACTACAAGTCAGACGGTGCATGTACTCTATCTGCTCGTGATGCAGCTATTATTGTTGTTGCTCCCATCAACGCATCTCCTCCTCGTGCTGCTGCTGCTATTGTTGTTGCCGCTGACACATCTCTTTATGCTGCTTCTGCAAACTCTCTGTAAGCTCAGCCTGAGTTTGCAATTGCTCCTGATACTATGAGGCAGAAGATGATGCCTCCCCATGATCTCCTCTCGAGCTGGACACTGACATCGTAGTAGTACCGTAATAAGTACCAAGAGTCAAATCAGAGTTGATACCAACTACTTGGACCTTCTCAAATCCATACTGAGTCACCTGCATCTATGCTGCCTCATCGAAATGGTGGGCACTGGTCTTCTCAATCGTCTCATCTTGACTCTCAGCATGTGTATGAGAGGTCGCAGCCTCATATGACTCCTTCAATTAAAATTTGAAATTAAAATGGTGAAAATATTATATATAGTTAATAAAAAATAGAAAATAAATAATACTAACCACAATCTAACGTTGGCGATCACCTCTTATCTCTCCAGTGGTTGGATCACTGTACATCCTCTGATAAATGTCGAACTCCATAATATTGGGATGCTCGACTGCCTACAGAAATATAAAATAAACTATTTATATTTAAAGTTATATAAAATATTTAAAAAATAAACTTACCAGATTCTCTCTATGTGTACTAAATATTTGGCTACCAGCTCGATGTGTCACCTCCCATCTTCCCCGATTCTATCATCCCACTAATGATCTCCTATGAAATCCACCACCCAACTAGTGTAAACATAATTCATCCCAAATGTGAGATGAAATGTACACTGGTTAGTGGGCTCTACACGACTCATAAAATTCTGTCACTCCTTCTTTCTTAACGTTTGTTCTTCTCAAATTTTTCCAAAACTGACAGAAACAGTCACGCATAGACACCTGCCATGCTGTGTGGATAGCATCACGCATGCTATCATCGATGGGATTCCATAAACCCTACAAATAATTTATAATATAAAGTTTTTAATAAAATAAATTTCAAAATAAATGATCTTTATTTATATACCAGCTAATGATCGAACATATCCTGTTGCACATCAACAGGAATCTATTTCCATGTGATCCATGGCTGAGAAAAATAATTTCGCAAGATAGAGCTCCCCTATCCAATAGATACATGTGAAAAAAATGAAAAAGGAATCAAAAATAAAATAATTAGTATATATATAAATAAATAATTGAAATCTAACTAAATTATATAGGTTATCATACCTCTGTGTGCTTGGATCGAAGCCAAGATGTGGACGTCGCTTGGGGAAAGGTTTAGTAATCATCAGTCATGTAAGACCGCGCCCCCTCCGCATAGCCCCTGAACCACCAGTAGGCTGGGGGTTAGATGATCCAAAATCCTCCTCATCAAAAGGTAGATCAGCCTCCTGCAACTCGTGAAATAGATCAGGATCCATCAGAAACACAAAATGATTGTTGTTAGCAGATAGTTGAAAATAACTATTATATATAGATATATATTAGTTATGATTATAACCATCATCTAACTGTGTTAATGTCCATATTCATCCTCATCTTTTTAGTTGTCCATGTCAATGTCTTCATCTTCCTCCTCAGAATCATCAATATCCATATGAGTTTCAGTTTCTTCATCTCTTGTCATTTCAAATTCATTTGTAACATCATTAACATCTTCGTCATCATTGATCCTTAATTATGGGGTGTCATCATCAATATTCATGTCTCTTTGTGAAAAAGATGGATTTTGAGCAGTCTCTTGAAAAATTTCAATTCCTTCCACTTTAGGAGAACCACATTCAGTTTGAGTAAAATGATTTTCCCAAGATTTAATTTTTATTATGTTCCATCGATCACTCAAGTCTCTTGAAGTAGCACAGTACTTAGCGTAATAAATATGATGTGCCTGTTAAGCTAGTAAAAATGGTTCATTTACTGCAAAAAGACTTTTATATTTAATATCAAAGATTCCATGAGTCAGATGAACACGCAAGCCTCTCTCAGTATCCAACCACCGACATTTAAACATCATTATGTAATTCTATCCTAAATAACACAGCTCAATAATTTCATCCAGAATGCCATTAAAGTCAACTTCAATTTCTCTGTGATGCGATCCTCTTTTGAAAAATCCATTGTTCATTGTTTTTTTTTGATTCCCCATGTGAACGTGTATGAAATTAAAAACCATTCACCACATATTCGTTATAAGATTTAACCATTTTAGATGGTGGGTTACTCAATATACACAGTCGCTTATCAATTTTATTAGCATGTTGAGACACTTGAAAATTTTTAAAAAAATTAGCAATATGATAAAAAATAAATGGAATTGATATTAAACCGTCAATAATTTATGTTACCAGTTTTTGAAACCATTGAGAAAAAAAATTGTCTGCGTTCTTCAAGAGTAGTTGTGGTAATTTATGGAAGTTGTTTCTTGATATGATTATCATATAGCCTAAAAATAAAATAAGTTTACATATTGCAACATAAATTATAGAATAAGTGATAGAAGAAGTCATAGCACAATTGATTTCATTTCTTTAAAGTAGAGCAGAACATATGTATGATCTCTATGATGTTCATTATCTGAAATCCATTGTTCATGAACTCTACCGAAACCAAGATTTTTCTTATTAAAAATTGAAAATTGGTTTTCCATTTTTTTTCATTAACATTCCCTTCATTTCATCCCATGTGATTGTGTTTTGAGGGATATAGATATTCAAAACAATGATATCAAAAAAAAGAAATTTCCTCTTGTAAATAAGCTTCAGTAATTGAACCTTCAAGTGGTGCTTTGTTATATACTTTTTTCTTCAATTTCTACATGAATCTCTCGAATGGTTAAATCCATCGAAACTGTATGGGACCTCCACATTTAGCTTCATGTGGAAAATGTAATATCAGATGTTCCATTGAGTTAAAGAAATTCGGTGGAAATATTTTTTCCAGTTTACATATAATTACAGTAACATATTATTCCAGTTTTCTTGGGGCATCCTAGTCTGTTTTCGCTGCACAAATGTCTTGAAACAAATGTGGTATATCTGTTATAGAATCCCAAATCATATAATTCAACAAACCTCTAAATCAAACTAGCATAATTCTTTCCATTATAACATGACAATCATGACTTTTTAATCCGGTAATATAACCATTCTTAACACATCTTCCCAAATTGAAAGCACAACAATCTGGAAGTCTCAAATCTACAATCCACTGACAAAATAATAAGTGACTCTCTTTTGATAGTGTATAAGTTGCTTTTGGTTTTATTAACCTCTGTGATCTGACATTTTCAAATAGTTCATGTTCAGGTCGCCTGCAAATTTGGGAAAGATCTAATCGTGCCTTTACAATATCTTTGGTCTTATGAGGTGTATCCAAAAATGTATGAAATAAATTATCAAAATAGTTTTTCTCAATATACATGACATCCAACATGTTTCAGAACAAAAAATCAGACAGATATAGAAGATCCCAAAAAATTCTTTGTTTTATGCAATTATGATCTTTCCCAAAGCCATCAATCTTATGTTGGTTTACTATTGGACCAAATATGATGGTAACTAATGAAAATACAACTGATTTTAACTCTGTACCTGAGATCATCTTTGGAGGTTCATCCGTTTCAAGTGTACCTTTTCTAAAATGATATTTGTTCCTCTAAAAAGGATGCTCGGTTGGAAGAAATCTGTGGTGACAGTCATAATAGCAAGGTGTTTTTACATTGACGAGCATAAAGTCTTTATTGTCTTTCATACAGTAAGGACATGATTTTTGACCATGTGTAATCCTTCCAGATAGCATGCCATATTCCAGAAAGTCGCTAATCATCTACACCAATGCAGCTTTAAATATGAAATTTTGTTTCGTAGAAACATCACATGTACTAACACCATCACTCCACAAAGAATTTAACTCATCAATCAATCGCTTCAAATAAACATCAAAATTCTTCTTCAGATGTTCTGGGATTAATAGAGTCAAAAATATCCTTCATCAACATCCATAGAGGAAAATTGTACAGAGTTATAAAGATAGGCCAACATGAATACTGACGACCATAAGAGCCAAACGGATAGAAACCATTAGTTTAAAGACCCAGTAGTACGTTTCGGGCTTCTAAAGAAAAAGACGAATGTAGACGGTCAAAAATTTTCCATGAATCACCATCAGATGGATAATTAAAGATTTTATCAGTTGAAGTATTAGCTTTTTCCATGACATCATTGACGATGTCTTCTGAGACATAAATAAACGTTGCAAACTGGGTGTAAGGGAAAAATATCTCAACTATTTTACTGGAATCGATCCAGAATTAGCTGGTTGAGTTTCTTTATACCTCTATTTTCCATATGTGGGACAACTATCCAATGACTCATTTTAACCAAAATATAAGATGCAATCATTTCGACATGCATGAATCTTCTGATAACTAAGGCTCAGATTAAAAACTGGCCTCTTGCACTCATAGTAATTTGCAGGAAACACATTTCATTCATGTAACAATGTTTTGACCAATGAAAATATCTGATCAAAATAGTTGTTTGACATTGCATTATCTGATTTAATAGCCCTAAATTTTGCAATTGCTTCTAATTTTCTTATCTTGCAACCAGGATATAATGCATCCTTAGCAGACCTCAATAACTCAAACAAATTGGATGGTGCCAACTCATGAGTTAAATCACTATCATATTGAGTTTCAGTTTATTGAATAGATGGACTTGCAACATCATGTACTAAATTTTGAAACTATGATGGATTCTGAATCATGTTATTAGTATCTTCTCTGGAACTATGTTCACCGTGTTGATACCAAAAAACATAATCTGGTTGAAAACCAAATAGAAAGAGATGTCCCCCAACCTTTTCAAATGTGTGAAACATTCTCAAAGCACATTTTTTACAAGGAAACTTAATTGTTCCTTCTAAAACATATTCTAGTTTTGATGATGCAAATTATAAAAAGATTCAACACCCTCAATATATTCAGGATTAAAACTAAAACCATTTGGATCTCTGTAATTATTTATCCAAGCTCTATCATCTAATAATGACTGATGTTGATTTCCTTATTCCATATTTTCCTTCAAAATATAAATCATCACTGTTTTTGAATAATTTGCTATTATAAAAACACTATCTGAAAAAAGAAGTTAAATAATTAAAACTACTTCTTAATAATTACCGTTAAATTTAGGTGACATAATTTCCAATGGATTGATGGAAACTATTTTGTCTGACGGCTCATTTACTTGCATATTTCTCACACTGAAATCACAATGAACAATCTTCTCAAAGGTACGCTTATTCATTCTTGTGCATACTAGAATGTATATGTGTACCTCCAAGCAATTTCTTCATTGTGATTTCAGGGTGAGAAAGATGAAAGTAAATGAGCTGTTGGAAAAAAGAGCCCCCTTTTCATTGATGAATCATCTTCTTTCAATTGTCACCGCCTAAACACATTTTGAAAAATGTGGTCTTACGAATGCATATTCAAACTCGTGCATACAATATTGGATATGCATTTGTAGAAGCATACTTTTCACAATGTTTTGAGTCGGTGAAAGTTGAAAGAAGAAGAGTCATCGAGCAAAAGGAGTGTCGTCAATCCACTAGAAATTGTGTCATGTTATTACAAGTTATTATAATTTATACCTATTTATTCCTATTTATTCCTATTTATTCCTATTTATTCTTACTTATTTCTATTTATTCCTATTTATTCCTATTTATTCATATTTATTACTATTTATTTCTAATTATTCCTATTTATTACTAATTATTCCTATTTATCACTAATTATTACTAATTATTACTATTTATTTCTAATTATTACTATTTATTTCTAATTATCACTATTTACTACTAATTAATCCTAATTACTCTTAATTAATCTTAATTATTTCTATTTAATAATAATTACTGTTATTTATTCCTATTTATTGTTATTTATTCCTATTTATTATTAATTATTTGTATTTATTACTATTTATTCCTATTTATTACTAATTATTTCTATTTATTCCTATTTATTCCTATCGATTACTAATTATTCCTATTTATTCCTATTTATTCCTAATTATTCCTATTTATTACTAATTATTACTATTTATTAGTATTAATTTCTAATTATTACTATTTATTTCTAATTATTTCTATTTATTCCTAATTATTCCTAATTACTCATATTTATTACTAATTATTCCTATTTATTAGTATTTATTATTATTTATTCCTAGTTATTATTAATTATTTATATTTTTTCTATTTATTCCTATTTATTACTAATTATTCCTATTTATTACTAATTATTCCTATTTATTCCTATTTATTCATAATTATTCCTAATTATTCCTATTTATTCCTATTTATTACAATTTATTTCTAATTATTACTATTTGTTTCTAATTATTTTTATTTATTTCAAATTATTCCTAATTACTCCTAATTATTCCTATTTATTACTAATCATTCCTATTTATTAGTATTTATTATTATTTATTCCTATTTATTATTAATTTTGTGTTATTTATTACTAATTATTCCTATTTATTACTATTTATTTCTACTTATTAGTATTTATTACTATTTATTAGTATTTATTACTATTTATTAGTATTTTTTCCTATTTATTAATATTTAGCCCTATTTATTACTATTTTGTCCTAATTACTACTATTTAGTCCTAATTACTACTATTTAGTCCTAATTACTACTATTTAGTCCTATTTATTACTATGTAATCATATTTACTACTATTTAGTCCTAATTACTACTATTTAGTCCTAATTACTACTATTTAGTCTTTATTATTCTTAATTACTACTAATTATTCCTAATTATTCCTATTTATTACTAATTATTCCAATTTATTCCAATTTATTACTAATTATTATTATTTATTACTATTTATTGCTAATTATTCCTAATTATTCCTAATTATTCCCAATTATTCCTATTTATTACTAATTATTCCTATTTATTAGTAATTATTCCTATTTATTACTAATTATTCATATTTCTTGCTAATTATTCCAACTTATTACAAATTATTCCTATTTATTAATAATTATTCCTATTTATTACTAATTATTCCTATTTGTTACTAATTATTCTTATTTATTAGTATTTATTATTATTTATTCCTATTTATTAGTATTTATTATTATTTATTCCTATTTATTGTTAATTATTCCTATTTATTACTAATTATTCCTATTTATTACTATTTATTACTTTTTATTACTAATTATTCCTATTTATTACTATTTATTCCTATTTATAACTATTTATTCCTATTTATTACTATTTATTCCTATTTATTACTATTTATTCCTATTTATTACTATTTATTCCTATTTGTTCCTATTTATGACTAGTTATTCCTATTTATTACTAATTATTTCTATTTATTACTAATTATTCCTATTTATTACTATTTATTCCTATTTATTCCTATTTATTACTAATTATTCCTATTTATTACTAATTATTCCTATTTATTACAAATTATTCCTATTTATTATTATTTATTCCTATTTATTACTATTTATTCCTAATTATTTCTATTTATTACAAATTATTCTTATTTATTGCTAATTATACCTATTTATTTCTAATTATTCATATTTATTGCGAATTATAAATATTTGTTCCTAGTTATTTCTAATTATTTCTATTTGTTCCTAATTATTTCTAATTATTCCTATTTATTACTAATTATTCATATTTATTACTAATTATTCCTATTTATTAAAAATTAGTACTAATACTTTCAATTTATTATTACAAATAACTATTATTAACAGAACAATTTAAATCTAATTAAATTAGAACTAATCAAAAATAATTAAAATTAACATAAAAATGAAATAAATATTAAATAAAATATAAATATAAATTTCTTTAAACTTGATCTTCTATTGATATAGACGGCTTCAAAACTTTTGCGTCAAAAAAAACTAACTCAAACAAATTCTCACTCTGAAAATAGGGTTGAGAGAGAGAGAGAGAGAGAAAATGAGAATTGAGAGGATGATTTGAAAAAACGGACGGGGGTATATATAGGTTAGATTAGTGGCAATGGGACCTTTTGCGACGGTATTCCCGTCGCAACAGGTACCTTTTGCGACAGGGCCCGTTGCAAATACCTTTTCCCGCATTAATTGTTGTCGGCAGTTAAAAGGGTATTTGTGATGGTCCCTATCACAAAAGGTACCTGCCGACACACATTTTGCGACGGGGCATCATCCTGTCACAAAAACCCATTTACCGCCGCCGGGTATTTGTGACGGGTCCCATCGTAAATACCTCCAAGCGACGAACTATTTGCGACGGGAATAATTCTCCCATCGCAAATAAGCTTCCCGCGGTTTGGCATGAAAACTGCACTAAACCACGCATTACTGTTTGCGACAGGCCACCAAAACCCATCGCAAATAACAAGGTATTTGCGACGGGGATGACCCCCCCCCCTCGCCATCGCAAATAATCTCTGGACTGGACTATTTGCGACCGGAAATAATCCTGTCGCAAATAACCCATCGCAAAAGTTTGTTTTCCCGTAGTGATAGGATGCCTCATAATGGATCAATCCCATCCTCAAAATATTAACCACCTCCCTGGATAACAACAAACTCTATATTATCTGGTTATACGGCTTCAACATTTAAGCACCTACCCACTAATGGTAAATGGACGAAGAATCTTAGATACATACAGATAGATTCACTAATAAGACCCCCCCCCCCCTCTCTTTGAATATAAGAGTACTTAACCTATGATCATTATTTTAGGGTAACTTGTCTCGTATCAGGATTAGGAATAGATTATCAAACATATATTATATCTATAAGATAATGCTGAAGTAGGAAAAAATTCCCCCCAAAATGTTGTGATGAGCCCAACCTATCATTATATTGACCAATTTGAGATCTTAATAATCATTAGGACTAAAACCCTAAAGGACCACCTACCTTTGGAAAGTAGGTTTATACCTAGTTATGGATATGGTAGTTTTTGGGAGTTTCTGTTAGGGATAAACAAATGGTAAGCCCGACCTGAATGATTGAACAAAGACATTGAACCCCCACTACAATTAACCTATCAGGTCATGCCTGACACATCTTTTTGAAGACACAAAATTGGTGAACCAGATGAGAAATCATTTAACTACAACATATACTTTATAAGATAAAAAGGATAGATTTCCTAGTTCTCATTGAACCATTTATTTCACGTTGCATGGATGGTTCCTTATCCCAAGAATCTGTGTGAAACAATCACACCCATAAATTTTTTTTGATCCAAGAATAGCTTAAAAAAATTATAATTATATTATAGATAATCCTCTTGGTTCAATTTTGGTTTAGTGGAAAGCAATAATCTCCTTATGTTTTTAAAAAAATTCTTTACTTATTTCAAAAATCATCACCCATGTGGCATATTTTTATTCTTTCCTCTCCTAGATCTTTCTTGTAAATTTTATAAATTGAAAATCTATTTTCAAGACCTATGTACCTTTCATAGTTAAAAATGTTTAAAATTATTTAATTCCTTATTATCTCGAGAACCCTTATTATTTATCTTTCAGTTATGACTTGAATCATTTTTTTGAAACCTATTTCTTTTCCATGGGTTTGATAATGCTTAGGATTTATGTATGGTTTTATTTTCTTCATGTGTAACACAAATTTATGATTTTCATTATGTGACTGCTAGGCTCAGAATTATATATCCCTCAAATGTATTGGGTAAATCTGTATACCTCATGCGATATTATGTATGGGGTTAGGGAGTGAACATAATCCACTATAGGACTTTTACCACTTTGTGTGGTGCATGGGTAGTTATCCTAAGAACACTATGTTATGTGATGGGTGGAACCAAACTTATATATCCCTCCAATGAATTTTGTAAATCATTATAACTCGTGATATTATATTTAATGGATTATGCAGTGAACATAATCCACCATGGGACTTTGTCCACTATGTTTATGGGAATGGGGAGTGAGCCTAATCTACCATGATACTTTTTCCACTTTATGATGATGGTCTTGGGAGTTACCCATGAATTAAATTTATGAATTCAAGTCATATGTTTTCACAACATATTCCATGATTATATAATCTTATGCTTTTATTTCCATATTCCTTGTTTTCATTCTTATGATCATTCTCTTTATAATATCATGTTATGCCTCTTGACTCTCATTTTATGTTTTATTTTAATTTTTATTACATTAATGGGATTTCTATCTCACTTTTCCCTTATATATTTTCCTCAGGTTATTCTATATAGTTTTATTAAATCTATGGGATTTGGGACCACTATACATAGTTTTAAATAAATATGTTGTTTTTGTGTTTAATATAATGTACTTATGTACCTAATCTTCTAAATACACAAGACCTCTAGATCCTTGGCTTGTATTGTTGGAAAATTATGTTATAATTCATGAATTAAAGTGTGTTTAAGGATTGGTCACTTTACCTTGTGCATTGTGTTATTTTTACATAGATCCTATCATAAATTAAGATGGTCAAACACTACGTGAGTTATTCTTGTACTAGACTTCATGGCTTATTATTTCCTGATCACTGTTATTCATGCATTATCTATTGTATAATATAATAGAAAGTATTCTCACATAGTAATTTATAGCTTAAGACTTAATTATATCATTAAATATTGTATTTTTATAGAATTTTGATTTCTTTATATTTCAATTATGAACTGAATTATATAATTTATAAATTTTTTATAAATTATAGAAAATAGTATTTTATGGTATTTATTTATTTTATAAAATGTGTATAAATTGATTCATTAAAAATATTTATAATTAATTAATTTTTATGAAATTGTCATTAAATAAATATTCTATAATATTAAAAATTAATATTAAATACCTTTTGAAATTATATAGAAAGGATTATAATTTAGATATAAAATTTTTATATGTAAATTATATAGAAGATTTATAAAGTGTTTGTAAATTATAATATAAGGTGAAATACTAAGGATTTGATGTTTAATATTATGAACTACTCATGATATTTAATTTGATTTGTTAAAATTAAAAACCTTATTTGGGAAATTTTTCAAACCATGTCAAAATGAGATTTGACTGTTGATATAATCAAGGTTTAAATATAATTAAAAATGTTATATTTATATTATGTAAAAATTTATATAATATAATTAGAATATAAAATTTTTACCTTTCATTTAATATCATAAATTTAAATAAAATTCCATATATGTGATAATATGAAGTATTCATATTGGATATAAATATAAAGTGTTTTCAATTATGGAATGTCTATAATGAATGGATAAATTATAAAATGTTTATAATTAATTTATTTATGAATTTTTCACAATTAGTTTATCACATATTTAAATATATGAGTTTTTCATTTATTTAGTTTATTTCCTAATTTATGCATAGATATAAATTTTTTATATTATGAATGAATATATACATTAGTTTAAAGTATTGAACTGATTCTATAAATTTTCATACATGCATATATTGAGTTAAATTTTAGGTATTATAATTGATTTAGTTTTCTTCTACCTTGAGTTGTGATTTTACTAGATTATGAGCTTGAGTTAAGAAATTTATTAAATTTTATACATATTAAGTATTAGAATTATGATGAAATTAAATTATCTCTTGAGTAAAGTATCATTGGGTAGAGTGACTCTAGGTCAAAAAATTCACTTACCTAAAGGGTTATTCTTTGTCTAGAAAATATAGGTTGGTTATCAGTCTCTCCAAGAATACTCTTATGGGGATTATTGATTTCATTTGATTTTAATCCTTTACATGAAATGTTTTCATGTACAATAGGCATGGGATTCATTTATATATTTATAAATATGGTGGGATTATAATTTTATTTAGTAACATTAATTATGAGTTGTGTTAAGAGTTATTCATCAGTATGATTTGAACATATTGATTTGGTGAAAGTAATATGATTTTTAAAAAAAATATTAGGATTGAAGCCTCTTTTTATTATGAAATCAAAGACCTCTATCTATCTGGGTAGAGGGATACCCATTACATAGCTTGTAATCCTAAGGTCAAGTGTCTCATGAACATGGTATAAAGTCCATGAGGCTTCAAATCCCTAATTTTAGGCCTGAAAGCCCTTTTTTATCTGAAGGCCCCTCTAATGAATAGTAATACTATAGTACCACCGCTGATACAATACTTTATACAGTACCCACCATTTCTAAATTGTTTTTTATCTATATTTCCTTTATTTATATAGTACTGCTACATTTTCCTACTATAGTAACTCGGGAAATTCCCCTTGTCAAGTTTTGAACCTAGGTCTTTTGGATGCAGGCTTGCGAGGTTTACTACTTAGGAACCACCCCAACTACTTGGTGAAAGGAATAGTATTCAAAAATAAATCATTAAAATTATGTATACGTTTAAATAGAATAACATGATATAATATAGTGAGATTAAATCCCCTTTAAAATACTAAGTGTCAGATTCCTCCCAATGGGACACATGTCAAGACCTCGATCATCAAACCGGGTAGACCTTTCCAAAGCTGGGTTCCCCTGAATTATCTTTTGTAAAATAGGAAAGTTATGATATGACCATAAATATTAGGATAATTGTTTTTTTATGTATGATTTTGGTTATACTAAGTTGATAACATCTAACCATTAAGATACCATAAGAATATGGTTGATTTATCCATATGAGAGTTATCTACTCAAGTTTCTAAGAGTCATATATGATATGATTAACATGACTTTATACTAGATATAGTAATGACTTATTTATATACTTAACTAATGTAAGTAATATTGAAATATATATCATATCCCACACATGGATATGATGTATTATAATGTCCTCGACTATTCTCATTCAATAGTATTCAAACTGAGTCATTATGTGGCCTTAAACATGTCTTCCCATATGTCAGAGTGTAGAGACTAATAATGAGGATATAAGGTTAAACCATGGAGAGAATATACCCTCATATAAAATTAGAGAAAATAGTGGAAATAAGATACAAGTATTCATCATAATACCCAAAATAATGAATAAGAATCCTGACCCAATCCAATAGAAATAAATAATATATCACATTTTATAAAAAAAATACTTTGTCAAGTATGTTATAGAGTCAAGAAAACATCATTAAAATATATTCTTGACATATCACAATCATTACATACCAACAAAAATATTAATAAAGATAATTACTGCTTGCTCCATATTCACACACTTAGTCCCATATACGGGATCTATTTATGCTATCCTAGAAAACTTTCTAACACTAGTTCTCTGCCCTACCAATACCTACGATTATAAGGTATGCTCAAGTACCAAATTTCCAAGGCTTCCTAAACAGGGTGAAATTAAAAATCAGTAGGTCATCCACCAATGTTTTCCCTAATATAACTTGTAAATAAAATTAACTCATAAATTGATATCATTAGAATAATCAATTAAGTATGAGAATGTAATAAAATAATCAATATGATCTTTGGGTTTTAAGGTGACACACAAAATCAACCATACCAGATTCAAATAATGTCAAATTTATATGAGAATTTCATATAACTATACTAAATGGTTGAATAATTCCCACCCCTAATACCATCAAAAAAAATTTTATAAAGGGGAAAAGGTGTCCACCCCTAGAATCATAAAACATATTGGGGAGAATTGATCACCATTCATAATATCATCAATGGGTAATTGTGCCCCCACCCTTTAATAACATAACATATCATGGGAATGGATCCCCACCCATGAAAACATTATGGGGAATGATTTCCCACCCTCTAATCATATAATATATTGGGGGTAATGGCATCTGTCTATAATAACATCGGGGTAAATGGTGTCTCACCCTAGAATCGTATATAACATATTGAGGGGAATGGTGCTTCACCCATAATGCCATTAGGGGGAATGGTGCTTTATCCTAAAATAATATCAATATTAGGGTTTAATGGTTCCCCACCCTAATCTATCTCATCATAATGATGTCAAAGGGAATAACACCCCAATCTTCTCTAGAGCACCTTAAAACCATCAGAAGGAGAATGGAACCCCACCCTGCTCTGGCTTACCATATTACCATCGTGGGGAATGGAACCCCACCTTGCTCTGGATCACCATAATATGATCAGGTGGAATGGTTCCACACTGAGTTATTTCTCTCCATAATATCATTAGGGAGAATAAAACCCCACCCTAGGATCATATATCAAACATCATAGTCAAAGGAATTTTCTAGTTGCTCGTACCCCACATATATTCCCTAGGTTATCCTCTCAAGTTCCAAAACTACTCTCAATGCCACATGAATAATTTAGTTATCATTATTCTAGCCTCCTTTTACTAATCTTCTATAGGGTATACATAATATTTGGGCACCCACTGTGGTCCCCTAAGTCACATATTGTTTAGATAGGACACAAAGGTGCCTTCTTCATTTTCTCAACTCTAGGATCAAATCCAATCACTTAAATGGCATAGCTTCCCTCAACTTGGCCATTCCTATATCATGAAATAACCAGATACAACAATAAAGTAATACTTATATCACCCAAAAAGGATGGAATAGCACCAATCCCACTTCCAAGGTCAATCTAGGTCATTCCACTCATCAAGCATACACACAAAACCATTTCATAGTGTTCTTACTCGGGTATAGGCACATAATAGTGGAGTATTAATGCTCATTCTTTACGTAATCATCTATCCAAGAGGCTCTCAAGCACTCTGTAGTTCCATATAGTCCACCCCTATGTCAACCATTCTAAATTTATCACTCCCTCCTTACACTAACAGGACTAAAGGAACCTAACCAAGGTCTATTATGTTCATTTATTTCATCAATACCTCTTTAGGGGTCTTTATATATCACAACATATATTTTTAATTTAACCACATACATCGACATCCAAGACATCAACCTAGTGTCCAATGGGTCTATCAAAGGGTAAAACACTTCCATTATTTCCATGGGATTTTAAAAGAGCAATTCATTTTTAATTTAATATATGATCACACGCAAGTGGTGAGGTTGTCTGTAATGTTCACATAATAAATTTATAAAATTTAAGGAGATTTTTAAGGACCACTAACCCTATACATAGGTTTATTCCCTTTAAATTTAATATCGGTCATCATTAGTTAAGATTTCCCAAGCCTAAAAAATATCTCCCATCAATAGGAATCCCTAACTCAATCAATAATCATTTAATAAGTTGCAAAAAATTATAATCACTTTCATAATTTATTCCACAATTAATATATAGTGTATTTTAAAAGGATGACTTACCATAAATCTATTGTGGATTAAATATGGAGAAAATGGGTGTCAACTAACTCTCGTATCAACTTAGACCTTTAATATAAAAAATACCCAATTTCACAGCCCAATATACACATCAATTTTATCTAAAATGATGAAAACCCCTAAATAAATCAAGCTAGTGTCATGCCTATTTGAATATACACAAAAACTAGTGAGATCATCTTTCTAAATTGTCTCAACCTAAAACTACTAAGCCCATATGTCCAGAAGTAAACTATGTGTAACACCTGAATCCCACCTTCAATAGGATAGGCTATGGAAACTAGTGTTGGGTAGGCATATCACACACTTGGGAGACCTTAGCCTAAAGTGCCTATTCACACACAAACATCTCCATACAGAAGTATAATGTGGGAAGATAAATAAATAATAATGTGAATTCATTAATAAAAACTAATCCCACAATAGAGTGTGATAAAAGAGAAGAAATGAAAAAGGTACAAATATAATCCCACTAAAACTGTAAAAATAGGTATGATCTACTAACATAAGGGGGCTATTGTGAAGATGAAACTCCTAGAACTAACCACGGTCCATGAAACTCAACTAAGATCCTCCCACTCCCAGTACACCTATAACTCTATTGAATGTATTTTCATCTTCATAATACATGATAGGTGTAGGTAGATCCTATGAAGGGTTTATTATAAACATGCCTAATAGGATACCATGAAGTCATCAAACATAAACCATCAAAGAGGGAGTCAGCTCTATATCATAAAATTAAGGGGTAATAAACAAGATAACCTAGATATTCTCTAGAAAGAATCTAATCATTTGGGTGAGGTATGTTTTCACTTCCAGACTAGGGATTCTACTTGAGGTTATAAGGTAATGTTTATCCAAGAGAACTCACTAATCAGGTCTTTCTAACACAGGTGAAGATCATCTGATAGGTCACACTTATTGAGTATTTCCATGTTAAATTATGCAGTAGAACTCATATTATTTTAATACATAGGTAGGGGATCACACTTAGGACCTATGGTAGATACCTGAACCTATCTGGGATAACCCACTACGAAGGGGATCACACATCCTAGGTATCAGGTACAGGATAACTGACTGAACCTAGGGAAGAATGAGATAGTGAATCATAACTTAGGCTATGAAGAGGTATACCTAAATCTATCAATAACTATCCCTTATAGTGGATTAATAATTATATTCTCAAGATGGTATTCCACATTATACCCTTATTAAGGAGTACCAAGGGAATGTACCCACTAAAAGGAAACCATATTGAGGAGATTTAGGGATCTAAACTACCCTAGAAGGATTACAAGGTGTGTAAAAGGGACACATGGTGTGTCCCTATAATTTTGGTGTTATCCTTTTATGTGTATATGTATTATTCTTATTCTTGTGTACTTTTCTCATGTCCAGGTACACTTGTCATGTTCATGCCCATGTGCCTCGTATGGTACATGCCAAACTGTGGAATAGGGATTACACAACATGTAGACCAAGTACATGGCCATGTGATATTTTTCTCAAACTGAAACCCTAGAATTTCATAGAGGGGTTGACACAACATGTGTTCTTATGAACTACACACTGTGTCGAAAAAAAATTCATAGAATCTTTTGGTATTCACATTTATCCACTAATGATGCATCCTCCTTCATTCTAGATGATATTATTTTCCTATAATGTCAAAATATGATGTTGACCAAGCATAATCCATCACCAGTGGCTATATTATAGCTATCAATTTTATCATAAAATGCTTCCCATCTCAAAATTCATTGCCCACATACAAAATCCCATGAAATCGAACTCAATAGATCCAATATCAAACATTTTTCATCATTTTAAATCCTATATTTTTCATAAAAAAATCATACTATAATAATTATATATGGAACTCAAGAAGAAAATCATACAATGAAGCAGGTTTTGGATTAATGTTAAATCATTTTGCAAATGAAATACTGATTATGGTTAGATAATAGGGGAATAAAATCCTAAAAAAAGTAAGAATCCAAGGAGGGGTGTATTTGGTTGTCCATCATTGATAGAATCAAAAGAACGGGGTGTATAATCAAGTTATCAAAACCAAAACATTATCAAATATTAATTCCTGAAAAAATAAATAATTAATAGACTAATCGAGAAAGGATAACCCAAAAATTAATTTCTAAATAAATTAATTTATGTTCATCATAACAAGAAATTAATAATGACTGACAATCCAACAACAATAAATCCCTACATTGAATTTTATCAATCATTGATAAAGTTTTTCTCACATTAAAGGTTGTTGATGAATCAATTGCATTCATTTTCATCTCTAAAAATCTCCTCGATCTCACCCAAAGTTCCTCCCCATGGTATATCTTATCCAATTTCATGGGTTGTGTGGAAAACCCTATATATTTTTATAATAGGGTTATAAATAGATTGTTTTCTTGGTTTAACCATTAATTAGATTATTAATTAATTATATTTATTTATTTATTTATTTTATACAATAAATTCTAGAAATAGTATTCTATAAAAAATTTCAGTTTAGAGAAAACTTATGTCATTATTAGGGTAAAAATATTGTTCTATATTTAATGATAATATTAGTTTTCCCATCCAAGACTCCATTTGGAATAAATTCCATTATTTTTGAAAACTACACACACATGATATATTATATTTAATATTTTTAATATATCAATATCGAGATTCCATGGGGCTTGAAATTTCACATGGAATCCACTCTTTATTCGAAATTATTTGAAATATTTGAAAGTATCATAAATCACAAATAAATTCTTTACATTATCCCCACCTTTAGGAATTTAATCTCAAAAATAGAAACCCAACTCAAACAGTTGTGGGTACTAAGTCTAAATCTATTACTCCCTCTACTAGGTTCTCTCCTGAATATTCTTGTAATATCAATGAACATGAACCAATGGAATCACTCTCTCATGAAGGATCCTCTCCTGCCAATCCTCAATGGTTATTGGGAACTCTGTGAAGGTAAATACATCCTCAATGTTTAGCTCATCCCAGTTAATAACATGTGATCGATCGTGCATGTATCTCTGCCATTATGATAGATGGAAAAATCATGCACTCGGTCTAAATGAGGTCATGAGTTTAAGAGATACATCATCTCTATAAACATGTGTAGTATCTGTAAAGTGATAATGAACCTCATAGATAGATTTCTACCTTGACCAAATCTTCATAGTATTTTGTTGGGTTCTTACCTCTGTGAAAACATAGTCTCCCTAATCAAACTCAATAAGCCTCCTTAGTCAGTCAACATAAGACTTATGATGGATCTGGATAGTCTTCATCTTCTCCTGGATGATCTAAACCTTCTCTATCAACACTTTCACCAACTCTAGGCTCATAAGAATTTTCTCACCTGCTTCTATCTAGCATATCATTGACCTGCAAGGTCTCTCATATAAATCCTCAAATATTTCCATGATAATGGTGAAGTGGTATCTATTTTTATATGAAAACTTCATTTAGTTTAGTTTATCCTCCCAAATATGGCCAAAATTCAACACACAAGCCTGTTTCATTTTCCTCCAGAACTTAAATATTCCTTTCTATCTAGTTGTCTATCTAAGGGTGGAACGTCATTCTCAACTGCAAATGAGTCCCAAAATCATCATATAATTCTCTCCAAAATCATGTTGTAAAGTGATCATCATAATCTAAAATAGTAATCAAGTAAACTTCATGAATGCAGACTATCTTTTTTAGATACAAGCATCCTAAACTCTCAACTTAACTCAGCTCTAAAATGGATATAAAGTAGGTTGACTTAGTGAGTCAGTCTATAATCACATATATAGCATAATTAACTCTATATAATCTCATAAATACCATCATAAAGTCTATATATATATCATACCACTTCCAATATGTCCCTCAATTGGTTTGGCTAAACCCATTGGTACCTGATGCTCAGCCATTACCAGCTAGAAATTGAGGCATTAAGAGATGAACTCAAATACACTCAACTTAATACCAGGACACCAAATAATAAATTAAAGGTATTGATATATATTTAACACTCTTGGATGTATCTCTAATGGGGATAGGTGAAACTCTTTCGTAACTTTCACTCACAGTGAGACTGGTTCCATCATCTGTCCTCAAAAAAGGATAACATGCTCCCCACCTTTAGAAAATACATCAAGAGTATATCCTATGAATATAAGGTCACACAATAACTCAAAATAAATATCTCTAAATTTTTATTCCCTAACTCATTTTATAATTGGTTGGGTCACAATAATCAACTAGAGATATGCTACTTCACCCTCATCTATAAGGGTTAACTGTAAAGAGGTCCGCTACTCTATTACCTCACTCAACAACTATGAATGGGATTTCCTACTAATATAATATTCCACCATATTCCCCTTCCCAGGAGTATATACTATCTAAAAAGTGTATTCCTATAAGAACTTCATCCATCGACTTTGTCTCGAGTTATGATCATTTTGTGAGAAGTTATACCTAAGACTATTGTGGTCAGAATAGATGATGGATCGATCTCCCATAAGATAGTGTCTCCACATCTTCAGGGAAAAAACTACTGCTACATGCTCCAAATCATGGGTCACATAATTATTCTCATGTGGTCTTAACTTTTGGGACCCATAATAAATAAACACATTCCTCTATATCAAAAATCATCTAAACCCAACTCTAGAGGCATCATATAACACTATGTAATAAACACTATCCTCTGGGAGTCTCAATATGGGGTTTCTCTTAAATATCTTTTGCATATCCTAAAAAGTTTACAAACACCTCTTTGTATAACCAAATGGATCCCCCTTTAAAGTAAATCCAGTCATAGGTGTCATGGTCCTAGAGTAATTTTTCATGAATCTTCAATAATAACCCTCCAACCTAAGGAAGATCCACATCTTAATCACACTCTTGGGTGGATCCTAATCTAGTACTTCCTTGATATTTTTCTCGTCCACTACCACTCCATCCTTTGAGATAAAATTCCCAAGGAATTGGACCTATTAAATCCAGAACTAACACTTCAAGATCTTCACATAAATCTATTTCTCTTGGAGTATTCCCGAGACTATCCTTAAATCCCTTATGTGCTCCTCCTATAATGATGAGTATATGAGGATGTCATTTATGAAGACCATTATGAACCAATCCAAGAAGGGCTAGAAGATCTGGTCCATATGTTGTATAAACATTGTTGTAGAATTGGTTACACCAAAGGGAATCACTAAGTACTCATAATGAGTATATCTTCACTAGAATGTTGTATTTATTATATCCTCCTCTCAAACTCGAATCTAGTGATAAACTGAAATGAGTAAAATCTTTAAGAACCACATCACCCTCTCAACTGGTTGAAGAGATCACTGATTATTTGAAGTGGATACTTATTCTTCATAATCACATAATCTGGGTGATGATAATTCATTCATAACCTCAAAATCACATATGGCTTCCTGGAAAACAATAATGAGGCTGCCCGTGGGGAAACACTCAGTCTAAAAAAATCCATTCCTTTGTAGATCCTTTAAATGAATCTTTATCTCTCAAAATATACAAGGTTAATCTGATATATTGGAATAGATATTGGGGTATCCCTTGAGTATATGTATATTTATAATTCTATCTATCGATATGGAGGTAATCCCAACACATCATCATGGAATATGTCCTCATACTCTATAACTGTAGGAAACTAAAATCTCATAGCATTAACCACTCCAAGCTCATATTGGACAATTGATGGGAAATGGATCTTATAATCTTGAGTAATAGATCATATTTCTCTATCTAGGAATCCTTCTTGTAAATGAAGTAAAATGACCTCCCATCAACCCAAAGTCACTACATCCTCTGCCTAAAATAGTCAATCTATACATGGACTTCGAAGAGCTAATCCATACCTAGGATGACATCACAATGGATCATCATGACTATGAATATATCCCATATAATGATATCTACTCTAAGAGTGAGGTCATATTGTTGTAAGAAGTGTGCGGTTGTCAAATATTCCCCATTAGGATTCACTAAGAATAAAGGTCAAGTTAAAGGATCCATTGAAATATCCAAGCCTATAATAAGGTATATGGAAGGGAAGGAGTTGCTCACATTTGTTTCTATAAAAACTATATCTAAATTAGATAAAGGATAGATCATACTTCATATCATACCTAGAGCCTCCAGTTCATAAGCCTCCACTGCCTACAGCTATCCATATCCCTAACCACCAAATCCCTGAGACTGGTGTGGACCACCTGGGGGTGGTAGTGGTGGAAATAGATCAAAATGTTATCCACCTACCACATATCTCCCAACTCCTCTTCCATATCCTAATCCATACAAACCGTCATTTAAGTTGTTTCCTCTTCATTTGTGATCTATTATCCATCTCCCTATCACATGCAAAGAAGGTTAGGAAATCTCACATGATATGGACTTACCCATCATATGAGAAACCTTGCCTCTCCCTCAACTAACTAGAATCTACCCAGGAGAACTAAGTGACTAAACCTCTATCCAAAGATTTCCTTTGAATCTACCTCATACACCTGGATCCCTGATTTTGACATTTATTAACTACTATTGAGATCTCTGGTCTAGGGTTTCCACTACTATAACCAATGGTCAGTGACTTCTCTGATATGAATCTCTCCACAACCAAAGAAATCTCTAGAACCTTAGCCTAAGAAATAATGAAAATATATACTACTCCAACTTATAAATCTCGATGAAGGCCATTCTAAAAGGTTTATGCTCAAAATTATTCATTATAAACCATATCCATGGAATACCATGAGAGGTTGGTAAACCTTGATTAGTACTTTTCATCTAACATGATTCCTTACTAGGGTTCCAAAATCTCCTAGATATATACTTCTTTCCAAATTTATGGATAAAACTCTTCTCTAAAAAGGTACTCGAACTCCATCCAAGATAGGGTTACTTCTCCATGAATTTGTATCATCAAGATCCACCATCTCCATATTAGTATATGTATAAGGATCACCTCCAAGACCCCCATATGGTTGGGAGGGTTCCACACAAGGTGGAAAACTCTCTCTTCTACCTCGAGCTTGTCCTCTAATTCCAGGGGGTTTGAATCACCCCAAAACATGATAAGTATTTATCATTGGTACTCATGAAACACACTCAACCTACAAGTGTCATCTTTCATTATTTCTTAAATAATCATATTCTCAGCGAGTGGAGGAACTGCCTCCTATAAAGATCCCTGAACTAATGCATGATCTCTAAGAAGACCATCATCGTGATCTTTCTATAGAATCATAACTCGATATTATCATGGAGGAATCATGTAATAGTCAAGATGAAACATGTTCAAAAGGGAATATATTGGGAGCTATCACTAGAAGAACATGGTAAACCTCAATTCATTCTTATATGATTCATGTATGGTTGTTTTCCATGAAATTAATTCCTATATGTATTGTGTCATTAAGAATATTATCAGAGTCCTGGTAATTAAATGCTTTAGCCTCCACATCATCACTAGATTCCCTATCCTAAGATCCAAACTTGAGACACTTTTACAATATTTACCTAGTTCCAAAACTAATCCTCATAGCTAGACTATCTCCAAACTCTGATCCTAAGATAAACCCACTCTGATAAAACTCTTTCATGACCCGACACTCTGGGGCCTAGTTGGTCAGAAGTAAGTAAACTGTAAGACCCCAATCTATCCTTCAATAGGCCAAGGGCCGGAAACTAGAACCAAGTAGGTATATCACACACTTGGGAGGCCTTAGACTAAATTACTTATACACATACACGCATCTCCATACCCTAGTATAATAAGGAAAGATAAGTAATTGATACACTAAATACATGTAGAGTAACTAATCCCACGTCATAATATGATAAGAGAGAGAAAATAAAAAATTGCCAAATACAAGCCCACCAAAACTGCAAAAAGTAGCTCGACCTACTAGCATAAAGGGACTGTTGTCAATATGAAACTCCTAGAATCATCCACTATTTATCGAACATAACTAAGCTCCACTTTCTCCTAGTCTACCTAGGACTCTATTGAAATTATTTTCATCTATATAATATATGACATGTATGAGTAGAGCCTGTGTAGGGAAGAGTATAAACATACCCAGTATAACACTTCAAAATCACCAAACATAAAGCATAAAAAAAGGAGTCATCTCTAAATCCCAAATTTAAGAGGAAATAAATAAGATACTTAAAATATTCTCAACAAAGACTTTATGTCTCAGGGTGAGTTATGTCCACACTATCAACATAGGGATTATAGTCGAGGACCTAAGGTAATGCTTGTATGATAGAACTCACTCCCATAGTCTTTCTAACACTAGTGGATCTCATCTGAGAGGTCACGCTCATTGACACCCTCTATGTTGAAGTATGAACTTGAACTCATGTGATGTTGATACACAGGTAGGGGATCACACCCAATGCCTATGGGGTATACTTGACCCTATCTGGGATAACATGCTAGGAAGGTCATTACACATCATGGAATTCAGGTATGGGATATCAGACCTAACCTAGGGAAGAATCAGATAGAGTATCTCACCCTAGGATGCATGGAAGGATACATGACTCTATCTAGAATTATCCCTTATAGGGGATCCCTCATCCTATTCTCAAGATAGAATGCCAAATTATACCCTCATAGTGGTGGACCGAGGGAATGTACCCACTAAAAGGAACCCATATTGAGCTTAATGAGGGATCTAAACTATCCTACAAGTGTTTCATGACATTTATAAGGTACACACAACATGTCCCTCTAAGTCAGGTCTTACTCGTGTTTATTTCTGTGTATTCTTCTCATTCCCATGTACTCTACCCATGTATGAATACCCTACCCATGTCCATTCCTATGTACCCTGGATAGTACATTTTCATCTTCTAACCTAGGGTTCATACAGTTTGTAGACCAAGTACACAGTCATGTGATGTGTTTTTTAAACTAAAACCTATGCATTGTATGGAGGGTTCCACACGAAATGTGTTCTTACAAACTACATGATATGTATATTATAAATTCATAGAAACTTTATTTATTCATGTGTATCCACCTATGTCACATCCTCCTTCACTCCTATCAATATTTTAACCCACAAATTCTAGATTTGAGGTTGACTGAGCCTGATCCTCCACCGGTGGCTAGATTCCAGTCACTTATTTTCTTAGAAAATGATTCTCATAATTCCATACAATTCCCATGCACCAAATCCTATGAAACCAAACTCCTTATATACAACATCAAACTTCTATCATCATTTTCAATCCTATTTCATATTTTAATCAATCATGTGGATACCACAAAAATGATATGTGGGGCCTAAGAATGAAATATTACAACAAAGAGAGTTCTGGGTTAAAGTTGAATCATTATCCAAATGAAAAACCAATAAAAATTGTATAATGGGGGAAGAAAATCTTGAAAAAAAGTAATAATCCAACAAGGGTCATGTTTGGTTGGCCATCATGGATTGAATCCAAAGAATAGGGTGTATAATCAAGTTATTAAAACAAAATCATTGTTAAATCTTAATTCCCATAAAAATAAATAGTCAACAGGTTAATCAAGAAAGGATGGTCCATGAATTAATTTCTAAATAAATTAATTCTTGTTATTTATAATATTAAGTACATAATAGGGTAAAATCCAATAACAATAAATCTATACCTTGGATTGGATTTATTTTTAATGAATATATTCTCATACAAGAGTTTTTTTTAAGAATCTGGTGTGTTCGTTGTTGTCTCTAAAAATATCCTTGATCACACTGAAAGTTCCCCTACATGGTATCTCTTCTCTAGTCTCTAGTGTTATATATCTAGCTTTATAGATTGTCCTAATAGGGTTATAAATAGATTTTTCTTCTAGGTTTATCCATTAATTATATCACAAATTTATTTATTTATTTATTTTATATAATATCTTCTAACAACAACAATCTACCAAAACATTCAATGTCAACCAAACTTATGTCTTGTGACATGATCACATGTTTCATTTAATTCGCATTGGATACGATCATATTATAATTTCTATTATCCAAAACTACACTTTCTACAATGTTGTATTAAATTGTTAGTGTGGGGCCGATCCCCCAGGGAGAACTGGATAATAGGGAACCAGTGATTTCAAACCCTTTATATAGGATTCCTCACGAATTGATCTGGGTTTGGGATTCAACTAAAGATATTGATATTAGTTTCTAGATTCAGGAATGAGATAGGGATCAAGGTTAATTTCAAGGTTTCAAGTAAAAATATAATCACATTCATAACTTGGGATAGTCCTAGGGATTAGTTTGTAATGTGATGCATAGATCACTAATTGGTTAGCTAATTAGATCTATATAAGATGAAACTATTCCTCAGTTGGGATATATATAATAACCTAGATGCATTAATCTTATCTTCTATTTGTAAAAAAATGTCACAGGCTAATGTTTATAGCATGGTCAACTCTAATTAGGCCATGTCTGTTCATTTAAACTTACCATGGTTAGGGTTTTATAAAATAATTAAATAAAAAGTTATTTCTTAACTTGATTATTATCCTTAGGGTTACTAAGTATCAGTTTATAGATTAATTAAATTTAGAACAAACCCTACTCTAAACCCTTACCCTAAGCGGTTTAGCCTCCCATGATATTGTCAATAAAAAGTGGATAAATAATCATATACATTCTTGGAAGATTGATAAAACATTTTAAATAAAGTAGTTCACAATTGGGGAGTTCATAATAAATTATTTTTTAATTATAAAAATTGATCAATCAATCAGAAACTTACTTAAAAAGTAAAAAAAGAAATTATGTGGCATGTGTTTGAGGTCAA
This sequence comes from Viscum album, assembly GCA_963277665.1. Lineage (NCBI taxonomy): Eukaryota > Viridiplantae > Streptophyta > Magnoliopsida > Santalales > Viscaceae > Viscum > Viscum album. The sequence continues at coordinate 1,290,651,173 of OY728130.1, read as the reverse complement.
ATGGAAATGGTAATAAAGAACAATCACTAAACATAAAAAACATAGACAAAAAGGACGAATAATGGATGAAAAACAATAAATATAACTCGGATTTTATTAAAACAGAATAAGGAATTGGCTAAATTTGAGTTATAAGGAAAATGTAGAAAGAAATGAGATATAAATTAAGAAGAGATAGGTTTCCACAAAGTCTATCCTACGGCTATCTGCGTTCTATATATAAATAGATGTACAATTACATGATTTTTAAGATACTTACATCATGTAATCTAAATCATAATATTTCTCTAAAAATATTGTATCTAGAAAATTTAATGGCCTGAATCTTCAAGATACTGAGATATTTCATCATTTCATGATTTGTAAGTTTCTCATGATATTCAATATCTTCATGACTTGAACTTTGAGCAGAAAGTGTAATTTGATGTTTACACAATGTGTATTTGAGATTCATGTCATGTATTCTTTTCAGGACTTGTAAATTCTAACAGGTTATTCCATCCTCTTATATACATGTTTTGAATGATACATACATGTTGTGTATGTGTGTCACATTTTGTAAGTTCCATTATATCCATTTTTGAAATATTTTCCATTAGAATCTTGGAAAAAAAATTTCTAAAGAAAAATATAGGAACTCAGTGAATCATTGAATAAATTTTTATATAATTATAAACAAATGAATCTAGATGAAATATATCAATTTATCTTATCAAATTCCTCCATACTTGAAAATTTTCATATCCTCAAGAAAAAAGATCTCAATAATGATTTCAAAAATTGAAACAATTTTTAAATAGGAAACATGAATTCCAACAAAGTCAAATAAAACTAAGTGTAAGTTGAAAATTTCATTCATCCAGAATCAATCCAGTAGATAAAATTAGTCATGCATTATAGTTCTGTTCTTTATCCATATTTCTTATTCCTTTAATAACAATTTCCTAACAATTTCTTAAAAACTATACCCCTTTTGCAATTTACCTCACAAAAAAATTCCTCTCATCACTCAAGGTAAAATGTAACTGGAGTTACGCTCATACCCTAAATACATGTTCCTAATCATAGGATAGAATTGGTTCTAACATCTCCACTTTGTAAATATAAATACAAAATCAATCATGAGGGCTTCAGCAATAGGGTTCAAATTACTCTGAGGATGTGGTCAGATAGGAAAGTGATCAAAATTAGGATAAAGTGGAGGGTAAGATCTAAAGTATAATGCATGAAAGTCATGAATAGTTCCATGAAGTGACTCCTATTGGATAAAATGTGTCTTCTATAACAGCTCAAGGTGGGTCTAAGATTATATCAAGTATGTAACAAATGTACCTTGTTCCATTATTTTTATTTTTATTTTTCTTTATTTTTCAAAAAAATCATTTCTAGGTCAAGTCTCACATCCATACCCTAACCACATGTAACGTCCTGACCTGAGGTCCACTTAACCCATGCCCCAAGATGGTGGGTCACATGGCCTCAAGCATGCCTCTCTATACACCAGAGGTTGTTGACTAGTAGTGAGGGTGTAAAGGTAGTGTAGTGGGGAGACTATACCCTCATGTCAAAGTAGAACAACATAAATATCTAGAAACATAAAACTATAGTATAAGGATATTTAATAAATAGAAAGAATAAATAATCAAATGTATAAGTGTAAATAATTTAATAACTAATAATAATACCAAAATCCTCTAAGGTAGTGTCTGATACTTGGATGCATATCATGCTGCAATACAAAAAGGTAAGAGGGGAATAAGAATACAATCATACTATACAAAAAGTAAAAAAAATAACAAAAAATGATCCACTAGAATCTTGAGTGAAAGTTCAGTCATCTTCTCTTAATGTACAACTATAAGTAAGCATATCAACAACCTATATAAGGGAACTTTCCCCTACCAATACCAATGGATAGATAATCTTCTCGGGTACTAAAGGAAGCCCAAATAGGGTGTGGGATAAAAATATCAGTAGGCCACCACCAACGATGTCTACATGAAATAAAACTAGTGATCATTGCTAAAAAATGTATAAGTATTAGTAATTAATTAACAACATAGAATAAATAAATAACCATCCCACTCAGGTACTTGAAGGACACCTGGTGGATCTAATTGCTTCGGCTCATTACCAGGAGAAAAGTCTAAATATTCACTATATATAAAATAGTAATTTATATATATAGTATAATTATATATATTTCATACACATATATGAACCATGTACATGTGGACGTATGTATCCATATTCCTTGAATAATAATGCTGCCTGGACTGAGAGTAACTCAGACATCTATGACCAGAATAATGATCCTATAAGCTCAAGAAATAGGGTACATGCCCTACATCCTAATAAGAGTGTGAGACATCATGCAAAAACACTCAGGGTGGTGATTGAGCCATCATTTCAAAACTCTCATCATGAAATGTGGCAAATAAATCCCAATTCTCATATAGTATCACAGGTGTGAGATGCCATACTCAACACCCGATGTAAGGGTATGTGATTGTAACACCCCAAGATTTTATGAGAAATATTATTTTTAATTTCTTCGATGTCTTGTGTTGTATGCTAAACCAACATTATCTTTCACTATATGAAACATCGTATTATCTTGTAGTATACACAACACTATTCTTGGTTTGTGTTTCATGCAAGAGTGACCTTCCTCAATAGTGTGTGTTGTACACAATACCAAGTTTCACTAAACAACGATATATTGTAATAATATTATTATGAACTAGAAATTATGAATAGTATTAACCAGATTTTGAATTTTATAACAATATCATTCATCTTACACATATTCTAGAACATGTTATGAGAAGAAAATAAATTTTTCGGGTAAAATGAGTATTTTTTAAAAAATGCAGTTTTGTCGCCTCTTGATGGCACACCCACTTTAAATCTAGTTTTTTGACACGTTTATAAGTTCAATTTGATAAAATAAACTTATTCATGTCAATAAGGATATAAAAATTTACTTTGGATAATTTTTAATATTTTTCTGTTAACTTTCATATTTTGATGAATAGTAAAAATATGCTAAATTTTATTTAAAAACAACTTTTTTCATCAAGATAATTTATATGGTTAAATTATAATATTGAATGGTTTTGAAGTATAAATAGAATATATTTTTAACATTTAATATAATTTATGTCATTATCATTAATTTTACATTGAATTCATAGGTAAAAACATTTCAATCTTTTGCAATGTTTGAAATAAAAACTCGTTTTTTTCGACAACGGGATTAATTTTAAATTAATTACTTCATATTCTATTTTTTGAATTTGTAAAAATGGATTCCATATTTATAATCATGAGGTTCAAATTGTGTAAATAGATAACTTTTGTTTTTAGGCATTATGAATAGTAACTACAGTAAATTTTATTTACTACAGTTAAAGGTAAATCGGGTAATTAAGGGTAAAAATAATATTATAAAATTACCCTAACACTTGTATTAATATAATTTAATGATTATATTTCGTCTTAAAATATACTTGGGTTGAAATGGTATCCATTTGAACCCACTTCTATGTGATTAATACCTTTAATTTATTTTATTTAAAGGAAAGTGAAATATGTCTCACTCAAACTTTAATAATTAAATTATTTTTAATATAAGATAATATAGAATATAAATTAGATTATAAATTCTCATTTGAAATATAAATTTTTTTTATTTATTATGTTAATTTATTTTTAATTTTTAAGAAATATTTAGTTACCTTAATAGATATTACATTAATGATGTAAAAATTATTTATTTAGTGAAAAATCAATAATATAGTTTTTATTAAAATAATAACATACATTAAAAGGCCCAAAAACTTGACCAAAACTTATTGGTAGAGTATATCTAAACCATAATCATCCAAGGGTCAACTTTTGGACCATTTAGAGCCTTATAAAACAGATTATGACATTTATATTATTTTATTTTAAATGATGTCAAAGTTTCCACCTTCATAATTTAATAAAGATAACATTTTAAAAGTTGGTTGTTTTAGAAGATAAATTCGAATAAAAGTATTATTATGAAGGATATTATATTTATATTAATCATAGTATTTTATTTTTAATTTTTATTCAACAAATAAGTATATTAAATAATTATACAAAAATGTTGTAGTAATTATTTTATTAAGAAAAATATCAAAAAAATGGTATTAAAAATATTAAAATAAATATTATATGAACTAATTAATGTGCTCCGCTAATTTATAGATAAATATGAAACTTTATAAATATATTAAATATTTTGGTTCGAACATATCTTCTGTTTGAATTTTATTTAAATTCAAATAATTGAAAAGTGTCAAAATTGATACTATTGGTATTTTATAAAAATAATATATTATTAAATTGTTTAAAAATAAAAAAATATTTAAAATTGAAAATTTAAAATTATATGGTTGAAAAAATAATATTGTATCTAATTATGGACAATTCACAACACATGATTAAGTATTTATAACAATTTAAAATTTAGAAAATTATTACCACAAATAAAATAAAATAGATTAAATAAGGATAAATAAAAATGATAAGGTTTAAAACAAATTTCAAACATGGATAAATTGTATTGTTTGATGATATTACCACCCTACCTCATCTCATATTCGAATTTGATTCATTTTTGAGGTTTTTAATTGGGTTGTTTTTTATTATAAATTAATATTTTTTAGGTTCCCAAAAGTGTCACTCTCCTCTCTTATAAAAGGGAACCTCCTCCCTCTCATATTCACTCCATTTTGAGCTTCAAAAATTGGAAAAACCCTACCCATTTCCCTTATCAACTTCCCTAGAAACATACTAGAGGTCCTGGTCTTATTCAATGTCCAACTTTAGTGCCCTAAGAAGAGATTTAGAAGAGGCACGTCGAAGAAGATATAATATACTTTACCGATTCTTTCAAACTTATTTCTTCTTCAACTTAATATATATGAGTTGTTTCATTATTAAGTAATAACTCCAGTATCAATTGATATTAAAAACCCATATTTCACCTTCTATCCATCCTATAAAAAATGAAATCACAACGTGTGCGTACGTACGGCTTATCGTCTCCACAACGTGGTGTAATCTATTTTTCCACCACCACCTTACATGGATGGGTATAATGGAGGAAATAATAACTATATATATATATGATTATTATAACATGATAATAATTATGAGATATTATATCATCCACTCTAATTCCATTCAATTATTATGGGAATTATATCATCTCTCATGCGTATGTACGGATTACCGTCTCCACGATGTGATGAGATTCATTCTCCATGTTAACCATTCAAGAATGATTATAAAGTATATATAATGAATAATAATGAGATATATGAAATAATAATGCTACTTTATTTATGTATATATATATAGTTTGTGTGTGTGTGTCATTTACTTCCATTCAATTTAATAAGGAAACGAAAACAGCGTTCATACGTACGTACGGCCTACCGTCTCCATGAACGGTGTATTTCAATCCATTTATCGATCTATTATATATATATATATATATATATTGAATATATGTGATATATAAATAATTTTTTACATTATGTAAGTAATTAATCATGATCTAAGTAATCATATAAAAAAATACAAGTCAAAACACGTACTATAAATGAAACGATTTTAACCAAACTGCTGCTTTAACATGGAATTGACAAATGAACGGAAAATATAAAGTCATTAATGAATAATATATGATATCATAAATATTATTATGTTTCTGTTACAAGTTTATAATATTTTTAACCCCACTATACAGGAGTTTCGGACACGTACGGAAGAAATTGGATATAAGGCAAGGGGTAACTTTTCTAGTCTGACTTCTATCAGAGATTGTTTATTCGTAAGTATTTACTAGGGTTATATTTATCATCCATGTCCATGTATTCTAAAATTTTTTTCATAAAATTTTTATTATTCTTCCATGTATGTTTAAATTCATTTTTACCCTTTTTTTACTTTTACCACATGGTATGGAAAGAATCATTCTTTTGTTTACCATACGATGTATTTTTTGACTTTTCCGATAAAATTATGAGGAGAATGTTTTTTTAACTTATATGGCTATTGATGCTCCTTTACGTCATAGAGTCTAACAACTGAAAATGGGGAATACCTTAGCACAGAGAGATTCATCCTTTGAAGAAACATCAAAAATTGACAAAGGCATGAACAAGGATTTTTTTACACATGGGTCGTGAAAGTTTCATCATGGTCGCGCAAGTATACTTGTACGCCACATATTGGTCATGAAGGTGACTTGTGCACCCTGTTTGATTTTTGCCCAAGGTCTTCAGTATCCTATAAATACCCCTTGTGGGCCCCCTATTTTGGAAACGGAAAAATCCAAAAGTCAGATTTGAGCTCTCGGCACCCTAGTCTCTGTTTGAAGTCTTCCGATCACTTATAAGGTAATTTCTTACCTAGAATGGAAGCTCTAAAGTGGGAGAACAAGGCCTAAGTGTTTAAATTCACCAACACTTGTGTACATAAGTGTCTAACCCTTAAGGGAAAATAAAGACACTTGTGCGCCGCTTTATTCCTTCAACAGAAATTGTGTGCCACTCTTTTGGAAGCCCTTAGGGATAATACTAAGGGCTTGAGCTAAGCCTCACCCAAGTATTACCCTATGGGTTGACCGTCGCCTAAGTGCACATGTGTTGCGCAAGTATACAAGCACGACCAGGACTTGCACGCCCAAACAAGACTTGTGTGTCTACCTCTTTTTGGGTGCCCCTCTATCCTATTCAACTATTTTCATCAAATCCACCTCTCCTCTTCAATATTTAGCCTTCAAAACCCTCTTCAAAGTCATTTATGACATGGTTCCTTTGTTGTTTCCCTTATCTTAAAGGAATTCTATGGAACATCTCTCAAAACCTTGTGATTTACATATCATTATGTCACAAAGGTTAGAGATTTCATTCATTCAACCTCATCCTTTAATATGAGAAGATATTTAACTTGGGCCTCATTTTTAAGCGTAAGCCCCAATCACAAGATCTTTAACCTGGGCATCCTCCTTAGAAGTAAGCCCCAAGTCCCCTAACCTGGGCTTCCTTTTCAGGAGTAATCCCCAGTTATAATTCCCCTAACCTGGGCCTCCTTTTCAGAAGTAAGCCCCAGTCATAATTCCCTTAACCTGGGCCTCCTTTTCAGGAGTAAGCCCCAGTCATAATTACCCTAACCTGGGCCTCCTTTTTAGGAGTAAATCCCAGTTCAATTTTCCTTAATATGGGCATCCTTCTTAAGAGTCAGCCCCAAGTTCCCAAATATGGGCATCCTCCTTAGGAGTAAGCCCCAAATTCCAAATTCCCTTTAACCTGGGCCTCCTTCTCAGGAATAAGCCCTAGTCATAATTTCTCTTAACCAGTCTTAATTTATTTTTGATTTGGGATTCCTTCTCAGGAATAAAACCCAATCACAAGTCCCCTTCTAATTTGGGAATATTCCTCAGGAGTAATCCCCATGTTAGAGTATCTAAATCTCCATAAAGCACATATACCTTTATGTACCTTGTTCTCGTGCTTCTTCTCTAATGTAAGTCCCGGTGTTCATCTATCTGGGCATTCATACATATATAAGCCCCACATTATTTCTTATTATTTCATCTTTCATGGCACAATCATTAGTTTTTACTGATACCTCTTGTTTCTCACACCGAGCATGACTCACGTGAGCTTAGAGTGTAAAAATAATTATGACATCTTTCTTTGGGCCATCAATCATGCATAAACCCCATACTCTTTTACTCGAACTACATGGGTTCTGATTCCTTTTCTAAACAAGGATACATACGTAGCCCATCTGTGGGTAAGATCCCAACTCTGAAATAATCCATGTCCTTCTGAACGACAATAAACTTCAAGTGCCCCACTGAGTGGCTTTAAAACCAGTATGGTTATCAGAATGACCAAGAGATTTCTATATAATGTATTGAAGGATACATTTAATAAGAATCTCTAACAAATACAGATGATTCTCTATCAAAGAAGAACCTAAAATACATATAAAAGATTCTCTAAATCTCATACATATCAATCATTGATTGTCAAATCTAAGGAAATCTCCTTTTCATACTTGGTAATTTAATAAGGACTCACGAACATAACTTAAATCTATAAAGAGATTCTCAGAGTTGACAATAATTCCCCCAAAAAAAGTGTGATGAGTCTGACCTCCTATCCTCTCGACCAATGAAAATTCTTAAGCCTCATCGGTCCACAAATAATGAGCACCTGCATTTGGAAAGTAGGTCCAAATGGATATAGAATCATTGGATGTTTCTAGTACTACTAATAAACCTGTTAGAAACCGATTGGAATGTTTGAACCTTAAACAAACAAGTTCATCCCCATTTCCAGAGGAAACAAAAAATGGGGAACCCGACGTGAATGCTTAACCAAGTTAAAATGATGTTTTACTTATTTGTTAGGCCCCTATTTAAACTCAATGAGAGGTCCAACAAAACAATCAATAACATATGTGATCATCCAAAAGATGTAGTGGCCGAACTTATCTTGATTATGTCTGTTATATCAAATAGGCACTTGTTTCCAAGATCTCTCTGCGTTACAGAAATGGATTCTCTAAAGTTCACACTTGTGAATTCATTTGCTGCTACTCCCGCTGGATCTTCATGTGCTCTGAGGATGACATCACCTACTCAGCGTCTTCAACGCTGGGTATCAAATTCACTGGTTAAGTAATACCGAAAACACGGTACCATTCTGACTATGGAGGCCGCTCGACAATCCCTCCAAGTCAATAATTCACCCAGGTTGTCCGGAGAGCGACGACCAGTGATCAAGAAGCAGGTGGTGCCAACCACGGTCTCCAACCGTTTCAGGTCGTTATCCCCGGAACTCAATCACCAGTCCCTCCCATATTATGAGGAGGTGAATGAAAAGGTCACTCAAGGCCTTAATTCAACGAGAGAAGAGTTCTTCTAGAGGGATCCCATCAACAATCGCCGCCAGACTCGTGTGGCAGTGCACTCTCAACATGATAAGGGTATCACCTTTAGGGGTTTGGATCAGGTCCCTCAGACCCGAGTCCACAAGACAAACCACCAGAGGCAAAATCTGGTCAACATAGAGCAGGTTCTTATTTCTGTCCCCTCCAAATAAGTCCATCAAGAGAACTTGATGGTAAGCAACGAGCGGGCATATACACCCGTCTGTTCTGATGTTACTACCCAGAAGACTCGTCTGTCAGTAACACGCCAATCCCACCTGGAAATTCTGGTAGAGTATTATAGGCAGGCATATACACCTTTTTATAACTCATCAGTTAGTCAGTAGGCTCGTCTGACTACAATTAAATAAGATCGCCAATCTAATATGGTAGAAACTAATAAGCAGGGACATACACCTATTTACAATCAACAATTCTGTCAATAGTCTCGTTTTCCAGTATTAAAAGAAAGCCTTCAACCATACTTGACAAAGAATACACAGCAGGCACATACACCTGCCAATGTTAATCAAGCCTGCCAACAGTCTCGTTTGGTAGCACTCGGAGAAGTCATTCGGAAAGCTCTGATGACAAATTTGGAGCAGACTCAACTCTCTGCCCCCACATATGAGTACTGTCAGAATTCACTGACATAAAAAGGAGGACAAGAGCAGTAATACACACCTACTCCAAGCACATAATGGATGTATATTCCCGTTCCAGTAGCTGAAGTCACCAAGCACATTCTAACAATGGTGAAAGAGCAGAAGAAAATCCATGCTCATATTCTGGATTCTTGTCAGAATATTATAATAGCTTCAGCAGCATCACAGGGAAAGAATCATAAATCTATCCCTTTTAGTAGAGTGACACATCAACATATCACTCCGGAACAGATACTCACCTCTGTTCCAGTCCAAGACGGTTGTGGGGCATACTCCCCCATGTCATATTGAAAATCAAGTCAGGCACATACACCTGATTTGAATGGAGATAATCAGCCTAACCAAACTATTTCTCTTGAGCAGGCACATACACCTGCCCATAATAACCACTTTTGTCAACAAGCGGTTCCCAAAGTGAGTAAAAAGGAATCTAAGAAAAAGACACATCCAGCACAGTCATGAAATCATGGGAAAATCTGTAATAAGGCCTTACTCGATGCTGGAGATCTTGATGCACTCAGACAATTATCTGTTGGAACTCCAGATTCTACTCTCTCATTTCCCAATAGTGGGAACATTCATTCCAAAGGTCTGCATTAGACACTTCATCATGAAGGTTTTCTTCATGACAGTTCGGTCGATCTCGAAGTATTATCTTCATATGAGAGTCACAATAACCCTCTGCATGGCCAGAATATCAAGGATCAAAAGGTTTCATCTTTTTCTGTAACCCACCATGGTGGTCCTCCCCATGATGATGAATTTAGCTGCAAAAGTCCTCTCTGTAATAGTAATTCGCATTTTCTGGAAAATTCTTCAAAAGACAATGCAGTAACGAGAAAACCCTCTTATCTTGAGGCACTTGAAAAAGTGAATCCAGTCATGTCTAATGCTTTACCATTAGCAGGTGAAATACTTTCTCAGTCAGAAGATAGCCCGGGGTGTAGGTCATTCTCTGAACCACCCTTGGGTCATTCATCTTCTAGTTTGATAAATGAATTCTCTACCAATATTGTTCAATCGGATGAAGAAAAAAAGAAGCACCAGCTCTGTTCTAATCAGGTAGAATAATCTTCATCGAATGATAAAGAGGAAGTGCTGAATATGAGAAAACAACTAGCGAAAGGTGAAGTACCAGTCATGTTTTGGTCTTTGGCTGACTCTCAGTATGATATTCCAGATATTTTGATGGAAGATTGTATTCACGATATTCGTCTCAACATGTTGAAAACTTTTTGTCAAATTAAAAGGAAAATATTATCTTATGATGAATATGAAAATCATGTCAAGATAATAGAAGGGTTAAAATACCAAATTGATTTGGTATCTCTCTCATTTTCAAGATATCCAAAGGCTGAAAAACACCAGAGAGCCCTTCAGCATTCATGCCTTGGCGCACTAAAAAGGTTGTGCCAGTTAATTGTCAATGCCCCATCTAATATTCATATCTGGGGATGGGGTGTTCATGGAGCACTAAATTTCACTGTACTCTCCAGTTAACAAATCCCACCAAAGGTGGTCTCATGCAATGTCGTTTCCCAGAACTGGCCACATCTAGCTGATTTTGTGCATAATCAAAGGCTTGCTCCAGAACAGGCCTCAACTAGTTCTTCTCAGAGTCAGGCATACAGAGAACAAGTTGTCGAATTACTCTTGCATCAGGAAAATGAGAATATTGAACAGGCCTCTCCTTTAGAGCGTGCACATCATCAAGTGACAGAAGTGTCAGAAATCATCCAATGGTCTTTTGAGCCAGGTGATTTGAGTGGATATAGGTTGATGCAATCATCCAATTTCTAGACTAAAGTCCACAAGATCATGAGAGATTTCAAGAAATTATTAGATGTAGCAACTGAAGAACCAACCCAGCTTTCCAGACTGGGGACTCTTTTAGCTCAACCCTTGAAAATCAACAAATAGGATTTGAGGAGTTAAGTAGGATTAGAAGGAACAGCCCCAGTCCACAGGATTGGGGGATTTTTCAAATCCTCAATCTCTTCCTCAGAGAAATTTGGTCATCTCTTGATTAGGGAAGAAGCCACAAGAGGAATTAAGAGATGAATTATCAGTATATTCCCTCCAAATTACGGTTTTTCAATAAGTTCTTGTGGGATCAACTCAATAGAAGGCAGTGTCTCATCAGGGACATGGAAGAAGACAGTATCATAGAAATGTCAATAGAAGGGATGAAATGTGTTATGCATCAATAAATGTCATTAATACCATTGTTGCTGATCCTCTAGAACCTGAGTCTCACTCAGAGGGATCGGATGAAGAAGTTCTTACCCAAGAGGATGTGCACACAGAGGAAAATGAAGAAGGTGTGCATACACGAAACCAAAGGCTTACCCAGAATCTAGGTATTCTTTCAAGTAACCAACTTCCCCCTCTCAGAAATTAATCCAACAAGGGTAAATGAAAGAATCGGGTTACATTCCACCCTCCCTCTAAAAAAGGCCAATCACTCTCACTAGAGAAAAAATTTTCACAATAGGAGGAAGAAATGAAGGAATTGGGGTGGTTGAATACAGAACTACTACAAGGTAGTCTTCCTCCTAAGCATGCTGGAGTCAGTCAACCAAGGGAATTTTTTGCAGCTACTGAGATGGATCAAGAGTATCCTCCTTTACCAGTACACCCTCACAGGTCTAGTCCTACGGGTTATGTGCAACAACAATCGGTGGTGCTACCATCAGTTTTAATACCAGCCACCAAACATGTCCATGCTCTAGTTATTGAACCTGCTCAGGTCCAAGCTCAACTGGATGTTTCTCAAAAGTTAATAACTACCATTGAGTCATTAACATCTTGGTTGGAAGCTATGAAGGGAAAGCATGTACAAATTCAACCATAAAAGATAGGTTTCCCTGAATGGGTTGATGCAATTCCTCCCCCTCAAATTTTTCAAGTACCACATTCCCAATCTTTAATGGTTCAGGAGACCCAAAGAAACACTTAAAACATTTTGTTTCTCATTGTGACCCTATGATGGGAACCCCTCAACAACAAGAAGCAGTTAAGCTCAGGTGTTTTGTACAGTCATTACAAGGGCCTGCTTTTTTTTGGTATACAAACTTGTAATCTATGTCAATTATCGGGTGGGAGGATCTCTGTCAACGATTCTTTCTTCAATTCATCTCAACTTTTCCAAAGACAATATTTTTTGATCTTACAAATTGTAAGCAAAGGGAGAATGAGAGAGTTTTAGATTTCATTGCTCGTTGTAAGGGATTAACATATTCCCTAAGCTTAGCACTCCCTCGAGAAGAGTTGTTGCCAATCTGTGTGGAAAATTTGCGTGATGAATTATGCACACCGTTGATCCCTGTGAAATACATAGGAGGGTTTCGAGACCTTACTTCGATCACTCAGCAGATCGAAGACTCTCTTACAAAGACTAGGGAAAAAACTCATGTAATTCCATCAGCTCTAGGAAGAAGAATGGGTAAACCAGAGACTGCTACAGTTACGCTTAAACAAGCACATGTACCTACTTCTAATTTAAAACCTTCATTTTATCGAAGGGCTCCACCTCCTGAGCATCCACAACAGAGTCCGTTTCGTCAATATGATCAAAGAGATCAAAGACGGAAACAATTTGAGGCATTAAAGAGCAAAGTTTATTCATTCCGAAATGAACAGGTTCCTGGTTACTTCATTTCAGCTCTGAAAAATAATTTGGTTCAGTTTCCAAGGCCCAAAAGGCCAAAATAGGAAGGAGATGAAGACTATCCCAACTATTTCCCATTTCATCAGATGTTGGGGAATCCCATTCAGGAGTGTTTTGTCTTCAAAGACCTCTTACAAAAGATGGTGGACTCAGGACAAGTCAAACTTAAAGGTTCTTCAGCTCAGGTAGCATGTGTTACTGATACAAATCCAGAGGGAGAAGGTGAGTGGAAAGAAGTCAAAAGAAAAAATGCGCAAAAATATGATGATTGGATTGTCATAAAAATGATCAACTGAACTCATTCCATTTTACAAACGCAATTTAAGAAATCAATTGTGTCTTCTGCTATGAATGCCACAACAAAACCCTCTTCATTAGAGGGAAAATCCTCAAAGAAACGGCATAATTCAAATAAAGAGGAACAGTCAGAAGAAGATGAGATCATGTCAAAGCCCAATTTGTCTTTGACTTTGGCAGATTTTATGCCATCTACTTCAAAGCCACGGGAACCTCCCCACCAAACGGCACAACCAAAATTGGCTAATCAGGTAGAATCTTCATTGGATGAAGAGTTATCCCAAGCTTGAGCCAAAGTGGGAAGGTCCGTATTCAATACATAAGGTCTACTCCATTGGAGCTTATTCTTTAATCTCAATGGATGGAGAACTCATCACAGATCCAACTAATGCCAGATTTCTAAAGAATTATTTTGTATAACACAAATACTCTGTCATCCAACATGATGTTAAACTCTATTTTTCCCCTTTCGTCCAACATGATGTTAAATTGTGTCGTCCAACATGATGTTAAATTTTATTTTCCCCCTTACATCCAACATGACGTTAAACTGTATCTTTCTAGCTATACGACGTTAAACTATGCACCTCTTCATCCTTCATGACGTTAAACTGTTAAAAAGTCCCTAATACATCCAACATGACGTTAAACTGTGTCCCCATTGTCCTCACTGCAAGATATTAAACTGCATAGCCATATATCCTAGCAACATTATGCTAAACTGTACAGCACCCATCCTTGCTATATGATGTTAAACTATACAACCCCTCTTTTGTCCTTACTGCATGACATTAAACTGCATAGTCCCCCCCTAAGTCCTTAATGCATGACATTAAACTACATAGTCCCTTATATGTCCTACATGACATAAAATTATGCATCGTTAGGGTTGTTTCTACCTCTTGTTTCTCACACCGAGTATGACTCACGTGAGCTTAGATTAAACTTCAACCATAACACCCTCTATGGGACACTAACCATGTGTAAGTCCCAATACCATTTTTTAGATCGTTTTCCTCAACAACAACTTGATCACCAATTCATTATTTAATCGAACTACGCATACTTTGATCCTTGCCTTCTAGGCTGGGTACGTAGGCAACCTCCTGAGGTTCAAGCCCAAAACCAATCTCTTCACATCGGTTCACTTCCATCTCATATGATGTTGATTCATGAAGCCACCCCCATAACCAATATTTTTTACATTGGTTCACCATAGTCCTTGCTATATGATGTTAAACTATTTTCACTTTTTGTCATGTATGACAATAAACTACAACATTCTTTGACACCCTCACCTGAGAGGGAATCATTATTTACATTGATCTCTAATCATATTATATTCCAAAGACTACGTGCATACATGGCAATTCCCAAACCTTTAATCTTCGGTCAAACCATCATTTCACTAAAGTACCCTTTCACCCTTCACTTGTACGAACCAAATTTGTACAAATGGTATTTCAAGAACTACGTGTGGCTTGATTCCCATCCTTATGGGATACTTAGGAACATTCGATCATTCCTCGAATCCATCCCCAAGTCTTTGGGCCTAACCCCAAATTCTACTTTTAGTCCATTGGCTGAAAAATTCCCCTGTGAAAACATGAATGTGGTATGAAAACCCTGGTCTTTATTCACATCAGGTTTATAAATCACACAACGTGTATTCCTCATTATGGTTCGAGCTCTATGACCCTAAACTAAGATCTCATACACTCTCATCCCACATGATGTTAAACTGTATTTCAAGAACTACATTTTCCTTGATTCTTATTCTAATGAGATATGTAGTGAAGTCCAACATCTTAATTCAGGACCCAGCCACAACATGATTATGGTCAGCATTGGTCTATGTATCTCTTTCATGCATTGTAGAATTCCCATTTTGATGTGTCATGCTCCTAACTTTAAATACTTCCAGATCTCTATAACCCTTTTTCTCGACTTCTGGTCACAAAATGTTTGATACTCAAGAATTCTTTTGCTTGACTATGCAGTATGTGCCCTTAGGCAGCCTTGCATAATTAGTCTACATAATGGACCTATCAACCGAAAGATTTTATTATTTTACTATGCATCCAATTCCCTTAGGTGTCCCTGCATAATTCAACCCCCTAACGGGTTTGTTAAATAATGTTAACTTCATTCTTAGGAAGAAAACCTTTTTTTCCTTAGTTGTATTAATGACAATATGTATGGATCCGCAAAAATATCCATCCTTAAAATATTTTTTGTAACACTCCAATCTTCCATGGTACGTTTCCCTTTGAATAATTCAATAGATTGCATTGTACGCAACTTCGAGATTCTAACACACCACGACCAATCAAAGTAGCCGTTATGAATAGTAATACCCACTTTTTGAAATATTATAAATTTTAACTTTCAAAATGGACTTCATTTTTGGATTCAGAATATCAAAATTAGCTTAGGGTGAATTTTTGGTATTTTTCTAAAAACATTCAATTTTTGATGAATAGTGAAAAAACACTGAGTTATAGTTTAGAACCGAATTTTTATTTAAATAATTATTTATTTTATTTAAATTTAATTAAGGTCAAAATAGATACATAATAGATATATAATTTCAATGTAATTCCTTTGATTTAGTTTTGAATAATTTTAGATATATAAAAATTTTATTGAACTTTTCACCGTCTTTTACCCACCTCCTAGGAGAAATTGGAAATTCACATAAAACTTAATTTTACCACTTCTGTGAGGGGAATTTCAAAAATCCTAGAGACACGGTTAATATCATGGAGTAAAATGTGGTTCAATTATGTGAAAATAATTTTTTGTGAATAATAACTTTTTACTTTTATTTACCACGGTTAAAAGTAAATAGGGTAATTAAGGGTAAAAATGATATTAATATTACCCTAAGACATGTCCTAATTAAATTTTACAATTTTATCTCGACCAAAAACAGACTTATTAATAAAATATTATCATTTAGGTCTACTTGGATTAGACTAGGATATTTATTATTATTTAATTCAAAGAAGAGTTAAAAGAGTTAAAATCAAAGTTTAATAACTAAAACATTCTTAATATAGGGTTATACATAAGATAAATTTGATTGTAAATATTCACTAGAAATATAAAAATATTTCCTACATAATGGTATTTTATTTATAATTTTTAGACATTGAATAAGTTAATTTATTTATGACACAATGGTGATGCAGTAATTACCTAATTAATGAAATATTAAAATAATTGATATTATAAATATACAAATAAATGTAATTTGAGACTTTTTATGAATTACAATAATTTTTTAGGTTAATATGACATATTATGATTGGTTATATGAATCTTGTTCGAAGTAATAATGTTGTTATGAATTTATCAAAAACAAAAAACCCAATAGTGTCAAAATTGACATAAAAGAAATTTTACAAAAAATATTATATTATTAATTCATATTCTATTCATAAAAATATAAGTTTCAGTTAAATGACTTGTATCATGATAGGTGTATCATTAATTGACCACCTGGGGGGTCTCTTGGATGTTTATAGTAAGTTTATTGACTATATAATATAAAAATACAAAGAAAAATGGTAAGTGTTAAACTATTTAACTAAGACTTAAATATAAATGATAAGGTTAATATAGTGACCCAAACTGTTCTAAAATCTATTGGTTGAAATGATTTCGACCCATACCCACCTTAGAATTTGAATATTCTACTTTGGAGCCTTTAGAAACCGAATATGAATTTATTATAAAATAATATTTCTAGCTTTTCAAAAGGTGCCCCTCACCCCTCTTATAAAAGGGAACTCCAACTTCTCTTTAATTCACACCTTAAAAGCCTTTTTGTTCAGAAAAACTCTATCCAAATACCCTCTAAAAATCCCTAAACTCAACCTAGAGGCCTTATTTTAATCAAAAATTCAACTTAAGGAGCCCTTTTGATCAAATCAAAAGTAAGAACCCGAAGAAGAGGTAATGTTTTCACCACCCTCTTTCAAGTTTCTTTCTTCTTCCACTTCTTCTTTATTTGTTATTTACATTCTAATATAATAACTCCATTATCATATATATACTATGATGATATTATAAATATGGTATAACCATATTCATTTTTCTATCCATCCTTTGAATTACATGTCACCAGACGTGCGCAAGTACGGCTTACCGTCTCCACGTCGTGGTGTAATTGTTATTCAATACACTATTATTTGGATGGGTATAATAATGATGTGTAATTCATGTAAATAATAAATATAACATGATAATGATTTTTTATATATGATATAACATCCAATTATATATTATTATAATATCAAAATAATGATATTGTCGCTCATGTGTACGTACGGACTACCGTCTCCACGAACGCGATGAGATTCATTCTTCATCGTATCCATTCAAGTATAATTATCATTTTATGATTAAAAATAATTTTTAAGGACTTTATATCATTCTGTATAGCAATAATATACAACCTATCCATAACAAACACGGCTTATGTAACAAAATATATAAAAGAAAACGAGTAAGTTAACACCCAAAACGATGATAATAATAAGATATTATTATCAAATCAATGTTAAAAGATCAAATATGATATCATATTAATGTATATGATTATTTTATAATTTAATAACAATTATTTCACCATTATTCATAAGTTTAACCTACCCTCAACCAAGGAAAAGTACAAGGTAAGGGTTTATTTCACAATCTCTTCATTATCCGAGGTTGTTTATATGTAATTATCTACAGAGACCTCTTTATCATCCACATCCATGTTTCTTAAAAATGTTTTTCAAAAAATTATTACTATTTTACAAACTATGGGTTAAATTAATTTATACCCTTGTTTTAATTTTTATAAGAATTTTATAAAGGAATCTTTCTGTCATTTTTCAAACAAGGTCATTTTTAACCTTTCCAACAGAATTAAGGTAAGAATGTTTTTTTAACTTATACGGCGGGTGCGACTATTTTTCACCATTATAAAATCACTGAAGATTCCCTTACAATCTTATAAGAATATTTTGAATTTAAATGTTTTATTTTATAATTATATGACCATTAAATGATTTCAAAATGAATATTTTAAGAATTTTTGAAAGGTACTCTTTATCAAGATCAGAATTTTAAATGTTTTAAAGATTTATCTTTATAAATATTTTTAATTAATGTCCATGTTTTCAAAATGATTTTAAGGATTTATTTATGTGGAAATGAATGTTTGGAAATAATATTTCTTTTCAAAAGTTTCAAAGTGGTATGGGACACTTTGATTCAAAAATCTCTTTTAAATTACTTCTTTTATAAATGTGTGACTTTTAAATGATTTCAAAAAAGAGATATTTCTCTCAAATATTTTTTAATTCATCTATTTCAAAATCATTTGATTGATTTTAATCTAATATGAAGTTGATTTATTATGATATGAAACTTCCATATTGTATTAAAGTTTTTGTGATATGTTTGAGTGTGGATGTGTTACTTCTATACCATTCATGGTTTATGGAGAAAGTATTGACATTTCGTATGATAGTTTTAATACAAATTTTTATGTTATGTTTAAACCTGTTCATATAGGTAATGCATTGGTCTTAATAAGTGACGAGTGTATCCCGTTATAGCTCCTCGATGCATCGGTAGGTCTCATTATACAAACTAGTGTCTTGGAACGAGGCCTTGACAAAATCTTATTTGTAGTCTTGACATGAGGCCTTGGCTACATGGTTATGATAGTATGGAATTATGCATTCCATCATTATAAAAGTGGTTATTGATATTGCATGTGATTATTAGATTAGTAGAAAATCCATGTAAAAAAGTAAATGGAATTATTTCATTTTATTTCTACCATATTATGCGGAAGTTCAAGTTTAAAAGGCTTTTGTTTTAGTTATACATTGCCTTAAATGTTTATGCTTTTTTATGAAAGTTTCTGCTATATTTTTATCCTTACTGGGCATTTGAGCTCACCCATTTATATGTTTTATTTTTTCCAGGATGTGAAGAATTATTTTATGAATGACTAGAAGGGATAGTATAAGGGGATATGAGTGTGGAGAGAAGATGTTGTTGTAGTTTTCACTTTATGATGTAATGTAAACATTATGAATATATCTAGTTATTCCAAGGCTACTAAACTAATCGGTCTTTTGGGACATGATTTCCTTGTATCATGCCAATGTTATGTAATAATGCACCGACTCTGGGTAACTGGGTTCGGGGTGTTATAGTTGGTATCAGAGGAAGTTTAGTACAAACCTTGGAAGCTAGATTTAGGTAAACCCTGATTAGGGCACATAGACCTAAGATGGACTTTGAGGATTACTCTAGAATAACTTCCTAGAATTTTGGTATTGTAGATATTTTGTGAATTTTTCGAGCAATACATCCCTGTCTGGATATGATCAAGTAGAGGAAGCTCTGGAACAGATGGACCTAAGGGTAAAACATGAAAACACTGCTTTGAGCTAGACTCGAACGGGAACTGGTGCACGACAACGGGCCTTGCTGCACTCTTGGTTACGAAACTACCTGGGGATATTCTTAGGATAATTCTCATTTTATTTTCAAACCATTATGAAGGTTTTATGAGTATATACTTCCTCAAAGAAGACATTTTTATGATTATGGATTATATCCAAAAACTGTTCAATCTATGATAAGTGTTTTACAAGTTTGGATATATGTATTGTGATTCATAAACTAATCTAGTGTATTCCATTATTTAGAAATGGAGCTTAGTGGAAGAAATGGAAACTGTATCAATGCACACACTTCATGTAGGGATTTCCCTCCTACTCAAGATAATTATAGTGGTGATGGTGATGCAACTGGTGTTGATCAGCTAATCACCATACTGGGACAACTCACTCAGGTTATGAATAATAACCTTACCTGTATGGAGCACCCTCATCCGCAGCATGGAGGATCAATGTTAGATCGCTTCATGAGGAAACAACCACCAACATTCAATGGGGGTACAAATCCACTAGTAGCTGAGAAATGGATAAGTTCCCTAGATAAAATATTTCAGGCTTTGGGGAGTAGTGAAAGGGAAAAGGTTATCATGGCAGTTTACCGCCTCACTAGAGATGTTGATCAATGGTGGTCATTAATTCAAAACAAAAAGGACGATGAAGAAGTATCAAGTATATAATGGAGGGATTTTAAAGATATTTTCTTAGAAAAATACTTTCCTCATGACCATCGAGCAGATATGGAAAGGCAATTTCTCAGTCTGAGGCAAAAGGAAGATAAGAATGTCACAAAGTATGAAGCTAACTTTACAAGGTTAGCGAGGCATGCAGCAGATTATATATGTAACCCGAGGAGTAATATTGATCATTTATTTGATGGGTTAAAACCATTTCTCCATCGAGCATTAGTCTCAAAATCCTTCTCGTCATACGAAGACATTGTCTCATGTGCTATAAAGACAGAAAAGGAATTTTCTAAATCTTATGAAAATAAAGTAAAGCAAGAGAAGAAGAGAACGGTGGAAAAAGAGACAGATAAAGGGAAAAATGGAAAGAAGGATTTTCTATTATGTGATAATTTTGGGAAGAAACGCCCTGATACTTTCCTAAAAGGAATGGGAGTTTGTTACAAATGTGGAGAAAAAGGTCACTAGGCTCGTGATTGCAAGGGAAAGAAAGATGTTGTCAATGTTGAATGCTAAAATTGTAGAGAAATGGGGAATTATGTGAATGAATGCCTTAATCACCAAGGAAACTTACCTCAGAAAAGGCCAAGGGATCAAGGACAATATTATGTTGTTACTACAGTTGAAGTGGAATAATTAATGTATTTGTGTTTTTGGACTCAAGGATTATATTCTGGTTGTAAGAATAATGTGGTATATATAAGGATTGTACTACAGTACTTGTTGTTTTCATTAAGGTTTTAATATGATTAAGGTAATCATATTTTTAATATGTGACAATAATATAAAATTTACTTTGTCTGGGGAATCTGATGTGACAATTAATTTTGGAATTTAGATACCTTTTACAGAGAGTCTGGACAGAGGTACTTTGGATAACTATAATGTTTGAAGTGGATTAATTTGAACTTTGGATAGTATTGTTTAAGGTTAAAACAATTATTATGATCAATTTTTGGAATATTATGATACAATATTTTTAGGAAAAGGACAACCTGAAGGTCGGGTGATAACCCGTCGCGTCGGACAAAGCTGCAGGAGTCGAACCTACAACCATAGTGCGACAGGCCTTTATTACCTACCACTAGCCTGCAGGAAGTCCCTGGTCATTACAAAGTATTTTTCTTCATTTTAATGGTATATGTTAATGTTTGGATCCTTATACAATTAGGATAAATATAATATTTTTGAGTTCTATAATCTTTTGTAGTGAAAGATGAGTTTGTGGTAGAAATTAGTTGAAGGATGAAACTCTACTTGTCAACTATATATATATATATATATATATATATATGTATGTATATATGTATATATGTATATATATTTCTCTTATTCTATGAAGAAACTAATTCATAAACATTAGGTAAGGGGTCTTAAAACCAAAAATGTGTTATCATAATACCTTATGTTTTGTTGAACCAATGATATTTTAAATCATTATAGATTGATGGCTTTGAGGCCCTCAATTCTACAATTGTTTGTGACTGATGACCTCAATCACTCCCTATAAATATTTACGCTTTTCCTCTAATTATGTGTCTCTAATTTCCACCATTATTATCCAAATTGAGATCATAATTTGGTGGTGACCCTTTTATTTCTCTTTTCCTCTTATTAAGACTAAATTTAATTAACCAAATTTATGATGTGGGTTTTCCCACAAAGATATTTTCTATTTTCAACCTTTGATTTTTGAAGAACAATTTCAAATTGTGAGGACGCAATTTATTGAAGGAGGGGAGAATGTAACACCCCAAGATTCCACGGCCTTTAAATAATGCAATAGCTTGTATTGTACGCAACTTTGAGATTCTAACACACCACGACCAATCAAAGTAGCCATTATGAATAGTAATACCCACTTTTTGAAATTTTATAAATTTTATCTTTCAAAATGGACTTCATTTTTGGATTAATAATATCAAAATTATCTTAGGGTGAATTTTTGGTATTTTTCTGAAAACATTCAATTTTTGATGAATAGTGAAAAAACACTGAGTTATGGTTTAAAAACGAATTTTTATTTAAATAATTATTTATTTTATTTAAATTTAATTAAGGTCAAAATAGATACGTAATACCTATATAAGTTAAATTTAATTCATTTGAGTTAGTTTAGAATAATTTTAGATATATAAAAATTTTATTGAACTTTTCACCGTCTTTTACCCACCTCCTAGGAGAATTTCGAAATTCACATAAAAATTAATTTTAACGCTTATGTGAGTGGAATTTCGAAAATATGAGAGACACGGTTAATATGAAGGAGTAAAATATGGTTCAATGAGATGAAAATAATTTTTGGTGAATAGTAACTTTTTACTTTTATTTACCATGGTTAAAAGTAAATAGGGTAGTTAAGGGTAAAAATGATATTAATATTACCCTAACACATGTCCTAATTCAATTGTACAAGTGTATCTCGACCAAAAACAGCTTTATGAATAAAATATTATCATTTAGGTCCACTTGGATTAGATTAGAACATTTATTATTATTTAATTCAAAGAAGAGTTAAAAGAGTTACAATCAAAGTTTAATAACTAAAACATTTTTAATATAGGTTTATACATAATATAAATTCTATTTTAAATATTCATTAGAAAGCTAAAAATATTTCATGCATAATGGTATTTTATTTATAATTTTTAGACATTAAATAATTTAATTTATTTATGACACAATGGCGATGCAGTAATTACCTAATTAATGAAATATTAAAATAATTGATATTATAAATATCCAAATAAATGTAATTTGAGACTTTTTATGAATTAAAATAATTTTATAGGTTAATATGACATATTAGTATTAGTTATATGAATCTTTTTTGAAGTAATAATGATGTTATAAATTTATCAAAAACAAAATACCCAATAGTGTCAAAATTGACATAAAAGAGCTTTTAAAACAAATATTATATTCTTAATTCATATTCTATTCCTTAAAATCTAATGTTTGGACAAAGTACTTTTATAATGATATGTGTATAAATAATGGACCACTTGGGAGTCATTTTGAAGTTTATAGTAAGTTTATTGACTATATAATATAAAAATACAAAGAGACATGGTAAGTGTTAAACTATTGAACTGAGAGTTAAATATAAATAATAATGTTAATATAGTGACCCAAACCTGTCTAAAATATATTTTTCGAAATAATTTATACCCATACCCACCTTAGACTTTGAATAATCCACTTTGGAGCCATTATAAACCGAATATGAATTTATTATAAAATAATATTTCTTGCTTTTCCAAAGGTGCCTCTCACCCCTCTTATAAAAGGGAACTCCCCCTTATCTTTAATTAACACATTAAAAGCCTTTTGGTTTGGCCAAACTCTACCCAAATATCCTCTCAAAATCAATCACTTCAACTTAGAGGCCTTAGTTTTATCATAAATCCAACCTAAGGAGCCCTTTTGATCAAATCGAAAGAAAGAACCTGAAGAAGAGGTAATGGTTTTACCACCCTCTTTCAAGTTCCTTTCTTCTTCCACTTCTTCTTTCTTGGTTATTTCCATTATAAGAAAATAACTCCAGTATCTTCTATATACTGTGATGTTATTATAAATATGTTATAACCATATTCAGTATTTTATCCATCCTTTGAATTACATGTCACCATACGTGTGTACGTACGGCTTACCGTCTCCACGTCGTGGTGTAATTGTTATTCAATACACTATTATTTGGATGGGTATAATAATGATGTGTAATTCATGTAAATAATAAATATAACATGATAATTATTTTTTATATATGATATAACATCCAATTATATATTATTATAATATCAAAAGAATTATATTTTCACTCATATGTACGTACGGACTACCGTCTCCACGAACGCGATGAGATTCATTCTCCATTGTATCCATTCAAGTATAATTATCGTTAGATGATTAAAAATAATTTTTAAGGACTTTATATCATTCTGGATATGAATAATATACAACCTATCCATAACAAACACAGCTTATGTAACAAAATATATAAAATAAAACAAGTAAGATAACACCTGAAACGATGATAATACTAAGATATTATTAACAAATCAATGTTAAAAGATCATATATGATATCATATTAATGTATATGATTATTTTATAATTTAATAACAATTATTTCACCATTATACATGAGGTTAACCTACCCTCAACCAAGTAAAAGTACAAGTTAAGGGTTTATTTCACAATCTCTTCATTATCCAAGGTTGTTTATACGTAATTATCTACTGAGACCTCTTTATTATCCACATCCATGTTTCTTAAAAATGTTTTCCAAAACATTCTTACTATTTTACAGACTATGGGTTAAAGTCATTTATACCCTTATTTTACTTTTTATAAGAATTTTATAAAGTAATCTTTCTGTTGTTTTCCAAACAAGGTCCTTTTTAACCTTTCTAACAGAATTAAGGTAAGAATGTTTTTTTAACTTATACGGTGGGTGAGGCTATTTTCCGCCGTTATAAAATCATTGAAGCTTCCCTTAAAATCTGATAAGAATATTTTGAAAGTAAATGTTTTATTTTATAATTATATTACCTTTAAATTATTTCAAAATGAATATTTTAAGAATTTGTGAAAGGTACTCTTTATCAAGATCAGAATTTTAAATGTTTTAAAGATTTATCTTTCTAAATCTTTTTAATTAATGTCCATGTTTTCAAAATGATTTTAAGGATTTATTTATGTGTACATGAATGTTTTGAAATGATATTTCTTTTCAAAAGTTTCAAATTGGTATGGGACACTTTGATTCAAAAATCTCTTTTAAATTACTTCCTTTATAAATGTGTGACTTTTAAATGATTTCAAAAAAGAGATATTTCTCTCAAATAGTTTTTAATTCATCTATGTCAACATCCTTTCATGGATTTTAATCTTATTTGAAGTTGATTTATTATGATACGAAACTTCCATATTGTATTAAAGGTTTTGTGATATGTTTGAGTGTGGATGTGTTATTTCTATACCATTCATGGTTTATGGGGAAAGTATTGACATTTCGTATGCTAGTTTTAATACGAATGTTTAGGTTATGTTTAAACTTGTTCATATGAGGAATGAATTGGACTTAATAAGGGATGGGTGGAGCCCACTATATCTCCTCGATGCATTGGCAGGTCTCATGAGACAAACTAGTGTCTTGGAACGAGGCCTTGACAAAATCTTATGTGTATTCTTGGCACGAGGCCTTGGATACGTGGTTATGATAGTCTGGAATTATGCATTCCATCATTATAAAATTGGTTATTGATATTTCATGTGATTATTTGATTAGTATAATATCCATGTGAATAAGTCAATGGAATTATTTCATTTTATTTCATCCATATTATGCTGAAGTTCAAGTTTAAAAGGCTTTTGTTTTAGTTATACATTACCTTAAATGTTTATGATTATTTATGAAAGCTTCTTCTATATTTTTATCCTTAATGGGCATTTGATCTCACCCCTTTCTAAGTTTTATTTTTCCCAGGTTGTGAAGAAGTATTTTATGAATGACCTACAGGGATAGTATAAGGGGATATGAGTGTGGAGACAAGATGTTGCTGTAGTTTTCACTTTTTGATGTAATGTAAACTTTATGAATGTATCTATTTATTCCAAGGCTACTAAACTGATCGGTCATTCGGGAAATTATTTCCTTGTATCATGCCAATGTTATGTAATAATGTACCGACTCTGGGTAACTGGGGTCGGGGCGTTACATTTGTCCCATGCTCTTTTTCATGATCTGAAAGTATTCAAGTCTATGGTTTATATTTCCCTTCCTTACATTTGGGTTAGACCTTTGTAGGAGTGACATTCATCCAATTCTTTGACAATCTTTATTGGAAATATCCGCTCCATATTCAAGTATCTCTCTCCATACAATAGACTCTATGCTTTCGAAAATTTGAATTTCCATAAACTTTCACTGGCTTTTTAGCAATAAAAAAGTAAATTTTCTGAGAGTTCTTTTGCCTGAATATGCAGCACGTGCCCTTAGGTGGCCTTGCATATGTAGTCTGCATAACAGACCTATTAGCCAAAATATTCTATTATTTGAATATGCATCCAATACCCTTAAGTGGCCCTGCATAATTCAACCCCCCAACAGGTTTGTTAAATAATGGTAACTTCACTCTTAGGAAATACTTCTTCTAATGTCTTTTAGCCCTATTTTCATATCATTCCTCATATTCAAAATTTCTTCAGTCATAGTTTACATTTAATTTCCCCCATAATTGAATATGATAATATGTTTTCAGATAAATTTTCAAGGAATTGAGTCAATTTTAATCCATTCGGTCAAAGCTATTTCGACCTTAAACATTATCCTTTTTATGTCCGATGTGCATGACTTTAAACTGTCCACAAAAGACAAGGGAAGTCTAAACAAAAGTAAAGTCCCAGCTCACTAAACATACATTTTGTATGATTTAGGTAATATTGAGCAATAAAAATATTCAAAGTTTGTTGGGTTATTTTTAATAATCCTAGAAAAAATCAAATAATGATTGAAGATGAAAGTGTTTTTCATTTGATTCAAAAAAGTTAGAAGGACATCCATAGACTGGAGTCTCTTCTCTTTTCCAATAACTACAGGAGGATTTCAACATAAGTCTTCATTTTATTTACGGCATCCCGAGAGTCATCAGTAGCCACTTGAAGTTCATGCACTCGACCTACTTTACTCTTTTCAGCATGATGGAGTGCTTTCTTGGCTTCAGTGATGGATTTCATACCATTTGTTTGAACTCCTTCTGGTGAATTGTTAAGCTTCTCAAGTTCCCCAGTAACAGCATCTAACTTTTGTTGAAGGTGCATCTACTGGACAACTTTCTCCTTGATCTTATGCTTTAACTCCTTCAACTTGGCAGCATGATCAGCCTCATCTTGGGACATCGTAGCCCCAAATTCACTGATATTGGCCAACAACCTCACTCTGGTCAGTTCTTGATGGTACCTCTGCTCCCGGTCCCTTCCTAAGATGACGTGTTTCACCGTGGCATGGATCTCTTGATATCCAAAATCGTCAAGTCCCAACATGATGAACAGGGATAACAGTCACGGGATCTTTGAAGACAACTCCTCAAGAGGCACTTCAGATATGATCTTCCATATGTTATGCCATTCCGTGCATCATGAAACTTAGAGTGACTTTTGTACTTCCGGGTCTGACTCAGCATCACTATCACAGGGGGGAATATAATTTGGGATTAATGCACTTATAGAAGTGCCTTGTTCTTCTCCTTCCCCCTGACCCTTGTTATTCCACTTTCTATTCCCATTGGTACGGAGGTTGAGGCTTCACCTCCGGATCTAACCACTGAAATTGATGGCTCTGCATAGTCAATTGAAAGTTTTTTTTTAGTTTTAAAGGATGAAAAAAGTTGATTAAGTTGTCTTCAAAATTATGTACAGCCACAAATATTGTTATCTCTTACCCAACGGTAGATCAACAGTAGGAGAAGTCTCCTCCCCATCTTTCCTAGCTTCAATAGGATTTTCAGGACAAGTTTCAGTAAGCTCTACCGGGTTCAGCTCCACTTGAGCTAGTGTCTCTACAATAGTAAGGTTGTCCATACCCCCTTCATGCATTGGCAATTTAGTAGCTTTCTCAGATGGAACTTCAAATTTTTAACCAATCATGGTCAGAGATGTACTAAGAATTTATTTTAATAGGATGAAGGATAACACTCACGTCCAAAATCTTCTAAATTACATGGTAATTTAACATGATCTAAAATGTCTTCAAAAGATGCGCCATGTTTCATCATTTCATCCAATGATATCTCAGATTCCTGGTTAGTCTCACCAGTGGGAGCATTTGATTTTTCTTCTTGGCGACCTTCATCCTACGACCTCTAACCCCGGACAACTTCTTCTGATAAAATTATGGCATCAGTTGCAGTGGCCACCAAATTCTCTGGTGCAGGGGTTGAACCTAAAGTATCACATAATAGAAGTTTTTTGATGTTTTCATTCAGCATCTTATGAAGCATTGTTAATTTACCAAGAATCAGGCTCTTCTCTTCTTGCAATAGAAGCAGGAGAGATACTAGGAACAGACGTTGGCTCTTCTTCATGAGCAGCCAAGTCAGCATGAACTCGTGATTGTTCACCATCACCCTCTGTCATCCTCAAAGGAGGGTCAGTACTCTCCCTCAAAGGGTAAATTGAAGAAGCCCCTACAATTCTAAGAAATATGAGCAATATTTTCATGAGATAGGATCCATGACTATCCGAAGGACTTACCACTACTGATAAAACGTTTGGATATGGACTTATTCTTTAGGTGACTTTGTTTCTTCAGATTTTTGGGAGTGATGACATCATCATATCTACATACAGGAATTGGAGAATGAAGAGACATATCTAACTCCTCCTCCATGGCATGTTGGCCTGGAGATACCTCTCCTGGCTTGTGAGGAGAATCAGTAGCTCTGATGGCAGTGCCACTAGGGCTATACTGTGGTGAAGGAACCTCTGCAGTTCCTTTCTTTTCAAGCTGCAGGATGAAGAAAGTAATTTCCTTAAGTAAAAAAGCTTTAACTGGAATCAAGTTACAAAGAAAGTAAGTAAAGAGACTTACATCTTCTAGAGCCACGTAATTATGCCACTCCTCATCTCCATAAGCACCAGTCCCCTCAGTGGTGCCATGATCTATCATTTCCTTCACCCGCTTGGTGACAGGAATGGAATCCTCGGTGCCATATATGAGCATCTACAGCTCTCTGATGTAATCCCACACTTCATCGGGGTTATCCTAGAAATGGATATCGGTGGAGGCCTGAAGATTCCCTATTCCATGGATGTGTAGCCCC
The DNA here is from genome assembly GCA_963277665.1 of Viscum album. NCBI lineage: Eukaryota > Viridiplantae > Streptophyta > Magnoliopsida > Santalales > Viscaceae > Viscum > Viscum album. The sequence continues at coordinate 1,290,621,576 of OY728130.1, read as the reverse complement.
TCGCACAGATCCATCCAGGCAGTTTCAGTGTCGCAATATAAACTCCTCCATGTCTGGATAGCCTCTGGTCGTAGATATTTAGTGTGTGTACCAGAAGGTTGTGAGGAGGGTCTTATAATCTTAGACTTCATCTACTTCCCAGCTCCTGCAACTACAGATAAAGGATAAGAAAATAATACTTGTTTCTCTATAAAGTAATGATGATTAAATTTCCCTAATGAAGTAACTCCATAGGAGTCGATGGAGTTGGTCTCTTGATTCTGGAAGGAGTATTATATCTGGCACGAGGTCGCTTTGACACATGTTGCGCCTCATCATCCCCATCTTGGGAATTTTGTGAGTCAGCCCTGGGTGAGGAACCTCGTGAATCATCTCCAGGTGGGGAAGAGTCACCTTCCAGATGAAGGGTTTCTTTCTCTATAGTTCTTCTCTTTTTTTCCCCACCTTATGAACCAGATGATTCAGCACCCCTTCAGTGTATGATGTTATCCAGTTCTCAGCATACCATGTAGTCAAGTTACTCGCTGCTTTAGCAACTGGTATATCAAACACTACCCTAGTATTCTCCACAGATTTCAGCAACCATAGTTGTCGGAAAACCATCAGATTCTACTCTGACCTGACATGCACAGGAGGGGATACAACAGTTTGCTGCAGACACTTGAATTGGCGTGCAAATCTGTATGGAGCATAGGCCTCGCATATAATCTCTCTGTCAATCCTGGTGGCCAATACACCATCTCTGCAAGACAGCATGTACGACCTCAATTCCAGGCCGGCTATTCCATCATCAACAAACCGCCCAGTTGGAAGGTTTCCATAAAGAAAAAATTGAATTCCTTGAACATGCCCAGCCTCACCTTCATATCATAGGAGTTGAGAGCTAACAGAGAAACTCCAGAAAATTCCTGCACTGATGACCTGAAAGAGCTTACAAGAACCTGTACTCCGTTCTGTACAGCATATGTCCTAAACTGAGTGGCGATCCATCCCCACAAAACTTGTATTAGTCCCACTATTCTCAAAGGATACTTACCCATAAATACATGGAGCAAGATTCTGTGAATCTTTGCTAAAATGGGGGTATCCAACCCAACCATTTTCTTCTCAGCCAACTTGGCTTCCACAACGAAGGTCCCTGACCTGACGCCTGCCTTCAAATCCCTGAATGGAAGAGATAAACACTGATCCACAAGGCTAAGAAGCCCGCCATATGGGTCTTTTTTGGGATTCTCTTATCTACTTCATACCCCCACTTCTCAAATTCTCCTGCTTCCAACGTCAGTCAGAATGTGCCAAAATCACCCCTCTTCTCTGTTATGGGGTAGGTAGTATGACGAGTATAGGTGGGACCCTTCACCTCCTTCTTGGTAAGAAACATATCCATCCACTCCTCTAGATTAATATCCTTTCTATAATGAGTTTTGGATGTCTTTGAGTTCTTGATCTTGTAGAAAATTTTCAATAATTCCCGACCCAAAGATGGACTCTTCTCCGAATCATTTCAAGTCACCTTGGGGGGGATAAATTCATCATACATATCACCCAAAATTGGAGCCCCTGAGATCTTGTAGACATCCCACAAACTGATGCCTAATTTTCCATGAGTCATATAGAAAGAGTTGGTTTCTGGGCTCCAGTGGCTAATTAGCTCCAGCACAAAGTCATCATTCCTATAGACATATGTCTTCCCAGCCCAGATGGATTCATATATTACAGCTCCTTTAAAATCCTCGACAAACTCTGCATAGGTTTGTCACACCCAATATTCCCACATCCAAGTTGGATTCACACCTCCTCTAGGATGGAAGTCCCAACTCTTCTTCCAGCCTTTGGATTGATCCATCTGAGAATTTCGGAATATTGAAGGATAACAATGTGGTTGTAGCTCAGGCTTTTGATGTTTTAGATCTGGGGAACCAGGGCTATGATGAATTATGTAGGCCTTCTCCACTATTCTAGTATTAAAAAATTATCCTCCAATTGAGATATTTTTTGAAGCAAAATTGGTGTAAGTTTGAAACCAAGAATGCGGGAGATAGTTCTTTGGATCTGGAATGTTGACTTCTTACAGATGACCATGCCCATACAAAGGAAAGTAGATTCTTTGGGGGAAATTAAGATTATAATTCTTCAAATAATTTGATAGATATGGGAGAATGTTGTTATAGACATTATATTAATCATGGCCAACAATGTTCATTATATCGTCAATTCGCTTGCTAGCCAGTTCATCAGTCGTTCCAATTCTTCTGGGAGCCATTTAATCTGCGCAAAGGTCGAATAATTAACTCTTATGTTTATTTTTCCTAACATTTTTGAAGAAAAGTGAAAAAATTTCTATGTCATTAAGGCACGCAAGTCCAATGTTGGTGTGAAAGTGTAACTGTTTCGCCCAAGTTTTGGCGCGCAGGTTTCACCGCGCAAGTCCAAATACCTCTACAGAAGCGCGACACGAACAGAAGCAATGAACAGTGGAAAAAAATTCACTTTCATGATGAGATCAACCTGTGCGGCGAGAGCTCAGAAGCGTTCAAAGCTGGGTGCTTTGCGCGAGAATTAGAAGCATATTTATAGGCTAGGCAGCACCCATGCATGCTGAAGCCTACGCGCCTCTCACCTACACGCTCAAAACTTGTGCACTGCCCTTCCTTGGTTTTCTCCTTTACCTCAGATTCAAATCCTCCTTTTTTGGGATCCATCTCTGAGGGGGGATTTTTTTGACGCTCCTTTCCATCACAGAGTATAATGACTGAAAAAGGGGATTACCTTAGCATAGAGAGATTCATCCTTTGAAGAAACATCAAAAATTGACAAAGGCCTGAACAAGGGTTTGTTTACACATGGGTCACACAAGTTTCATCATGGTCGCACAAGTATAATTACGCTCCCCATATTAGTCATGAAGGTGGATTGCGTGCCCTGTTTTATTTTCTCCCAAGGTCTTTAGTAGCCTATAAATACCCCTTGTGGGCCCCCCATTTTGGAAACAGAAAAATCCAAAAGTTAGATTTGAGCTCTCGGTGCCCTAGTCTCTTATTGAAGTATTCTGATCACTTCTAAGGTAATTTATTACCTATAATGGAAGATCTAAAGAGGGGGAACAAGGACTAAGTGCTGAAATTCACCAACACTTGTGTGCCTAAGTGTCTAACCATTAAAGGAAAATGAAGACACTTGTGCGCCGCCTTATTCCTTAAACAGAACTTGCGCGCCACTCTTTTGGAATCCCTTAGGGATAATAATAAGGTCTTGAGCCAAGCCTTACCCAATTATTACCCAATGGGTTGACTGTCGCGCAAGTACACATGTGTTGCGCATGTATACTTGCGTGACCAGGACTTGTGTGCCCAAACAAGACTTGTGCGCCTGCCTCATTTTGGGTGCCCCTCCAGCCTATTCAACTCTTTTCTTCAAATCCACATCTCCTCTTCAAGATTTAGCCTTCAAAACCCTCTTCAAAATCAGTTATGACATGGTTCCTTTGTTGGATTCCTTATCTGAAAGGAATTCTATGGAACATATCTCAAAACCTAGTGATTTACATATCTTTATGTCACAAAGGTTAGAGATTTCATTAATTCAACCTCATCCTTTAAGATGAGAAGATATTTAACCTGGGCCTCCTTTTCAGAAGTAAGCCTCAATCACAAGATATCTAACCTGGTTATCCTCCTTAGGAGTAATCCCCAAGTCCCCTAACCTGGGCTTCCGTTTTAGTAGTAAGCCCCAGTCATAACTCCCCTAACCTGGGTCTCCTTTTCAAGAGTAAGCCCTAGTCATAATTCCCCTAACCTGATCCTCCTTTTCAGGAGTAAACCCCAGTTCAAATTTCCTTAATATGGGCATCCTCCTTAGGAGTAAGCCCCAATTTCCCAAATATGGGAATCCTCCTTAGGAGTAAGCCCCAAATTCCAAATTCCCTTTAACCTGGGCCTCCTTCTCAGGAATAAGCCCCAGTCATAATTTCTCTTAACCAGTCTTAATTTATTTTCGATTTGGGCTTCCTTATCAGGAATAAAACCCAATAACAAGTCCCCTCCTAATTTGGTCATCTTCCTCAGGAGTAATCCCCAAGTTAGAGTATCCAAATATCCATAAAGCACATATACCTTTTTGGACCTTGCTCTCGGGCTTTTTATCTGAAGTAAGTCCTGATCTTCATCTATCTGGGTAGTCATACATACATAAGCCCCAAATTATTTCTTATGATTGCATCTTTCATGGCACAATCATCAGGTTTTACTGATACCTCTTGTTTATCACACCGAGCATGACTCATGTGAGCCTAGAGTGTAAAAGTAATTATGAAATCTTTCTTTGGGCCATCAATCATGCATAAACCCCATACTCTTTTACTCGAACTACGTGGATTTTGATTCCTTTTCTAAACAAGGATATGTAGGTAGCCCATCTGCGGGTATAATCCCAACTCTGAAATAATCTATGTCCTTCTAAATGACAATAAACATCAAGTTCCCCCACTGAGTTGCTTTAAAACCACTATGGTTATCATAATGGCCCAGAGATTTCTATATAATGTATTGAAGGATACCATTGACTAAGAATCTATAACAAATACAGATGATTCTCTATAGATGAAGAACCTCAAATACATATAAAAGATTCTATAAATCTCATACATATCAATCATTGATTTTCAGATCTAATGAAATCTCATTTTCATACTTGTTAATTTAATAAGGATTCACGAACATAACTTAAATATATAAATAGAGTCTCGTAGTAGACAATAATTCCCCCCAAAAATGTGTGATGAGTCCGACCTCCCATCCTCTCGACCAATGAAAATTCTTAAGCCTCATCGGTCCACAACTAATGAGCACCTGCCTTTGGAAAGTAGGTCCAATTGGATATAGAATCGTAGGATTTTTCCAGTTCTATGAATAAACCTGTTAGAAACTGATTGGAATGTTTGAACCTTAAACAAACAAGGTCATCCCCATTTCCAGAGGAAACAACGGCATGAACGAATTTTTAAAGTTTCATAACACATTATTTACATGAAGCTTATTCTATAAGATTTCATGATTATTTTAAACAAAATTATTTTCATTTAAAATTTCATGGCATTTTGAAAAAAGAAAATGATTTTGAAGAAGAAATGATATTTTCCTCAAGAATTCATTTCAAGTGTTTTTATCAAAACTATTTTCCATCTAAGATGACATTATTTAATATGGATATGTTTCATATATAATGTCCCTATTATTTACATGGTTTTATTTTGTTTATGATGAAATTATATCCATTATTTTATATGGATTATGTTATGATGGGATGATGTATATGAAACCCATTTTATTCATTGGGTTATAATGAATGATTTATGTTTATTTTGTGGCACACGAAAGAATGATTTCATTATGAGATGGGTGGGACCTATATCTCCCTCCAATGCATTGGGTAAATATTTATATCTCATGAGATATACATGGATGGAACAGAAAGTAAATCTAGTTCAGTATTACATGGTTGGAACGACAAGTAAACTTAATTCAGTAATGGACTTTGTCCACTATGATGGTCTTGGAAGAAATGCCTTGGCTACTATTGAAATCATATCATCTGCTTAATGGTTTTCCATAATTAAATTTTTTATTCCCATGCTATTTTATCCGGATTAATTTTCCTTTAAGACCTTTGCCTTATGTACTGCCATGATTTATGTCTTTACCCATGATTTTTGTGTTTTATGTTCATGTTTTTACATTCATATGTTTATAGATTGTTTTATGTTCTCCATGTTTACCCTTAATGAGAATTTGAGCTCGCCCTTTTTATGTTTTCTTTTCCCCAGGATATAAATAAAGGTTTTAGTTAAGAAAACCAAAGGGGAATATCTTTAGGGGAAATGTTGAAGATCTTTCACCATGATTAGAATATTTTGTTATGAGTTTCCAAAGACACTAAACTAATATGGTCTTTTGGAATATATTTTTGTTATGTATTAAGTATTCCACAAAAGTAATGTAATGTCCATGTACATCAAGCTTTGGGCCTCTATAGTTGGTATTAGAGCAAAGGTTTAGTCAACCTTTGGAAACTAGGATGCGAAAAATTTAGTGAGATCCCTAGAGCTATTTTTAAGGTATGTCTAGGGATGTCCCTAAGGTTAAGTATAAGTATAGGTTATAGTCCTAGAATAACGTTAACGATCTTAGAATTAAACCTAAGATGTTATATGTTGAAGGTACTCTCTCTTTATTATGATGTTTTCCTATCATGTATTTATTCTCTCACACTATACTTTTTGGGTTTTAGATGATGGCTGGAAACCGAAGGAATCGTGTTGATCAATGTAATGTACAATGAAATTATTGTCCTCTTGAACAAACCAATGTTATAGAGGATGGAGTGAAAATTCATATTACTATACTTACACAATCTATGAATCATTCTGTACTTCCAAATGAGCAGAGAAGTGAACAATATTCTATTGATTCCTTCATGAGGCAACGCCCACCTTCTTTCAATTGGTATTCTGATCCACTTATTTCTAAATAATGGATCAGTACCATTGAAAATATATTTTCCATACTTCACTGTTAAAAACATGAAAAATTTAATTTGGATGTTTACCATTTAGAAGGTGAAGCATACTAGTGGTGGAATCTAATTAAGAATACAAGGCCCCAAGATGAAATTGAATACATGGAATGGGACAAGTTCAAGAACTTGTTTTTCAATAAGTACTTCCCTAGTATTCTTTGAACAAAGATGGAAAAGGAGTTCCTTGAGCTTAAGAAAAAGGATGATGAATCTGTTGGTATATACGAGGTGAATCTTACAAGGCTTATAAGGTATGAATCTGGATTTATCATCCAAACTGAAAGTAAAGTTGATCGATTCTTCAGTGGATGAAAACCAAGTCTTCGAAGGGAATTAGATATAAGAGAATTCAGTAGCTATGAAGAAATTATGCATTGTGCTATAAAGGTAGAACTGGAAGTTGGTGTTACATATCCATCACATGGTTTTGGCAGGAAACGAAAGATGGAGTTCAAGGAAAAATCTCAAAACAATGGTGAAAAGAAGATGAATGTTTCGTTATGCTCAAAGTGTGGAAAGAAGTATGGTAGAGATTTCTTAAAGGGACTATAAAATATTTTTTAAGTGTGGAAAATAAGTTCATTGAGTAGTTGAGTATTGAAGTAATGGGGAAAAGGTAGCTAATGATGTGAAAAAAGAAATGAATTTAGAGAACGCACCACCAACACTTCAATGCTACAAGTGCAAGGAAATTGGGAATTATGCTAACCAATTCCCTAATCCAATGGTTAATGATGATCGACATCAAAAACCTCTTAAGGCAAAGGACAAAGGGAAGTTACGTGCAATCATTATTGGTGATGTTCAGTATGAAAACGAAGTGGTGGATTGATTAAGTGTTTATATAACAGGATTCCAAAATAGTGTTGTGGAATCTCATTTATAGTGTCATGGAATATTGGAATATCTATTTATTGGTTTTCAATAATTGTATGGTACTGGTAACCATGAAAAGTGATTGAAATATTTTTTGAAAGCAGATGATATGCGCATAATAAAGGGATAAGAAGAAAATAATATGTTTGATATTATTAATGATCTCGTGACTGATATAAGGACAAAGTGATATCAAAGTTTGAGTATATAGAATTTTTGAGATTTTGGTGTGTGGAAAGGGTTACTTTTGACAGCATTAATGTTTTCAATAAGGTTCTATGGTAATTTATGTTTCAAGAGAATGCATGATTAAGGTATTCACATGTTTGGAATGTGACCAACAAGATATATCTTATTATATATGGGTGATAAATGATGGTATTCACATGCTTTTTATATAAAATTTCTGGTAATTGTTTTCTTTGTACTATGAGATTGGACAGAAGTATTTTGGATAATCCTAAAGGTTGTAATAGATTAAGTTGGACATCAGATAGTATTGTTTAAGTCTATAACTTTTTTTTATTTCTGGAATGTTATAATAGTATAGTTTTAGAAAAAGGACACCTCGTAAGACGGGTGACAACCCATCGCGTCGGACAATGCTGTGAGAATCGAACCCACAACCGAAGGGTGACAAGCCTTTATCTCCTACCACTGGCCTACAGGAAGTCCCTGGTTAATATAAATTAGTTTTATTTTATTGATCGGTATGATAGATGAAGTATAAGTCCATTTTTGGAACCATATACGATTAACCTCACCATAGATGGACTTATGTATATTTAATATCATGTGCTATCCTTTTTTGTAATAGATATAGATGGAATGACCTACCATTCTAACACATGATCTGCTAATACTTCAAGAATGGAAAATTCAACTTCATTTCATTAAATAAGATAAGAAGTATAAATTGTTCATGGAATGACCAACGATGATATTACATTGAAATCAAGTAATTCTCCTTATGCAAAAATTCATCAACTTTAGGGAAATGATCTTGAAAACCAAAAATGTTTTCCTAGTACCCTCATATATGATTAATTAGATGGTACCTTAGATCATCAAAAATTTATGGCATTCTGATTGTTATATTTTTCTTATCCATGTTCTCTACCACTCTCCATCAGAACTTGAAGGTTATATTTCTCTTCTATATCCATGTTTTCACCTATGTTCTCCTATTTAGAAACCCAGTGATGAGTTAATTTTGGTAACCATTACGTTTCTTAATTTACTTTTTAAAATTAAGTTTTAGTATTTCTTTTTATGATGTGGTCTTCTATGAAAGAATCTTTCATGTAGTAAATGATTTATAACCCTAATGAATTTCAAGGGTGAAATTCATTTTAAGGGAGGTAGAATGTAACACCCTGAGATTTTATGAGAAATATTCTTTTTAATTTCATTGATGTCTTGTGTTGTATGTTACACCAAGGTTATCTTGCGCAATACACAACACTGTATTAGCTTGTATTATATGAAACACTCTTCTTGGCTTGTGTTGCATGCAAGAGTGACCTTCTTCAATAGCGTGTGTTGTACAAATTACCAAGTTTCACTAAAAACGATATATTGTTATAATATTATTATGAACTAGCCTTTATGAATAGTATTAACCACATTTTTAATTTTATAACATTATCATTCACCTTACACATATTCTAGAACATGGTATGAGAACAAAATAATTTTTTCGGGTAAAATAAGTATTTTTTTAAAAATGAAGTTTTGTTGCCTTTTGATGGCACACCAACTTTAAATATAGTTTTTTGACACGTTTATAAGTTTAATTTAATAAAATAAACTTATTCATTGAAATAAGGATATAAAAATTTACTTTGGATAATTTTTAATATTTTTCTATTAACTTTTATATTTTGATGAATAGTAAAAATATGCTAAATTTTAATTAAAAACAAATTTTTTCATCAAGATAATTTATATGGTTAAATTATAATATTTATTGTTTTTAAAGTATAAATAGAATATATTTTTACCATTTAATATAATGTATGTCATTATCATTAATTTTACATTGAATTCATAGGTAAAAACATTGCAATCTTTTGCAATGTTTTAAATAAAAAACCCATTTTTTCGACAACGAGGTTAATTTTAAATTAATTACTGCATCTTCTATGTTTTGAATTTGTAAAAATTGATTCCATATTTGGAATAAGGAGGTTCAAATTGTTTAAATATATAACTTTTATTTTTATGCATATGAATAGTAACTACGGTAAATTTTATTTACCACAGTTAAAGGTAAATCAGGTAATTAAGGGTAGAAATAATATTATAAAATTACCATAAAACTTTTCTTAATATATTTGGATGATTATATTTCTTCCTAAAATATATTTGGGCCTAAATGGTATCTATTGTAACCCACTTGTTGGTGATTAGGACCTTTAATTTATTTTATTTAAAGGAAAGTGAAATATGTCTCACTCAAACTTTAATAATTAAATTATTTTTAATATAAGGTAATACATAATATAAATTAGATTATAAACTCTCATTTGAAAGCTAAAATGTTTTTCTTTATTATGGTAATTTATTTTTAATTTTTAAGAAACATTTAATTACCTTAATAGCTTATACATTAATGATGAAAAAAATATTTATTTAGTGAAAAATCAATAATATAGATTTTATTAAAATAATAATAGACATTAAAAGGCACAAAAACTTGAACAAAACTTATTGGTCGAGTATATCTAAACCAGAAGCATCCAAGGTTCGACCTGTGGACCATTTGGAACCTTATAAAATAGATTATGACATTTATATTATTTTATTTTAAATGATGTCAAAGTTGTCACCTTCATAATTTAATAAAGATAGCATTTTAAAAGTTGGATGTTTTAGAAGATAAATTCGACTAAAAGTATTCTTATGAAGTATATTATATTTATCTTAATCATAGTATTTTGTTTTTAATTTATATACAACAAATAAGTATATTAAATAATTATACAAAAATGTTGTAGTAATTATTTTATTAATAAAAATATCAAATAAATGTTCTTAAGAATATTAAAATAAATATTATATGAACTAGTTAATGTGATCCACTAATTTTATAGATACATATGACATTTTATGAATCTATTAAAGATTTTTGTTCGAAAATATATTTTTTTTGGATTTTATTTAAATCCAAATAATTAAATAGTGTCAAAATTGACACTATTGGTATTTTATAAAAATAAAATATTATTAAATTGTATTAAAATCACAAAAATATTTAAAAATTACAAATTGAAAATTATATGGTCGAAAATTTTATAATTAATCTAATTATGGAAAATTAACAACACATAATTAAGTATTTACAACAATTTAAAATTTAGAATATTATTACCACAAATAAAATCAAATATATTATATAAGGATAAATCAAAATGATAAGGTTTAAAATGAATTCCAAACATGTATAAATTTTATTTTTTTATTATATTACCACCCAGATCATCTCATCTTCGAATTTGATTTATTTTTGAGGTTTTTAAGTGGGGTTGGTTTTTATTAAAAATTAATATTTTTGAGGTTTCCAAAAGTGTCCCTCTCCTCTCTTATAAAAGGGCACCTCCTCCCTCTCCTCTTCACTCTATTTTGATCTTTTAAACTCATCAAAAACTCTGCCCATTTCCCTTATCAACTTCCCTAGAAACATACTAGAGGTCTTGGTCTTCTTTAAAGACCAACTTTAGTGCCCTAAGAGGAGGTTTAGAAGAGGCACGTCGAAGAAGGGGTAATATCCTTTACTGATTCTTTCAAATTTATTTCTTCCTCTACTTCCTCTATATGATTTGTTTCATTATTAAGTAATAACTTCAGTATAAATTGATATTAAACAACCATATTTCTCTTTCTATCCATCCTATAAAAAAAGAAATCACCGCGCGTGCGTACGTACGTCTTACCGTCTCCACGCCATGGTGTAATCTGTTTTTCCACCACCACCTTGTTTAGAATGGTATAATGGTAGAAATAATAACCATATATATGATTATTTTAACATGATACTAATTATGAGATATTATATCATCCAATCCAATTCCATTCAATAATTATGGGAATGATATCATCGCTCGTGCGTACATATGGATTACCGTCTCCACGATGCGATGAGATTCATTCTCCATGTTAACCATTCAAGAATGATTATAAAGTACATATAATGAATAATAATGAGATATATAACATAATAATGCTACTGTATTTATGTATTTATATATGTATATTTATGTCATTTACTTCCATTTAATTTAATAAGGAAACGAAAACAGCGTTCATACGTACGTACGGCCTACCGTCTCATGAACGGTGTATTTCAATCCCTTTATCGATTGATTATATATATTTAAATATTAAATATATGTAATATATAAATCATGTTTTTCATTCTGTAAGTAATTAATCATGATCTAAGTAATCATGTGAACAATTAAAAGTTAAAACATGTACGATAAATGAAACGATTTTACCCAAAACGCTGTTTTAACATGGAATTGACAAATGAAAAGGAAATATAAAGTCATTAGTGAATCATATATGATATAATAAATATTATTATGGTTCTATTACAGAATGATAATATTTTTTAACACCACTATACAGGAGTTTCGGACACGTACAGAAGAAATTGGACCTATGGTAAGGGGTAACTTTGCTAATCTCATTTCTATCTGAGATTGTTTATTCATAAGTATTTACTGGGGTTATATTTATAATCCATGTCTATGCCTTATAAAACTATTTTCATAAAATGTTTACTATTCTTACATGTATGTTTAAAGTCATTTTTACCCTTTTTTGTCTTTTACCACATGGTATGGAATGTATCTTTCTTTTGTTTACCATATGAGGTTCTTTTTGACTTTTTCGGTAAAAGTATGAGGATAATGTTTTTTTAACTTATACGGAATGAACGGATTTTTATGGTTTCATAACACCTTATTTCCATGAATTTTATTCTACAAGATTTCATGATTATTTTCAACAAAATTATTTTCTTTTAAAATTGCATCACATTTTGAGAAAAGAAAATGATTTTGAAGAAGAAAGGATATTTTCCTCAAGAATTCATTTCAAGTGTTTTATCATAACTATTTTCCATATAAGATGACATTCTTTAATACGTATATGCTTCATGTATAATTTCCATATTAGTTACAAGGTTTTATTTTGTTTATGATGAAATTATATCCATTTTTTATATGGATTATGTTATGATGGGATGATGTATATGAAACCTATTTTATTCAGTGGGTTATGATGAATGATTTATTTTTATTTTGTGGCACACGAAAGAATGATTTCATTATGAGATGGATGGGACCTATATATCCCTCTAAAGAATTGGGTAAAGATTTATATCCCATGAGATAGACATGTATGGAACAGAAAGTAAATTTGGTTCAGTATTACAGGGCTGGAATGGCAAGTAAACCAGTTCAGTAATGGAATTTGTCCACTATGATGGTCTTGGCAGCAATGCCTTGGCTACTATGGAAATCATATCATGTGCTTAATGATTTTCCACAATTATATTGTTTATTACCATAGTATTTTATCATGATTAATGTTCCTTTATGATATGTGCCTTATGTACTACCATGATTTATGTCATTACTCATGATTTTGGTGTTTTATGTTCATGTTTTTATGTTCATATGCTTATGGATTGTTTTATGTTCTCCATGTTTACCCTTACTGAGAATTTGAGCTCAGCCGTTTTATGTTTTCTTTTCCCCGGGATATAAAGAAATGTTTTAGGTAAGAAAACAAAAAGGGAAGATCTTTAGGGGAGATGTTGAAGATCTTTAACCATGATTAGAAGATTTTGTTCTGAGTTTCTGAAGACACTAAACTAATACGGTCTTTGGGAATCTATTTTTATTATGTAATAATTATTCCACAAAATTAATTTAATGTCCATGTACATAAAGCTTTGGGCCTTTACAGTGATTCTCCACCATGCTCAACAACCCTTACCATTGTATCCTAGCCTGTATAAAGGAATAATCATAATTATATTTAGCATGTTGTATAACCTCGCATGCTTAATTTTCATCCATACCATATATATGTGTGTGTGTGTGTGTGTGAATGAAGCATAATCATATTTATATTTTAAGATAATGAGGAAAAACATATCATGTAACTCAAGGGTCAAATTCATTTATAGTATGGAATTGGAATTCAAAATGTGCATTTAGAATAGCATAAACAAAAGGAATGGTTTCACCATCCTTTATGTGTCATTAATTTAACCCATTTAATTAATTTAAAAAGGGACAATCCATCATGATAATTTCCTTCAATTCAGTTCAAGCTGTTAAATTTACTAAAACATGTAAATTCAATTCATAATACTCAAGGAAATATTTAAAAGGTAACATTGTTAAAGAAAAAATTTTCCTACATGGTAAATTCAAACCATAAGTTGGAAAATCACCTAAGAGGTGCCTTGGGTTCTAATTAATATTTATGTATCAAGGGAAATTACATTTAAAGGCAAAGATAGAAGCTAATTAGGTGTTCTGATCAATTAATCATTTGTCCATTAAGGGGAAACTCAACTTGGAACACCCATGGGGTGTCCATAAACAAGGAATCCAACCTCTAACTAATAAAATAAGGATCAATTGGAATGTATTTTGGTTCAATGGACAATTTGATATAAAGGAACCAAATAAAAGGAGACGCTCATCAAAATTCAGCCTATGGAACAACGACCTAGATACGAAGTGATGAAACTCGAAGGGAAAATGGTGTGACTATCTACCTCAAGGACATATATGACCCCTCGCTCGATATCAGCCTCAGATTCAGAGTAGATTGGAAGAGATCTAAGAAATGTTCCAATGTCCTAAAAATAAGGAAAATGATCTTGCAATGAAATAGCATAATAGATCTGATGATAAACTTTAATAGGAGGTAAGAGACTATGGGAGATTACTAAGATGGATCCAAGTATTTCGAAGGATCTTGAATTGGACCTAAAATGAAGAAGTTATCTTGATGCTTAGCTTGAGGAGAAATAAAGATCAAAGGAAGATAAATCCATGTTTCATCCGCTGGATGAAGATAGGGAAAATAGAACAAGATTTAAGAGTTAAATTAGGTGAAAATTATACTTTTCAATCAAAATAAGGGTTCTCATGGTTTAAGTGCATGGTTTACAAACCATGTGATAAAACACTATCCAAAAACCTATAATTCTAGAATGACCATGCACCTCTGGTCGCCTGGTTGCAGACAAATCATGCGGCCTCTACTTTACCTCTATTTTCCATCACATGGTTAAATCTAACCATGTGACCTAGGAAGCATGATTTACTCTAACCGTGAGGCCCGGTTCTTTATCCCATTTTTTGGAAATATTGGATATGAACAAGCTATGGATGCTCCTAGGACCTTCCTTGGGTTATAGCACTGTTTATCATATTTAAATGAAATATTCAAATTGAAAAACAAATGATCAGTATCTTCATGAAAATATGGGTCCTTACAACCTCCCCTCATTAAAGAAACTCTTCCCTAAGTTGGAATTCTGATAGTAAATAGGTACTTCCAGCAAATATTTCTTGCCAGTAAGATCATATATCAGATTCTCACTACTAGGTATTTCCCTTTACTCAGTCATTCTTCTATATCACCCATACAAGATGAATGGATCTACCTCAGAGTGTATTCATGCTTTGATCCACTATACAAAGTGGGTACTCCTCAAATGAAGCATCCACATCCAACTCAACATCATCATGTTGAAAGAAATGTGATGGGTCTGGATAGTATCATTGAAGCTAAGATACATGAAAGACGTCATTCATATAACAGTATATATAAGGAAGTGTGTTTCCCTCTAGAATTGGGGATGATCTCATTGATTTAAGATTCAAACATTCCAAGCGGTTTCTAACGGTTTTGTTCATTTAACCGGAAACATCCAATGATTCCATATCCATTTGAACCTACTTTCCAAAGGTAGGAGCTCATTAGTTGTAGACTGATGAGGCTTAGGAATTTTCATTGGTCGAGAGGATGAGAGGTCGGACTCATCACACCTTTTTTAGGGGAATTATTGTCTACTCTGGGACTCTCTTTATAGATTTAAGTTATGTTCATGAATCCTTATTACATTTCCAAGTATAAAATGAGATTTCCTTTAGATCTGACAGTCAATGATTGATATGTAAAAAATTTAGAGAATCTTTTATATGTATTTGAGGTTCTTCATTGATAGAGAATCATCTGTATTTGTTTAGAGATTCTTAGTCAATGGTATCCTTTAATACATAAAAGTCTCTTGGTCATTATGATGACAATACTGGTTTTAAAGCCACTCAGTGGGGCACTTGAAGTTTATTTTCATTCAGAAGGACATATATTATTTTAAAGTTGGGATCGTACCCGCAGATGGGCTACCTATGTATCCTTTTTATAAAAAAAAGGAATCAGAACCCACGTATTTCGAGTAAGGTAATATGATGTTTCTGATTGATGGATCAAAGAAATAAGTCATAATTACTTTTACACTCTAAGCTCGCGTGAGTCATGCTCGATGTGAGAAACAATAGGTATTGGTAAAACTATACAATTTGTGCCATAAAAGATTCAATCATAATAAATGATGTGGGGCTTATATATGTATGACTTCCCAAATAGATGAAGATTAGGATTTACTTCAGGGAAGAAATCCAGGAATAGGGTCCATAAAGGTATATGTACTTTATAGAGATTTGGATACTCTAATTTGGGGCTTACTCCTGAAAAGGAGGCCCAAATTAGGAGGGAACTTATGATTGGGTTTTACTCCTGAGAAGGAGACCCAAATCAAAAAGTAAATTAGGACTGGTTAAGAGAAATTAAGACTGAGGCTTACTTCTGAGAAGGAGGCCCCGGTTAAGGGATTTCAAAAATTAAGGTACTTGGGGCTTACTCCTAAGAAGGATTCCCATATTTGGGAATTTTAAGATTGGGGCTTACTCCTAAGGAGGATGCCCAGATTAAGGTACTTGGGGCTTACTCTTAAGGAGGATGCCCAAAATTAATGAGAATTATGACTGGGACTTACTCCTGAAAAGGAGGCCCAGGTTAAGGGGTTCTCTCATCTTAAAGGATGAGGTTGAATGAATGAAATCTCAATATTTAGTGATATAAAGATTATGTGAATCACTAAGTTTTTAGGAGATGCTTCACAGAATTCCTTTCAAATAAGGAAGTAAATCACGAAAACATGCCATAAATGGATTTGAGGAATGTCTTGAAGACTGAATCTTGAATAGGAGAGGTGGAATGGTATAAGAGGGGTTAAATGGGCAAGAAGGGCACCCAAAAAGGCAGGGGCGCACAAGTCCTGGCAGGCACGTAGGTACTGCGTGGGCACGCATGTCCTGGTCGCGCAGGTATACCTGCGCGACACATGGGTACTTGCGCAATTGTTAACCAGTAGGGTAACACTTGGGCGATCCTTGACCAAAGCCTTTATAATTCTCCTAAGGTACTTCTAGAAGAGAGGCGCTCAAGTTTTGGTGAAGAAGTAGGGCAGCACGCAAGTATGTTCATTTCCCTTAAGGGTAAAACACCTTAGGCGCGCAAGTGTTAGTGAATTATAACACTTAGACCTTACTCCTCTTGTTTAGACCTTCCATTCTAGGTAAATAATTACCTTATAAGTGTTCGGAAGACCTGAAGAAGATACTTGGTCATTCAGAGTTCTATATCTAAATTCTGAAAAAATTCCCTCTCCTTTCAATGGGGGCCCACAGGTTCTATTTATAGGCTGGAGAAGACCTCGTGCAGTTATCACTTAGGGCGCACAAGTCACTTGCGCGACCATTAGGCGGCGCGCAAGTATACTTGTGCGATAATGAGGGAACTTGTGTGACCCTTGTGCATTTGAAGCCTTGTTCATGCCTTTCTTGATTTTTCAGGTTTTCTTCAAAGGGTGAATCAATTTGTGCTAAGTCGTTTCCCTTTCCATTCTTTTAGACAATGTGATGAAAAATGAGCTTCAACAAAAGTCCCCCCTCAGAGTTGGATCCGAAAGAATAAGGATGTGACTCTGAGGAAAAGAAGAAAATAAAATGGAAAGAGGCGTGCAGGGCTCGTTGTGCAGGCATCATCGCACAGGTGCGAGTCGCGCAGGGCTGGAGCACACCGGCTGTAGGCGCGCAGGTGGGTAGCCTGGCCTATAAATATGCCATCATTTATCGCGCATAGCACCTGACTTTCGGATTTTTGAGCTCTCACCGCGCAGGTCTCCTTCGCCACGCAAGTTGCTCGTTTTCTGCTATTTTTTTTGCTGTCATGTTGTTTTCAAGGTAATAGGACTTGCGCGGCACATCCATACTTTCATGAAATCTTCATACTTGTGCGCCCAGTTTACACTTGCACGCCTTACTGCCTTTTCCATTTTTTCCGAATTATTTCACAAATTTTATGAAAAATAAACTTACTTAAGAGTTAATTATTCAACTTTTGTGCAGAATCAATGACTCTCAGGAGAATAAGAATAGCTGATGAACTGGCTAGCAAGAGGATTGATGACATGATGAACATTTTTTGCCATGATTACTATGATATCTGCGACAACACTCTCCCAGATTTGGCTAAGTACTTGAAGAAATATCATCTTAATTTCCTACAGAGCATCTACCTGCCTCTATATGGTCATGGTCATCTGCAAGGAGTCAATGTTCCAGATGCAAAGAACTATATGCATGAGATGCAGCTACACTGCTACTCCTCTATTTCAGTTATGTTGTGCATTAAGAGCAATAACATTGGCATGAACTTTCAAATTTTTCCTGCATGCCATTTCCTTGCAGATATGAAAATGGAAAACCCATGGGCTGAAATGTTTTCCGCTGCCGGTTGGTGGAGAGAAGACAAACATGGAATTAGAGAAATATCTAAAAAGAGTACTCTCTCCAAATGGATCTTTACTTCCAATGATTCATTCTCAAATCCATGTATCCATCTTCCAAGTCTCTTGGACAGAAACAGAGTCATTGTTTGATGAGCAGAAAATTTTCTCAAACCGCACTCAAGAACATTCTTTTACAATTGTTCCAAGAAGATCTGGTATCACTGCATCTCTTATGGTATCCAGTTGAATGAATGAATTCCAGGTGGCTGCTGATGAATCTTGGGATGTCATAAATCAAATGAATAGTTATGTTGAAAGTCTTTTGTAATTCCTGAAAAAAGATAAGAGACTCTAGTCTGTGGATGTCCGTCTAACTCTTGTGCATCAATGAAAAACACTTTCACCTTCAATCATTTGTACTTGCATTCTCTTTTTCTATCTTCTTTAAATTTACTTAAGCCAATGGGCCTAGTGATCATAGTTTTATATTTACTAGGATTAATATAAATAACCCTACAAGCTTTGAATCTCTTAATTTCTCAATATTACCTAAATCATACAAAATGTATGTTTAGTGAGCTGGAACGTGACATTTATTCAGATTTCCCTTGTCTTTTGTGGGAACTTTAAAGTCATGCACGTCGAACATAAAGAGGATAATGTTTAAGGTCGAAATAGCTTTGACTGAAATGGATTAAAATTGACTCAATTCCTTGACAATTTATCTGAAAACATATTACCATACTCAATTATGAGGGAAAATATGTAAACTATGACTTAAGAATATTTGAATCATAGGAATGATATGAAAAAGAACAAAAAGGCATTAGAAGTAGTAGTTCCCAAGAATGAAGTTACCATTATTTAACAAACCCGTTGGGGGGTTGAATTTTTCAGGGCCACCTAAGGGAATTGGCTGCATAGTCAAATAAATAGCATATTTTGGCTGACAGGTCCGTTATATAGACTACTTATTCAAGGCCACCTAAGGGGACGTGCTGTATAGTCAGGCAAAAGAACTCTCAGAAATTTACTTTCCTAGTGCTAGAAAGCCAGTGAAATTTTATGGAGATTCAAATTTTCCAAACTATAGAGTTTTATGTATGGAAAGAGGTACTTGAATATGGAGAAGATATTTCCAAACAAGATTATCAAAGAACTGGATGGATATCACTCCTACAAAGATCTGACCCAAATGTAGTGAAGGATAATATAAACCATAGACTTGAATACTTTTAGATCATGAAAAAGGATATGGGACAAGTACGTTAAGGATGGCTATTTTTGCGGATCCCTATATATTTTCATTTAAGACAAATAAGGACAAAAGAGGCTTTCTTCCCAAGAATGAAGTTACCAGTATCCGACAAACCCGTTAGGGGGTTGAATTATGCAGGTCCACCTAAGGGCATTGGCTGAATAGTCAAATAATAGCATCTTTTGGCTGACAAATCTATTATGGAGACTGATTATGCAAGGCCGCCTAAGGGCACGTACTGCATAGTCAGGCAAAATAATTCTCAGAAGTTTGACATTTTTGTGACTAGAAGTCAAGAAAAGGGTTATGAAGATCTGAAAATATTTAAGGTTAGGATTATGACACATAAAGATGGGTATTGTTCAATGTATGCAGAGATACACAAATCAATACTAACCATAATAATTTTGTGGCTGGGTCCTGAATGGAAATGTTGGACTTCACTACGTATCCCATAAGGATGGGAATCAAGCCATACGTAGTTCTTGAACTACAGTTTAATGTTGTGTGGGACAAAAGTATTGGAGATCTTAGTTTAGGGTCATAGAGCTTGGACCATTATAAGAACTACACAGTGTGTGTTTTCATGGGGACTTTTCAGCCAGGGGACTAAAAGAGGAATTTGGGGTTAGTCCCAAAAGACTTGGGGCTGGATTCGAGGGACACTCGAACATTCCTATGTATCCCATAAGGATAGGAATCAAGCCCACGTAGTTCTAGAACTACCCTCTGTACAAATTTGGTTCGTACATGTAAAGGGTGAAAGGGGACCTTAGTGCAATGATGGTTTGACCCAAGATAAAAGATTCGGGTGTTTCCATGTATGCACATAGTCTTTGAAATGAATCATGATTGAAAATCAATGTAATTAATGATTCCCTCTCATGTGAGGGTATCAAAGAATATTGTAGTTTATTGTCATACTGAACAAAAGTTTTGCATAGTTTAACATCGTATAGCAAGGAAGAACGTGAATCAATGTAAAAATATTGATTCTAGGGGTGGTTTCACGAATCAACATCGTATGAGATGGAGGTGAACTGATTCGAAGAGATTGGTTTTTGGCTTGAACCTTGGGAGGTTGCCTACATACCCAGCCTAGAAGGCAAGGATCAAAGTCCGCGTAGTTCAATTAAATAATGAATTAGTGATCAAGTTGTTCTTGGGGACAACGATCTAAAAAATAGTGTTGGGACTTACACATGGTTAGTAGCCCAGAGACAGTGTTATGGTTGAAGTTTGCTCTAAACTCATGTGAGTCATACTCAGTGTGAGAAACAAGAGGTAGAAACAACCTTAACGATGCACAGTTTAATGTCATGTAGGACATATGAAGGGACTATGCAGTTTAAAGTCTTGCAGTTAGGACTATTGGTGCTACACAGTTTAGTGTCATGTAGCAGGGAAAAAATACAGTTTAACGTCATATTGGATGTATTAAAGGACTTTCTATATAGTTTAGCGTCATATAGTTAGGACAATGGGGACAATACAGTTTAATGTCATGTTGGACAAAAAGAGGATTGTGTAGTTTAATGTTATGAAATGAGGACAAAAGAGTACACCATTTAATGTCATGTTGGACGTATTAGAGAATTTTTCACAGTTTAACATCATGTTGGACGAAAAAGGGACGATACAGTTTAGCGTCATGTTGGACGTAAGTGCCAATAGTTTAAGGTCATATGCATGGACCGTTGGTTATGCAGTTTAACATCTTGCTGGACGTAAGGAACTTCTATATAGTTTAACTTCATATAGCAAGGACAATGAAAGGGATATAGTTTAATGTCATGTTGTCTGGACATGATGAGAAGTTTTAATGTCATGCAGGATGGTGGTGCAGTTTAAGGTCATACCGGACCAATGATGATATATTTTGTGTTTATACAAAATTCTTCTTCAAAAATCTGGCATTGGTTGGAGTAGTGATGAGTTCTCCATCCATAGAGATTAATGAATAAGCTCCATTGGAGTATACCCTATGTATTGAGTAAGTTCCTTCCCATTTTGGCTCAAGCTTGGGAGGTTTCTTTCCTGGTATCATTAGAGTTATGATAACTAATACCAATTCTCCCTGATTGAATGAACGAAGACAAACTTTTTTGTTGAAAGATCATTCTATTCGATTCTAATAGACTTCCAAGTGGTGAAAAGAGCACAATCTTTTCTCATCTAACCGTTCCAATTCATTCAATCGCTTTTGATATTGTTCATCTGTATATGACTGATCACAAATAGCTACTCTGAGTGAGGTTAGTTGAACTTCAATGGGAAAGACGACTTCCATTCCATATACCAGTGAATATGGAGTTTACCACGTTGCAGTGCGGGTGGTAGTCTGATAAGCCCATAAAGCATGAAAGAGTTTATCAGGCCATGATTTCTTACCTTTATCCACCATCTTTTTCAGTATATTTGAAAGAGTCTTATTAAAGTATTCTATCTGGCCATTGGCCTCTACATGATACCGAGATGAATGATTGGATTTGATGTTGTATTCTTGATACAACTTTTTCACCTCAGATGAACAAAAGTTGGTGCCATTGTCTGTCAATATGGTATGAGGGACACCAAATATGGTAATGATGTTAGACTTGATGAAGCAAACAATTCATTTAGAACTGACTTACTTAAGAGGCATTGCCTCTTACCATTTGGAAAAGAAATCAGTAGTAGTAAGAATATATTTAAACTGTTTGGTCATAGCTGAAGGGTAAGGTCCCACCACATCCATTCCCCATGTGGCAAATGGCCATGAGTATTTAGCTGTATGAAGCAACTCTGGAGGTTGATGAATGAAGTTGGAATGTACTTGGCATGAATGACACTTCTTTGTGAAATCAACACAATCTTGTATCATTGAAGGCCAAAAGTATCCAATCCTTCGAATCTGATCTGAAAGTCTATGTCTAGACTGGTGGGCACCATAGACTCCTGCATGCACTTCTTTCATGATAGCCATTGTCTCTTCACCATCAATGCATCTGAAGAGAAATCCATCAAAACCACGTTTTTTAGAGAATTTTCCTTAGGATACCTAGACTATCATAAAAAGTAAAATTGACCACATGTCGCCGGATTTGTTCTTTCTCGACTCTATCAGGTAAAAGTGTTCCATTTTGAAGGTATTCCCTGATAGGTGACATACATCCTGTAGTATGACCATACGGTTCAGGAATGGGAATAATTTCATTAATTTCCTCTGTTTTGATTCAAACATAAGGTGAAATTGCATGACGGTGGGAAATATTGATGATTGTCTCATCCCAATTTGGATCTGCCAGAGCTGTGGCTATATTAGCCAGTGCATCAGCTTGAGAATTTTGTGACTTTGGGACATAAGAAAATGTTGGTTCCAAAGGGAATTCTGCCATTAACTCTCTAATGTAATCATACAAAGGGATTAGTTCTTCTTTTCTGATGGCATAATCCCCATTGACTTGTTTGATTACCAGGTTTGAATCACCTTTCACCTTTAAGTGATTCACTTGTGCTTGAAGCGCCAATTCCAAGCCTGCGATGAGAGCTTGGTATTCTGCTTCATTATTGGTACCACCTTCCCATAATAAGAAAAAATAAGGTAACACTTCCTTTTCTGGAGATATGAGCACAATTCCTAAGCCAACTTTGTTGAATTTAG
The DNA here is from genome assembly GCA_963277665.1 of Viscum album. Classification (NCBI taxonomy): domain Eukaryota; kingdom Viridiplantae; phylum Streptophyta; class Magnoliopsida; order Santalales; family Viscaceae; genus Viscum; species Viscum album. The sequence goes on along the minus strand of OY728130.1, from coordinate 1,290,598,335 downwards.
GATTTTCCATTTTCCTCCCTGTTGGACTTCTGGAAGCACCATCAAAATACATTTCCTATGCATGAGGACTTTCTTGAATAGAGAAGACTTCCTCATTAGGGAGTTTAATATCTAAAGATGTGTCTTACACTGAAGGGTGTTCAGGCAAGAAATCAGCCAGAGCTTGTCCCTTTATTGCCTTTTGAGACACATACTGAATGATGAATTGCTGCAAAATAACTACCCACCTTGCCAGACATCCTGTAAGCATTGGACGACTAAGGATGAATTTTATCGGGTTATTACGAGATACCAATTGGACCTCGTGATGTTGTAGGTAGTTTCTCAACTTCTGAACTGCAAAGATTAATGCCAGGCAGCACTTCTCAATACTTGAATACCTGGTTTCTGCTTCAATCATAGTCCGACTGAGGTAGTAGAGGTTTTTTTCATTCCCAGCGTCATTTTTCAAAGCAAGAAAGGCACCCAATGATCGCTCTAAAGCTGTCACATAGAGGATAAGTGGTCTTCCTTCAATAGGTGGCATGAGTACTGGTAGACTCAAGAGGTATTTCTTGAGAACATCAAATGATTCTTGACATTCTTCAGTACACTGGTAAGTGACCCCCTTCTTCATCAATTTGGTGAAGGGTAAACTTTTTCCTGCCAAATTGGCGATGAAACACCGAATATAGGCTAAGTGTCCTTCAATTACTCTTAATTATTTCAAATTTTGAGGAGGTCACATACCAAGGATGGACTTTGTCTTCTCAGGATCAACTTAAATACCACGATGGTGTACAACAAAGCTGAGAAATTTTCCTGAGGTTACCCCAAAAGCACATTTTAAGGGGTTCATCTTCAAATTATGTTGCCGAATTTTGCGGAATATGACTTCTAAAATATCCAAGTGATTAGAACGTTGTTTGGATTCGACCACCAAATCGTCCACAAAGCATTCAACAAACTTCCCTAAAAAGGGTTTGAAGATACGATGCATGGCACGCTGATATGTTGCGCCTGCATTCTTTAAGCCAAAGGGCATTACCCAGTAGTAAAACACACCTTGAGGGGCTCTGAAGGCTATGGATTCCTCATCTTCTAGAGCCATTCGGATTTGATTATATCCATAGTATCCATCCATGAAAGAAAGTGCTTCATATCCAGCTGTTGCATCAATTAAAATTTTTGTAATCAGAATTGGGAAATCATCCTTAGGACAATGCCAATTAAGATCTATAAAATCGATGCAAACTCTAATTTTTCCGTTCTTCTTTTTCACAGTGACAATATTATCCAACCACTTGGGATATTGAACTTCTCTTATGAAGTTATCTTTGATAATATTATCCACTTCTGCTTCAATTTTGGAAGCATAAGTTGGGTGTGTTCTTCTCGTGGCTTGCATAAATCCTTGATGCTCTTCTCGTAAACCCAAATGATGAGTAGAAACATCAGGATCAAGGCCGGGAATTTATGTATAGTTTCAAGCAAATATATCTCAATTTTTCATTAAAAAGTAAATATACATCTCTTGTTCTTCAAGAGTCATGGCCGCACTGATTAAAGTGGGGTGTGGATCTTCTTTTGTAACCAGATTTATTTCTATGAGTTCATCCACGGTGGTAGAGATACCCTCTTCAAAAGCTGAGGAGCGTATCTGAGATATTCCTCTTCTTCTTCATCATGTGTTATTTCTTCCATTTCTACTTGCATAGTAGATGATAAAGCAAAATTTCCATGATCAGAAGAGATGTTAAAATTTGAACATCTTGAAGAAGAAGCTTCCATTTCTGACCCAATTGATGATGAAGGGTCTTCCTTGGGAAATAAAGAGGAGATGATGGATTGATAATCGACATCATTGTTTACCTCCAATGTTGCTATAACTTCTTCTTGCCTGGTTGGCGAAGTATAGACTTGCTGGATTTCAGCAGATGAAACAAAGACATCTCCATTTGAGCTTTCATCATTGCCTGGTGGGTTACCAGTTTCTCCCATGTTGTCTGGCTCGATTGCCGTAATTGACATTATGGATATTTCCATAATAGTATTTTGATTTGGGTCTATCTTTTCAATTTTACTGATAGGCAACACATAATGTGTACTCACATGTGTAAATGGATTTATTGGAATCTTCTCTAAACCATATGGAGCATTAACTTTGGTAAGCTCTCTTATTGTGGATTTATCCTTTCCCTTCATGTGATAGAATTCCACCTCAATGTATTGAGACTCACATGTCATGAATGGGGCCTTATCACCATACAATGTCCTAACTTTACCATCGAAACAATATTTAAGACGTTAATGGTATGATAGAGGGATAACTGCATGTTGATGTAGCCAGGGTCTTCCAAGAAAGATGTTGAAGGCTCAGTCTTGATCAACAACCATGAAATATGAATTAGATACAAGATCTCCAAACTGAGTTCTGAGTGTAACCTCGCCCAGTAGTTCTTGTTCATTTTTATCATATCCTTTTAACATCGTGGTAGAAGAAGATAAATCATATTCTGTGAGGCCCAATCGACGAAGTGTACGAATGGGCATGAGGTTGACTCCTGAACCATTATCAATGAAATCTCTTCGAACATCTACACCATTGACCTTTCCAGATAAGTAAAAAGGTCTAATATGTCCATGCACGACATCATCTTCATCTTTATCAGTAAAAGATATTACTGCATGGAATTCCATGGGATTATTCTCTATGTGATAGACTTCAGTTGCAGCAATTTCAGTTTCAAACTCATGAGGATTTGAAAAAGCCTTGATGAGTGCCTCCCGAAGATCTTTTGATAAATTCAAGGCATCCATAATTGATAACTTGGCCGGTAATTGGGCCAGGTGTTTCAATACATCATACTTTTGATCCAAAGGTCTGTGTTTCCTAACAGGAACATGTGGTTTAGCAGGTGTCTTGGAAGTTGATGATTTGGAAGTTGATGCATCTCGTATCGGGATAGGAGTTGGTAATATTCATGGCTTTGGAAGATTAGACTGATTAGATCCATTTACTTGCTGAGAGGAAGAAGATGGAACCTTTAATCGGTCTTCCAGAATAATTGTCCCAGGACTGAATTTGCTATTGGTGGAAGAACTTACTTGTTCTTATTGAGCTCGCTGAAGGGCTCTGCCATGAGTTTATGTTGCATACACAGTTCTAGCAGGGGTAGAATTGGAATAGTGGCTTCTGAAAGATCCATGTCTTCCCCTATATCATGATCCTCTAGAACTTCCTCTGATTCCTTTGTTTGATACAGGGAATTAAGGATCATCGATATCGAAACTGCGATTGGCATATGGATCTGTTAATTGAATCATATTAACAGAACCAAATATTAAATCTTCATCTGATGAGGACTCTTCTTGACTATCCAATTTAGGTTATGCCATTTGGTGGGACGTTACCCGTTACTTCGAAGTATATGGCATGAAATCTTCTAGATTCAAAGACAGCTTAGGCTTTGACACATACTCATCTTCTTCTGATTGTTCCTCCTTGGAATTCTGTTGTTTCTTTGAGGATTTTCCCACTGATGAAGAGGGTTTTGGTGCAGCATTCATGGCAGAAGGCACAATTGGTTTCTTCAATTGTGTTCACAAAATAGCATGAGTTCGGTTGATCATCTTTCTGACCATCCAATAATCATATTTTTGTGGATTTTATCTTTTAACTTCTTTCCACTCGCCTTCCTCCTCTGGAACTGTAGCAGTAATACATGCTACCTGAGCTGAAGAACCTTTCAGTTTAACTTGTCCCAAATCGACCATTTTTTGCAGGAGGTCCTTAAAAACAAAACACTTCTGAATAGGATGCCCCAACATTTGATCAAACAGGCAATAGTTGGGACAGCCTTCATCTCCTTCCTTGTTTGGCTTCTTGGGAATTGGCAATTGAACCAAATTATTTTCCAGAGCCGAAATGAAATAACCAGGAACTTGTTCATTTCAGAAAGAGTAAACTTTTCTTTTCAAATTCTCAAATTTTTTTCGTCTTTGATATCTTTGATTATCTTGACGAAACGGCCTCTATTGTTGGTGCTCAGGGGGTGGATCCCTTTGGGAAGATGAGGGTTTTGAATTAGAAGTAGGTACATGTGCTTGATTAAGCATAACTGTAGCAGTCTCTGCTTTACCCATTCTCCTTCCTGGAGCTAATGGAATTACATGATATTTAGCCTTAGTCTGTGTAATAGAATATTCAATCTGTTGAGTGATTGAAGTAAGGTCTCAAAACCCTCCTTCATATTTCACAAGGATCAATGGCGTGCATAATTCGTCACGCAGATTTTCAACACATATTGGCAATAGTTCCTCTTGAGGAAGTTCTAAGCTTAGGGAATATGTTAATCCCTTCCAGCAATCAATGAAATCTGAGACCCTTTCATTTTCCCTTTGCTTACAGTTTGTAAGATCGGAAATTGTTTTCTTTGGAAATGTTGAGCTAAATTGAAGAAGAAATCGTTGACGGAGATCTTCCCATTCGGTAATTGACTGGGATTGCAAGCTTGTGTACTAGACATAGGCTGGTCCTTGCAAGGTTCGCACAAAGCATCTGAGTTTCACTGCTTCTTGCTGCTCTGGAGTTCCCATCATAGGTTCGCAAAAAGACATGTAATGCATCAAATGATGTTCAAGATCACTTGATCCATTGAAAATAGGGAATACAGGGTTCCCAAAACTTGATGGAGGGGAGATAGAATCTACCCATTCAGGGTAAGCTTTATTTTATGGTTGAACCTGCGCACGCTTACCTTCCATAGTCTCTAACTGAGCTGTTAATGACTCAATGGTAGTTATTAAATTTTTAGAAACATATGGTTGAACTTGGACTTGGGCAGGTGCAATGACTGGATTTTGGATAGGTAAGGCAGCTGGTGCTGCAACTGATGGCAGCACTGCCAACTGTTGTTGCACTTGACCTGTAGGATTAGACCTGTGAGGGTGTACTGATAAAGGGGGATATTCTTGATCCATCTCAGTAGCTGCAACAAACTCCCTTGGCTGACTGACTCCATCACACTTAGGAAGAAGACTACCCTGAAGTAGTTCTGCATTTAACCTCCTCAATTCCTTCATTTCTTCCTCCTGTTGTGCAAACTTTTTCTCTAGTGAGAGTGATTGGCCTTCTCCAGAGGAAGGACCTGTAACCTGATTCTTTCCCCTCCCTTTGTTTGATTCTTTTCAGAGAGGGGGAAGTGGGTTACTTGAAGGATTACCTAGGTTCTGAGTAATCCTTTGATTTCGTGTACGCACACCTTCTTCATTTGTGTCTGTGCGTACATCTTCTTGAGCAGGAACCTCTTCATCTGAATCCCCTGAGTGAGCCTCATCTGGTGGATCAGCAACAACGGCATTGATAACATTGATTGATTCATAACTCATCGCATCCCTTCTATCAGCATTTCTATGATATTGTCTTCTTTCATGTCTTTGATGAGACATTGCCTTTTGTTGATTCGATCCCTCAGGAACTTCTTGAAGAACCGTATTTTAGTGGGAATCTCTTGATAATTTGTCTCTTCGTTCCTCCTGTGGCTTCTTCCCCAATCGATAGAAGACCGACTTTCGCTGAGGAGGGGAGTGATGATTTGAAAAAGTCCCCAGTCTGGTGGACTAGGGCTGTTCCTGCTGTCTTTTCTCAACTCCTTGAATCCTATTTGTTGATTCTGATGGTTAGTTTAAAAGGTTCCCCAGTCTGGAAATCTGGGGTGGCTCTTGACATGCTATTTCTGAGACTTTCTTAAAATCTCTCCTGATCTTGTGGACCTTAGTCCTGAAATTAGCTGGATGCATCAACCTGCATCCACTTTTATCACCCGGTTCAAAAGACCATTGGATGATTTCCTACACTTCTGTCACTTGATGATGTGCTTGCTCCATACGAAAGGCATGTTCAATATTCTCGTCTGCTTGATGCAGGAGTAATTCAATAACTTTTTCTCTGTATTCTTGATTTTTAGAAGAACTAGTTGAGGCCTATTATTGGGCAAGCTTTTGATTACAAAAAAACCCATTGACGGTGGCTGGACATGGGAAATAACATTGCATGAGACCATTTTTGGTGGGCTTTGCTGACTAGAGAGCACAGTGAAATGTAGTGCTCTATGAACACCCCATCCTCTGACATGAATACCAGATGGGGCGTTGTCAATTAACTGGCGCAATCTTCTTAGTTCACCAAGGCATGAATGTTGAAGGGCTCTCTACTTCTTTTCATCCTTCGGATATCGAGAGACTGATAGAGATTCCAAGTCAATTTGATGTTGTAACCCTTCTATTATCTTAACATTATTTTCATATTCATCATAAGATAATACTTTCTTTTTCAACTGACAAAGAGTTTTCCATATATTGTGACGAATATCATGAATTCCATCTTCTGTCAAAATCTCTGGAATGTCATACTGAGAGTCAGCCAGAGGCCAAAACATGACTGGCACTTCACCTTTCACCAGTTGTTTTATCATGTTCATCATTTCCTCTTTATCATTCAATGAAGATTCTTTTACTTGATTTGACCAGAGTTGGTGCTTCCTTGTTGCTTCATCGGATTCAACAAGATTGGTAGAGAAATCACTGATCAAACTAGAAGATGCATGACTTAGGGGTGGTTCGGAGAATGACCTACGCCCTGGGCTATCTTCCAATTGAGAAAGTATTTCACCTTCTATAGATAAAGCATTAGACATGACTAGTTTTTCATTTGAAAGTGCCTCAAGATAAGAGGGATTTCTCGGCACTACATTGTCCACTGGAGCATTTTCTGGGCAATGTGCATCACTACTGCAGAGAGGACTTTCGCAGCAAAATTCATCATCATGGGTAGGACCACCATGGTGGGTTAAAGAAAAAGATAAGATCTCTTGGTCCTTGGTATTCTGACCACACAAAGGGTTCCTGTGGCTCTCATCTGAAGATGAAACTTTGAGATCGACCAAATTTTCATGAAGCAAGCCTTCATGAGAAAGTGTATGTTGAAGACCTTCAGAATTAATGTTCCCACTATTGGGAAATGAGGTATTAGAATCTTGCATTCCAACAGATAACTGTCTAAGGGCTTCAAGAACTCCAGCATCGAGCAAGGCCTTGTTACAGATTGGCTCTTGATTTCTTGACTGTGTTGGGCGGGTATTTTTCTTATACGCCTTCTTACTAAATTTAGCAGGTGTGTATGCCTGCTTAGGAGAAATGATCAGTTTAGGCTGATTATCTCTGCTCAAACCAGGTGTATGTTCCTGACTTGGTTGTCCGTATGATATGGGGAAGTACGCCCCACAACCCTCTTGGACTGGAACAGATGTGTGTGTCTGTTTCCGAGTGAACAGTTGATGTGTCACTCCACTGGTAGGGATAGATTTATGTGTCTTTCCCTGAGATGTTACTGAATCTGTTATAATATCCTGGCAAGCATCCAGAATATGAGCAGGGATTTTCTTCTGCTCTTTCACCATTGATATAATATGCTTGGTGACTTCAGCTGCCGGAATAGGGATATACGTCCATTCCGTGCTTGGAGTAGGTGTATGTGCCTGCTCCTGTCCTCCTTTTCCTATCAGTGAATCCTGACAGTACTCAAGTGTGGGGGTAGAGAATTGAGTCTACCTCCTGTTTGTCACCGGAGCTTTCTGACTGACTTCTCCATGTGCTTCTAAGCGAGACTGTTGGTAGACTTGATTAATACTAGCTGGTGTATGTGACTGCTGATTTCACTTCGCCGAACATGGTTGACGAGATCCATCATATATAGTCAGACGAGCCTACTGACTAGCTAATGACGTATAAACAGGTGTATGTTCCTGTCTATAATACTCTTCTGGAATTTCCTAGTGGGATTGGCGTGATTCTGCGAGACGAGTCTGCTGGACAATGGAATTAAAATGGGAAGGTGTGTGTGCCCGCTCATTGCTTGCCACAAAGTTAGGTTGGTGGACTTCTTTGGAGATGGCAGAGATGAGAACCTGCTCACTGTTAACCGGATTTCGCCTCTGGCGATTCGTCTTGCCTGCTTGGGTTCGAGGAACCTGAGCCGAACACCTGGAGTCGGTGCCCTCATCATGTTGAAGGTGCACTGTCGCATGAGTCTGGCGGCGATTATTGATGGGAACCCTTGGGAAGGACTCCTGTCTCCTTGAGTTAATACCCCAAGGGACTTGATCATTCACCTCCTAAGAATATGGGAGTGAATGGTGATTTCTTTCCGGGGATAACGACTCGAAACAGTTGGAGACGGTGGTTAGCACCGCCTGCTTCTTGATCACTAGTCGTCGCTGTTCGGACAACCAGGGTGAATTGTTTATTGGAGGGCTTGTCGGGCAGCCTCCAGAGTTGGAATAGTACCATTTTGACGGTACTCCTTAAACATCACGTTTGATACCTAGAGTTGAAGATGCTGAGTAGGTGATATCTTCCTCAGAGCGGACGATGATCCAGGAGGAGTAGCAGCAGTGGAATTTGCAGCAGAAGTTTTCACAGCAGACGTATTCACGGATGTGAACTTAAGAGAAGCCATTCTAGAAATGCATAAGATCTTGGAAAAGAGTGCATGTTTGATATAACAGACATAATCAAGATAAATTCAGCCACTACATCTTTTGGATGAGCACATATGTCAATGATTTTTTTTGTTTTCCCTCTCATTGAGTTTTAAATAGGGGCCTAACAAATAAGAAAAACATCATTTTGACTTGGTTAAGGATTCACTTCGGGTTCACCATTTTTTGTTTCCCTCTGGAATTGGGGATGATCTCATTGATTTAAGATTCAAACATTACAAGTGGTTTCTAATGGGTTTGTTCATAGAACCGAAAACATCCAATGATTCCATATCCATTTGAACCTACTTTCCAAAGGTAGGTGCTCATTAGTTGTAGACTGATGAGGCTTAGGAATTTGCATTGGTTTAGAGGATGGGAGGTCGGACTCATCACACCTTTTTTAGGGGAATTATTGTCTACTATGGGACTATCTTTATAGATTTAAGTTATGTTCAAAAATCCTTATTACATTACCAAGTATAAAATGAGCTTTCCTTTAGATCTGACAATCAATGATTGATATGTAGAAAATTTAGAGAATCTTTTATATGTATTCGAGGTTTTTCATTGATAGAGAATCATATGTATTTGTTTATATATTCTTATTCAATGGTATCCTTTAATACATAAAAGTCTCTTGGTCATTATGATGAACATACTGGTTTTAAATCCACTCAGTGGGGCACTTGAAGTTTATTTTCATTCAGAAGGACATAGATTATTTCAGAGTTGGGATTGTACCCGCAGATGGGCTACCTACGTATCCTTTGTTTTAAAAAAAATGAATCAGAACCCACATATTTCGAGTAAGGTAATATGATGTTTATGGTTGATGGCTCAAAGAAATATGTCATAATTACTTTTACACTCTAAGCTCACATGAGTCATGCTCGGTGTGAGAAACCAGAGGTATTGGTAAAACTAGACAATTTGTGCCATAAAAGATGCAATCATAAGAAATTATGTGGGGATTATGTATGTATGACTGCCCAAATAGATGAAGATTAGGGTTTACTTCAGGGAAGAAATCCAGGAACAGGGTCCATAAAGGTATATGTACTTTATGAAGATTTAGATACTCTAATTTGGGGCTTACTCCTTAAAAGGGGGCCCAAATTAGGAGGGGACTTATGATTGGGTTTTACTCCTGAGAAGGAGACCCAGATCAAAAAGTAAATTAGGACTAGTTAAGAGAAATTAAGACTGAGGCTTACTCCTGGGAAAGAGGCCTCGGTTAAGGGATTTGAAAAATTAAGGGACTTGGGGCTTACTCCTAAGTAGGATGCCCATATTTGGGAATTTTAAGATTGGGGCTTACTCCTAAGAAGGATGTCAAGATTAAGGAACTTGGGGCTTACTCCTAAGGAGGATGCCCAAAATTAATTATAATTATGACTGGGACTTACTCCTGAAAAGGAGGCCCAGGTTAAGGGGTTCTCTCATCTTAAAGGATGAGGTTAAATGAATAAAATCTCAATCTTTAGTGACATAAAGATTATATGAATCACTAATTTTTTAAGAGATGCTCCACATAATTCCTTTCAGATAAGGAATTCAATCAAGAAAACATGCCATAAATGGATTTGAGGAATGTCTTGAAGACTGAATCTTGAATAGGAGAGGTGGAATGGTATAACAGGGGTTAAATGGGAAAGAAGGGCACCAAAAAGGTAGGGGCGCGCAAGTCCTGGCAGGTACGTAGGTACTGCGTGGGTGCGCAAGTCCTACGCGACACATGGGTACTTGCGCGATTTTTAACCAGTAGGGTAACACTTGGGCCATCCTTGACCAAAGCCTTTATAATTATCATGAGGTACTTCCAGAAGATTGGCGCGCAAGTTTTGGTGAAGAAGTAGGGTGGATCGCAAGTATGTTCATTTCCCTTAAGGGTAAAACACCTTAGGCGCTCAATTGTTAGTGAATTCTAACACTTAGACCTTACTTCTCTTGTTTAGACATTCGATTCTAGGTAAAGAATTACCTTAGAAGTTTTCGGAAGACCTGAAGAAGAGACTAGGGCGTTCAGAGCTCTATATATGAATTCTGGAAAAATCCTCTCTCCTTTCAATGGAGGGCCCACAGGGTCTATTTATAGGCTGGAGAAGACCCCGGGCAGTTATCACTCAGGGCGCACAAGTCACTTGCGCGACCATTAGGCGACACGCAAGTATACTTGCACGACAATGAGGGAACTTGTGCGACCCTTGTGCATTTGAAGCCTTGTTCATGCCTTTGTCGATTTTTGAGGTTTTCTTCAAAGGATGAATCAATTTGTGCTAATTCATTTCCCTTTCCATTATTTTAGACAATGTGACGAAAAAGGAGCGTCAAAAAAGTGTCAAATGGTAAGACATAGGTCTAATCCATTTCAAAACCTCAAATTCATTAATGAACCTAGGTGATTGATTATCCTTATTTTGAATATATATATGGCTCCACATAGGTGAGAATTGTTAGAAACTTAGTCTTTGACCTTGAACTCGAGAGGTCACTGATGTCTGTTGGCATATGACTATTGTCTGGATTGAGCTATCATCATACACTTTCTTATTAGTTGAACCTACTATGTAATCTCCTGAACGATACATGGACCAAGCATAGCTACCTCCCCTACCTCTATCCAACATATAAGTGTGTGTAAAGTCCTACCATATAATTCTACATAAGGATCCATCTTGATGGTATCCTAGAAAAATTTATTATAAGTGAACTCAATGAGGGGAATGTGTTTCTACCAAGAACCCCCAAAGTGAAGGATGCATGCATGGAGAATGTCCTCTAGAACTTTAATCATATTATCCATATTTCCATTAGTCTGTGAGTGATAGGTCGTGCTCAAAAGCACCTGTGTGAACAAGTCCTTCTTCAACCCCTACCAGAATTGTGATGTAAAATGAGCATCTCTATCAGAAATGACAGAGCACATAGGTCCATGAATATATACAACCTATCTAACGTACATCCTTACTATATAATCTTTTGAGAAGGTCTCTCGCATAGGTAATAAGTGTTCAAACTTCATCAAATGTTCAAAGACAACCCACACTGTATTGTTTCCACGATGTGATATGGGTAGACCAATCATGAAGTACATCGAAACATCATCCCATTTACACTCGAGAATAGAAAATGGTTGTAAAATACCTACCAATCACTGGTGTTCTTCCTTCACCTACGTACAGGTTGAACACCATGTGATAAAGCCAATAATCTCACATTTCATACCTGACCACCAATACTAATGATGCAAGTCTCGATAAATTTTGGTGAAACTGGGGTGAACTGCCCATGATGAGGCATGGAATTCTCACATCAGCTCCTCTATGATGTTTTTTAGGACTCATACGCACCCATGGAACAAAAAATTATCATCCCTATCCATGGTCCATCATGAATATATATCATCATCTGGAACACTAACCTTTAGGTCAAGTCCCTCAGTATCAGATAACTTCCTTGACCTCACTTGTTCCAATAGAGTAGAGGTCATAGCTAAGGCTAAGAGGATATTTTAACCATGGTAATCTTGAACCTAAATGTGAGTCTCTAAGAATAATTCCACAAGCTTCCATTTTCCACTGGATTCTTGAATCACCCTTGTATGAGTTTTCTGTCTTAGAGCATTGGCCACTGCATTACCTTTCCCAAGTGTGTAGGCAAGCTCGAAATCAAATGACTGTAGGTACTTAACCCATCTGTGTTGTCTGATATTTAGATCCCACTATGTGAAGATGTACTTAAGGATTTTTTTTCAGTGTATACCACAAAAACTCTCACTATGTAGATAGTTTCTCCAACAATGTAAGGCATGAACAACAATAGCAAGCTTGAGGTCACGGTCTAGGTAATTCCACTTGTGAGGCCTCAACTAATGAGACCCATACGCAACAACTCAGTCATCCTGCATCGGAACAGCTCCTAGAGAAATGCCTTATGTTCCATAATATACAGTATAGATCCTTCATGAATCTGGAAGAATTAGTATTGATGCTGAAGTCAAACATCCCTTCAACTCCTGAAAGGCTGCTTCATAAGCTTCTAACCATACAAATTTCACAGCATTATTTTTTAAGACTAAAAATGGCACTACAAGCATGATAAATCTTGGATGAAGCATTTTTAATACCCAACTAGACCGAATAAACTTAAAATGTAATATATGTTATTGGTATTATCCCAGGAAACTACATCTCTAACTTTCTCTAAGACTACTGAAACTCTTAACTTCAAGACGATATGACCTAGGAAGTGGAATTAGTCGATCCAAAAGTGGAATTTATTGAGATTATCATAGAGATGATGCTCTCTTAGTGCAGTTAGAGCGACCCCAAGATGGTTGTCATGGTTGTGTCTATAGAGTGAATACACTAAGATATCATTAACAAATACTTCCATGAATGAATCTAGATACAGGTGGAAAACCCAATTCAAAAGAGCCATGAAGATCGTAGGTGTGTTCATGAGTCTGAACGGCATAACCAGGTACTCATAGAGACCATACCTACTCCTAAAAGTTTTTTTAGGTAAATATGAAGTCCTAAAATGAACCTGATGATATCCTAACCTCAGATATATCTTTAAAAAACCTTTATCTCCTTATATTTGATCAAATAGGTCTTATATTCTAGGTAGTGGACACTGGTTCTAGATCGTGAGCTGATTCAACCGATGTTAATCCATGCGGTGCCTGAGGGTACCATCCACCTTCTTGAAAAAAAAGTATTGGTAAACCCCAAGGAGAAGTGTTAGGGTATATGAAACATTTATCCTCCAAATCCTCCAACTGCCTCTTGAGCTCTAGAAGCTCCTTAGGTTCCATACTATAAGGAGGAATGGTTACTAGTGCTGCTCTTAGAACAATATCAATAGTAAAATCTACCTCTCCCACTAAAGGTATGCTAGAGAAGTCTTCAGTAAAGATGTCTCTAAAATGATCCACTATAGGAGGAAAGACAATGGGTTGTAACCCATGGTCATCAAGGAAAAGATTGTAAATTTAATCTATCACACTCTCCAGCCTCTAATGCTTGGGCCCAGCTCTAGTTTTAATGACATCTCATTCTCCCTTATTCATAATCTTATTTCCCTCTGGTGATGTAAACATCACCCTCCAATTATATCGATCAATATGGGATCAATAGGGAACTAATCGATCCATCCCGATGATTACATCAAAGAATGTTATGTTGAGGATGAAAAGATTCCATGCAAAAATATATCTACCTATCTCTAGGGGAAAATCCTTATAATGGAAAATTACCTCTTATTAGATACTTAATGGGGTGTCTAGAATCATAAGACCATATAAGTGTTAGATCTCAAGGATCAGGCTCTTAGTGATTGCCTCATATACAAATGAGTGATATGTGCTTGTATCAAATAAACCAGACACTAAAGTAGAGGCTAATAGAATAATACCTCGTATAGTATAAGGTATAGAACTCTTCTCCTCTAGTGTAGGCTTTACTACATGTAATTGGCCTATACCACGGCCCTGAGTCATTGTATGGCTGCCCTAAGAAATCCCAATCTACTAGCACTAAGAATCATAAGTCCGACTGCCTCTACCTCAACTGTCACCTCGTCCTGATTGACCAATAGTATTCCAACTGCCTGCCTAATGTGGTCTTATAATCCCTTCTTCTAACTAAGGATTAGGTGAAGATTCCCGCTTGCTAAGAACTATCAGGAAAGTCCTATAGAATCAGAGTATATGACCCACCCTTCCATAGCCTCTTCATTTAACTAGATCCTTCAAGAATTGAGGTTTAGTATGCCTCGGCTTCCCACACTAGTGATAGATCAAAAAATTGTCTCCAAGTGGGTTCTGAGTGCTACAACTACCAAGAGTAGCCTTAAAGTGTCTCTTTCACCTAAAATAAGAAGTATTGATAGATTTTGGTGTCAAACCACCCTAATTCACATCATCATCTTCCCGCAGATTCTTCTCTATGATAAGGGCTTGGTTGAAAATTTTAGAAATAGTAGTCAACTTGAAAACATTGACCTATGATCAGATGGAATATATTATCCCATACTCAATTTTCCTAGTGGTCATAAGATCGTTTCTATCTAGAGTAGGAGAGAACCACTATAGCTCGTGGAAATAGGATGAGTATTACATAACTGAAATACTCTAATAACGCAGGTTCATGAATTCTCTAGCCTTGTCATCCCTTAGTGTCTGGGGAAATAAGTAATCATAGAATAAGGTTTTAATGTCTTCCCAAACCATATCACGATTCCGGTCCTCCTAGGTGATTACGTCCCACCACCACTTGGCCGAATCTTGTAGCATATAAGCCGCTAGATTGAACCTATACTCAAGAGGAATCTTAAGATGCCTAAAAATATATAAGGATTTCTTAATGCCAAGAATCTACAGCATGATTTCCTCCATCCCCCGAAAATTTAGGAGGATGATAATGCTGAAACTGTCGAGTCAACTCTTCCATGATCAAGGTAGGTCGAACTACACATTTCATATTATGAAGAATACAAAGAAAACCATCAGGAACCGGGTGTCACTTACCATGTCAGGTATAGGAAGGGGTGTCACATGTGGCACTATATAAGGAATCACTGGCAGCTCACGGCCTGCTACCTTAGGAGCATGGTCGTCACCACCTTCAGGGCGTGCGACCAGAGGATTTCCTGACTGCATGATACTACAATTCCAAATGGACGCCTCAAAATAGATTTAACCAATTGATAATATTTCATTTAATAAACTAGAACAAGTAAAAATCCTTTATATAAAAAATAAAATGATTCTATACCTTCTCAAAAAGTCAGTAATAGGCAGTAGAATGATACCATAACAGGTCATAAGAATGTAAGAGATACCCCACTAACCACTACTAAGGTCAGGTTTGGGTCTAAGTCTCTATGTCATATATATATATATATATATATATATAATATGGTTTTTAATTCTTTATAAGTCATATAAAATTGAATTTATTCTTGTTTAAACATTTAAATAACTTAAAATGGTTGAATCATATAGTTTACCATTTTTTGATCTATAAGGGCCCATACTCCATATGAACCAAAACATGGGATCCACTTTACCCACACTATAACATGTTCCATCTCATGCGACCAATGGTCTATAGGACAACTTGTCATAATTGACTAATTAAGGTGCTTTCTTTAACCTATTCAAGAAAACACTATTAGGTTAAGGAAAGAACATTAAGAATCAATTATGTTTTTCAATACTTGTAATAAGTGTCATCACAATTCAATACCTATTCTAGGCACTAACAATATTAATAGTCAATGCACACTAAAATTAAACATGGCATGGTAAGATGCATGTCCTATTAATCATATTGTGCCTATGATGATTCATGTACTAATGAAAATCCCTCATTTCATCAATCGAGGGTAAATAAATCTCATTTCAATCATACCAATATTTTTAATATCATAAAACAATTATGTCACCCAATGGTGAAGTCTTATCAATGATAAAAAAGCATAATTAACAAATGTAATTTCCTATCCCAGGTAATTTGGGTTTCCCCCATACATGGGCTATCTACGTCCAAGAACAGAGTCAATTACAAATCCCTTTAACTCCTAGTCTCCTGTCTAATTCTCAAATAGTAAGACAAAGGAAAAAAACAAAGGCTCTGATACCACTTTGTAATGTCCTAACCTGGGGTCTGCTTAACCCGTGCCCCGAGTAGGTGGGTTGCATGGTCTCAACCACACCTCCCCATACACTGGAGGCTTCTGAATAGTAGTGAGGTTGAAAAGTTAGTGTAGTGGGGATACTATACACTCATGTCAAAGTATAAAAGTAGAAATATCCAAAAATAAAACTGTAGTGGAATAATATTTAATAAATAGACATAATAAATAATCAAATTTGGAAGCTTAAATAACTAAACAACTGATAATAATATCAAAAGCCTCTAAGGTAGTGTCTAATACATAGATGCATGGAATGATGCAATACAAAAAGGGAATTGGGGAATAGGGATTTTGTCATACTATAAAAAAAATTAAAAAGAGATAAAAAACTTATCCACTGGTATCTTAAGAGAATACTTGTTCCTCTGATTCTAATACCAACTATAAGAAAACATATTAATAACCTGTAGAATGATGTTTTCCCTTATCAATACTTGGAGACAAATGACATTCTCAAGTACCAATGGCGGCCCGAGTAGAGTGTGAGATAAAAATATTAGTAATCCACCACCAATAGTGTCTATGTGTAATCCAAGCAGTGCTCATCACTAAACAGTGTGCAGGTATTAGTATTTAATTAACAATATAGAATAAATAAATAACTATCCTGCTTAGGTTCATGAACGACAGTTGGCGAGTCTATCTACTTCATCTCATTACTGGGAGGAAAGTATAAATAGTCACTATATATATAATGGTAATATATATATATATAGTATAACTATATATATTTCATCCACCTATATAAACCAAGTATGTGTGGGAATAAGTGTCCATATAACTAGAATACTAGTGCTGGCTAGATTGGGTGTAACTTAGAAATCCATGATGAGTCTAACGAGCCTATAAGATCCTGCAATAAGGTACATTCCCTATATCCCAATAAGAGTGTGAGACATCATGAGATAGAACTTAGGGTGGTGAGTGATCCATCATTTCAAAACTTTAATCATGTAACATGGTTTGTAATTCCCAATACCCATACAGTATCACTAGTGTGAGATTCCATACTCAACACCCAATGTAAGGGTATGTGATTCTCCACCATGCTCAACACCCCTTACCATCATATCCTAGACTATATAAAGGCAAATTCATAATTATAATTGGGATGATTAATAACCACCTATGATTCATTTTCATCCATCCCATATACATAAAAATGAGAAATAATCATATATATATCGTAATACAATGAGGAAAAACATATCATGTAACTCAGGGGTCAAATTCGTTTATTATAAATAATTACAATTCAAAATGTGAATTTAGAAAATAAAAAACAAAATTCATTGTTTCACCATCCATTATATGTCATTTATTTAATCCATTTAATTCATTTAAAAGGAAAATACATCATGATCATTCCCTTCAATTCAGTTCAATCCATTCAATTTACTAAAACATGTAAATTCAATTCATAATACTCAAGGAGAAAATTAAAAGGTTACATAGTCAAAGAAGGAATTTTCCTACATGGTAAATTCCAACAATAAGTGGTATAATCACCTAAGAGGTTCCTTGGGTTCCAATTAATACTCATGTCTTAAGGATAATTACATTTAAAGGATAAGATAGAAGATAATTAGGTGTTTTGGTCAATTAATAATTTTTCCATTGAGGGGACACTCAACTTGGAACACCCATGGGGTGTGTATAAACAAGTCAACCAACGTCTAACTAACCAAACAAGGATAAATTGGCATGTATTAAAGTCCAATGTTCAATTTCATATGCAGTAACCATACAAAAGTAGATGCTCGAAAAAAGTCAGCTTGTGGCACAACGATGTAGCTACGAAGAGATGAAACTCAAAGGGAAAATGACGTGACCACCTACCTCAAGACTATAGATAAATCCTCACTCGATTTCAGAATCAAATTCATAGTAGGTTGGAAGAGATCTGAGAAATGGTCCAACACCCTGAAAATAGGGAAAATGAGCTTGCACCTAAATAGCATGGTGGATTTGAAGATAAACCTTGATAGGAGGTAAGTGACTAGGGGATCTTATCGAGATGTATCCAATGCTTTTTATGGATAGTGAATCATACCTCGAATAAGGAAGTTATCTTGATGCCTAGCTTGAGAAGAAATAGAT
Source organism: Viscum album (assembly GCA_963277665.1). Lineage (NCBI taxonomy): Eukaryota > Viridiplantae > Streptophyta > Magnoliopsida > Santalales > Viscaceae > Viscum > Viscum album. Next base: position 1,290,580,009 of record OY728130.1, on the reverse strand, counting down.
CTCAAAGGAGGATAAATCCATGATTCATCTGCTAGAGGAAGATAGGGAAAATAGAAAAGGATTTAAGAGTTAAATAAGGGGAAATTATAATTTTCACCCAAAATAAGGGGTACATGGTTTAGGAACACTATTTACAAACTGTTCAAAAACTGTGTGATAAGACACAATCCAAAAACCTGCAATTATCTCATGGTTGTGCAAATCAGGTCACACAGTTGTTGAAAAACTTTGCATCCCCCGTTGCACCTATGTTTTCCCCCACATGGTTAAATATTACCATGAGACCTAGGCTTTTTGGTTTACTCTAACTATGTGGCCCAGTTCTTTATCCCATTTTCCAGAACTCTGGTCTCTGAACAATCCACATATTCTCTTGAGACCTTCCTTAGGCCATAGAACATGTTTATCATGTTTAATGGAAAGATTCAAGTTGAAAAAAATGATTTGTACCTTTAAGAAAAGACCGGCCATTACACCACATATGATCCATCGTAAGATTCATCAGTCTGGTAATAGTGATATTTGACCTTCCAAATACACTACCCAATATCATTTTATTTATTCTTTTTTTAATGGAATAGGGTTGGTGTAGAAAATTCCAAAAGTAATCATGGACCACATCCTGGAAAACTGGGGAAATTTTCATAGTACATCTCCTCAACAACAATATCTTGTTTCCATCCACAGTGAAAATTCCCCCACACTTGTTCAAAAGATAATTAGGCGTTATACCAAGATCAGGGTAGAAAGGGATAATTAGCTTGAAACGACTCCATCCTAACAAGGTTATTCATGGATACTATGGGATAAATAAGGTAATATGTACTGGTGGGTATCAGAGAAAAGTAGCTCATAATAATTACCTCAATAATTTTAGAATTGTATTTGTTTATTCATTGTCTCAATAAGATCACAATGAAAGTTTTAAAAGGTTTAAATTCCCCAAGTGTGTCTTAAAAAATATTCTCAATTAATAATATGACAATGTAATTATAGAATCCTCTCGAGAATGGGAGTATAAAAATTAATTAGAAATCACTCAAAGTATAAAATCCGGTAATAATTCAATCAAAATCAATTAGAAAAATATATAATTAGAATTAAATTACTAAACTAAACAATCATTCTAATAATATAAATAATAATAAAACATGTATTTCAAAAAATTCCACCCTATATTTTTCTTTCATTTTAAAGGGTGTAATTATTTTTCAATTTTAAATCATGCTTTCAATGAAAAATGTTTCCTAGATTAGTGAAAAATAAAAAATAATCCAAGTGTATCGATAGTAAATCTCAATAATTACACCCCACACTTAAAATGATACAGTGTCCATATTTTTATAGAAACCATGTTGGGAGATAAACCATATATCTCATAGAAAAAAATGAAATAAAAATTGGAAATTGAAATTATGGAATCAAGAGCTCCTTTTAGTGAATTTCATGCCATGAGGGACTTGTTGGATTGTGAATTTAAATCATGATACCTATAAATTTTTTATAAATAAAAAATCCCTTCACTATATAGAACAATAGAAAATAGGTGATAAGAAATATAATAGTTGGGAACACAAGCAGGTGAACACAATTTGCAGTGAATGATAATTTGTCTCTAAAAAGATGTACAAATTATTCTATAGTATGATTTTGTGGAAAACTACAAAAAAATAAAATTAAAACATCCTAAACATTTCGAAACAATGGAAAATATTTTTTCCTCCCATATGTGATAACATTAACATTGGAATCCAGGCGGATGGATTGTGGATCAATAATTATCTTCCATCAGCTTAAATCATCGCGACCTCCTACTAGAAGTGGTACTAATATACTGAGTATGAATCTCATGAGGAAAGAATAGCATCTATGCTCATCATGGTGGGGTAAAAAATCATGTGGGAGCATAAGAATCCATGGTGTCCATGGTGGGGGTCCCTATGGAGGACAGATGTATATCTAGATCTCATGAAGTTAGCACTCTATATCAGCGACATGCTAATATAATTCAGGTGGGATACCACATGGTGGTTGGATACCACATCAAGCACCAAGGAGGGAGTAGGATAGTTAGTTATGTCTATAAAAATTCAGAATTAAATTTGAGAAATTTGAACCGTGTATGGGAGTCAAAAAAGTGTACCTCATCCATAAATGTGTAAAATAGAGTAAAGTGGGGAATCATGGATACAATTTAAACAAAAAGTAGACCCCGATAGATTACATCCAGGGAGGGTTATAATGGAAAACTAATAATCAGGGTAAATCTTTCTGCTTGTTGCATTTTAAATACTCTTATGAATAGTTAGTCTCTTGATGTTTCCCTCCCTATATATTTCCTCTATGGAAATAGACATAGGGTCATAAAAGTCCTATAAAGGTGTCATGGTACTGAAAGAAATATCAGTGTAGAGTGGAGGTTATGTTTTGATACTAATGGTGGTCATGTGTATGTAATCATGGTTTATGAATGACACCTCAGTGTTTGGTGGGCTTGTTGGGATCTTTCCCTGCTCGGCCTCCACCATAAGAAAAGCATGCTGGTTTATAGGGTTAGTGATCATTGAGGTATGGTCGGTTGAGGGGTAAAAAGGTGTGAGGGGTGGAAGAATATTTAGAGTCTATAATGGGTGGTGGATGAAATTTCGTAGTTAATAGTATTGGGGTAGGGATGGTAAATAATTGTGGTGCAATGAATGGGATGTCTAGGTGGTGGCAGATCTAACGCAGATTCTCTAGAATATACTAGCGCACAGTCCAAAAAAAATTCAAGAGGATGGGATGGGTGATGGTGTAGGAAAAGTAGTAGAAAATGTTGAAGGGATATGGGTGGTGTAATGGGTAGGTATGAGCATGATGATGGGTCGAGGAAGGTGTTAGTGGTGGGATGGGTTGGGAAGGAGGCGGAAGGAGCATGGGATGAGGTGGTGGTAGGGGAAGGGATGGGGTCAGCTATATGATGGTCGGAAGCCTCATCAGTGCCCTCAATGCATTGTGGTTCCCACTAGTAAATTTCGTTTTCCTTCCTCAACAGCCCCATATTATGGAGCAAGAGGAATTCGATCGAATCCATTGGGCCTAGGGATTTGAGGGAAAGGGAGATGTTGATAACGCTAAGATGCTTCTCCAAATGTGTGATGAAGGATCCTCTCATTAGCATGCCTGGAGTCTTCTTTTCATGCACCCTATAATAAAATCCAAACTAAGATTCCATGTTGATGGCTAGTCTATACATGGATGAGATGAGAATGAGGATGTTCATCTGGATCACGCTCCCATGATCCTATGTTCGGGAAATTTGGTCATGTGTCAAGGCTCGGTGAAGGATATGTAGTATAGTACCATGTCGCTTGGTGGGATTTGATGTCAAAGTATCATGGAAGTCTTGAGATTCCTAGGTGGTCATCCTACAAAATCATACTACTTCTGAATTGTGCATCTCAAGATGAAGATTCTAAAATCCCAAGTAGGCGAAGAATTCAATGGTGTAGAGGTTGTTTTTGATTCCAAACACATTGAGAAAGATCTCATGGGGTCTTCGGCATATCTGGAAGGTGTTGTTGTCGAAGGCTAGCTTGAAAGTGGCCAAGAACTTGAGTAACAGCTCCCTAAAGTTATCCTCATGCACATCAATGATGGAGGAGAGGTTCAGTCTGGAAATGAGTTCAACGGCCTCCTAGCTGGTTTGGAGATGCATGAACACTGCAAGATCGATGGTATTATTGGTCCACATAGTATTCTCCTGATGGTGGGTCAATCAAACCTAGTGCTTAGGGGTGGATAGATGAAGGATGGGGTGGAGATGGGTATGGTCAGTTCCATCTAACCCAATGGAGGTTGAATGTTTCTTTGTAGTGGACGAGGGGGTTGTGGAGGAAGAAGAGGAGCAGGAAGAGGGTGAAGTAGAGGGTGGTGGAGGTGGGGAAACCCTCTAATTCTTGACTAGAGGTGAATCATCACACTTAGTTGGGTGATGGGTAGGAGGGTGTGGGTTTTCTTAATGTGGGCCATTTGGGAAAAACTTTAATGAGGAGGATTGGAGAGGAGGATGGAGGGGATCTCGAAGAAGGAGAATGAGGGAAGAGGGTAGATCAGTGTGGTGAGGGAGAGGTGAGGAAGAGGGATCGGCAGATGAGGGTGGGTCGCGTGGGAGAAGGAGCATCGAGGGGAAGGAGGGGTGGGGTTCGTGCATCATGAACCCTAGGATCATGAATTTTATAAGATCCCTAAAATTTCACATCGTGTAAAATTACATGATGTGAAATGATTGAAATTTTTATTTTATTTTTTTATATTATTTTTAGGTCATGATACTTACATGTCGTGTAAGGACTACACGACGTGTAGTTTGGGTATCTTTCCCCTTTGTGAAGCAGGGCCTGCATCCTTTACTTCCAGCATGCGCTAATATTTCCTAAACACTACTCTATGCTATTCTATCATATTTGACTTATCCTATGTTACCGCCCAGTTATAACTTCATTTAACATTGAGATCTAGACTCAGTATCGCATAGATGAATCTCAAATTGATGACACACCCCTCATGGAATGGTTCTTGGTATATTTTCAATCATTTCTAATTGACTATTAAGGGTGTTTCTCCATATTTTAGGATCTTGATATTCCCATAATTGAATGCCTTTATGGCCTCAAAGGGCCTTGACCATCTAGATTTAAGCTTCCCTAGGAACAATTTTAATCAGGAATTGAGTAATAGGACCTTATTACCTAGTGTAAAGATCTGATGTATGATGTGATGGTCATGCCACTTGTTCATATTTTCTTTATAAATCATGGATTTATCATAGGAATCTTTTCATATCTCTTCAAGTTCATCCATTTTCAGCATCCTGGATTTCCTGGATTTTTAAGAATCCATATTTAATTTTTTTAATTACCCAATATGAGTGATTCTCCAGTTCTATTGGTAAATGGAATGTATTATCATACACTAGTCAGAATTGATTATTATCGATAGTCATTTTTTACGTTGTATGATACACCTAGAGTGAATCATCTAATTTGAGGCTCCATTCTTTTCAACTTGTTTTCATGGTATTCTCTAGTATTTGTTTTATTTCCATATTTAATGATTCAACTTTCCCTCTTATCTACAGGTGGTAGGGAGTTCCTTTGTTGTACCTAATTCCATAGTTCTTAGGTATTCTTTTTATATAATTGTTGGTAAAATGTGTTACCCAATCAATAATGAGAAATTGGCGAAATCATAATCTTGAAAAGATATTTTTATTTAAAAATTTCATGACTACTTTTTCTGTGTCATGAGTGATGGATTCAATCTTTACCCATTTTGAGATGTATTTAATGCCAACCAGGATATAGAACATTCCATGTGAATTAAGAAATTGACTCATAAAATATATTCCACATATATATAATATCTCTAATTTCATGATTGGATTTTTTGCTATTTATTTTTTTCAGATGGTTCTAGTTTGTTCACACTGATCATAGCTCTAATAAAAAAAATCATCTTAATGGAGTGTGGTTCAGAAAAGTCCACTTTACAGTATTTTGGACACTGTATGTCCAGGTCCATGGATCCCCTCATTTGGTTAAGTGTGACACACGTCAAGAACACTTTTTATTTCATCTTCTGGGATGCAGTGCCTCATTAGGCCATCAGTAGATCTCTTAATAGTAGTGGCTCATCATAGTGGTAGTGTGATTATCTGATAAAAAATATCTTATATTTCTAGTAAGAGAGGTCTGGGTAGAGTGATCATGTGGTGCGATAGTTTGAAATGTCAGAAAACCGTGGTTGTTCCTTCATATTTATTTTGAAAAGAGTTCTATCGGGGAAGTAAACCTCAATTTCTAGATTCTCATCATCCTTAATGATGTGTAGTGAGATTCAGAATAGATGATTAACAATGATATTCTCAGTCCCCTTAGTTTTCTTTATGATGATGTCAAACTATTACACCAATAGCATCCATCGTATTAGTCATGATTTGGCATCCTTTTTACTTAATAAATATTTAAGGGTTTCATGATCAGTGTAGACAATTACCTTAGAAAAAAATAAGCTATGAGAGAAACTTTTCAAAATAACATATGACTACTAAGAGTTACTTCATTGTATTTGTGTAGTTTACCTAAGCATCTTCTAGTGTGTGATTAGTATAGTAAATAGGACAGAAGATTTTTCTAACTCGCTATCCTAAGACAGTTCCTATAGTGAAGTTGTTAGTGTCACACATTAAATCGAAGCCTTTGTCTCGGTCTAGTGAAATGATAACAGGAGTGGCCTCTAGAATATTCTTTAAAACATTAAATGACCACTGACAATCTTCAGTGAACTTGAAAGATGTATTCTTCAATCAAATGTGTGTTAAAGGGTGGTATACTTTCAAAAAATATTATATGAAGTGGTAGTAGAATCTTGTGTGGCCCAGAAAGCTTCTTATACCTTTTACAATTGAGGGCTTAGGTAAGTATTTGATTACTTTGATCTTTGTTGGATTAAATTCAATTCCATTATTTGAGATTTTTTGTCTAAGGAATAATACTTCTTGGACCATAAAGTACAATATATCCTAATTTAAAACCAAGAACTTTTCTTCACAGTATTTTAGAACTAATTGTAGATTTCTTAAGTATACCTTGAAAGATCTTCGATAAACTGAAAAATCATCCATAAAATTTTCTAGGAATTCCTCCACCATATCATGGAATATATGTACCATGATCCTTTGAAATTTCACTAATTTATTACACATACCTAATGATATACATCTATAGGAGAAGGTACTAAATGGATAGGTTAAATTAGTTTTAGAGTTGTTATATGGGTCGACTGCAGTTTGATTGTATCTTGAATATCCATCCAGGAAATAGTAGAATCATGTCCTTCTAGTATCTCCATCATTTTATCCATGAAAGTAAAGGGAAAATTATATTCTTAGGTTTATGTATTTATATTTTTGTAATCTATGCATACTCACAATCCAGTGATGATTTGAGTTGAGATTAGTTCATATTTATTATTTTTAATGACTGTGAGGTTGCCTTTCTTTGGAACAACTTGTAGAAGACTCACCCGCTCACTACCATAGATTTAAAATATTATTCCAGTATCAAAAAGATTTATTACTTCTTTCTTAACCACATATTTCATTAGTTGGGTGATTTTCCTCTAGGGCTAGAATTTAAGTTTCATAGCTTCTTCCAATAAAATCTTGTGTGTGTAGACTGTGGGGTTGATACCTTTGATGTTATCTACTCCCCAGTTGATTGATTTCTTATATATTTTTAAGACTCCAATCAGTTTTTCTCTAGTTTATATGTAAATTTTTATCTAATGATGACTTTCAATGCAACTTTCATCTATAGTGATGAGTACTTGATTGTTCTTGGGAGAGGTTTCAACTCCATCATTGGTGGATGTATGACTGAAGGTGTGAATGATAGGATAGTGACCCTTTTCAAATTTTTTATGTAGTTTACTTCCTCATAGTAATATTACACATTTTCAGTAGGAGACGGTGTATCACTATCATCCTTTATGGTCATGTAGTCATTCTTCTCTTCAGTGAGAAAGATAGGTTGACAATCAAAAGAATCATTTGTTTATTTAGAAAATTTGAATAGGTAAACACATCTTGTTAATCACCAACTCTAAATATCAATATTCTATTATTCATTGAAATTAGTGGTTTTATAGTGGCTAAGAATGGTTAGACTAGGATAATTGGAATGTCTCCTTCTTTCATGTCCAATATGAGGAAGTATGCTATAAAAATTAATTTTCTAACTTTAACTAGGAAATCCTTGAGAAGCCTTAGAGGATACATTACTGATCAGTTAGCTAATTGAATTTCCACTCTAATTGGATTTAGTTCCTCAAGTTATAGCTTGTATAATACACTCATTGGTATGAGTTTAATTTTAGATCTTAAATTTCATAGGTCCCTTCTAAAGTTACATTCCCTATGGTGTAAGGGATTAATAAAATGATAGGGAATCACATATTCTGTGTAAGGTTCTACTAAAAAATGACATATAATTCTTCATTTAGCAGTTCTTCCATCTTCTACTTGTGGGAGAGAAGTTCCTTTAGGAATTTCACATATGTAGGAAATTGATAAATGGATTTAGAAAATGGGATTTTGATATGAAATTATTTGAATATTTGAAAAAAAATATTATATTTTCTTTCAATTTTACTTTGACTCATTTTTTTATGAATGGGAGAGGTGTTTTGTAAGATGTTGGTGCTATGTAGATTTATTCTTTAGGATTCTCATGTGTTGGAGATTTTTCAGGAGTTGTTGATTCTAGATTTTTCTCCTGATTAGCTCTAGCTATGATTTTATTATCATCATTGCTAATGATTATTGCATTTTTTCTCAGGTTCCCCAGGATTATTTTCTTCTCCTACATAGAGTTGCTAAAAATCCATCACTTTTCTACTCCTTAGTACCACTTCCTTGGATTCTTCTTTCAGGTATGTCTCAGTATTATTCAAAATCATTCTTGTTAATCTCTCTGATAAGGTCTTTGATATTTGACCCATTTGGTGTTTGAGGTTTCATAGTACTTCCCTTTGATTTTTCATTTTTATCTCTTTGGTGGTCATCCTATAATCAAATTTTTTTACACAAGCAGTGAGCTAATTCTTCAATATTGATTGTAGAGATGGGTATGGTTGTGGTGGTATTTCTAGATCTGGTTGAAATTTTTTTGGGCTCTAAGAGGATAAGTTTGTTGGGGAACTTGTTTTAGTGGTCAAGGAACCAGATTCATAATCAGGTATCTAGGTGGTCCTTAGTTCCTTGGTGGTGCTTAACCACTTCTCTATTGACATTACCCTTGATTATTTTTTGGTGGCTTTTAAGTTGGCCTCTGTTGATAGTACTTATTTGGTTACTATAATTGTTGGCTTTATTGATTGTAATTAATGTAATTAAAATATTGGATTTTTTTTCATCTACTCCTTCCATGTAGTCTTGGTACATGTGTGGGCCTCTTCACATCTCACAATATTGAATCTCTATAATAGGTGCAAGAGGGGGTGGTGGTGCATCAAGTAGATGAAAGAATTCTAGCTTCTTAGTAAGGGACTATACTTGTGTTTCTATATGGGTGTTTTCCTCTACTTGGTGGATTCCGCACCAAATAGGTCCTCTATTTCTATTCTATATACTAGAATTATGAGAGAACTCATCTAGAAGTGTTCATCATACTTCCAGAATTTTTAGCATTATCCCATAATCAGTAGCAACATCTACCATTGTGGGAGAAGCTGGTTGGATGCCTTGGTAAAATGTTTGTAGTTAAAGCCACACATTAAGTCCTTAATCTTGTAACTATCAAGTGATCCCCTTAAGGTGATCTTAGTCCTCTCAAACTGACTCTTTATCTATCTAGGAAAAGTTATCTATGTCATTCTGGAGTTTCCAAGCTCATATAGGTGGGAAATTATTATATCCCAAGTTTTTATTGACTCGGAGCTTGTATTTTTAACCAATACTTGGATCATTAATTCAAGTAGAATGAGGAGACTCATAATCTAATTGTATCATATGACACTACCTGATTGTAAAAATTATCACAAACTTTTAGGAAATTAGAGATATGCTCATGAGGATCTTAGCTCTGAAGTTCGCTGAACTATACCATATTCTAGATCATGCTGATGAGTTTAGGTTTGATTTCAAATGTATTCCCCTAAACATAAGGGTGCAAAATGATAGGTGCATCACCACTGATTTACGGCAATCCATAATCCATAATGGTTCCCTCCTGTAGCAAGGGTTTCTCTCCATGCAGTTTAGGTTGTGCATATTTCACATTTAGAGGGTTGGGGCCTACAAGATTGTTGTGGTCATCTATACATAGATGATGGAATTCAAAAAAGATATCATTCGATATCAGGAAACAATGAGGAGATCTTGAGTGTTGAGGCTCCTTGAATGAGTTAGGGGGTCTGAATCATGCAATAGGATGAAGATGAAGAAGTATGAAGTGACATGTGAAAGAAAGAAGGAAAAATAAAAAGAGAAAATGGGGACAGGGGAGGTAATCATAGGTCCATGCTGAAGGTTTCTATGCATAATAAATTATTTAGAGTCCCCCGTAATGGTACAAAAAATTGACGCACCCGCATGCATCATTTAATTCACATGGTCAGTGATCAAATTATAATTTCTATTATCCCAAACTACACTTACTACAATGGAATAGTAAAGCGATAGTGTGGAGTTGATCCCATGGGGATATCTAGACAATAGGGAACTGGGGATTTTGGACCCTTTATGTAGGATTCTTCATGAATTGATTGGGGTTTCATATTCAATTAAATATATTTATATTGGTTTCAAGATTCAGTATGGATATATGGATCAGGTTCAATTTCAGGGTTTTAGGTAAAAAGATAATCTTAGGCCTAACTTGGGATAGTTCTAGGGCTTAGGCTGCAAAGTGGTGCATAGATAACTAATTGATTATGGTCAAACCAATTAGTTCTATCCAAGATGAAATTATTCATTGGTCCGGATATAGCTAATAAACTAAATTTATTAAGCTTAGATTCTATGATAGAAAATGTCACATGATAATGGATATAACCTACTCAACTCCAATCATGTCAAGTTTATTCATTTAAACTTTCCATTTTCAGGGTTGTGTAAAATAATTAAATAAAAAGTTATTGTATAACTTTATTACTAGCCTTAGGGTTACCAAGTTTCAGTTTAAAGATTAATTAAGTTCATAACAACCCCTATTATCTACCCTTACCCTAAGTGGTTTATCCACTCATGAAAGAGTTAATTGAAAGTGGATAAATAATCATAGACATTCTTGGAAGATTGATAAAATAGATGGAATAAATCATTTGACCATTGGGAAGTTCATAATAAAGCATTTTTCAATTAAAACAATTTAATTATCAATCAAACACTTACCTTAAAAGGTAAAAAACAAATAACGTGTCATGCATTAGATGTCTATTGGAAATGATAATGGAGAACAATTTTTGAAACATAAAATGGAGACAAAAAAGAAGAAGCATGAATGCATAATGATAAACGGAACTCGAATTTGATTAAAATAGAAAAATTAATTGACTAAAGTTGAGTCATAAGGAAAAATTATAAATAAACAAGAGAGAAATAGAGAATATAGTATCTTCCAAGAAGTTTTTCCGGTAGTTGTCTACATTCTATACATATAAAGACAGAGAATTACTTAATGTGTAAGGTCCTCACATCATATAATATTGATATGGAGATTGATCTATAAATAGTTTATCTAGAGACATTCACCAATTGAATCTTTAGGATCTAAAGATATTGCATTATTTCATTAGATGTATGTTTCTCACTACATTTTATATCTCCACAACTTGAACTTTGAGCGAGAATTAGCATTCGAAGTTTAAACTATGTGTATTGGAGATTCACATCATGTATTATTTTCATGAATTATAAATTATCATGGTTTGTTCCATCCTATTACAGACATGATTTGAATGATTCATACATGATTTTTATGTGATTCATGACATGTAAATTCCATTTTTTCAATTTTTGACATATTTTCCTTTGGAGTATTGGACACCTATTTTCTGAAAAAAAGATGCATTATCGAATAAATTTTAATAAAATCACAAAAATATTAATCCAAATGGAATATATAAATTAATCTTATCATAATTACTAGGGTAAAACCAACATTCTAAATTTAGTGATGGTCTCGATTTTCCCATCTAAGACTCTGTTTGGAAGAAGTTCCATTATTTCTAAAAACTACATGTGTATGATATATTATATTTAATATTTTAATATATCAATACTGAGGATCCATGGAGCTTGGAATTATGCACTAACTATGTGACTTATTCTTAAAATATTATTTCAAATATTCCAAAGTATCATACAGAAAAAAATAGAGTCATTACAGGGATCTCCTTTATCTAAGCCAAGAAAAATCCCCATCATTCAAAATTATTACACCGTGATCTGGTGGGATCACCATTCAAAACCCTCATATAAATCTAGAAAATAAACAATAATAAAAAAAAGGAATAAAACCAAAGAATATTAAAAGTGAAATAATATATTTATCTCAACCAATCCTCTGGACCAATTAGCATTCAAATCTAACAAGAATTGATGAAGATCTCTCTTGAAGTTGATGAGAGGAACAAGTGAGAGGCACAACATGTCCAAATCCCTTAAAGTGGTCTAAAATCCATTTTTATCTCATTTTAATATTTTATTAATATTTTGAAAAATATATAAAAAATCACCATTTTGAAAATTTAGAAAACTCTAGAACCCCCTAAAAATATATATTATGTATCCCCCAAGGAACCTATATGTAATATATATATATATATATTATGTATCATAAATATATATATATATATATATTACATATCATATATAAAAACTTACGCATCATAGGACTTCACCAAATTTCCCTATCTCTCCTTTTATACAATATATATTTAACCCTGTATAAGATTTTTCCCTTAGTAAAACCTTAATATGTAATATTTTAAGTCATGCATAATATATTTTCCTAAGGAATAACCCCATATATAATATTCTTCTAATATATAATGTTTTCCCCTTAGGTTAATTTCAATACGTAAAATATTTTCCCCTTTTGTAATATTATCATTCAATATTTAAGGTTTTTCCCTTTGGTAAAAAACTATATGCAATATTTTATCCCCGTATGAAATATTTTCTCATTGTTCAAGATTTTTACCTTAACTATAATTTTCATACATAATGCATTTCCTGATGCATAATGTTTTATCCTTAGGGAAAATCCATAGATAATATATTACATTATATGTAAGGTTTTTCCCTTAGGAAGAATCCCATGCATACTCCCTGCACAATATATTTCACTTAATTAAATTTTGATACATAATATATTTATCCCATGCCTAATATATTAGTATTTTTATGTAAAGTTTTTCACTTAGATGAAAAACCTTATGCAATATATTTTTTTCATGAATAAAATTTTTATTCCCATATGTAATATTCTTAATTCCATATATAATATATTTTATTCTCCCCCTTAGGGTCTGTATGGTTTTATAATTAGGTAAAATCCCATGTGTAAGGTTTTATACTTAGTTAATTTTTCAAAAAATTGTTAAAAATCAAAAATACCCAAAATCATTCTAAATCCCTTTTATTTATTTTCAGTACCTTCAAGGCCTCCTCAAACATTTCAACTTTTGAAATTTAGTAACAAAATATCCTCTAGCCTAGTCAACTCTCAAGGGTAAATTATCAACCTATTTGGATAACCCTAACGCCTCTTTTGGGACCTAGTGAACATGGGAGGTCCAAGATCCATCCCAAAACACAATTTCTAAATTCTTAGTCATATATAACAACCCAAACATTTAAATATTCTATTTTAATAAAATAAAATAGGTTCATGTTTTTGGAAAAAATTCAAATATTCTTATACCTAAATTGGTCTGGGATGTTACAACCTCCCCGCCATAAGTCTTTTCATCCCTAAAAAGTCTTCACTTCCATCTTATATGTACCATCCTTATTAACAACTTTTGATGCCTGAACCAACCATATATCTCCCTTTGATCATCGTCATTCTAAAACTACACCTAAACTAGCTTCATTGCTCAAAACCCCTAAGAGATCATTCATTGTAGCACCAGTTATTTCTACCAACTCCATGATGATTCCCCACTTTCACCGGCATTCATGAATTCCCAATCCACTGAAGTCATGCCCCATCAGTTAAAGTTACCAATATATACCAAAATGTTATTCACCAAATTCCATGACCGAGCATCACTGATTATACCTATTAGAATCCATTATCTCCCTCCCAATATTATATTCACGTTACAAGGCCCTGCCTTATTCCACATGTCAACGTGTTTTCCATAAGCACTTATATTCCATGGACATAATCGCTCCACCAGCCTATTTCCTAAAACACACACCTAGTCGTACACCTTAAAATTATCAATTATACAGTGGCTTTCAATTACCACATTTAATTATTTTTCTTGATTCCCATTAACTAATACCCTCATTTGAGTATTTTCCATTCACCACACAAAACCCAACTACTTACATCCAAGCACTATCTCAAAATCACAACCTCCTCCCAATTAGGTCAACTAATATATCATTTCTAATGTTTATAAAAAAATAATCAAAATAAGAGTAGCATTATTATATTATCTATAGTATTCTCCCCACAATAGAACTTTACTTACATCATTCCTTGAATGAAAAACCTGACAAGTTCCAACATTACAGGGGTGTCACTCCTCTCGAGCCACACTCATCTCATCCCCAGAAATCCTTATCAAGGACGATGCTCAGATCAATAACACTATATTAATTCAATCAATTTATGATGTATCCTCTCATCATAGAGGAAAACATTCCATCCTCATCAAAACCTTTGTTCCATCATTCCCATAGGTATCTCATCAACTTCATAAGTCCTTAAACTATATACAGGTCCTCGCTGATCCCTAGGTACAAACATAGATAAAATCCATTACCAGTTAAATACTAACACTCATATGCCTTTATTATTTTCCTAAAATAAGTCCATATATCAAGCACTACTCAAGTGTACAATAATACCATGACACATCATGAAACCACATTCCAATTCTACTAATAATTTTTCATCATACACTCAGTCTTGATGGATCTAACATAAGGTCTATGACCCTTCTCATTATCATGTGACTCTCACATTCCATCCTACTACAATCTTATATAGTCTTACTAGAAACTCACAATAACATTTGCACCCAACTCACGATAGTTGAGGTACTCTCTAATTCCTCATCCATCCCATAAATCCAATTCACCCTTTAGTGTTTCATAATACCCAACAGTCATAATTCTACATTTTACATTTTATAAAAAGATCAAAACTCATATATCATATTAACTAAACATTTAGACTTAATCAAAATTCTCATAACCCCTCAATTAATCCATTATCACCTTAAAGAGACCTCATTTACACACTGATCATATCCTAAGGCACTAGTTCTGTTGTTCAAATACACACTTAACCTTGTCCAAAAGAAATCCTGGCTTAAACTGGCACACTTCACTATGCCAGGGGTAAACATGCTTTTTCCTCGTTTTTTTTTTCTCAAGACTATACAATATCAATTCATTTTAAAATCATCATCACCATAGTCCATTTAAAATAAAACTAACTTATAAAACTATTTCAAGTGTTCATTAGAAAGGTGTCAATATAGCCATCATGTATCACCGTCTATCCTAGTGATCTCTCCTCAGTAGTCACATAACTTATCCAAACTCCCCATTATGAAGATATACTAAAATATTACCATTAATATGTTCTATATTTCATCCAAGTCCACTCATTCCAAATCAACCAGCTGACCTTGCCTCCTATACATATATAAAATATCACCAAAATAGTACTACATGTTCATTAGCCTCTTAACATGAATCATATTCCCATGCTCTCTATTTTAAGGAACTCACAAGCCTAGGCTAATCCCTCTCTCAAGTTACCCTTGTACATTACAAATCATCTAGGTAATAATAGGAAAATTTCATGCTACTCAATCACAACACCTAACTCGCCATTATCCTGAGTCGTATGTCAATGTCACTAGGCTCTCCCACCTAGTCCATAACCATGCCCCATAAGGAAACTCATGTGCCGAAACACCCACTCAGGGATATCATATATGTATTAATAATCTCATAATAAAGTAACTACCCACTATGGGGTGTTAATCCTCACCAGCCTCTATATATAAAACTACCCCCTTGAGGATCAACATCCCATACACGTGAATGAGAGGGTATGGCACCTACCATCGGGACAAGCCTGTGCATGAATGGGAAATCCTAGCTTAACAACCATACGAAAGTGGAGAGGTGATTTTATGATGAAGATGCTGGGGAGGAGCAATTCCAAGTGGTTAGTCTAGGTTGTATATAATGTTTGAAGCCTACGGGAAATGAATTCCTCTATGGCCTACGAGCCATGTAATACTTACGCCTACGTGCCTTGTAAGGGTTCCACCTCACCCCTTGAAAGGTGTATTATCAAAAATCAATAAAAAAAATGAAGGCCTTCGGGCCACTGGAGGTGAACATAAATATATATGATATCACCCTTTGATGACTTGTATCAAGTAGAAAAAAAAAAGAAAATCTCAAGTAAATGAAATGTAATTCAAAATTTATAGAGTAAATTGTTTTATAATTTGTTATTGTAATTATATTTCAATGATACCATATCATAATAAGTCACTGATAGTAGTAACAAATCGTCTAGTTTGGTTAATTAGAATTTCACCAATCCAATTTATCTTTTATTTTACTCTTCTAAAACTAGTTCCACAATCACATAGAATCAAGCACATGTCATGTGAACCTACATAATGATATAATGTATGAACGCATACCTCTTTACACCCCATTCCAATAGAAAAAACTAAAAAATAAATAAATCTAAAATACAATTTAAAAAAGAATCAACTAATCTGTAACATCAACAACTAGAAAAATAATCCCAACTTCTTGGTGACATGGACTTTAGCTCATGAAATTTCTAACCAGCACAAAATATAGCATTTATCTCAAGCTCCAACCAATCCTATCTCTTATCTACGATATCCCAAATAGTAAGACAAATTAAATTTTACTTTGATTCCAATTTGTAATAACCTTTTCCTAAATCACTCTATATTAATCAGAATAAGTCGTTACATGACCTCAATCAATCCTCCCCATATGCTAGAGGTTTCCAACTTGCAGTAAGGTTCTAAGGTGAAATCATGGGGATACTATGCCCTTATATTAAAGTATATAAATAAATTGAAATAAGATAAAAGTAGTCATCAGAATACCTGAAATAATAAATAGACATAATGGACCAACCTAATAGAAATACATAATATAGCACATTCTATAACAAAATTTATATCTAATATGTCACATGATTCAAGAAAACATTAATTAAATCTCCCTTAGGAATATCACTTACATCCTAGACCAACATAAAAATGAATAAATATATTCACCACCTTTCCCAAAGTCCCACACCTAGTCCCATCTCTTGACTCCTTCCAAGTTATCCATCTAAACTCACCAAGACTAGGCCTCTTCCCTACTTAAACCTGCAATCATGAGATTTTATGGAGTACCAAAGTATCAGGACCTCCCGATAAGGGTGTGAATAAAACTAATTAGGACACCACAAATATTTTCCCTAACATAACAAATAAATATAGTACATTCCCAAAGTGATATTCTCAAAATAATCAATAAAGTGTGTAAGTGTAGTAAAATAATAATCATTGATCCTTGGTTTTTAATATAAGACCAGGAATCAACCATACCAACTCCAGATGGTGTCGGATGTCTCTAATCATGTCATAGAACCATACTAAAGTTTCTATTAATTCCTTCCCATAATACCATCAATATTTATTTTTATAAAGGGGGAAAAATTATCACCCCTAGAATCATATAACATCTCTAGGGAACGGTGCCTCACTCATAATACCATCAGAGAGGATAGTGCCTCACCCTAGAATTATATAACATATTCAGGGGAGTGGTTCCCCACCCATAATACCATCAGGGGGAATGGAGCCCCACCTAGATTCACAAAACATATTTGGGGAATGGAACCCCACCTATAATATCATCAGGTATAATGTCGCTCCACTCTGGAATCATATAACATATCAGGGAGAATACAACCCCCCATCCCCCATAATACCATCAAGGGGGATAGAACTCCTCACTATAATCATATCAATATTAGAGGGTAATAGTTACCCACCTAACTCCAACACACTATAACAATATTAGGTGGGGAATATCACACCACCCTTGTAACGTCCCAGTTCTAGAAGCCGCCCAGAGGTGCCCCATACCCGGTTGGTCACATGGCCTCAAGCGCATTTCCCCAAATGCCAGAGGCTGCCAACTAGTAGTGAGGGCCTTGGGTGTGATAGTGGGGAAACTATTACCTCATTGGAAGAGTAACATAGTGGAAGTAAACAAATGCCAATAGCAGAAACAGTAATGATAACATACAATACTAAACAACAGAATACTGGTAAAGAAAAAATTGGAGCACATATATAAAATGATTCATGATACATAGGTCTAGGAAAGCAGCCAAACATGTTACAATGTTGAATACAATACTAATCCAAAGTTCAAAATAAAGGCAAGTAAACAACTCCTTAGCATCGCAATCCATATCTTGTTCCCTTTATCTCTAGATCCTTAGCGAACAAGTACTCGAAGTAGAAGGGTGCTTGCCCTTATCTATACCTAAAGAAATATAATCTATTTGGGCCCAAAAACATGACCCAAATAGGGTGTGAGACTACATCTAAGTAGAAAACAACCAAAATATTTGTTCCTAATAGTCAGTGAGTATATAGAAAGTAATAAGTAAAAGGAAGCAGTAAACAAAGAAGTACTCAACAGTAAAAATTCCACAGTTTCAAAGCATTCAATTCCACATATCAAGTAAGCAGCTAATCAAAGCAGGTAACCCTCTGGGAGTACTCATATCCTAACCCCTTTGGTTCAACCAAACAACACAAGAAAGTATCTAAACATAACAATAACCCTCTGAGAATTACACATAGATTAACTCCTCTGGTTCAACCAAACAAGTACAAGAAACCCTCTAGGAAGTACAGACAGTCTAAACCCTCTAGTTCAGCTTAAGCATAGAATCTATGAGGAAGCACTCACCATCAATTCCTCTTATAGTCTCGTATTAGTAACTAAAGGCACTCTGGGGAATCACTTATGTCACATTCTCCCTGTGGCCCGCGTCTAGGAACTACAGACACTTTGAGGAAGCACTTATGTCAATTCCTCATATGGTCTCACATCGTAACAGTAAAACAGAAACTCTGGAGAAGACGTTGTGTCCATTATCCCTATGGTCTACTACACCAGGTTCCCACAACCCTATGTAAATCAAACGAGCACAGCAATGCATAGAGGCCAAAGTGAACCTCAAGAACTACATGGCTAACAGTCTATAGCATAATAGCATGTCAGATAAAATAATCACACCATCCTACAATACTAGCCATGGGAAAAACAACAACAGCCTATCAGGAAGACTAGTCCAAATGTCCAAAACAAGCAAACATGCATGGTAAAACACTTAAAAATCATAGAAATTAACCCTATTCACATTCAATTAACCTCTACTCGAGCATACAAGAATAGAAGTCAATTTACAGGGTTAAAATCATAAACACACAATACCTCGATCAAGGGTATTGGGCACTTTTGCACATATAACTCAAATACTAACTACAGAAAGGCACAAACCACCTACCTTAGTTTTGGGAGATTGATATACGTGAACCTCAAGCCTTGAATCACCCAATAACATCATAGATCTACAAAAACGTCTAAAAAAATTCAATGGAAGATAACTCTTGAAAGAATAAGAATCAATAAATGAAGCTCTATAAGAAGGAAGAGCATACTGAGGTTATCCCAATGCAATCAATGGTGGTTGAATCAGATATTGGATGCTTAATTGGGGTCTCAGGGAAAGATTTTGGTCATACGGTCTCTCTCAGACGAACCAAACCTAGAAGGAGACGGTTATGTCCGTCAGACGCGGCCTCAGTACGTTTAATGAAAAACAAAAGGTACACATCATGTACTTTGGAAGTACATGGCGTGTACTTTCCTTTACCATCCCCCACATTAGGCGGACTCCAGGTCACCACACACAGCCGTGTGTATGGCCTCTACACGGCCAGCACACGGCTACCTACGTTAACCGAGTACATGGCGTGTACTTAAAAAATTTCCAGAAAATTCCTCTTTTTCTCAAAAACATCAGAAAAGAAAAACATGCCTGAAAAGAAGATTCATTTTCTTAAAAACATCCCCCCTTAATGAAATTCATCCCTAAATTTACCTAGCAAGGTGGTGCAGAAGATGAATCCCTGAATAGCTCCAGCCACTAGAATTGTACATCGGCCTCCCTCTCCCAAGTCTCGTCCTGTACTCGCATGTGCTATCATAGCACTCATACCAGAGGAACAGATCCGCCATGGAGAACCTTCATACATTGATCAAATATCTGGATAGGATGCTCCTTGAAATATGTTTCCACTTCTAACTCAACCTCCTCGGGTTAAAAAACATGGGAACAGTCTGAAAAGTAATGTAGGAGCTGAGAAACATGGAAAACGTCATGCATATCCTAGTACCTCTGAGGTAACTACAACTGATAGGAAACCAGCCCAAATCTCTCCAACACCTCAAATGGCTCAATGTACCTCGGGTAAAGCTTTCCCTATATCCTAATCCTTTTATGTCACAACCTCGGTGTGACACGCCGGAAAACCTGATCTCTGACATCGAACTCCAGAGGTCGTCTCCGCTGATCAGCATAAGACTTATGTCGAGACTGTGCAGTAGCAATACTCTTCTGAATCAACTCTATCTACTATGTAGTCTCCTGGACAATATGACGTCCCAGCATAGCTACCTCTCCTACCTCCATCCAACATAAGGGTGATCGGCATGGCCTACTGTACAAAGCCTCATGAGGTGTCATCTGAATAGTTTCTTGAAAAACATTATTATAGGCAAACTCCACAAGAGGTATATGATTCTCCCAAGAACCTCCAAAATCTAGGATGCATGCTCAGAGCATGTCCTGAAGCACCTGAATTGTACGCTCAGACTGCCATCTGTTTGCGGATGGTAAGATGTACTCAAAAGCACCTGTTGTAACGACCCGAAGTTTGGAATAAATCTTGTTTCATAATTTTATGTGTTATTTTATTTTATTTTTATACTCAACAAAAATGTTTCATTTGATAACATGAGTATAATTAAAATGAGACCGTTGGGTTTTGACTGTTATATGACCATTGGTCAATATGACTGCTATAAACTAAATGTTTTGATTATTATCTCTAAATACAAGTAATCTTGGTTAATTATTATAGAAAGAAGATTCGATGGCCTCACCCAGTAGTCTTGGACCGATCGAAGCCCATCTAACCGAACTTGGGAAGAAGGTAGCACCACTGGGCTTTTCTCTGGACCAAACCCAAGCCAAACTTCATCGTGTGAAGCTAGAACGGAATCTCCTTCGCAAGAAGTTCAAACGGATAGAAATTACTACTCGTGCGATGTTGGTCGTGCCTCCCTCGGATTCTCTCACCTTAGCTCACCTTACACTTAGGTCCTATGCTGGTGTGATAAGGGGCTATGTAAGGAGACCGTAACTACCTTGTGTAATCCTTTATTTTAAATAAAAATTGGGATTTCTTCTTATGATGATGTTTATGACTTTTCAAATGTCCGGATAAATATAGTATGCATATTTTTGATGAATTTTAGAGAAAGGATATTTTAAAAAATGTTTATGTAAACCTTAAATAACTAAAAATGTGTGATTATTTTCAAAAAATGGTCTTCTACAATTATGTTCAGTACAAAATTTAGAGTCTAATAAGATCAACTTAATTTTTGATGAATAGTAAATTATGAATAGTGATTTTATGCTTAGGATTAGTAATGTGACCAAATAGATTAGTAATCTCACTTAAAGAAAGTATTAATATAATATAGGCACCTTGATTAAGTAATGTGATTCAATAAAATGGTTAAATAACGGTTTCATAAATTATTATTCAAGTATTTGTTTTTTCAGTTGAATAGTGTTTTTTAATTAAAAATTAAATTAAAAATATTTAGAAAATTATTTTTATAAAATGGATTTCATTTTTTAACTCAGAGCATCGATATTATGTTAAGGTAATTTTTGGGGATTTTTCTGAAAAAAAATGAATTTTCGATGAATAGTGTATTTATTTAAAAAATAAATTAAAAATATTTAGAAAATTATTTTTATAAAATTGAGTTCATTTTTGAAATCAGAGCATTGATATTTGGTTAAGGTGAAATTTTGGGATTTTTCTGAGAAAGTTGAATTTTCAGTGAATAGTAAAAATACAGTTTTAGGGTTTCAGTATGTTTAATGACATCATAACTGTGTCATGATGATTGCATGAGATATTTTATGGGTTGTCCGACCAAAGGTGATGAAATATTGTATGGGGGCCCCATGTGGCCTAACTCCATGGGAAATACCATGGGAGAGCCCATGCTTTTGAGAAAACCACTTGTGAGATGTCCCTTGGCCATTAATGTCATGTCCCCTCACTTTCCCTATAAATACCAAGCCATCCTCTCATCCATTTCGACTCCCCACTCTCCCCCAACAAATTTCTAGTCTCATTACCTCCCAAAGAGTCCTCCCAAGGTGCCCCCAAGCCCTCAAGATCCCAACCATTGAGTTTTAAGAGTTATGTTTTAAGGTAAGGGATCTGACCTCTCTCTTTCTTTTCAAGTAATCTCTTTTATGTCATTTCTTTTATGCTCCATGTTCTTATGTTAAAGGATGTTCTTTAATATTCCTATTACTTCCCTTTTCATGTTCATATAATGGGAGATCCCCTCTTACTCTCATTATTTCGTTTTATGAAGTTTTAAGTGGCGCCGTTAGGCTGCCGAAATTTTTGTAACGGATTCTTTCTCCCTTCTCATTTTTCAAGATCTATTTTCATGTAAAGTCTTTCAAGTTACTTTTTATTATGTTGGGATAGGATCTCTATATCTATCATAATGAAATTTTATGTTATTATTATGAGAGACCCTATTTTATCTCATCAATTCATTTTTTTTGAAGTTTAAGTAACGCTGTTAGGCTGCTAAATTTTTAAGGGATTCTTTCACCCTTCTCATTTTTCAAAGTTCTACTTTCATGTCAAGTCTTTCAAGTTCCTTTTTATTATGTTGGGGTATGATCTCTATATCTATCATACTGATCTTTTATGTTCATATTATGAGATACCCCATTTGATCTCTTCAATTTAGTATTTTGATGTTTTAAGTGGCGTCGTTAGGCTGCCGAATTTTTAAGTGGTTCTTTCACCTTTCTCCTTTTTCAAAGTTCTAATTCTATGTCAAGTCTTTCAAATTCATTTTTATTATGTTGGGGTATGATCTCTATATCTATCATACTGATATTTTATTCTCATATGATGAGAGACCCTATTTTATCTCATCAATTCATTTTTTGTTGAAGTTTATGTGACGCCGTTAGGCTGCCGAATTTTTATAAGAGAAATCTTATTTTTGTCTTACTTCCATGTTTTTAATTTCAAATGGTATGTCCTTAAAATTTCATTACCATGATTCATATCCTTTATGTTCTGTCCCTATACTATTTTTATAGATCATTTATGAGTGGGTGACCCATGTCCCCTCTCTTTTCAACGTTTTCTAAAACCCTGTAACGTAGCCGTTATGCTGCAGAATTTTCATCTCAAAATGCCTCTCTCTTTTTCTAAAAGTTATTTCATGTTATTAAGTGAATCCTAAAAGTTCTTATTTCTACAGGGGTATTCACATATATATCAAAATTTTCTATTTTAAATTCTGGGATTTACATACATGAAACCCGCTTTCCCTTTCCGTGGGTTTAAAGTGACATAAAGATCATGTCTTTAAAGCAGTTTTTAAAACGTTATGATTATGAAATGAAACCCATTTCTTTTATTCTATATGAGTTTTTTATGAAATTATTGATGATTATATATGTGTCTCACATGATAATAAAGGAAAATTTATGGTTGCGCCCTGATAGCGCTCCAATGCATTGGGTAAATACTTAATCTCTAGAGATGACCTTTTAGACTGATACCTTGGTGAATAACCTTGGTAATTTTTAATGACACCTTGGGGATAGACCTTGGTGAAATGAAATGATTTTAAATATTAAATTTTGTATCCACATATTCAAGTTATGAAAAATGTTATTTTTATTATGATATATCTCATAATTTCTTTCTCATGCCTTAAAGTTCTTTTCATGACCTTATTGAAGTATCTCAAGTTCACATGTAAAATGTTTCTCTTGTTTCCCTTACTGGGCCTTCTTCTCACCCTTTATTTTAATGTATTTCCCCAGGTTATGAGATGTAGTAATGAACCTAATATTAACATAATGATAATCCTTTCAATTGTTTAAGAAGAATTTTTTTTTGTTTCATGTATTAAGTTCCTGGTTTCCAACACACTGAACCTTAAAGATCCTCAGTTTTGTATAATGTAATGAAAGTTTATGTGACAAAAATGCGGGATGCTATAGTTGGTATCAAAGGATGGTTTAGTTATTTTTGGAAATTAGGATATGAAAACTTTAGGAATAATACTATAGAAAAGTTTATATATAGGAAATCTTCCTGGTATTTTGGTGAGTATTGAGTAATGGGTTGCCAAGAAAATACATCCCTGTCTGGATATGAGCAGGTAGAGGTGGATCTGGCACAGATGTACATTGGGGTAAAACCCAAAAACACCGCTTTGAGCTAGACTCAAACAGGAACTGGTACATGACAATGGGACTTGCTGCACTCTTGGTTACGACACTCCCGGGGGATATGCTTTGGTAAATTAATAAGCTTAGTATGAATCATTGTTAAAGGAACAAATATAAAATAAAATAAAGATTCACATAAGAATATATGATCATGGATAACCTAGATGGGAACCTAGGGGATCAAAATTTAGGGTATACTTTTCTTCTACAAGTTATCCTTATATGCTTTAAGTTCCTTTTCATGATTATTGGCTAAGTATTTAAGCCCCTAATTATACTTTCTCTTCTTAGTTAATGGTGGGAAATGGAAGAACATGTCACAACAACCAATGTGATAGGAAATGCGACGATTGCCATATTAATATGAAAGAGATGATTAGGGGATTAAAAGATTATTATTATTTTGGAAGACATTCACTATTTTGAGGACCCTATATGATCGAAGTAAATATATTACTATGGTATTTTCGTTTAGGAGTAAAGGTTCACTTATATTTCGAAGAATCGATGAATTTAAGGTGGAATTATAGTAATTTAGGTTACTTATAAGAATGATTAACCTATCTTGGGTAAAATATGTTTAGGTTAGCTACTTTTGTTTTAAGATGTTAGGAGTGGTTGATGTTGTTTGTAGATGAACAATGAAGTTTATTTTGGAAGACAATGTTATCAAATCCTTCTTGTATTTCGGTTTCAATCTTAGTTTGGTTTATTTGAGGAATTTTAAGGACCGTTATTTATGGAATGGTCTATGATGAAATTTGGGTAGTACCATGGAACTTTGAAGATTTAAAATTAGTTTCCATTCCTATGGGATTATTTCTTTTTGAAGAGTTGTTTTACCTTACCCTTTCTATTTTTTGGATAATGTTTAAAGATAGAAGAAATATATAGTTAATATTTTTTGGATTATGTGATTATATAGAAGATGATTCTTGTGATTTGATGAGACCAAGTAGTTTTTAATGCTCATCGTTTGGAGAAAATATTAGTTTTGGTAGAAACTTATTAAAGGATGAAACTCTACATGAAGGTAGGTATATTTTCTTATGTTTTTGTTCTATCTAGTAAATTAACTCCTCAAAATTATAGAAAGGAACGTAAAACAAAAACGTTGTTGGTTTATGTTTCCTACTAGGTAATCAAAGACCGTTTACACACATCATAAGTTTGGGATTTTCTTGTGGTTAACTTTCTTCTAATCATATTTTCTATCACTCTCCCTCATAACTTGACCCTTTGTTTTTTCTTCCATATCCATGTTTTCCTACATGGAATCCTAGTATGGGTTAACTCGGGTGGCCTTTGTACTTTCTTTTCTTTCTTTTAAAGTAATAGTGTTACTGACTCTTTTTCTGATGTGGTACTTTCAATGAAATTTCAAAACCCAATTTTAAAAATTGTGAGGAATCAATTTCTTAAGGGGGGAAGATTGTAACGACCCGAAGTTTTGAATAAATCTTTTTTCATAATTTTATGTGTTATTTTATTTTATTTTTATACTCAACAAAAATGTTTCATTTGATAACATGAGTATAATTAAAATGAGACTGTTGGGTTTTGACTGTTATATGACCATTGGTCAATATGACCGCTATAAACTAAACGTTTTAATTATTGTCTCTAAATACAAGTAATCTTGGTAAATTATTATAGAAAGAAGATTTGATGGCCTCACCCAGTAGTCTTGGACCGATCGAAGCCCATCTAACCGAACTTGGGAAGGAGGTAGCACCATTGGGCTTTGCTCTGGAACAAACCCAAGACGAACTTCATTGTGTGAAGCTAGAATAGAATCGCCTTCACGAGAAGTTCAAACTGAAAGAAATTACTACTCGTGCGATGTTGTCCGAGCCTCCCTCGGATTCTCTCACCTTATCACACCTTACACTTAGGTCCTATGCTAGTGTGATAAGGGGCTATGTAAGGAGACCATAACAGCCTTGTGTAATCCTTTATTTTAAATAAAAATTGGGATTTCTTCTTATGATGATGTTTATGACTTTTCAAATGTCCGGATAAATATAGTATGCATATTTTGGATGAATTTTAGTGAAAGAATATTTTAAAAAAAATTTATGTAAACCTTAAATAATTAAAAATGTGTAATGATTTTCAAAAAATGTTCTTTTACAATTATCATCAGTAAAAAATTTAGAGTCTAATAAGATCAACTTAATTTTTGATGAATAGTAAATTATGAATAGTGATTTTATGCTTAGGATTAGTAATGTGACCAAATGGATTAGTAATCTCACTTAAAGAAAGTGTTAATATAATCTAGGCACCTTGATTAAGTAATGTGATTCAATAAAATGGTTAACTAACGGTTTCATAAATTATTATTCAAGTATTAGTTTTTTTCAGGTTAATAGTGTTTTTTAATTAAAAATTAAATTAAAAATATTTAGAAAATTTTTTTATAGAATGGATTCAACTCAGAGCATCGATATTATGTTAAGGTAATTTTTGGGGATTTTTCTGAAAAAAATGAATTTTCAGTGAATACTGTATTTATTTAAAAAATAAATTAAAAATATTTATAAAACTATTTTTATAAAATGGAGTTCATTTTTTAAATCAGATAATTGATATTTGGTTAAGGTGAAATTTTGGGATTTTTCTGAGAAAGTTGAATTTTCAGTGAATGGTAAAAATGCAATTTTAGGGTTTCGGTATGTTTAATGACATCATTATTGTGTTATGATGATGTCATGAGATATTTTATGGGTTGGCCGACCAAAGGTGATGAATTATTGTATGGGGGGACCATGTGGCCTAGCTCCATGGGAAATATCATGGGAGAGCCCATGCTTTTGAGAAAACCACTTGTGAGGTGTCCCTTGGCCATTAATGCCTTGTCCCCTCACTTTCCCTATAAATACCAAGCCATCCTCTCATCCATTTCGACTCCCCACTCTCCCCCAACGAATTTCTGGTCTCATTACCTCCCAAGGAGTCCACCCAAGGTGCCCCCAATCCCTCAAGGTCCCAACCATTGAGTTTTAAGAGTTACGTTTTAAGGTAAGGGGTCCGACCTCTCTCTTTCTTTTCAAGTAATCTCTTTTATGTCATTTATTTTATGTTCCATGTTCTTATGTTAAATTATGTTATTTTATATTCCTCTTACTTCCCTTTTCATGTTCATATAATTATAGATCTCCTATTACTCTCATTATTTCGTTTTATGAAGTTTTAAGTGGCGTCGTTAGGCTGCCGAAATTTTTTGTAACGGATTCTTTCTCCCTTCTCATTTTTCAAGATCTATTTTCATGTAAAGTCTTTCAAGTTCCTTTTTATTATGTTGGGGTATGATATATATATCTATCATATTTAACTTTTATGTTAATATTATGAGAGAAACTATTTCATCTCATCAATTCATTTTTGTTGAAGTTTAAGTGACGCCGTTAGGCTGCTGAATTTTTAAGGGATTCTTTCACCCTTCTCATTTTTCAAAGTTCTAATTTCATGTCAAGTCTTTCAAGTTACTTTTTATTATGTTGGGTTATTATCTCTATATCTATCATACTGATATTTTATGTTCATATGATGAGAGACCCCATTTTATCTCTTCAATTCAGTATTTTGAAGTTTTAAGTGGCGTCGTTAGGCTGTCGAATTTTTAAGTGGTTCTTTAACCTTTCTCCTTTTTCAAAGTTCTAATTCTATTTCAAGTCTTTAAAGTTCCTTTTTATTATGTTTGTGTATGATCTCTATATCTATAATACTTATCTTTTATGCTCATATGATTATATGCCCTATTTGATCTCATCAATTCATTTTTGGATGAAGTGTATGTGACGTCGTTAGGCTGCCGAATTTTTATAAGAGAAATCTTATTTTTGTCTTACTTCTATGTTTTTCATTTCAAATGGTATGTCCTTCAAATTTCATTACCATTATTCATATCCTTTATGTTCTGTCCCTATACTATTTTTATAGATCATTTATGAGTGGTTTACCCATGTCCCCTCTCTTTTCAACGTTTTCTAAAACCCTATAACGTAGTCGTTATGCTGCAGAATTTTCGTCTCAAAATGCCTCTCTTTTTCTCAAATTTATTTCATGTTATTAAGTGAATACTCAAAGTTCTTATTTATACAGGGGTATTCACATATATATCAAAATTTTCTATTTTAAATTCTGGGATTTACATACATGAAAACCTCTTTCCCTTTCCGTGGGATTAAAGTGACATAAAGATCATGTCTTTAAAGCATTTTTTAAAACGTTATGATTATTAAATGAAACCCATTTATTTTTATGCTATATGGGTTTTTTATGAAATTATTGATGATGATATATGTGGCTCACATGATAATAAATGAAAATTTAAGGGTGCGCCCTGATAGCGCTCCAATGCATTGGGTAAAGACTTAATCTCTAGAGATGACATTTTAGACTGATACCTTGGTGAATAACCTTGATAATTATTAATGACACCTTGGGGATGGACCTTGGTGAAATGAAATTATTTTCAATAATAAATTTTGTATCCATATCTTCAAGTTATGAAAATTTTTATTTTTATTATGATATATCTCATGATTTCTTTCTCGTGCCTTAAAGTTCTTTTCATGACCTTATTGAAGTATCTCAAGTTCACATGTAAAATGTTTCTCTTGTTTCCCTTACTGGGCCTTCTGCTCACCCTTTCTTTTGATGTATGTCTGTAGGTTATGAGATGCAGTAATGAACCTAGGATGAACATAAGGATAAGCCTTTCAAGTGTTTAAGAAGAATTTTTTTTTGTTTCATGTATTAAGTTCCTGGTTTCCAAGACACTAAACCTTAAAGATCCTCAGTTTTGTATAATGTAATGAAAGTTTATGTAACAAAAAGGCGGGATGTTATACCTGTGGACCCAAAGCCTTATGAATCCCCTACCAGACCCAAGAAGTAAAACGGTCATCCCTATCTGAAATAATGGAGTGTGTAACTCCATGTAGACGTACAACCACTCAGTTGTACAACCATCCCATCTCATCAACACTAAAGGTCTCCTTAATCGGTAAGAAGTGAGAAACCTTTGTGAGTCTGTCAATGACAACCCAAACTGCATCATTTCCTCGAGGTGACCTAGGCAACCCTGTCACAAAATCCATCGCGACATCATTACACTTCCACTCAGGAATGGAAAACTACTACAAAATCCCTACTGGTCGCTGATGCTCTGCCTTCACCTACTGACAGGTGGAACACATCATGATGAAACCAGAAACATCTCTCTTCATGCCAGACCACCAATAATGTCGGTGTAGGTCATGATATATCTTGGTGACACCAGGATGAACTGCCCAAACTGGGGAATGAGAGTCCCGCATCAGCTCCTCACGTATGTCTACTGGCACCCAAACGCGCCCATGAAAACACAAGATCTCATCCTTGCCTATGGTCCATCCAGGAATGGGTTCCTCTCCTAACACACTCTCCCGTGGGACTAGGCCTTCCAAATATGATAGTTGCCTCATTCGCACTCGATCAAGAAGAGTAGAGGTAACAGCTACATAAGAAAGAAAAGCATGTGCTTGTCTATCGTGCACCTCAAAATGCATCTCAGAGAACATATCCATAAGCTACCACTCACTACTAGCCTCTTGAACTGCCTGTATCTGAGTTCTCCTGCTCAGTGCATCATCCACTACATTGCCTTTCCCAGGTATATAGGCAAGCTCAAAGTCAAAGGAATGAAGGTACTCAACCCACCTTCACTGTCTCAAGTTCAGGTCATGTTGAGTGAAGATATACTTGAGACTCTTGTGATCAGTTAAAACTACAAAATGATCTTCCAAAATATAGTTTATAAAACATTGTAAATCATGAACAACTATATCCAACTCGAGATCAAGTGTTGGTTAATTACTCTCATGTGGACTTAACTGCCAAGATTAGTATGCAATGACTCCTTCCCCCTGCATAAGCACATCTCTCAGACTGATACCTGAAGCATCATATTAAATAGTATAGCTCTTACCCAGCTCTAGAAATACTAGTATCGATGCTGAATTCAACCTCTCTTTCAGCTCCTAAAAGACTGACTCACAATATTCTAACCATAAGAACTTTTCACCCTTCTTAGTCATTCCCGTTAGTGGCACTGCAAAGCGTGAAAAGTTATATATGAAATGTATGTACTAACCATCCATCCCTAAAAAACTTCATACCTCAAAGATGTTCTCTAGATTCTCCCAGGAAACTACAGCTCTCACTTTCTCTGGGTCTACTGATACTCCTGTCTATGAGATAACATGATCCAAGAAGTGAATCTTGTCCATTCAAAAGTGGCATTTTGAGAGCTTAGCATATAACGGATGCTCTCTCAGTGTACACAAAATGATCTCAATATGGGTATAATGGTTGTGTCGAGTGTGAGAGTACACTAAGATATCATCCAAGAATACTACCACAAAGGAATCCAAGTATGGATGGAACATTCAGTTCATTAGTGCCATGAAAACTACAGGTGCTTTCGTGATACTGAAGGGCATAACCACATACTCGTATAGATTATACCTGCTCTGGAAGACTGTAAGAGGTATATCAGAGGGTCTAACATGTAACTGATGGTAACCGGATCTCAAGTCAATCTTTGAAAACACCCAGGCTCCTCGAAGCTGATCAAAGAGATCATCAATCCTCGGTAAGGGATATCGGTTCTTGACCTTCAATTAGTTCAACTTCTGATAATCCACACAAAGTCTGAGGGTATTGTCTACCTTATTCACAAATAGGATAGGCGAACACCAAGGAGAAGTATTGGGTCAGATGAAACCCTTTGCCTACAACTCCTCAAACTGCTTCTTGAGCTCCTGTAACTCTGGTGTAGCCATCCTATAGAGAGGAATAGACACTGGTGCCACTCCTGGCACAATCTCAATAGAAAATTCCACCTCACTCCAGAGGAAAACCTGAAAATTCCTCTAGAAAGATGTCCTTGAAATGATCCACCACTGGAGGAAAGTCCATTTGTGAAGTCCTCTGGTCATCCAGATATAAACTAGCGATCTGGGCTGTAACTCTCCCTAACCCATGATGCTCGGGTCCCACTCTGCTCGCCTAGACATCCCATTCTCCCTTATGAAGAAACGATCTACCCTTTGGTGATGTGAAACTCACCCTACAACGATATCAGTTGATGATATCCTAGAAGAAAACTAACTAGTCCATTTCGAGAATGACAACATAGATCGTCATCTCTGGGACATATAGGTCCCATAAGAAGTGACACCCACCAACCTCAAGAGGGCACTCCTTGCACTAACGTACACTAGCCATTCCTATCCCCAACGGGGTGTCTAGCATCAAGATATCATTAGAATAAAGGATACCACGCCTGAGGCTCTCCACAATAGTAAAAGATATAAAGCTATGGGAAGCCCTTGTATCGAAAAGAGTATAAGCTAAAACTGAGGCAACAAGAATGGTACCTCGAACTGTAGAGGGTTCGAGATCCTTATCCTACTAAGCCTGCTCCACTACAAAAGTCTGGCATGTCCCATGGACCTGTGACCCTGCCTGACCACTTTGAGTTGATCCACCCTGATGTCATTGAAAGCCTGGCCCCTGACTACCACGGTCGTGACCTCCACCTCAGCCTGAATGGCCAGAAGAACTCCAGTTCCCATACTGATGAGAAACTAGTGGGGCTGCTCCTGAATGAGGAGTCATAGAAGACCCCTATCACTAACCGTTGGTGAGAATATCTGATAGAAGTGTTGAAGATTCCCCATCTTACCACAATATCGGCACTCCACTGGGTCTCTCGTTCAATGTGGCCTCGTATTCCCACTCTTCCCGCATTGGTTGCACACCACCTGGCTACCAGAAGAAGTGTCTCGCCTCCTTGGATCACCGTGCGAAGACCCTCTATGGCGCTTCTTGCTGTCAATAGAAGGGATACTAACTCTAGATGTCAAGCCGCCATTTCTCAAAACTTATAATCCCTCAAATGTTTCTCCGTGATCAGTGCCTGGTTGACTATAGAAGTGATGGAAGTCAACCAAAAGATGTTCACCTGAGATCAGATGCCATGCCTGAGACCATCCTCAAACTTCCTGGCCAGGAATAACTCATCATATCCTGGGATGGGCGTGAAGCGCTACAACTCTATGAAGCGATAAGAATACTCCATAACTGAAATAGTACCTTGCTTCAGACTCATGAATTCTCGGGCTCAATTGGTCCTCAAAGTCTCCAGATAGAAGTAGTTGTAGAAGGCATGCTGGAACTCATCCCAGGCCATAATCTATAGGAATCCCGCCTATGAGATCACATCCCACCATCTCTTGGTGGAATCACATAGCATGTAAGTAGAGAGCTTCACCCTCCTCTCTGGAGGTGTCTCCAGGTGATCAAATATTGAAAGCATGGCTTCTATCCATGACTCTGCAGCCTGAGGTCCTCCTTCCCCTATGAAGGTGGGAGGATGCTGCTACCGGAAAACCCGTGTCAGTTATTCCATAGAAGGGGCGGGATGCGGTATGCCTCAGAAGGTCTGCATGAACCTCATAAACCCCTCTCAAAACTCTGCATCAGCACCTGTGTCTGGAATGATGGTTGGTGACAAGACTGGAACAACTGGACGATCTATAGGTAGTCCTTGATCAGTCATGTCTGGTGGCTGATGGCCTTGCAACTGGCGTACAACTGGAAGACGTCTCGGTGGCGTGACTCTGCAAGGTCAAGTGCACACCTCAGATCAAGATTAACAGGGACTAAAACTTAGAAGTGTAATAAGGGAACAGGAGAAGGAAAACATTCAAGTTTTTCAAAACATGGGTACATGGCGTGTTTAATGCCTAAACAGTGTGTTCTCTGAAGCCTTTCACATGGTGTATACTCCTGCCACAACTGGTCGTGTAGCACCCCAAACACATGGCGTGTTGTCCAAACGCACGGCGTGTACTTGACTTCTATTCCCATACCTGAGTTCTTCTACATGGCTAAGCCACATAGTTCTCCTAGAAGAAGACAACATGGCATGTTCATTCCAGACACGTCGTGTACTAGATGAGCTTCACCAACCCGTGTTGTTAGTGACACGACCGGATACATGGCTCACACTACATGGCGTGTTCCAAATGGACATGACGTGTACAAGAAGATTTAACCGACCTTTGTTGCTCGCTACACAGCTGGATACATGGTTCTACAACACGGCGTGTACATCTGGAACACAACATGTTCTACCAAGATGTCCCAACCCCATGTTTTTGCCCACATAGCCAGTGACACTATTTGAGATTACACGGCGTGTACATACAGTACACGGTGTGTACTTAAGAAAAACAGTTTGTTCCTGAACATAAGAACACATGGCATGTAATCAACAATACACGCCGTGTATTTTGGGTTTTTCCGGACAGTAAGCCTCTGAAACTACTCCGGAACCCATAAAAACACTGAAACAAACATTGAAGGTGAAAAATTTTGATCTGTGAGGGCCCATACTCCCCAAAAATAAAAGCTTGGCATCATATACATGTCATATACAAGGAAAAAAGTCAATGATCCACCAAATTCCGATTCATGAGGGCCCATAACATCTCAAGAACCAAATTTTGGTATTCATTCAAAAAAACCTTACACAATGAAATACCCAATAAAAAGTAGGTATTATATCAAGTCATATATCACAACAGCATGCATATCTATCACAACATCTATCACAACAACATGAAATCACCAATTCACCCTAAATGGCTTGACAATAATGCATGGTATGTGATTTATAGTAGGTGCCTATATAATGCATGAGATGGAATACCCTAATATCATCGGGTTGTGATAGAAATAGAACCTTAATAACATCAACAATAACTGCACAAAACTTGTGAATCACTCAAGATGAAATCTAATCAACTATAATATTTTCAAAACCAGAAAAAATGAAATAATGAGGTATATTGGCTTTTCCCTATACACGGGTTAGCTACTCCCGAGAACAGCTTATTACCAAGTACTTATTATTTCCTATCCCTGGATATAGGCTCAAAATAGTAAGTCAATAAGAAAAGAAATCATCTGATAACACTTTGTAACGTCCCGGTTATAGAAGCCGCACAAAGGTTCCCCATACCCAGTTGGTCATATGACCTCAAGCGCATTTCCCCAAATTCCAGAGGTTGCCGACTAGCAGCGAGGGCCTTGGGTGTGATAGTGGGGAAACTATGCCCTCATTGGCAGAGTAACACAGTGGAAGAAAAAAATGGAAATAACAGAAACAATGATGATAACATACAATCGTAAACAGCGGAAGACTGATGAAGAAACAACTAGAGCACATATATAAAATGATGCATGATACGTAGGTCTAGGAAAACATCCAAACAGGCCGCAATTCTGAATACAGTACTAATCCAAAGTGCAAAATAAAAGCAATTAAACAACTCCTCAGCATCGCAAGCAATAGCTTGGTCCCTTTCTCTCCAGCTCCATGGTAATCAAGTACCTAAAGTAGAAGGGTTCTTACCCTTATCTATACCTACAACAATATAATCTATTTTGGCCCAAAAACATGACCCAAACAGGGTGTGAGACTAAATCCTAGTAGGCCGCCACCAAAAGATATGTGCCTAATAGTTAGTGAGTATATTGAAGGTAATAAGTAAAATGAAGCAGTAAACAAGGAAGTACTGAATAGTAATAATTACACAATTTCAAAGCATTCAATTCCACATATCAATTAAGTATCTAATAAAGTATGTAACCCTCTGGGAGTACTCACAGCCTAACCCCTATGGTTTAATCAAACAACACAAGCATGCAGCTAAACACAATGGTAACCCTTTGGGAAGTACTTGTAACATCCCAAGTAAGTAATGAATAATAGATTTTTTATCTATTTATATTTATAAATTAGATAGTGTTTTAGAGGTTTAAAATGAGAATAAATCCAATCTTAAGCATTGAATTCTCTAATATTTTTAAAAGATTGTTTTACCGCCTTTTGATGGCGAACCATTTTTAAATCTATATTTTGAAAATTTTATAAGATCTATTTGTCAAAAGAAACTTATTATTTAGTATTGGGACATTGAAATTTACTTTGGATAAATGTTTGGTATTTTTCTGACAATGTTCATTTTTTTATGAATAGTGAAAAATACTGCATTTTACTTCAAAACTGCTTTTTCATCTAATTTAATTATATGGATAGATTGTCATTTTAATTGGTTTTAAAGTTTAATTAGAACATATTTTTACCATTTAATCTAATTTTGGTCATTTTAATTAATTTCACTTTGGTATTGGGCATAAACAAGTGTCAAACTTTTGATAGATATTGTTTGTAAAAAACCCGCTATTTGTTTTGACAACGGGGATTATTTTTAAATTAATTACTACAATTTCTGTGTTTAGAATTTGGTAAAATGGATTCCATATTTGGAATCATAAGGTCCAAATTATTTAATTAAGACTCTTTTGTTTTTTGACATTATGACTAGTAATGACGGTAATTATCTTTAATTATCATGATTAATTAGTAATCAGGTAGTTAAGGGTAATAAAATAATATCATAATAATATAAAATGACCCCAACATGTGTTCTAATGCCACTAGATGTGTCATGGCCGACCATGGTATTCCTTGTTCCAACTTTGGGACCCCATGGAATCACTTTTGTGTGATAGTGACATTTTATCTTTTTATTTTTAAAAAACGTTAAATATAACAAAAGTATGTAACACCTAAGTAAAAAACTTTAAATTTTGTCTAAATAAATGATATATTAGACTATAAATAGTCATTGGAAATATAAAAATATTTCCTACATCATGGTATTTTTTTATAATTTTAAGACATTAAATAAATTAATTTATTTATGACACCATGATGATGCAGCGATTACCTCATTAATGAACGATTTAAATAAAATGAAAAGATAATGTAAAATATAAGACTTTCACTTGTCAAAAACCTATTGTATGGGTGGATTTTGAACCCTTATCACCTTATCCTAGAAATATATCATTTTGGGGCCTTTAAAATCCAAAACTCATTTTAAAATAAAGTAACATTTCATGAATTTCTAAGAGTGTCCCTCCTCCCTCTTCTAAAAGGCCCCCACCTCTACCCCCTTACCCACACCTATCAAGCCATTAGCTCAGCCAAACTCTGCTCATTTTATCTCTCCATGTCCCTCTCTTCATCATAGAATCCTTACCTTAGGCAGAAAGCTCTTCAAGAAACCCTTTTGGTTCAAACCAATGGGAGTTATCCGATTTAAAGGTAATGTCTTCTCTTATGTTCTTTTGTTTTATTTTGCTTCTACAACCCCCTAAACTCTTTTTATTACTTTATTTTTTAACAACACCAGTATCTTAAATATACTAGGATGTTGTTATGAGAATTATTTTATTTATACTTCCACACACTTCCGTCTAATGGTTAAAGAACATATTGTTTCTGTGAGTGACGAATTACTGCCTCATGAAACAATGATTGTTCAATATTCTTTTAGCACCTTTAATGGTGGCCATTAAGATGTCACTTTATTTATATATGATATATATTATGTTTATGTTTTCCTTATTCTTATTTATTTTTCATTTATGACATACCTTTATGGTTTCCATTACGGGTAAACGCAGTATCTTCATTTTAGGAAGTGCGGACTACCGCCCCCTCAAAGTGATTTGAATCGTTAATGCCATATGTGGGACGTATAAAGGATTTAGTTAATGATATTATATATTATATTATACTGGAAATATAATATACTTTTATATAATTATTATTTTATTCCATTAAATACGAAATATAAATGAAATTAGCGTTCATGCATACGTACGGCTTACCGTCTCTATGAACGGTGCATTTCATTTCTTACCTCTAAATGTTATGTAATATTATAAATTCCTGTATATACAGGATATATATGATATACATGATACCTACATCATGAATATAATTCTGTATATAATTGATATTTTACCACATGAACAACTTCTAATTATAAGAAGTTTATTTTTGACTCAAGTACCAAAGGTTGACAAAACGACCGTTATTAACTTAAGTAATTACATAATGTTCATAACATGGTAATAAGTGATATAAAAGGAATAATGAACTTGAAAAAGGTTCTTAAGAAATTATAAATTAACTCTAGTTTATTATTCAGGAGATTAATGAAAAATCGAGTCAAGTCGGACATGAGGTAAGGGACTTCGTATCAATCTCCTTTCATTGAGTCATATTTTGTTTTATACACAACTTTATTTTATACGGTGTATAAAATCCTTTGACTTTTACTTTTATTCAAAAGGAATCTTTTTATACGA
This sequence comes from Viscum album, assembly GCA_963277665.1. Classification (NCBI taxonomy): domain Eukaryota; kingdom Viridiplantae; phylum Streptophyta; class Magnoliopsida; order Santalales; family Viscaceae; genus Viscum; species Viscum album. The sequence goes on along the minus strand of OY728130.1, from coordinate 1,290,542,267 downwards.
TTCATTTTACTAAACGAAAAAAGGGAATTTTTTTGTCTTACGTATGCGGCGACAATGAATTCTCCGCCGCCGTGACCATTATTTGAGTTTCGGCTTCTTCTATAAGCCATAACTTTTTTTAATGAAAAATAAATACCATGTTTTAATTTTCTTTTATTGAAAATGGTTTTGATATTTTTTTTATTATATAAATGTGTTTTATTGATATCTTGTGATTAAAATGTGGAAATTTTATGTTACCTTTAAACATGTTTTATGTGATGCGATTATGTTATGGTTCTTGGGAATTGTTTATGAAGACGGGTGGTTCCGTGATAAACTAAGGGCAGGTGAGACCGTGATAGCTCTCCAATGCATTGGGTAACGTGAAGGAGTTAAACGCTAAGGTTTATCTGAAGAGATTTAGGGAATATACCGTAATGGGTATTCCAAACGTAACCATGAGGGTTACTCCCTGCGTAAGAATGTTATGAATGCCTCAAGTTAACTTTATGTCTTATGGTTTCTATGAGTTGTTCATAAATCTTATGATTTAATGAGGTATGTTAAAGTACTTATATTCTATGAATAATGTATGATTTCATTGATTCTTATGTATACATGGACTAAGGTTTTCTTTTCGTATTTTTATATCCCTTACTGAGCTTTTTATGCCTATCCCAAGTTTTTGAAATGTTTTTCACGGGTCAAGGGAATGGTACATGATGTTATGATAGTGTCGAGGAAGTGTCAAGAAAGAATCCATGTTTTATTTTAGATATGTTTCCTTTTATAGGAAAAGTGAATATTGTCTTTTATGTAACCACCTTGTTTAAATGTGGAATATAATGCATGATTTATGATCTAATTCTCTAAAACTCTAAACCTGAAAAGATCCTCAATGTGTATTCTTGTAATAACTAAAGATTAAGTAACTTTTAAGGCTGGGGCCATATAGTACTCATAGCCTAACCCCTCTCATTCAAACAAACAAGTACAAGCAACCCTCTAGGAATTACACACATTATAACCCCTCTGGTTCAGCTTAAGTATAGACTCTCTGAGGAAGCACTTGCCGCCAATTCCTCTTATAGTCTCGTATCAGTAACTAAAGGCACTCGGGGGGAAGCACTTATATCACATTCCCCATGTGGCCCACATCGAGGAACTACAGACACTCTGAGGAAGCACTTAATTCAATTCCCACTTATGGTCTCGCATCATAATAGTAAAACAGACACTCTGGAGAATCTCTTACATCCATTCTCTCTATGGTCTACTACAGTATGTTCTCAAAGCCCTGTGAAAATCAAATGAGCAAAGCAATTCATAGAGGCCAAAGTGAACCTCAATAACTACTTATCTAACAATATACAACATAACAACATGTCAGGTAAAATAATCACACCATCTTAAAATACTAGGCATGGGAAAAACAATAGCAGCCTATCAAGTAGACTAGGACAAACGGCTAAAACAAGCAAACATGCATGGTAAAACACTTCTAAAGCATATAAATTAACCCTATTCACATTCAATTAACCTCTACTAAAGCATACAAGTATAGCAGGCAATTTACAGGGTTAAAACCGTAAACACACAATACCCCAATCAAGGGTATTGGGCACTTTTGCACATATAACTCAAAGACTAACTACGTAAAGTCACAAACCACCTACCTAAGTGTTGGTAGATCGATATACATGAACCTAAAACCTTTAATCACCAAAAAACGTTGTAGATCTACAAAAACTTCTAAAACATTCAACGGAAGATAACTCTTGAAAGAGGAAGATTCAGGAAACGATGCTCTAGATGAAGGAAGATCTTATCGAGGCAATCCTAGAGCAATCAATGGTAGTTGAATCGGAGATCGGATGCTCAATCAGGGGCTCGGGGAAAGATTGTGGTCGTATGGTCTCTCTCAGATGAACCAGACCTAGAAGGAGATGGTTCTTTCCATCAGACGCAACCCTAGTGTGTTTAATGAAAAAAAGAAAGTACACGGCATGTAATTTGGAAGTACACGGCGTGTACTTGCCTTTACCGGCCCTCGCATTAAGCGGTCTTCAGGTCACCATACACGGTCGTGTGCACAGCTGCTACACATCCAGCACACAGCTTCCGGCGGTAACCAAGTACACAACATATACTTATAAAGTACACGGTGTGTACTTCAAAAATTTCCAGAAAATTTCTATTTTTCTCAAAAACACCATAAAAGAAAAACATACCTGAAAAGAAGATATGGATTCTTACAACCCTACTCTAACTCACCATATACCATCAAGGGGTAATGGATTTCCACCCATCTCCTGCTCACCGTAATATCTTTAGAGGGAATGGAACTCCACCATTCTCTAGTTAACCATAATATCGTTAAGGGGGAATATCATCCCACCCTATAATCAGATAAAATATATCACAAACAATGGAGTTAGATACTCACTTGAACCCCACATACATTCCCCAAGTTGGCCTCTCAAGATCCCGACCTACTCCTGAAATCACATCAATACTAGGATATCACCATGATATCCACCCTATACTAATCCCCTCTAGGGATTACATAATACTGGGGCACCGATTATGGTCCTCTAAGTTACATCCGAATATAGAAACCTCGTAAGGGTGCCTTACTTTATTTACTAATTATAGGTTTAAATCCCATCACATAGAGGGAATAGAATCTCATAACGTAATTGTGATCACATCATGGTATAACTAGCCACACTATCAAAGTAATATAGGAATCACACAAAAAGGATGGCATAACAATCATCATACTTCCAAGGTCAATCTAGGTGGATCCTATCACCAAACTTACTCACAAAACCTTTCCATGGTGTCTTTTCTAGGGTACACACAAATAATAGTGGGGGAGGAACCCTAAACCCATGCCCACTCATCTATCCAAGAGGCTCTCAAGTAATTTTTTGCATCATATTGTCTACCTATAGGCCAACCATTCCAAATTTATCACTCTCACTTACACAAGCAGGACTAAGGGAACCTACCCAAGGATTATTATGTTCATTTACTTCATTTATACCACTTTAGGGTTCTTTATATCTCATAAAACATATTTATATTTTAACCCTCAACCATCAACAGCCAATACATGAACCTACTATCCAAGGTTCCATCGAGGCCCAAAACACTTTAATTATTTCCATGGGTTTTTTAAATAGAAATTCATTTTCAATTTTGTGGTTAATCTCACAAAAGTGGTGATTCCTGATATCACATGCACATAACAAATGAATAAACTTTAGGGATATTCTTAGGAACCACCAACTTCATACACTGAGTTATTATCTTTATGTTCAATGTCATCCTTCATCTCTTAATATCATCTAAACCTAGACAGAAATCACCCATCAACACAAATCCTTAACCCCATCAATAATCATTTAATAAACTACAAAACAATTTATAGTAAATTTTAATTTTTATACCATAATTAATATTTAGGGACTTTTTAAAGAAAACCTTATCATTGATCTATCAAAGATAAAATCTTAAGAAAAGGGGTGAGAACTACATTTGGTATCAAGTCAAACCTATAATACAAAAAATCACTAATTTACCATCCCAATATGTCAATAAATTTTACCTTAAATGATACAAAACTCTAAATAAATCAAAGAATTTATATATCTATTTGAATATACACAAAACTTTGTGTGATCATCCTCCATAGATATAGTTTAACTAATACAATAAAAATCCCCATAATTTAGGATGATTCCTCCATTATAATTATCATTTAAAACCCTCACCTAAATTTATAAAATCAACATTAATAAAAAAATGAAAACAACTTAAGAAGATTCAAGTAAAGCTGAGAGATTTTCCTCAATCTATACTCCAGAACCAATGGTACTCGAATCTAAAAAGAATCAAAAGAGATATCTCTTGGATTAAATAGGAGGAATGGGTGGGATTATTAGAATGTTAATTACCCTTTAAGTGGACTAAAACATCTTTTTATCTCATTTTAACATTTTATTAATATTTTAGAAAATTTTGGAAAAGATCAAAATTTCAAAATTTTGAAAAAATCTTTAACCCCCTAAAAATATATATTATATATCAACCTAAACTCCATTCGTAATATATATAAAATATTATGTATAATGTATATAGATAATGTATCACATATAAAAACTTATGCATCATAGAAGTTTAAAAAAAAATCCCAACTCCCCCTTCATATGTAATATATTTAAGAAAACTTAAGGTTTTTCTCTTAGGAAAAACTTCATACATACTATTTTAAGTCACGTGAAATATAATTTTCTAAGGCAGAACCCCATACATAATATTTTTCTAATATGTAAATTTTATCCTTAGGATATTTTTAATATGTAACATATTTTTCTCATATGTAGTATCTTCATTCAATACGTAAGATTTTCCCTTTTGGAAAAACCTATACATAATATTTTTCCCATATGTAATATTCTCTCAATGCATGAGGTTTTACTTGATCTATAATTTTCAAAGGTAATATATTTCCTAATACATAAGGTTTTTCCATTAGGAATATTCTCATTCATAACATTCTTAATCCATGTGTAATATATTACTTCATATATAATATATTTTACTTAATAAAATCTTGATATGAAATATATTTAGCTCATATGTGATATATTCATATCTATATATAAGGTTTTTCACTTAAATAAAAAACCTAACATAATATATTTCATTCATGAATAACATTTTTCTACCATTAAAAAATATTATTAATTCCATATGTAACATATTTTATTCTTCCCCATGAGGTATGTAAGGTTTTAGACTTGGGAAAAATTTCATGCATAAGTTTTTATACTTAGATAGTTTTTAAAAAATCTAAATAACTTGAAAATACAAAAAAATCATTCTAAAACCCCCTATATTTATTTTTAGAACCTATAAGACCTCCTTAAACATTCCCACTGCTGAAATTTAGTAGCAAAGTATCCCCTAATCTATCCAACTCTGAGAGGTAAATTCCCAGCCTATTTTGATACTACAGAAACATCTTTGGGGTCCAAATTCACTTGGGTGGTCCAAAATCCAACCTAAAATGATATTTTTGAATTCCAATCCATATATAATAGCACAAAAATTTAAACATTTAGTTTTAAACAAATTAAATAGGTTTAGGGTTTTTGAAAAAAATCAAATATGCCCATACCAAAACTGTTTTGGGATCTTACATATATATTAAAAGTGGTAATCATTTTAGTGGGACCATATTTAATAAAATTACTTATTATATTTAAAACATGATACTCATAAAATAAAATATTCTATTATAAATATAAATTAAATCATCACCATCCAACCTAACTTTAACATCATACCTATAAAAATAAGAATCTTGATGTAAGAAACATATTAAATTAGTAAAAACATAAGAGTTGTTCTTAAGCAAGAATAATATTATATTTGTTAGAGTAACACCTTCCTGATTAACTAAATGTTGAATTTTTTTCAAAAAGTATATATATATGCTTATGTGAATCATAGATGAATATACCTAGGATTTCATGTGAATTAGGTGAAATATTACTAAAGTAAATTTAATATATGGCAATATATTCAATATGATTGATTGTGACAATGACTTGGAGAGATGAAACGTTTTCAGTTAAGGCTTATTTTGGTTAGGGAATCCATTTTGTGATTATCATTGGAAATATTATGACAATGTGAATTAATTCAATAAAGTTTTGAATGGTATTTTCAACGTGTGAGGATAAATTAATTGGGCATATGATGTCTAGGTTCTAGTACTGTATTGATAGTAAAAATGTGTAAAATTTAAAACTATAATAATAAAAGTTATTTGGAAAGTATAAAAATGTTTATTTAAGTATCCAATCATTGTTATTGAAATCTTACAGAAGTGTTAGGAAGGAAGTACATTGTTTCCATAGGATGGAAATCATTCTAGCAACCTGAATGGGTTTTCTAAACTCTATAGAAATTCTATTTCATATATCAGTGTTATAAAGATCAATTATTTGGTTTTGAATGGTATCTAATAAAAAATGTATAGTTTACAAATGGTGTAAGTGTACAACATCTAAAAATAAAATAAATAATTAATAGAGCCTTTTGTTTGAATTCGAATGATTAAGAATGGTTTTTGAATCATAGATTTGAATGTAAAGGAATATATAAATCTTTTATGGATATAAATAACAGATATGTGTTAATATTTTATTTATATTATATGATGATATAATTTTATTCTTATAAGAAAGTAATTATAAATAATATGAGATGATGGTTTTAATAGACATGATTTGTGATTCATCATATTATACAACGTGCTTGAAAATGATAAAAGGGTAAAAATGTTTTATTCAAGATAAAATAGTTTATCCAGATGTTTTTTAAAATATAATATATATGATCCCACCACCCATCAGTGGTATAATTTAAATAATAAAATAGTGTTTCTATAATAATTACCAAATAAATATAATATCATATATGATATGGATAAAAAAATTTATTTTTTAATAATCCCACTAAAGGAAATAAGTGTTATTTCCAAACACAAAGTATTTTTTGTATCTTTTCATGATATTTTGAAGAGATTGTAGTTTCTAAGAGACTAGTGAGATTATATTTGGATTTAAGAAGTTCAATTATAACAAGTAAAGGATTATGTTGATCAAAATAAAAATTGAGTGCCACTTAATATCTTTAAAGATTTTTAGGGTATGTTGGTAAGGATAAATTTAAAGATTTTCATTTAGTTACTACAATTAAATGAATATCACTTTATATCCTAAGAGAGTTTTGGGTGTGTTTGTAAAGAAAAAATTATTTAAATAGTTATATATTTTTACCAAAATGATCTCAAGGAAAAAAATAATGGAAAATTATAATAATGATAATGATGATAAACTTAGAGAAAGTTATAGGTAGAAAAGAGAAGTTATTAACATTGTAAAATTTGATTTTTTAAAGTTATGGAGTTTGAATACTATGTTCAAGGAGTTAGACATTAGGAATATGATTCATAAGTCTCTTCATTATTCAAACTTTCTTTCTCACTACAAAAAATATGCAATTAATCATGTTTTTTTAGTAAATTTTTCTTAAAACATTGATAACTTTTACTATAGCTACATTTTCCTAAAAAGATGACTAATTTATCATTTTTAGTCATCTTTTAAAATGTTGTTAATTTTTAATTTAGTCACATTTTCTTAAAAAATGGATAATTAAGCTATGTTTTTAGTCGTTTTTTAAAATGTGGTTAATTTATAGTATATATTTTCCTTTTCACATTATAAAAATTAACTTAAATATGTATAATTTTAAAAAAATTAAAATATATTTATTTAATATATACTTAATTTTTTTACATTATAAAAACTAATACATGCATTATATATAATTTAATATATGTAAAATTATAATGAATTTTTATTTTAATTGAAAATTTGATTTAAATAATATGTGTGTGTGTGCATGTATGTATGTAATATATCATTTAACAAATACATTTAACATATATATATGTGCACACATCCACGCATACATACATATGTGAATACATACATTCATACATACATGCATGCATACATATAAACACACACACACACATCTATGTACTAATATATATAAATATGTGAGTATATATGTAATAACATAATAGATTAATAATTATGTGTGTGTGTCCATGTGTATATGTATGTATTTATGTATACATGCATGTATTTATATAAATTTATACATTTATATATTAATTAATATATCAATATATATATTTATATATATTAATATTTAAATATTTAAAAAAAATTAGACACACACATTTATATACTAATATATATAAAGATTTGAATATATATGAAATAATATTACAAATTACAAATTATATGTGTGTGTGTTATATTATATATGGAAATATATATTCTAAATTGTAAATAAGTATATTATATATATATACATTAATTTATATAAAATTATATATATATATATATTAGTATATTATATTATATGTATACTAGTATATGATATATATATTGATATTAATATATTAATTTATATATAAATTAATAAGTATATGGATATTAACTTATATACAAATGTGTTCCAATACATTAATGGACAAGGAAAGACACCTAGACCAGTAGTTCTGGGTCTTCAGTCCTAAACACCACTTCTTTGATTTTAGCCCCATAGATAGGGGGATTTTTTCTATATTTCATCAAGAAAACATGAGTGAGGTATTAATATAATCTCAAGTCCACCTCTCAACTTGACCCTCATGTTGGCCATTGGATGAATACCACATAAGCTAGTTGTATGTTGATCGTTAAATAAGTGATGAATAAAAATTAATATGGTCTTCCAAAAAAAATAAAAGAAGTGTATATTTTCTTTCATAACAAACAAATAATGAAATATTTCTCTATGGGGAATTATGGAGGTGATGATAGTGTGATGAGATTGAAGAATCGTTGAGAACTTTAAATTGGAATCGACCTAATTTTTTCTATAGAATCTTTACTAGTGTGAGAAATGAAGGATAGACAAGTTGAGGGTGTGTTATTTTTTTCTCTATTTTTAGTTCCCAAACCTTGTAATAATACTATAGTAAATTTCATTGATGAATTACATTTTATGAAATATTTATAGTGGTAATTTTAATGTAATTTAGTAAAAATTGCTTCGTTTATGATTAAGGTTCTAATCTTTACCAAAAAGAAATTTTTACTAAATTTCCACTACAAATTTCCACTATGAATCTCCACTAGTAACTTCCACTAGTAATTTCCTTTCTTAATTTATATTGTGAATTTACATAAGGAATTCTCAAATGAAATTTGTACTACAAATCCACACTATGAATTCATAGTTGGAATTACCACTTGAAATTTTCAATTATATCAAATTAAGTGGTTTGTGATTTCAAATTGATTTAAACTAGAAATGTAATATGGTATTTCAGTATTTGAATTTAAAACTAGATCAAAGTGGAAATTTCCACTTGGATGTTCTAGTGTAAATTACCAAAGTGTATTCACATTGGTAAATTATATGCACTGGAAATTTCCAATTGATTCCAAGAAGGACCTATAGGAATTCCCAGTTGTAATTTCCATCGATAATTTCCACAAGGAATTCCCAGATTATATATCTATGAGAAATTCACACTATTATTTATCAATTGGAATACCCAGTTGAAATTTTCAATTGATTTAGAATAATTGATTTTTAATTTATAATTTATTTAAAGTGCAAATTTCAGTTGGTATTGTTCTATTGTAATTTAAAATTTAATCTAAGTGTAAGTTTCCACTAGGAGTTTCCACTGGAAATTTTCAATGGTGATTTATAATTGATTCAAAATAATTGATTTATAATTTAGTAATTTTTATTTGGAATTTAGAGGTTATATAAAAAAATTGAACATGAATTTTATAGTTGATAATGGATGGGATAAATTTGAATTTTCATGGTGTACATGATTCTGAACACATAAATTCATTAGATTTGAATACTTTTTAGTATTTGTTAGACTATTGCATGAGGGAGCATGAAAGTACTGACATTAAAAAAATAAAATTTTAAGGTTGAAATTTTAATCAATAGATATGAAGTTCTAGATTCATAAGAAATAACCCTATCCAATTGTATTTATAAACAAATAACTACATAGAGACCAAGCATTGGGATGGCTTTTAAATTAGATTTTAAAGCCTATTAATTTTATGTTTCATATAGAGGTATTATTGGTTTCAGTGTATGAAATTAGTATATTAATAGACATAAAAATGAAAAAATATTAGTAACATAAACATTTTATACATGTATCAAAAAAAGGATGTCGAATATTAGACAAACGTGATGTAAATGTCAAAAATACACAAGCCGAAACAATGACTAATTTTCCAGCATGAATAGTAGTTGTTTACATGTCCAAGAAGTTGTATGAGTGTAGGAAATTTGTTGAGGAGAAAACCACTATTTACATTCTCTTGATACCATGCATTTGATGATGTCAAGATGACACATTAGTGATGCACAAGGTTTCGAGTTTGATGTAAATGATAAAGTTGGTCTTAAGCTCAGTGGTTCATCTTCACTTGTAACATTCATTAAAGGTGTTCCTAAGAGTCTTGGATATACATGAGTGGAAAAATAGATTTTTTTTAACTGTATAAATGATAGAGTTAATTACTTCTAGATGGTATTGATGGTATATTACAATATCTAGATAATAAATCAAGGGATAATACATTATTCTTGTACTTAGTTAAACTTGACATGTTTGGTCAAGTTAGAAACATTTTTTAGGTTTTTCTCAAAATGAAAGTGGATTAAAAAAATTGGGGATATTGTTGCGTTCCAAAATACCTTCAACACAAACAAGGAGTACAGGCCTTTGTGAGTATTTATATTCATAAACCATCATAATAAAATTTTAATTTTCAATGAACCATTGTAACATAATTAGACTAAAAAACTTATTTAGTTATTTCTTTGGTAGATTTCTTGATTTTCATGGTGGGAAAATTCCTAAGATGATTTTCACATATCAATATATAGTTATTTCTTTAACCCTAACTAAAATAAGTCACGACCTATGCACTTGAAACTTAATGAAAAAATTGAATTAAAAACTTAGGAACTATAATGAAATATGACTCAACATTGTTGGAGAAATTAAAAAAATACATGCATGGGGTTGATTAGTGGTCAACATTTAAGGCTTTATGGAAAAAATCCAATGTAGAATGTGGAAATACCATGGTTAGAAGATATATACAAGTTCAGAGTAAATGGGGTCACCGATTTATCAATAATGTGATTACATTAGGCATTTGAATCACACATTTGAGTGAGATTTTCAAAGGTGTATTAAAGGATTACTTAAATCTTAATATTATTTTCATGGTATTCTTCCAATAGTTAAGTGTGTGTTTAAGAAGAATCGGTTTTAGTAAATGAAGGCTGAATTTTAGGGATTGGAAAAGCTCTTATGCAATAATTTTCCATATCATCTAATCATAGTTTAATAAAGTCAGTTATATATTAAAAAAAATTAACTTCTTCAGCATAAACACCAACTATGTGGTGCTTGTTTCCTTAAATTTTTTGATGAAACAGATTCCCCAAAAAGGTTTATTTTTTTAATGAAAAGTTCCTCAAATGAGTTTTTAGTTATAGTATACCAAGATTGACCTATGATAATTGTTTTTAGTTGCATGAAATTTTAGAGATATGAATATTTTCATTGTCATGCACTAAAAATATTAGAGAGGTTAGATGTATAATTCTTTTCATAGTTATATATCTGTAAGAGATGGATAATAAATTCCCATGAAATCCACATGGAATACATGATAGTTAATAATTATGATGAATTTTTGGTATAAAGAATGTAGTGACACAAATTTTTCATACATAAATATTTCATCTTAATATATGGATGTTCATTACATAACATAACAATCCATTCTAGAATCATCTAGTTCTAGTGCCTTTGAAACTTGGATACGTAAACAACTGGTTAATAAGTGAACTACATCATCTCCCACTAAGTTCTTCATATCTATCACCCCTCTTATAAATATAATACATTATAAATTTATTTATAACCTAGGGAAAATAAATATAATAAAGGGTGATCTCATATTCTCAGTAAGGGTAAATAAGGGATATATCAACATAACATGAGTAAGTGTATTAGAATATGAGAATAAAATTTTAAAGAAATAACCTACATATCATATATCATAAAATTGATTCATGGAATAAATCATGGAAGTTAATATGACATGGATCTTAAAGGAATAAAATAACATGATCCATGGAATCATAACATTAACATAACATGAAGAATTGTGGCATACACATAAGTATAAAAAACATTTCCATAGTATTCAATGTTTCACTGTCATGATTATCACAGTGGATTGGGTTCACTCACCAAATCATCATAGTAGTCAAGGTTCACTTCCAAGACTATCATATTAGATTAGTTTCACTCCAAAAACTATCATAGTAATCATGGTTCACTCCCATGATTATCATAGTGGACAAAGTCCCTTACTGAACTAGGTTCACTCTTCTTTCTAGACCTATTTATCTCATGAGATTTCAATATTTACCCAATGAATTAAAGGTATATATAGGTCTCACCCACCACATAATTAAAATCATACATACATGTTCCATAAGTTCATAAAACATTTATCATATCAAAACCCATGAAAAGAAATGGATTTCATAAATATTTCATCATAGCATAACCTATGGAAAAGATATAGGTTTCATAAGAAACTTCTTATTATAAACATGAACCATTCATATAAAGAATAAGAATGTTATACTTGGTTTATATCCCTATTTAATCATTATTAACATCAAATGATTTCATCTTAGATGGAAAATGATTTTGAAAAATCACTTGGAACATTTTTTGAGAAAATAAACTTTTCACTTTGAAAATCACCTTTTTAAAACTAAAAGTTTACAAAACATTGGGAAAATAATTTTCTTTGAAAATAATATTTTAAACATATAAAGGAATATTTAAAACATTGAATGGTCATGATGGCAGAAAATATTATTAATGTCTTTCATGTTAAAATGAAGAGTCCATTCAAATTTTTAGAAAAATGAGAAAGGGCCTTGTTTGGAAAATGACAAGAAATTTCCTTTTAAAAAAATTAAAAAATTAAAAAAACTATAAAAACATATTTAGAAATCATTTTATAATAGTAAAAAAATTCTTTAAAATATTTTTAGAAAACATGGACATGATAAAAAATTTATTTTTGACCGAAGAGAGAAATAAAGTTAGTTTTTCTTAAAAATGTTATTTTAGACTATTGAGTACATAAAGTGAGGAAAATAAAATAAAAACATGTATTTTTATGTCATTAATAGAGGATAATAAAATTAATGAATTTTTTGAGAGTTATATCATAAGATCTCATCATTAGAAAAATAATCATAGACAACCCTGATAAACAATGAGATTGTAACATCAAACCCTTACCACATTGGTAACTTTTTGAATCATAAGAACAATTAAAGAATAAAATAAAATTAAACTTTAACTCAAAAAATAATAAATAAATTCATGATATAAAATTTATAGGGGTTTTATATACACCTCATAAAAGAAGATATGTGCATAACATAACATGTGTCCCAAAGAAGGAAATTTGAGACAAAATTCTCTTACCATAAGTCTTGACTTCCTCCAAACACATTCAAACCTCCTATAAAATAAATATAGGTTTATTATAAATATATTCCATAAACATAATTATATATATCATAAAATATATTATTTACTTATGACCTTTTATTACCCATTTATTAACAATTTCTTATTAAAATCATGTTTCAGGTAAAAAGTAATTTTTCATGTATATTTTGATGTTTTATTTTTGGTAATTTTACTTTGATCATGGTTACATAACCTAAAAATGTTAAACATTATATAAATATCATATATATTCAGTTTATATTTATTTATAGTAATCCATAAAAGTTAGATATATAAAATAAAATGCACTATTAATTGATACAATAGGCTATATGTACAGATAAATGTATCTTCCATTTTCTTGAAACATGGAATGAAAGGAAGTTAAAAAACATATCACCTTTACATAGTCATTATTATTTCATATATATAATATATTTTCATTAAACCTATCCTTATTATCTTCCATTTAAATCCAAATTGAATAATGAATCACATCGCTTTGTGAGGTGGTAGTCCACCGTACACATGAGCGACGTTATCGTATTCCCACAAAATGGAAATTAAGAAGGTATATATAATATTATAATTCCATAAGTATAAATATTTTATTAATATAACATATATAATTTCAATTCGTAATTATATCCACCTGTGAGAGGTGGTGATTGAAAATGAATTACATCGGTTTGTGAGGTTGTAGTCCGTCATACACGTGATAGACAGTTCTGTTTCCCATTTAATGGAAGAGAAGATAGATTTAGGTTATTACATTAACATAAACTCATTTAATGGTAGATGTTTTTGTTATTATATTGTAATTATTAGGACATTAATATAGGTGTTAAGAGAATAAGCGAAAAGAAAGAACTTAGTGAAGACAATTAGCATTGCTTAGAACAACCTCCTTTGGATATCTTATTAAGGACCCTAGGGTTGGTCTTTTGGGATAAAAAGTAACTCTATAATGTGTATATAAGTATTATTTGGAGGTATTTTATTAGTTTTTGGTGATATAAATGGATTAATATTTGTGAATAAGTGAGGGTAGGACGTTCCCTGATATAATTGAGGAGGAGTGGCATTTTTGCAAATACCCATAACTGTTCAATAATAGGAAGTCACTCTCACCCAAAGTGCCTAAAAAATTAATAAATAATGGATTTTAAGTATTATATGGTCAATAAACACCTATAAAATAACAAAAACACATGTTTTAAACAAGTTATTTCTTATCCTGTAAGTTTACTTAATTTTACCATTTTTAGTTTTCATCATGGTAAATTGTGTCTTTTTTTTACCTAGGTAATTTATACTTTAAGGATAAAATTAAAATGAGACTTATCATATAATTTTAAAACAAATTATTCTAAATATAAAATAAAATTTATTAGATAAAAATCCTATATGTGTGGAAAATTAATTTTAACACAAGAACATGTAATATGAAAACCTCTCTTTTAGCATTAATCGCGGTAATTAATTATTGTCTCTTTATTAATATTTATAAAAAAATTAATTTAAAATAATTATAAAATATAAATTAATATGATTCCAAATATTTAATCCATTTTTTCAAATCCAAATCACATAATTAGAAGAATTTAATTTATGATTAATCCCACAAAAGAGACGAAAACATGGTTTTCCAAAGAGAAACTTTTCAAATGTATCAGAATGATTATATATAAAAATTCAATATTAAATTAATTATATTGAAATAAATTTTATTAATAAATATATAATTTAACAAATTTTACTTTTAAACCCATATTAAAATATAATTGTTCTTGTAAATTCTTTAAATGAAAAATAATTTTTTAATAAAAGACCGTATTTTTTACTATTCACTGAGAAATTAATCTTTTTAGAAAACTCTCAAAAATTAACTCAAATATAATTTTGATATGTATATTTAAAAAATAAATTTTATTTTTTCAAATACATTTTATAAAAGTTTACAACTTTAATTTTATTATTTTTCCATAGAAGCAATAAAAACATTTTTTGAGAAAATAGTATTTTCAAAACATATAAAGACTTTACTAAAAATTAAGTACTTTTAATAAATATGATTTATTTATATAAAAATTTATATTTAATTTTAAATTTTTTTTATTCCTATAAATTATTCTAATTTTAATTGATATGTTATTATTTTCATGTTTAAGTAATAATATTAATAGTATATTGCGGTTTGTTAAAACTCAGTGTTTCCTATAATGCAAGCTATCGAGAAATTAAATGTATTTGAAAAAAATATTTCATAAAATATGAGGGTGTCAAATTATACCCCCCTTAAAATTTATTTAACCCTTAAAATTATTTCACTTTGGTAAAAACAACTGAGGATACTTCTACCTCATTACATCCTTAGGTTTTCACATAACTTCCTCAAGCTGGTGGTTTTTCCATTAATCTTTAACCATGTGAGTGGTATTATTCTATAGAACTTTATCTATATGATCCATAATATCCAATAGTTTTTACTCATAATAAATATAATGCTTCATTATTATAACCTCTGATTTTATTACACGTGATGAATCGAGTATGTACTTCCTTGGGAGAGATACCTACAACACATTATGAACCCGAGAAACGTTCGGTGGAAGCGCCAAACGATAATCAATAGTCCTGATATGATCAAGAATTTCAAAGGGACTGATATACCTAGGGTTCATATTTCCTTTATTACTAAATATCATAACCTTTTTCCATGGATAAATTTTTAGAAAACCCTTCTCACCAACTTCAACCTCAAGATCATGCCGAAAATTATCAACATAACTTTTTTATAGACTCTAAGATTCCTTGATATTTTGTTGAATGTATCTAAATTTCTATGTCATTTTCCCAGCTAACTGAGGTCTAAATATATTTATCTCTCCAAATACATCCCATAATGTTGTAGTTCTACACTTATTTTCATATAGGTCTTTATAAGGATCCATATGAATGATCAAGTGAATGTTATTATTGTAACAAAACTCAACCAAATGAAGGTGTTGATCCCAACCACATTTTAAATCCATAGAACAAGATCTCAACATATCCTCTAGAGTTTTAATTGTTCTCTCATATTGAAAATATATCAAAGTATGATACACACTACTAAAACTCAATTCTTTATCAAGGTATTATTGAGGGCTTAACTATAACATCAAGGTAAACCTCATATCTCAATAAGATTTAATATAATATGGCACTCCATGCAACCTTACCACTTCATTAATGTATATTCTAGAAATATGATCCAAAGAAAAAATTTCTCTAATAGTGATGGTGTGATAAATTTTCAAAGATTTTGACTATAACCCATATATCATTGTTCCCTTTATATGTTTTAGGGAGTCTGACAACAAAATATATGGTGATGTTTTCCCATTTCCATTCTAGTATGGGTAATGGTTGTAACATCCCTTATGACTTTTGTCTCTCAGCCTTAACTTGATGAAATACCAAAAATAGTGATACAAACTCTAAAATATCTTTATTTATTCTATCCCATAATAAATACTATTATGAATCTCTATACATATTTGTACTTCCATGATGAATAGAGAATGAATAACTATGAGCATCTTTTAATAGGTCCTTCAAATTGGGTATGGATGGAACACATACACAATTTCTGAACCTTATCATTCCATCATAATCGATGTCAAACTCTGGAACATTTCTCACCTTCTTCTTTATGTCTATGTATTCCTTTTTTGTATCTTTTATAACACCCATTGATTTAAAAAAAATGAAGTTGTTCTTGATAGCGTACAAGACATGCAAAACAGAGCTTAAAGGAACCATTAAATAATATTATTTTAAATATAATCATTATAACCTATCCATTAAATTGGAAAGTGTGAATATTTTTAACTACTTTATGATATATATATATATATATCATACTCAATATAAATTTATTGAAAAAATCCTATTAAATAATCAATCAATTTTTAGAAAAGTAATTTTATTCTTCAAAATGATTTCTATTGCTTTTTCTGAGTAAATATTATAATTAATTTTTAGAGATTTTATAAAATGATTTTGATAAAATTGAAATAATTTTTTGAATCAGGGTATCAAAATTAACTAAGGGTGAATTTTTTGGATTTTTTAAAAAATATTATTTTTTTCACTGAATAGTAAAAATAGTGATTTTTTTAAAATTGTCATTTCCTTTCAATTAATTATGTAATTTAAAATATCCATTATTTTTTTAATATTATTTAAATTAATATATATATTATTTAGTTATATTTAATATAATTATTTACTTTTTAATCACCTTTTTATTTTAATTTAGTATGAGTTTATTTTTCAGTTTAAAAATGGGATTTTTTTAAAAAAATCTATTTTAAAGTGAATAATGTTTCTCCATTTTAATTAATTAAAAAACCATAATTACTAGTAATTTAAATTAAATTTATATATTATATATCTGTAAATATTAATTTAAAATAATATGATTTTTATTACTAGTCATAGAGTTAATATAAAATCACTTTTTTCTTGAAGAATATATTTCTTGAAAAAAAGTTTTTCATTACATTTGTGGGTTTTATTTTAAATTAAATTATACCAATTTTGTGATTAAAATTTGGTAAAATGAATTCCATATTTTTAAAAATAATAATTTATATTATCTAATAATTTCAACTTAATGTTTCTCCATAACGAATAGTGAGAACAGTAAAAATTCTTTTACCATGGTTAAAGTTAAAACAGGTTTATCGGGGGTTAAACTAAAAAGATAAGGGTAAGTTTACAAATTAAACTTGTTAAAATAAAATTTTATAGGGATATTTCAATATTATCCTTCCAAATTTTTAATATATGTTAATTTTTTAGGCTCTTTTATGGGAATGAAT
Organism: Viscum album; assembly: GCA_963277665.1. Classification (NCBI taxonomy): domain Eukaryota; kingdom Viridiplantae; phylum Streptophyta; class Magnoliopsida; order Santalales; family Viscaceae; genus Viscum; species Viscum album. The sequence goes on along the minus strand of OY728130.1, from coordinate 1,290,524,168 downwards.
TTTTTATTTTGGATTCTTTGGGGAGATTTCCAAGAAGTTTCCATGTGGGTTCTTTTCCCCAATTATAAAATATTGCCCAATATCCTCACTTATTCACACATACTAAGACATTTTTCTTGACCAAACTCTTTAAAAATACCTCCCCAACATCTTTATACATGTTATAAATCTTCTTTTCATCCTAATATTCTAACCCTACGGTTCTTAATAGGAAATCCAAAGGGAATTGTTCTAAGTGAAGGTAATTGTCTTCACTAAACTATTTCATTTTATGTATTATATTACCAAATTCATTCATGTATTAATAATTAAAATATAATAAAAATAAGTATAAGAAATGTAGCTATATTTTATAATGTTTATTTCATAACCTAAATCCATCTTCTCTTCAATCAAATTGGAAATAAAACCATCATTCGTGTGTACGGAAAACTACTACCTCACGAACCGGTGTAAATTTTTTCATCATTGTCTCTCATTGATTATTTTAATTATTAATTTAAAGTATATATATATATATGTGATATTTTAAACATAATTATACTCCTATAATTATTATATCATATATACCTTCTTACTTTCTATTTTTTGGGGTATGTGATAACGTCTCTCACGTGTACGAAGGACTATCGTCTCGCAAAGCAATGTGATTCGTTATTTACTAATGATTTACATGGAAGGAAATAAGTATAAATTTAAGGAATTTAAATGATATAAATTAAATTATTATTATATTTATGACATATTTATCATTATTAAAATATAATATATCATTTTCTTTCTTACACTGAAAAATGATAATGTCATTTGTGCATATGTGTGGATGATCACCTCAACAAAGCGATGTGATTATTTTTTTCATCACTAAATCACATGGATGATATAAATAAGTATATTTAATGGAATAATATTGTATTTATTATATTATTATCATTATTTAATGAAAAAATATTACTTACCTACTTTCTATAATGATCATTGAAAAAAGAAGACATTACTCATGCGTACGTACGACCTATCATCTTTATGATTATAACATTGTTCATTTTTCATAACCATATTTAATAATTAGTTTTAAAGTATAAATTATGTATAAAAATTATAATTGTTTCATTTTTATTATTTTTTAGATGATATAACAATGATCTCTTTTACCACGGTTAACACGTTGAAGTCACTGTGAAACAATGAACCGAACATCCTTAGAACACCCGTTGTGGACTTAACCGATTAAGTATTTAATATGAAATTAAAAATAAATAAAATAAATGGTTTTTGTATAAATTATTAAAAAATAAAAAGTTTATTAATAAATAAAATGATTGATATATGTTTATTATACATGATTTGAAGGACAATCATGGAAATTCTGGACTCAAGGTAAGAGATTTTCATCTCACTTTTAATTCTGCAAGACATATTCCATATTAGAAACTTATTTTATTATGTGTTTTATATAATACCCATTAATTTATTTTATGTTTACTTTCATGAAAATTAATGTTATTTATGAATCAATTTAAGTTTTAATCTTTCATGTGTTTTTGACCCAAAGATTACCAAAGCATTAAGGTACTTCATCTTAATTTTCCTTTATTGAGGCATATTTTAATGTTATGAACCTATTTTCTTTCATATAGTTTATATAACTCTCTTTTTACATATAATATAATTAATCCATCATACATAATGGTATTTTAACATTTAATTTTAATTATTTCAACCAAGGGGGTTTGACTTGAAAGTTACTAAGTGGTAAAGAATTTCATAACACAATATCTTTTCATTAGGTTATATTACTTCTTCATAGTATTTAATATTATAATATTATTTGTAGTGTCTTTTTATTATCTTATATTTTATTTCAAATTATTTTATATTTTTTTATTTGATACGAATAATCAATTCATTGATTAATTATCACTTCAATGTTATTATCATTGTATGGGTTGCTCAACTCAAATTATCTTCTTTGAGAAATATGTTATGTTATACACCAAACTTATTTAATGAGGCATATATACCAACCCACTTTCATTTAAAATAATGAAACTAATTATTTTCACGATATTTAAAGTATCATTTTAATTTATTCTTTCATGGGGCTTATGATTGAGGAGTTACCAAAGTGGAAAAGGCTTTATGTTACAATCTCATTTCTTTTCAGGATTATTTATTTTAGGGGTTCCTTTAGAGTAAATCATATGATTTTATTTTATTTAACTACATATATTTCTTATCCAAAAATTATGAATGTGTTTAACATGTTTTATTTCCATTTCTTATCTTATTGATTAAATAAACATTAATAAATTCATTTGTAAGTGATATAGATCTTGTATTTTCTTTTAGATCAGCTATATTACTCTTCCATATCCATGTTTTCTAAAATCTTTTCAAAAGTGTTATTTTCTAAAAATAAATTATTTCATAAATCTATTTCACATAATCTTTGACCTTATTTTTAAAAAAAAAATAAGTAAATTTCTTAACGTTTTTAAAATGGTCTATTTTGACTCCCTTTATAAATTTTTTGAAAAGAATCATTTATTTTAAAGAATTACAATATGAACAGATTTTCCTTCCATCATGAAAATTATATTATTTGATGATTCCTTTATAATTTTCTAAAGTTATTTTCAAAAAAAATCACAAAAAATTATAAATTTTTATTTTGTAAAAGTAATTTTTAAAATGGAAATGTTATTTTCATCAAGAATTTTTTTAAAGATCTTTAATGGTATTTACATTCATTAATGTCAACAAAACTTGATGTTACTAATGCTCTCTTGGGGAAATTTTTTATTGATACCATCCTCATTTTTTCTCCAAATTGATTATAACTATTTCAAAGGTATTGTACTGGAACTCATTTCTTTTCCATGGTTTAATCAAGTTATGAAAGGAATAATAGTTGTTCTTATGATTTTTATGATGAAATGAAATATTTTTTGTACTTAATTCATTTTATAGTTCTTGAAAATTTTTATATGATGGGTGAACCCAGATAGCACCGGGTGAGCCCAATATATCTTATACAATGGGTGTTCCTAGATAGATCTCTAATTAATTGGGTATGGAAGTCGGCTATATGGTTATTTCATTTATATGGGTTCTGTAAGAGTTCTATGAATATAATTTTCCAAGATACCATCATGATTTATTTATGCTTTCTATGGGTTTAAAATGTTTCCTTTGATCAATATTGACATCACATGGATCATGATTATTGATTCTCATGACTCTTAACTTTGTTAAATCTATATGCCATGCCATGTGTGTAATGATCTAGGTATTGATGGATATTATTTTTCTTATGTTATGCTAATGTTGTTTGATTAGGTCATCGTACCCTTATAATCATCTTTTTCTCACTGATGAAATTTAAATTTTGAGGTTTTTTTTTACACATATTAAACATTTGAGCTCACTATTTTTATGTTTTCTTTTCCCTAGGTTATCAATAATGATAGTGAATGAATTATTTCTTTAAGGGTTTCATATGAATTATTATGATGACTTAATGTGAAATAATAAAATTTTGGTTGATTGGGAGAAATTATCATGTGAATACATGGATATTTTTTTAAGTAAGAGTTTTTCTTAATTTTATAAAACTCTAAACCTAAAAGGTTATTGGGTATTTAAGTGATCCAATATTTACTTTTATGTTATAAGTTTTGGATAAAAAAATTCACATTTATTTCTATCAAATCCAAAAAATGTAAAGTTTATGATTTTAGAATTTGATCCGAGAGTGTGGGTTCGGGGCTATTATAGTTGATATCAGAGCGGGGTTTAGATAAATTTGGAGATTATGATGTTTTTATATGAGGTTGTCTTAATAGATGTAGATTCCATAATGGGTTTATAATTTTAAGGTTAATCATAAGTTCAAAGTCTTAGACGTCCTTTTTAAGGATTTAAGTAATAGAAGTCTAAGATGGTTAATAATATATTGGGAGATGTTTTAATGGGCTAAGGTATATATAACCCTTAGGTTCAGCATGATGTATTATTTGAGAAATAATACCATTAATTTTTTGGAAATAATTTTAATGGTATTGGTGACTTTTAGGTTTTATCATACTTTGGTGTTGATGTAATTATGGGTTGTTACATTTTGGGTAACATTATATGATTAAGGCGCATATATTTTGGGTGTGAGACTTTAAAAGTGATTGGTGTTATTTTGAGATAAATGTTAAATCAACCTCAAAAGAATATGTGATCTAAACCTTCTAATCTTTGGGTTTCAATCATATTTAGGAATATTTTGAATAATTTTAAGGATATTTATATATGGAATGGTTTAGTTTGAACTTTGGGTATTGCTGTTGAATTTGGAGATTAATGATATGAAGGTTTGTTAATTTTTGGAATTATCTTACCTTGTGAGGACCATTTTGTTTTGTTTAAAGTTACGTGGAATATATTTTTTTAATTTTTTTGAATTATGGGATCCTTTAAAAGTTTATTTTGGTGCATCAGACATGAAAAATTTATCTTGAACACTCATCATTTGGGAAAAATTGTGAGATTGTGGGGGAAATTAGTTAAATGATGAAATTATACTTGTCAAGTAAGTATATATCACTATGTTTTTAGTATATATGGTAAAGGAATTCCTAAACTCCAGTAAAATTTTCATGAAAAAAATGTTATCTTGGTACCTTCATTTCTGATTAACCGATGGTCTTTTCACTCATCACGGATTTATGGCTTTATTATCATTAAATTTTCTAGATTATTCACTTTTGTGTGATAAATGATCTATATAACTCTTCATAATTATTTAATATTTTCTTCCATGTAAAAATATTTACCATCCACAAATTTTTTTCTACTTGGAAACCTAGTTATGTGTTATTCGAGATGACATTTGTACTTCCCTTTCTCTCTTTTCAAGTGGAATTTTTATTAACCCTTTTTATTATGTGGAATTTCAAAAATGATATTTTGAATTAAAAACCCTAGATTATATAGATCAAGTTCAAATTTAGAGGATTAAATTTATAAAAAGGGGAGAATTTAATACCCTGATATTTTAAAAGTGGAATCTATGCTCAATAGCATACAAAACACGCAACACTGAGCTTAAACAAACCAAGAAATAATATTATTTTAAATTTGTCCATTATAAACTATCAATTAAATTATAGGGTATTAATAGTATTATAAACTTTATGAAATGTTTGTGTGTGTCTGTGTCCTACTCAATATAAATTTATTTTTAAATTGTTAGTAAATAATGAATCGTCTTTTAGTAATGTAGTCTTATTCTTCAAAAATATTTTTCTTCAGAAATGATTTCTAATAATTTTTATGAATGAATGTTATAATTAATTTTTAGAGGTTTTAAAAAAAATTACCAAAATAAACTCCATTTTTTGAATCATAAAATCAAAATTAACTTTGGGTGAAATTTTTGAATTTTTCAGAAAATACAGATTTTTCAGTGAATAGTGAAAATACTGATTTTTGTAAAAATTTCATTTATTTTTAATAAATTAAGTAATTTAAAATTACAATTATATTTTGAATATTATTTCAAGTAAAATAAATCTTCTTTAGTTATATTAAATCCACTTAATTACTTTTGAATCAACTTTATATTGGATTTTAGTATAAGTTTATTTTTGTGTTTAAAAATGGGATTTTTCTGAAAACTGTTTTAAATTGAATAATGTTTCTCTATTTTAAATAATTAAAAAATAAACTAATGAGGAATTATTTAAATAAAATTTACATTATATATATATATATATATATATTAATTTAAATTCATATAATTATTATTACTAGTTATAGAGTTAATATTAAATCATTTTTTCTTGAAAAATACATTTCTTGAAAACCCAATTTTTCATCATATCTATGGGTTTTATTTTAAATTAAATTTGGCCACTTAAATTATTTGAATTTTTTAAAATTAATTCCATGTTTTTAATCAGAATAATTTATATTATCTAGTAATTTCAACTTAATTCTTGGTCTTAATAAATAGTGAAAACAGTAAAAAATCTTTTACTACAGTTAAGGTTAAAATGGTAAGTTTTTTTATTAAACTTATCAAAATAATATCGTCTTGAAATATTTCAATATTATACTTACAAATATTGAATATATAGTCATTTTAAATCTCTTTTCATAGTAACAAATTTATCATTTTTGATTCATTTGGGAAATTTTTAAGTAGTTTCCATGTGGGTTCCTTTCCCCACTTATAAAATACCACTCAAACACCTCACTTATTTACACCTCCTAAGAAATTTGGATCAACCAAACCCTGAAAACATACCTCCCTAAAATCCTTATATATGTTCTATAGATATTTTTCATCCCAAAATACCAACCCCGGGGTCCTTAATAAGAAATCCAAAGGGAACTTTTCTAAGAAAAGGTAATTATATTCACTAAACTCTTTATTTTTACTTCTTATCTTAACACCTTAATTAATTTATTAATAATTTAATTATAATGAAAATAGTATATAACTTATACTAATAAGTTATTATGTTAATTTGATAACCTAAATCCATCTCCTCTTCTATCAAATGGGAAACAAAACCATCAACTGTGTGTACGGAGGACTATCGCCTCTTGAACTGATGTAATTTGTTTTTCATCATTGTATCTAAAAGATTGTTATAATGATAGATTTATAGTATATATATGATATTTGAAACATAATTTTACTCTTTGAATTATTATATCACGTATACCTTCTTACTTTTCATTTCGTGGGGGATATGATAACATCGCTCATGTATATGGTGTACTACCACCTCACGAAGCGATGTGATCCGTTTTTCACTAAAACATTGCATGGAAAGTAATAAGGATAAAATTAATGAATATATATGATATAAATGAAATAATTATGATATTAATGACATATTTATTCACTCATATGTTTTTTTTACTGATGATACATCAATAAAAGAAAATATATTTGTACTTTATCACTTTTATTGATGATTTTACTTAGATGACCAAAATTATGTTTATAAAGAACAAATTAGATGATTTAGAAATGTTAAGATTATTTAGAATAGATATTTAGAGAGAAATGTTTGTGTGTGTATAATTAAGTTGAGCACTAAAAATGGAATGGATTTTACATGAAATAATTTTGAATCTAAACTAAATAAGCATGGAATAAAACATTAATATAGTGCTCCATACACCCCACATAAAAATAGAGTAGTAAAAAGGGAAAATAGAATATTCATATTAATAGAATAAGAACTTTAAAAGTTCTACTAGAGGGAATATGTTAGTACTGTTGTACATTTACAAAACCAATGTTTTCTAAGTATGTAATCCAAAATGACTTCTTATAAAATTTGGTATAATAAAAAACCTTTATTGAAATATTTCATGGTTTTTGGAATTCCCTATTTACTAAAGATCAAAAAACAGAATCTTTGAAAATTTGATGAAAAATATGAGGAAGGAATATTCATGGGATATTCACCCAACAGAATAAGTTAAATATGTTAGAACAAATTTTTTAAAACTTGGTGTATTCCTATGATGTGAAAGTTACTGAAAATATAACTTCTATAACATAGGTTATTGAAAATGTTAAGGAATAAAAATTGAAATATTCAAATGAAAGTAATAATGAAAGTGATCTAAAATAAATACATAAAGATTTATAGGAATCATGTAGTGAGAAAATTGTAGTTGGAATAAAAACTATGAAATTTCATACGCTTCAAAACTAGGTTGAATGTGATAACGTTATTGGAAATTAGAAAGCTCCAATTCAAACTAAAAGAAATTTGAGATTATAAAATCAAAATTTACCTATCTCACAAGTTCAATTAGAATTAGTTTCATAAGATATTGAACACAAATAATGGGAACAATAAATGAATGAAGAGTTTGATCAAATTGAGAAAAATGAAACATAGGAACTTGTTCCATGTTCTACAGGAAAGAACATTATTGGGGAAAAAATGGGTCTATAGAAACAAGTTGAATGAACATGGTGAAATTTTGAGAAACAAAGCTCATCCTGTTTGAAAACGCTATTCACATATTGAGGGATTGGATTTTGAAGAAACTTTTCCCCATTCAAACATTAGAAACTATTAGAATGTTATTTATTATGGCTACACATATTTGTTATAAATTTTATCAGATTCATGTAAAGTTATCATTTTAAATGGAATTATTAAGTAAGAATTTTACATTAAAAGACCTTGTGGATTCTTACTTGAAAAATATAAAACCAAGGTTTTTAATCTGAATAAAGCCTTATACAGGTTAAATCAAGAAACATGAGTGTAGTATTCCAAAATTGGTAATTTCTTGAATAATTTCAAATTTTAAAAGAGGAAAATTTAATATAAATATATAAGTGAAAGAAGTGAGCATAGGTACTCTCATTTACATTATTTATATTGATGATATATTTTTTATAGGCGATAGGGAAAAATATTGTGAAGAATTTTCTGATAAATAAAGAGGATATTTAAAATGTCAATTCTTATATAATTAACCTTATTTCTTGGTTTATAAGTTCAATAAAGGGAAAGATACATATTTTTATCATAATAAAAGTATTCCAGTGAGTTATTACAAAAATTTCACATAGAAGATTCCAAGGAAGTTTCTAATATTATATTAGTTGTCATAAAGATAATTAAAGATGAAACTGGGAAAAGTGTGAATCAAAAATATTTCCTAAATTTGAGAGGAAGTTGTTATATCTTACATCCTCAAGGTCTGACACCGTATATATTTTTACTTTGTGTTCTAGATGTCAAAGTTATCCAAAGTAATCTTACATGTTAGTAGAAAAAATAATTATGAGATATGTTAAGGGAAAATATTCTTATGGGTTATTGTATAAAATAATTTATGATATAAACTTTATTGGTTATATATATTCTAATTGGGTTGGATATTTAAATGATAAAAAATAAACTTTAGTAGGAACATTTTTTTGTTAGGAGAATTTTGTTTGAGATGGAATGGTAATAAATGGGGTTCGGTGAATTTGAGCAAAGCAGAAATAGAATATGCTACTACCACCAATTATTATACACAAATGATTTGGATGAAAGTACAACTGGATGTTTTGAAATTGAAAGTCTCTAAACCATTTAAGATTCTTTGTGATAGTCAAAGTGTTATTAATCTTTCAAAAAAAATTATACAACATTAAATATTTAAACACATTGATATTAAGTATCATTTCATCAAGAAGAAATTTACTGGTGGAGATGTGATTCTAGAGTATATTTCTAAAAATATATAAAACTGTTGATTTTTTCACAAAATTTATGCCAAGGGAGATATTTGAAGAATCGAGGTTGCAACTTCATGTTCAGACTCCACCAAAGACTTCCTAAACATATTAAGGAAGTCCCCCATCATGCTTTACATTATGTTGAAAAAGGGGGACAGAAAGTAAAAACTTTGTAAGAATATTTTACATTTCTTTCTATAATGAATCTTAAGTAGCAGTTATCATAAAATGTGGGAGTAAACAAAAAAGGAGAGAGTAAAAAATTGTGGGTTGATAATTTGTAACATAATTAGAGAAGATAAAAGTGAGGGGGATTTTATCTTAATGTAGACAAAATGTTTCTTATCACCAAGGGATGGAACTCCTTCAAAAACATTAATTTATCTAGTAGTGTGGTGTCAGGATACTCTATTTTGAGAAAGGCTGTGTTTTGGTAAAGTTGAATTTTTTTGAATTGTTATAAAAATGAGTTGTGAAAAATTCTAAGTGATGAAAAATTATTAGTGTTAAAACTTGTTAAAGAATGTTTTCAACAAATCCAAAGTGGTGTATTTAATATCCTTTATGATATTATGCTAAAAAAATATTTTTTTTACAAATAAATTTTGTTAAAGAATGTTTTTGTAAAACAGAAAAATAAGAGTTGGTGTAAATTAACAAACTTTTGTTATGAAGTTTCTAGGCAAGAATAAAGTTATAAAGGTGTAAAAAGTAATAATTTTATGTACATATAGAATGTAATAAAGTTTTTGAGATGATGAATGTTATAATTTCTGGAAGTTAATAATGTTTCTAATATAAATTAATTTAAAATTTCTAGAAGTTAAGAAAGTTACAGAGATGAAGAAAGTTAGAAATTCTAGGAGGTAAGAAAGTTGTGAGATAAAGAAAGTAATAATTCATGAAGTTAAAAATTTTACTTTGTTAAGAAAATTTCAATAAAATATATATTTGGTTATTCTATTATTTCAATTTCTTAAAACATCATGAACAATTCATCATATGAATTGATATTAATAGAAGAAAAGGGAAGTAAAAATTTCTGTAGTTTACAAAGTTTGAGTTTCCAAACGAACTTTTTGTTGTACATTTTGCAACTCGTAATCAAATGAGAATTTATAATAAGATATAATTTTTTTAATAGAATGAAATTTTGAAATATAATGGACTTTTTTAATAAAATGGATATTTTTAATTGGAAAAACTTTTTTTCTATCAGAAGAATAGTATGATCAGGTGAATAATATGATTGGACAGACAATGTGATCATACAAATAATTTTTTCTAAATATACAAAGTTTTAGTTTTCTAGAAGTCAAATTTTTTTAGTTTTCTAGATGTATAAAGTTTAAGTTTCATGAAATTATAAATTTGAAGTCTGTACGTAGTTGTAATGTTTAAGTTTCACAAAGTTACAAAGTTTAAGTTTGTACAGAGTTATAAAGTTAAAGTTTCATGAAGTTACAAAGTTGAATTTTGTACAAAGTTACAAAATTGAATCTTTAAGAAGTTACAAAGTTGAAGTTTTTACAGAGTTACATTTTTGAAGTTTCACAAAGTTATAAAGTTGAAGTTTATAAAAAGTTAAAAGTTGAAGCTTTATGAAATTATAAATTTGATGTTTGTACAAAGTTACAAAATTAAAGTTTCATGAAGTTACAAAGTTGAACTTTGTATAAAGTTAAAAAGTTTAAGTTTCAAAAATTTACAAAGTTAAAGTTTGTATAGAGTTATAAAATTGAATTTTCATGAATTTACAAAGTTAATGTTTTTATATAGTTATAAAGTTGAATTTTCACAAAGTTACAAATTTAAAGTTTGTATAGAGTTAAAAAGTTGAAGCTTCAAAAAGTTACAAAGTTGAAGATTGTATATAGTTAAAAAATTTAAGTTTCATGAATTTAAAAAGTTGAAGTTTGTACGGAGTTACAAATTTGATGTTTTAAGAAGTTACAAAGTTTAATCTTGTACAGAGTTACAATGTTGAATTTTCATAAAGTTACAAAGTTTAAGTTAATAAATATTTACAAAGTTAAGGTTTAAAGATGTAAAAAGTTGTTACAAAAATTGATAAGTTTCTTAAACATCAAGTTTAAGGAAATTCAAAGAAATTTATAAATTATTTTCAATTCAAGAAGATTCACGGATGTTATATAAGAGTTTTTAAGTGTACCAAAAAAATTAAAATAAGAATGAAATTAAAATTTATAAATTTTAGTGAGCAGGAAAATTAAATTGGATTTTTTCTTTTTTATTTCTATAACACCTATAAATAGGTGTGAAAAGTGCATTATACTTTACATTGTTCACGTGTTTGAAAAATAAAACTGTTTCAGAGTTTGTGTTAGAGTGAGTTTCTAATTTAAGTTAAGTTTCATGTTGAATAAGATTTATAGAAAAAATGTGATTGATCAAAAGAGTTGGATAGAGGTTAGTTTTGTTAACAGGTATATTTTCTGTGCATAAAGTTTATGAGGAACTACGTTTTGTTAAATTATACGAAATAGAAGTTTATATCAGGTGAAGTTTTAGAAAATTTGCATTAGAAGGAGATTAACAATCATAGGCACACTGTAAAAATAAATAGGATAGTTGAATTAGATAGAATATATTAATGAACTTTCCTAGAGAAAAATTCAAAAAGTTACATTTTGTTTTGTCTTAAGTATTATAAGAAAAAAATTTAAACTGACGGGAGTTAGTATAATCATGCATATCGGGAGATAGAAGGAGACCTATGGGAGTTTGATCAAAATTTGTATTACTTATTTATAACAATGAATTTCTATGGACCTACGGGAGTATCCATAGCAATGGTGTAGGTTCCCACACTAAGATCGAACCTTGTAAATCTTGTGTGCCTTGTTTACCTTCCTACATTTTCATGCTTGTGAGTTTATTATAAAAATTGATAAGGGAGATAACTCTAACAAGTTATAGGGTTTAAGTTTTATAAATTTGGAAATTTTAAAAATAAAACCATTGATTCACCCCCCCCCCCCCCCGCTCAGTGGTTCAGATATCCTTAAGAACTTCATAAATGACAATCATTAAATCTAGTTGTGAATTCATCTCCTATCATTGTCTATAGATACTTAATGATCGAGGATCAAGATAGATACAAATACCATTGTATTTGGTACCCTATAACCAAATTATATGTAATTTATTATTACCTATATTCATTTCTATCAATATTAATAAACTTCTTGTTGCATCAAGATTGTTCTTTTGTATGGATTAGTATGTGATAATGACCCAGGAGTAACAAACACACAGAAAGGTCATAGAAATTTCCTGCTATGATGAGAACCTAGGATTGCTAAAAAAATAATTATAAATATATGTTTTATATCTAGATTATATCATTTTATAGGGTAAAAATGATACAGGGTATCAAGGGTAGAGACTCATAGGACTTTGAATCACTTTCTCATGGTGTATAACCTTGGTAATTTTTATTGAAATAGATAATGATAACACAACCCACCAATAGTAAATTCACATTTATATGTTTTATTAGATGTTCCTATATTTGGATGTGTGTATTGATCCTTATACTATAATATTATTGTTAATGGATAACATTAGTTGTATACATTTATGTATTAATTAAATCCATAATGATATATGTTTTCAGTGAAGTAGGATAAATTAGTTGCATCATTAGGGATGTTTCATTAATGAATGATAAGAGAAATTAGTTTCTCTTATATTATTTAATTTAATTTTATATCACATCCCATTTGATGTGAATCGAACAACATAAATAAATCTATGTCCATGGTGTTAAGTGGTTAGGTTCAATTTTGGAAAGTCAAAGAAAGATACATCGAGCACATAGGCTGATGGAACAACCATGAAACCTCTTTGATTATAGATGTCATAATAAGGGATTATATTAAAAAGTGAGCATTCATATGGGGTTTTATGTCAATGAAACATTAAATTCATTCTCAATGGGTTCCTTTTTATATTTTTTTATGCTAAACTTTTACATTAGGTAGTTCCTTTTAATGACACTGAGAATGTGTCCTAAAAGGGCACACACTAAGTGTATCCAAAATTTTAGTTAAATTATATTTGAATTAAAAAAGTTAGAATAAATATTATTCTTACTTTTTTGGTAAGATCCCATATTTTTTCAGATATGTCTCTATTTGATTTTTTTCATCGAACCTCTTTTGTTTTGGTTTTCCTTTGTCTTTAAACCTTGGTGGTCGAGTCTCATTCAGAGATGGAGAGCTTTGTCTGGGGGGAAATGACCTAAATTTTGAGGAAGTCTGTTTTTTTAATTAATAAATATTGGGTAAAATGTGTTAAATGGTCTTATAAGGTTTTTCGTGAGTCTATAAGGCTTCAGAGGTGGTTCGAGCTCTTCTAAGGAAGCGGATCTATAAGCTTCTTTCACGACATTTACATGTCGTGTAAATGAATTGCATGCCATATCACTATCTATAGGAAAATTAAATGAAAGGAATAAAAACTATGAACTGGATCACAATGTGAACTAGTTACATTCCATGAATCTACATTACATGATGTGTAATGTTCAAGTAGGTTTAAATTCACCTAAGGTGATGCGGATTTTAGAATACTCATAAATCAAGAATTACATGTCGTGTAATTATAGATCTCAGTAATTATAAGTCATGTAATATACTTATGTTTTTCCTTCAACCACATACATACTTCATCTACAATACAAAGGTGATTTCTAGACAATTTTGGAGCACCTTCTTCTATTTCGGATGTCCTGTTCAAGTGATCAATCTTTGATGAGTTGTTTTTATTAGGTTTTCCCTTATATTTCGTTTCACTCCATCATTGTAGTTTAAATATCTTGACCATGGATATTTTGGTCTTTGATCTTGATTTGTTGTGATCTATGTTCCTTATTGTGATCCTCTACTCCTTCGTTCTTGTTGGTGTTACCTGTTGGAAGTGTCATGTTAATCACTAGTTAAATTTATGTGGTCTAAAACCTAATCCTATAGTATATTTAATTATGAATTATGTGAAATATTATGATTGAACCAACACAATGTTCATATTAATTAATTAAATGATGAGTAATGATATGTCATGTGATATATTATTCCTTGGATCCCATTGGATCCAACAGTGTTGTGACATGTCTTGTGGCCACCCATTAGGTGAGTGAACCCTTGAATAGTAATGAAATGGAAAATGGATTAAAGTGTGTTTATCATGACATCTGATCTCAGGTGATTTCTTGGGATAGATTCACCTTAAGAAATGGTTAAATTGATTATTGAAATGGCTATGTTTATTATGATATGATTGGGTGAAAACTGACATGTTAATCATTCAATACCCACTTGATAAATTAAATGTGTAATTGAAATACAAATGAAAATTTTCAGAATTAACCATTGAGGTTGATGATATGATGTTGTGATATCCTTACTGTTATGACTTTTGTTGTGATTCATGCTGAAATGATTATATAGAGGGATATTCTCGGATGTTGTAATGCTCATATAGTGGGTTTGACCTAGTTTCATATTGCAATTCTTATATTATAGGATTAAACCAGGTTCATGTTGTAATTATTATATAGCGGGATTTTCCCAGTTTCATGGTATAATGCTTATATAGAGGGCTTGAATCGGGATGTTGAAATTCTTATATATTGGGCTCGGTCCAGATGATGAAATTCTTATACAAAGGGATTCTCCCATATATGTGATTATACCATGGATTTGTGGTTATGGTTGGCATGGTTGTGATACATGCTCAAAGATATTTCGGTATAGTGCTGAAGTAGGTTGATTGTTATGTTGTATTAATTGTTTAATTAATACACTTGTTATCAAATTATTGCTTGCACTTATTATCAGACTAATTTTGTTTAGACATGGTGGTGTCAACTTACTGAGTTTTACTCACACCCTATTCAGTACTCTATTTGGTACTCGATCATATTACATGGATATAGGTTTGGGCAAGGGAAAGGGGCCTTATTGTTGATTTCTTCTAGCTGGATGGGATTCAGTTTGGAGATGGGACTGATATGGGGTTTGAGACTGGGGTATTTTGATTTTATTTCTGTGGGATAGATATTTTATTTTTATTAATTTATTTTTAAATTTTGGTACATTTCAGCCTGACATTGCATAATTTGTTATTATTGGTTTATCGGTTCCTCCTTTCACTTCCCAATTGTATGTCATGATGTTTCTTCTATTTCCATTACTTTGATATTTATTTCTATTATTTATTTCTATTGTATTCTAACTTTGTACCATGGGTTATATTCTTCCCACTATACTCATCACACCCCCACTACTATTTTGTAGCCTCTAGTGTATAGGTAGGTGTACGTAAGGTCTCGTAAACAACCTAATTTGGCCATGTGAGAGTGTGTCGGGTTAGGGGAAATTACAAAGTGGTATCAGAGGATCGGGTTTGTTTCCTATTACTTTACTATTTGGTAAAGGTAGAAAGGAGACTAGGATGTTTCGATACTTGGTAATGAGCTTGTGTATGGGAGTAGTTAACCCATGTACGGGGGGAAATCAAAGTTCCAAGGGATGGTATTATTGTTCATGATGTTTGCTTGTTATAATTAATGTTAATTCACCCAGGTTGATTCACATGTTATGTGATGTTATTATTTATTGGGATTTCTATTTATTTCCCAGTATGGACGATATGAGTATTAATGTATCATGATAAGCATATAGGTATATATCTTGATATGCATTGTTCATGAGAGGGGAATATTTATTTCATATGATATATTTACCTTGATTAACTATGAAATGAGATACCTATTATATGTAACAATTGAAAATAAATAAGTGTTATTTCATGTTAAAAAACTTTTAATCCATTTTTAGAGATGTTATAAGCTAGTGGTTCTCTATTATTATCAATTGTTAAGATTGACATTGTTTTTATCCATTGTTATAAGTAGTGTGTTCTTCTTGTAGAGAAAATGCATCCTCATAGCCTTCGATTTGAGCATCGGGAGAGTGAAAAATAGCATTCTCCTAACACAATTGATCCAGAGCTTCCTATAGCTCTTAAGGATCAAATATACGTTCATCTTCATGATATCTTCTTGAAGATCATGTGATATATGTAAAGGGAGACTATTTGCACCATTAATTTGATGTATGAGATGATGAAAGAGTTTTATATTCAGTATCTACTTATATTCACTAGGGATGGAGGTCCACAGGAATTTGATTTCTGGATTGAGTCAGTCTAAATGAACTTCAAGAACCTCAAGACACCTACTAATAGGAGGGTGAATTTTGCTTCATACATGATTTTTAGACCTACCAAGCATTCATGGGATATTATAGATCATGATGGGAAGAAATAGGAGTTATCCTATAAGGAATTATAGGTGAAGTTCTTGACCCACTTCTATCCATAGATGTTGAGGGGTGATAAGTCTCACGATTTCATACACCTAACATAAGAGGGCATGTCAGTGATAGACTATGTTGGATGTTTTAAAAACTTGCATCACTTTGAACTACCTTTATAAGTTTATGAGATCTCCAAGATGAGGTGTTTTCAAGATAGGATTTTCTATGAGATCAGGTAACAGGTGAATGTCTTTTGCTTGGGCAGGTTTTTAGATGTGATGAATCAGGCACTCATCACAGAAGGGAATATGAGAGAGGCCACAAATAATATCCAGTTTGTTTCAATAGGGAAAACTGTGAGTTCTTCTTCTAGTTTCAAGATTCACCTCTATGATAGTTATTGCCAAGGAAATAGTGTACATAGTAGCCAAGGTAGTAGAAAACCATCTCAAGACCATGTTTTATTATAATGTTAATAGTGTGGAAAGTTGGGCCACAAGTAGCCTTAGTGTATATACCTTGATTTTGAGTGTCAAGCTTTTGGTGGGTAGGGACACCTAAAGAGGTTTTGTAGGGTCATACAGTAATAGAGTAGTTATCACAAACCAACCTGGGTTTACCCAGAACCATTCACCCAAGCTGATCTGTGGAAAGGCCCATAAGGTGTTTCGGATCTTCCTGGGCTGGCGACAAGTGTCAGGGCATCAACATAGAGCAAGTGGGAATGATTTCACCCAATGAGAATAAGTAAAGTAGTGGAAAATGTGGAACAATGTAAAGTAAATAAATGACACGGAAAAGAAATAACAACCAACAACAACACACTATCCTAACCACGACCAAAACTTCATGTGACCTCGAGGGTCACTCTCCAATCCACAACCAACTCTCTCCCATCGCGAACAAGATCAAGTCGAACCTTCAACAAAACTAAAATAGAAAAACACTATGGGAATGAGTATTAAAACTCAGTATGCGTGCCCAAAAAAATATTCTCAAAGCACTACCATTAAATAAATAATTTTACTAATTTCAAGTTTGAACTACATTATATAAAATATGGTATTTCACACACACTTTAATTTATAAAGCAAGTAACAGTCTATTTCACTTTTTAATTGAATAAAACAAGTTTAATGTTTGAAGGAAAAGGTGCATTACATTTTAAACACATTTTTCACGAACAATTTGAAATACAAATTTAGTTGTTAAACAAGAAGAAACCATACAAAACACATAATACACAATAAGGGAAATGGAAAAAGTAGCGCGTGGGGGCCAGCAACCAAACTAATCACCTTAATCATCAGCCACATACAAAGAAGCACTAAATAAAACATGGTTCGAACCTAGGAGATCATGAACAATCCATAACGTACTATATGTGTGACTCATCCGGAAGGTATGCCCTACTCAATGACGTCATAACACCCTAAGGCCCGACTGTCACCCTACCTGGTCTGGTTGAGGGGCCCAATCCCATAGTAATAATAATAACAGAGTATCCTCTTCTATGGGCCACTAGCCAGTACATAATCTAAACTAGTGTAGTAATCGTTCAAATAAAATTCACTTACTATACTAGGTTACCATGGTGAGTACTAAGTGGAAATAGTAGTGAGTCAATAATGTCAATCAAGTAATAGATCACAATGCATGAACATCACACACAAAAACTCACACAACCAACTTACATAGCAATATCACCCCTAAGATAGTTTTCAAAATAATTTATTTTATTAAAGTGCCAAACGGGCCTTATTTAACTTTAAAAAACATCATTTCTAAAAATAAGCCAATACATTTGCTCACATGTCAGAAGAAAACATTTAACATCAAACCAGAACCACACTTGAAAGTTCATGAATTATGTTCAAAGTCCAAATGGGCATTCTTTCACTATTGTGTGACAATTAATCAAGAAAATAATTTAAGCGTCATTCATAAAATAAACACCTTCATTTACATCAAATAATTATTCCAAAAAATAATTATCTAATATTATTTATCATTTATCAAAAAGCAATGAAACATCAAGTAATTAATAAATTTTAAATTTAAATCCGAGTGTGGTGGGGGACCAACCTTGACTCTCAACTCAATCAAGACCATTTGATACACCCCACACTTGCACACAAGTATGCGCAACTAGCTGACCATGGTATTGCGGGTTTTCCTCATTGACACGCTGTAACAACTGTACAACAACTAAATACACATAATCACTAACTTAAAACAATACAAATGAACAAACAGCACAAAAACTACCTCGACATGTTTTCAAAACATAATTCTTATCATCTACACTATTTACCAAACCACTTTAAACTTTATAAAACAATTCCAAAGAGTATCTCATAGTTTTACACACCCAAAACCCCTTCAAAACCTCTTTTATGATCAAATATAGATCCTCAACATACTAGAATAGAAAACACATGACTTTCATAGTCAAAAAAACTAATTTCATAACTTAATAAAAATACACCACATGTCAAAAATCCATTTTGAAACCATATGCACGCCTCGTTAAAAACCGTAATCGAAAATCCCACTTGGGAACCCGTTTAAGGAAAACTAACCACCATTTTGAATTTATAATAGATTCATAAGTTCCAACCGATCTTTTGATAAAAACTTAGTGTGCATAACACAATTAAACATCTTGAAAAGTTTCAAACGATCCTTACACAATTTTCCTCAAATCAATTGTTTTCACACAAAATCACAACAGGCCACTTTCAAACTAGAGTACTTTGGAAATCTACTCGAGGAAGTTCAATCACCAATTTCTACATCACCTATATATTTTTAAGACCAAAAACATTCTTCAAAATAAAATTACCAATCACTTGCAAAACCAACCGAAGAATTTTTAAATAAAAAGGGTGTGAACTATTTAACAATTTACGCCAAATGATCAAAGAAAATAAACCAAAACATCGCATATCAAGAATAATGGCTATGATAAATATACTAAGACACTAATTAACAACTAAGGGTAGTGAGAAAATAATAATTTAGTGAAATCATAAATTAAAAGGTAACTTGCAAAGGGATCCTACCTCCACTTCAAGGCGTAATGAAAATGCATGATCGAGACCAGTGTGTGACCTCATTCACACCTCAACCATGTGATCCAGAAGATTAATTAAACCCAGTGCAATCAATATTGAACCCAAATTAAAGGAAAAACTCAAGAAATCGAACCCCAAAACATGGGGTGGATGGAGGGTGTGATTTCGGTTGAGGCACAAGGGGGTGTTGTGTGCAGGGGTAGGAGGGACACCAGTAGAGGGTACCGACTGGGAGAAGTCATACCGTAGGTGGGTCAACCGAACAGGAGGTGTGGCGATAGGGAGCAGTGCCATAGAGGGGCCAACCGGAGGAGTCGCTGGCCAGAATTGGAGGCGAAGCTGGGTGGAGTGAATAGGGTGGTTGTGTCGTTGGGGCAAGAAGAAGGCGTTGGGTGTGCTAAGGGAGGAAGAAAAATAGGGTGTGGCACACCAATAGGGTTTGTGCCTCCCTTTTTTTCATTTCCATTAGAATACTTAAAAAATAAAAATAGTAAACTTAATAATAATAATAATAATAATAATAATAACATAATAATAATAATAATACCTTAATTATAATAATAATAATAATAAAGCCTTATTAAAAATAATACTAATAAGAATAATAATAATCATACTGATAAAAATATAAATAATAAAAATATTCATTTCACCTTAATAATAATAATCAAATTATTAACAATAATAAAAAATTAGATAACACAAAAAATTACAAAAAATCACTCATTTTAATTTTTATAAAATGGCCAAGTTGCATAGTTTCATTGGAAAAGTCATGTGGGGTTTCCAAAATATGGTCTGCCTGTGCGTCCAATAATATCAACCCAAAAAAACACACCTTTTGACATAAAATCAAAAAAAATCGAGATTCAACCCAAAAGTCAACACAAAAATTTTTTAAAGTGAAAGAAATAATAAAATAAAATAATTAGATAGGTCGGGGTGTGAAAATTCTCCCCACCATAATACTTTCTGCCCCCATAAAGCCACAAAAAGTTATAGAGCCAAAGATAAAACTTCCTAAGTGTCACCCACCTCCAAAAGTTTAAGCGCCTCCAGTTGATCAATCCAAACAAACACTAAAATACCATGAGTTATAGCTCATCCTGAAAACACAAACACCCTAACCTTTACCAAACAGAACCCAAATAATCTGTCTCAATGAAGGAAAAAACCTAAACCACTTCCAACTTTTATTCTTATAATCTTAGTCCAATGGAACAGATGGGTGTACTCTAATACCAATGTTTACGCAAGTGAAAGAACTTAGGATTATGTGGTTCCACATGAGACCACCCACCACCAAATGATACATGAAAAGAAACTTTGATACTAACACGGGGAGGCCTGAATGGACTCCCCACCATAAGGATCAGGATAACACTAAATTAATTTAGGTGTAACTCTGTGAGACCCACTATGGGTCTCCCCAGCATAATAATTAACTAGATTAACCGAACTTGAAAAATTTCCACATGGACCAAAAACCCCCCACCATAAGGGGGAGAAGGGAAGGGTTGAACTAATAGAGCATTAAAACTACCATCATCGCTATATCAACAATGTCACACCCTCATAATAACACAAACCTTGCCACACTAAGGAAAAAGATTAAACCAAGGCACTTTTTCATTCCAGGGTTCTCCTGACTACATGAAAACTTCACTTCAGGACCTATGGCTAGATCTCTAATGATTGAATCATTTCCTGCCTCACAGTCAGGCTTCAGAAACTTCCAAACATAACACAAAAACCAAAATTTTACCAAACACACTTCCATTAAAATAAAAGTTTTAAAGAGGTTAGACAATAACCATTTTTACATCTGAAGGAAAAGAAACACCAAAAAATGCTACAAGAGATGACCACTACATCCAAGGAATACTATAAAGAGAAAACTCCAAACTGATCCCAAAAATTGTCCTCCTCCTGCTGATGGGATGAGATGACCTTCGATGAGCCAAGATTGGCTTCAACGTGATTCTTGGAAACACCTTAGCAGAACAGCTTCAAGTGACCCAAGCACTCACAAGTGTGGTAGGGTTTCGGAGTACTTGGTCACATCATCTTCTTATGACCCTATTTGCCACACTGATGACAAATCATGGCATTACGCTCTGAAGTTGTTGACTGCAGGTCTGAAGGCCTCTTAATTCCCCTACTAGTACCACCAGCATCAGGCCACTTCCCATTATTTCTATCGCCATCCTCTGCACTACTTCCCAAGGCTGGGGGAGGATTCACCACCTCAAGTCTTCCTAATAGCTCAGATTCAGTAAGAAAGGCTTTCCCCACAACATCTGAAAAGGTGGTTAGGTTGAGTTATTCCACCTTCGATTATATTTTAGGTTGGATCCCAAACTCAAAATGCCGAGATTTCACAGGATCATTTCTAACATACCCTGGTTCATATAGAGCTAGGTCTGGAAAATAATGAAAGAATCCCAACACTCATCCAATACCTTGATGAATACCACACAACTCTAGCATCTTCCTCACCTTCACCACCTCGGAGAAATATTGTTGGATAAACGAAGACTTGAAGAACTCCCAAGTGAGATATTTTCGAGGCTTGCTTTGAGACATGGACTTCCACCATTTCCAGGTTGGACCTTTAAGTATAAAGGTAGAAAAATTCACCTTCAATGACTCAGAAAGTGTGAGAAAACAGAGGTTCCTCTCAATCATCCACAACCACTCCTCCGAATAAATAGGATCTTCTTGACCATAAAATAGGGGAGGGTTCAAATTCCGAAACTCAAGGACGTATTATATGGGATGATCAATGAGAAGATTTTCTAAGGGTGCACCACCCGAAGTTGAACCTTGGGAATTCATCAAACCTTCATGGGGGTGAACACTATAGAACATGGAAACAAATAACTTAATCAAAATATAGTCATTTTCATTATGAATTCAACATTTCACAACATCCAAAATAAAACTTTACAAAAAAATTTAAGAATTAAAGAAGACCAAAATGATTCACTAGGGGAAACTAATGTCGATGGGTGACTCGGACATATGGTGGGTGGCTATACGCCAATCATGCCACCATCATGGAGAGAAGTCTAGGGAAATGTTCCTATATCCACATGTCTTTTCAGGCCCTACGAGCTCACATGGATACTTTCCCAACTCCCTTTTCATTTCCCAACATCAAATAATTCTAAAGAACCAAAAAGACACCAACAACTCGGAAATCCCATTGTAACTTGAGGTTCATAATGAGTAAGGGTTCATGATGTCCTTATCGTCCCTACACCCCGAGTCCTGAAAATTCTACTCCTTCTACAATGACAACCCCAAATAAAAAAGGGCACTCTAAAAAGCAAGTTCTGCTAAGAGACGACCTCCTTCGATACCATTTTGTCATGAACCAACCCGGGTCGACCCTGAACCGGTCACCCGATCTGATCTGCAGCAAGGCCTGAGAGGTGTTCTTGATCCTCCCAGGATGGTGAAAAGTTCCAGGGCATCAACAAAGAGCAAGTGGGAACAATTTATCCCAATGAGAATAAGTAAAGTAGTGGAAAATGTGTAATAACTCAAAGTAAATAAATGAAATAGAAAAGAATAAATGACTAACAACAACACACTAACCTAACCATGACCAAAACATCTCATAACCCCAAGGGTCACTCTCCAATCTATAACCAACTCTTACCCACAGAAAATAAGCTCGTGTCAAACCTACAACAAAACTAAAATAGGAAAACACTATAGGCATGAGTATTAAAACTCGGTAGGCATTCCCAAAAATATATTCCCAAAGAACTAACATTAAATAAAGAATTTTATTAATATAAATTTTGAACTAAATTATATAAAATATGGGCTTTCACACACACTTTCATTTCTAAAGTAAGTAACAGTCTATTTCCCTTTTCAATTGAATAAAACAAGTTTAAAGTTTGAAGGGAAAGGTGCATTACATTTTAAAAACATTTTTCATGGAAAATTTAAAATAAAAATTTAGTTGTTAAACAAGAAGAAACCATACACAACACACAACACACAACACAAAACAAGGAAAATGGACAAAGTAGTGTACGGGGACCAACAACCAAACTATGCACCTCAATCATCTGCCGCATACAAATAAGTGATAAAGAAAACATGGCTTGGACCTAGGAGCTTGTGAACAATCCATAACATAATATATGTGTGACTCATCCTGAAGGAATTTCATACTCAATGACGTCATAATGCCCTAACGCCCGACCATCTCCCTACCTATCACGGTTGAGGGGCTCAATCCCATAGTAATAATAATAACAGAGTATCCTCTGCTATGGGCCACTAGACAGTGAAAAATCTAAACAAGTGTAGTAATATTTCAAATAAAATTCACTTATTATGTTAGGTTCCCATGGAGAGTACTAAGTAAAAGTAGGGGTGAGTCAACAATTTCAATCAAGTAACCAATCACAATGCATGAACATCACACACAAAAACTCACACAACCAACGTACACAGCAAGATCACCCCTAATAGATTTTTCAAAATAATTTATTTTATTAAAGTGTCAAAAGGGCCTTATGTAACTTTAAAATAACATCATTTCTCAAAATAATCCAATACATTTTCTCACACATCAGAAGAAAACACTTAACATCAAACCAGAACCACACTTGAAAGTTTATGAATTATGTTCAAAGGCCAAATGGGCATTCTTTCACGGTTGTGTGACAATTAATCATGAAAATGATTTAAGTGTCATTAATAAAATAAACCTTTTTGTTTACATCAAAAAATTATTCCAAAAAATAATTATCTAATATTATTTCTCATTTATCAAAAAGAAATGAAATATCAAGTAATTAATAAATTCTAAATTTAAAGGAAAGTGAAGTGGGGTACATACCTCTATTTATAGCTCGATCACAACCACATGATACTCCCTGCACTTGTGCACAAGTATGCTCAACCAGTTGATCATGGTATCGTGGGTTTTCTTCACCGACACGCTGCAACAATAGCACAACAACTAAAAACACATAACCACTGACTTAAAACAATCCAAATGAAAAAAACGGCTCAAAAACCACCTCAACATGTTTTCAAAACATAATTCTCACTATCTACACTATTTATAAAACCACTTTAAAATTTATAAAACAATTCCTATGAGTATCCAACTATTTTACACACCCAAACCCCCTTCAAAACATCTTTTATGATCATCCGTAGATCCTCAAAATAGCAGAATAGAAAACACACTACTTTCAAGTCTAATAAACTAATTTCACAACTTAATAAAAATACAACACACAACAAAAATCCATTTTGAAACCATACGCACACCGCTTTAAAAACCGTAATCCAAAAGCCCACTTGGGAACCCATTTAAAGAAAAATAACCACCATTTTGAATTCATAATAGATTCATAAGTTCCAACTGGCCTCTTGATAAACACTTAGTATGCATAACACAATTAAATATCTTGAAAAGCATCAAACGGTCATTACACAATTTTCCTCAAATCAATTATTTTCACACAAAAGCGCAACAGGACACATTCAAACAAGTGTACTTTGGAAACCCACTCGAGGAATTTCAATCTCCAATTTAAACATCACGTTTATTTTTTTAAGACCAAAACATGCTTCAAAAGAAAATTACTAATCACTTGCAAAACTAACCAGTGATTTCTTAAATAAAAAAGGGTGTGCACTATTTAACAATTCATGCCAAATGATCAAAGAAATTGAACCAAAACACTGCATATCACAAAGAATGACTATGATAAATATACTAAATCACTAATTAACAACTAAGGGTAGTGATAAAATAATAATTCAGTGAAATCATAAATTTAAAGGTAATGCACAAAGGGATCCTGCCTCAACTCCAAAGTGGAATGAAAACGCACGCCTGAGACCAGTTTGCGATCTCATTTTCACCTCAACTGCATGATATAGAATCTTAATTAAACCCTTCACAATCAATATTGAACCCAAATTGAAGGATAAACTCAAGAAATCAAACCCCAACATATAGGGTTTTAGCAAAAATTAAACCCTTCTCAAAGAACATACTAACCGCGAACCCTTACCGAAGGCAAAGGCTGTTGCCGAAGGGAGAGGATTCCAATAAGGGGGTGATTCTGGTGAGGGGATATGCCAGTGAGGAGTAGCTCATCGGAGGCTATGGGTTAGGGGTGGTGCACATTGAACAAGGGACGTTGGGGAGTTGCGGGTCGGCTGGAGGTGGTCGTGACTTGGCCGGAGAAAGGGGCACCGGCCGTGAGTTGGGGTGGATGGAGGGAACCTAATGGGTTGAGGCACAAGGGGGATGCACTCTGGGATATGAGGGATTCCAGTAGAGGGAACTAGTTAGGATAATTCACTTCGTAGGTGGGTCAGCTAGACGGTAGGTGCGGTGGTAGGGAACTGCACCGGAGATGGGCCGGCCGGAGGAGTTGCTGGCTGGAAGTGGAGGTGGAGCCGGGTGGAGCACACAGGGGGATTGTGTCACTAGAGAAAGTGTAAGGGGATATGTGTGCTACGGGAGGAAGAAAAATGGGGGAGTGTCACACCAATAGGGTTTGCACCTCCCCTTCTTTTCACTTCCATCAGATCCCTTAAAAAATAACAATAGTAAACTTAATAATAATAATAATAACTTAATAATAATAATAACTTAACTATAATAATAATAATAATAAATACTCATTAATAATAATACTAACAAGAATAATAATAATCATACCAATAAAAATATAAATAATAAAAACATTCATTTCAGTTTAACAATATTGATGAAATTATTAACAATAATAAAAAATTTAAATAACATAATAAATTACAAAAATTTACTCATTTTAATTTTTAGAAAACAGCTAGGTCACGTAGTTTCATTGGTGAAGTAGCGCAACGTTTCCAAAATGCGCTATGTCTATGCGTCCAATGACGTCAACCCAAAAAATGCACTTTTTGACATAAATTCAAAAGTTTTGGTCAGGATTCAACCTGAACCTCAACACAAAATTTTTTAAAATACAAATAAATAATAAAATAAAATAATTATACCGGACAGGGTGTGACAGTAGTAGTAGGGTATCAATATAGGTACCAGATTCTGGGAAGGACTCACCTACCCCTCAGTAGACATGTCATTAGAGTTCCACTATATGTTCAAGTTGAGGAAGAGGATATGGTGCCCCAGTATAGAAGCGGCAATAACATGAAGATGGAACATCACAAGGGAGTCATATTGGATCCTAGTTAATAGGTTATAATTAGATGTACACTGTGCATTCTACTCTGGCTAGTGTGGATTCAGGACATTCTATTGTCAGAAGTATGATTCTTATATCATCTACCCTTTCTTGCATTTTGGTTGATACAAGAGTATCTCTTCATTTTTATCTTATCTTGTTTAAAATGGTTTGGTATTGGTTGTGTAAATCTTTGATGGTGCTTTGACCATTGATACACCATTGGAAGTGTATTCAAGGAATATCAAATGTTTCAAGGTGTTTTCTCTATAAATCGGTAGTTACTGTTTCTTTTTGGAACCTTTTGTGCTGGTAATGATAGGTTTTGATTTGATTATTGGTATGGATTGGTTAGTTCTATTACAGTTTCATATCAACTATTTTTGAAGTAGAGTTGCCTTTTTATCTCTAAACGGAGGCAGCTATTTCCACAAATGTGAGTGGGATATTCATGCTGGTCATGCATGACCAATTCAATGATTATTGGATTGTTTCACAGCTCAGATACCAAGTCTTATTCTAGATGATGGTGGAATGTGGTAGGATATTTTTCTACCAATAGTAAACCATTTTCAGGATATCTTTCCTAATGATTTCTATAGCTTACCACATTAGTGGGAGATCGATTTCATGATCGAGTTGGTGCTGGGAGTAGAGCCAGTTTCTATCATGCCTTATAGGATGGAACCAGTAGAGCTTTGAGATCTAAAATTTCTGTTAGAATATATAGAATCCAAAGGTTTCATATGGCCTATTATATCACCATGGATTTCTCCAGTTCTTTTCAAGAAGAAGGTTTATAGTCCTTTGCGCTTATTTATTATTTATCAGAGATTAAACCAGATGACGGTTAAAAACTAATACCACCTTATGTGCATTAATGATCACATCAATTAGCTGAGTGGTGCCCATATTTTCTCAAAGATTGACTTGAGATCGGTGTATCATCAGTTGAGAGTGATACATTTAGACATACCTCAGACTGCTTTTAGGAGAAGGTATGGCCTGTATGAGTTAATGGTAATGCCATTTAGTCTAACTAATGCACCGGTGTTATTCATGGACATGATTAATTAAATATTTCATCCTTTTCTAGATTAGTTTGTGGTGGTTTTTATCGATGAAATATTAGTGTACTCTCATTTAGTATAAGATCATTCCCAAAATCTTTACATCATCTTGATTATATTGAGATATTATCACCTTTATGAAAAACTAACTAAATATAGCTTTTGGATTTATAATGTACACTTCTTAGGTCATGTCATCTCAGAGGATGGAGAGTCAGTGGAACCATAGAAGGTTTCAGCTATGGTATCTTTGGAGCGACCCAAGAATTTTTTTTAGATTTGTAGTTTTATGGGTTTAGCAGGTTATTACTGGTGCTTAATCTAAGACTTCTCCCATCTATAAGCACATATGTCCAGGATGGCCAATAAAGGGATTAATTTTATTTGGTTAGATGCTTGCATGATATATTTTCATGAGATAAATAGTGTGATGACCTCAATACCTATCCTCGCTTTATCTGTGCTGGTTAAATCATATACCATATACTATGATGCATCTGGATTTTGTCTCTGAGTAGTTCTGATGCAGGAGGATTGAGTTGTTACTTATAGCTCCAAACAACTAAGATCGCATGAGAGGAATTATTCTACTCAAGATTTAGAGTTGGAAGCAATTTTACATTCCTTGATTTGCTGGAGACACTGTCTTTTGGTATAGAGGTTTTTGGTGTAGATGGACCACAGGAGCCTCAGATATGCATTTTCTCATTAGGACCTAAACCTTCAACCATAAAAGTGGGTTGAGTATCTGTAGTCTTTCAACTTCAAGTTGGATTATACATTGAGAAAGGGTAACATTTTTTCTGATTCCTTAAGCCGGAAGATGTAGACAGAGGCAGTGTGGGAGTCTTGTGATGAATGGTGGATTATGGCACTCTTTGCATACATGCATCTAGATGTTCATGAATCCTAGGTATGAGTATCTCTAACTTCGAAATCTATTATACCCATTATTTTTTATCATATCAAGACAGAGTAATTATCTAATCTAAAGGTATTAGTTTTGGTAGATGGCTTATGTGGTGGGGCGACACCATCAGGATTGTCACTTAGCAGGTGAAATTCTCTTCTTTTCCATGGCCAAGTATGAGTTCATACGGGCTTGCACAAGGAGATGATGAGAGAGTTTCATTCTTCAATATGGTTGGTGCACCCTAGTTTGACAAAGATGTATCATGATCTTTGTAGAAAGTACTGGTGGTCAGGAATAAAGAAGGAAGTGTCAAGATTTATGGTGAGATGCTTCACCTGTAAGTAGGTGAAATCCAAGAATTATAGGCCATATAGAATTTTTCAACCTCCTCCCATTAAAAAATGTAAATGGGATGATGTCACTAGGGATTTTTTTTATAGGATTACCCAAGACACATCACAAGAAAAATATAGTATGGGTGATTGTCGACCAACTGATGAAGGTATCCCACTTCTAACCTATCAGGGAGACCTCACTATTGATGATCTGGGTAGTCTTTACAAGTGGGAGATAGTTCTACTACATGCTATTTTGAGGAGTATTTTTGTATATAGATCCTCTTTTAACATCTTAGTTATGGCAGGGTCTTCGGAAGGATCTAGGATCATATGTTCTTTTGGTTATGACCTATCATCCACAAATTAATGGTCAATCTAAGAATACTATTTAGATTAGGGATGATATGTTATGAGCCTATGCTTTTGATTTTGGTGGTTCTTTGGAGAAACATATGGAACTCATGGAGTTTTCATATAATAACATCTTCTAGGAATCTATCCAAATGGATCATTTTGAGGCATTGTATAGAATTATATGTCATTCACATCTTTTCTGTTTAGAGGTAGGTTATTCAGAACTTTTTGAACCTAGCCACAAGCATGATATATCTGAGCAGGTTCAGTTGATCAAGAGGTGGTTGGTGACCATTCATAACAGGAAAAAATGTTACATTGACTATTAGAGATGACCTCTAGATTTTGATTTTGGTCATCATGTTTTCCTTTGGGTTCCACCTATGTTTGGGTAATTCCATATCAAGAAACAAAGAAAGATAGCACCTAGGTTTTTCATGCTATTTTAAGATAGTGTGACGGTTCAGTCCAATGTCATACCTATTATCCCTTCCAAAGTGCTACAGTTCTATGCATGACGTGTTTCATGTGTGTTAGATTTGGAGATATCATCATGACACTTCTCATGTGGTAGATGTTGAGGATATCAAGATTAATGTAGATTCTTCCTTTAAGGAGTTTTGGATCACAGTGAGAAGTTTCTCCATGGAAATATTATACCTCTAGTTTGATTATAATGGTAGCATGGACGTTTTCAATATGATACCTAGGAGAGGGAATATGATATGTTAGTATAGTGGTCATACTTTTTTATAGAGACCCCACAGTGATTCTTGGTGTATCTCGGGGATGATCTATTATATGATGGGGAGGTTATAAGAATCCATATTTTTTAAGGTATGTACCCCTTTGAGTTTTTTATATTACCTCTTTTGTTTGGGTTTTAATTTCTCTTTAAAACTTGGTGGTTGAGTCTCGTTCAGAGATGGATATCTTTTACTGGGGAAATGACCAAAAGTTCAGAGATATATGTTTGTTTAAATTAATGGAGACCGATTATAAATGTTTTAAATGGGATTATGAGGTTTTATATGAGTATGGAAGGATTTGGAGGTGGTTCGGGCTCTTCTAAGAAAGCAGGGCTTAAATCTACCTATAGAATATTTACACATCGCATAAATACATTACACATGATGTAAATTTCTCTAGGAATATGTTTTGAAAGGAATATAGGCCATAAACTGGATCATAATGTGAACTAGTTACATTCCATGAATCAACATTACATGACACGTAATGTTTGAGAAAGTTTAAATTCACCTGAGGTGACATGAATTTCATCATACTCATAAATCGAAAATTACATGTCGTGTAATGCATTTACATGTCATGTATTTATCGAGCTCAACGATTATATGTAATTTTGTACATTTATGTTTTTCATTCAACTATATTAATCCTTCCTCTGTCAAGAACTATCTTATTTCCAGGTGATTTTGGAGCACCTTCCTTCATTCCATACATCACATTCAATCAATAAACCCCGGGTGAGTTATTTTTCTTAGTTTTTCTCTTCTCTTATGTTCTTATCCATTATTATGATGTAAATATCTTTACCACAGTTGTTTTGTTTTGGGTGTTTATCTTTATCTGGTATGATCTAGGTTCCTTCTTACGATCTTCTACACCTTCTTTATTATTGGAGTTACTTGTTGGAAGTGTTTCACTAATCATCAGTTAAAGGTAGGTGATATAAAACCTAACCCTATGGTCTATTTAATTATGAAGTATGTGAAATATTGTGATTTCATCGACTCAACATGTGTATTAATTAATTGAATTATTAATGATGATAAATCATGTGATAGATTATTCATTAAATCCCTTTAGATATAATGGTGTTGCAACTTGTCTCGTGGCTACCCATTGGGTGAGTGAACCCTTGAATTGTAATGAAATAGCAAATGGATTAAAGTTTTTTGAGCATGAAATGGGATCTCATGTGATTTCTTAGGATATATTCACCTTTGGAAATTATAAAATTTATTATTGAAATGGATATGTCTATTATGATATTATTGGGTGAAAATGGAATGTTAATGATTTAAGGCCCACTTGATAAATAAAATGTGTAATTAAAGGATAAGTGTAATTTTTTATAATTAATCATTGAGGCTGATGATATAATATTGTGATATCCTTACTTTTATGACTTTTTTGTGGTACATGTTAAAGTTCATATATAGAGGGATATACTCAGATGTTATAATGCTCATATAGCATGCATGGCCCAGTTTTAGGTTGTAATTCTTATATAGATGGCTAGCCCAAATTCATGTTGTAATGTTTATATAGTGTTATTGGCTCAATTTAATTTTGTAATGATTATATAGAAGGATTATCCTAGGATGATGAAATGATTATATAGAGGTCTTGGCTCGAATGTTGAAATGCTTATATAGAGGTATTTTCTTGGATATATGATCCTACCTTGGACTTGTGGTTATTGTTTTTATGCTTGTGCTACATGCTCAAAGATATTTTGGCATGGTGTTGAAGTAGGTTGATTGTTATATTGTATTTTTTATTTAATTAATACCCCTTTTATCGCATTATTTTGTGCACTTATTATAAAATTGGTTTTGTTTAGACATAGTGGTGTTAACCTACTGAGTTTTACTCACACCATATTCTGGTCATCATTTAGTACCCAATCAGATAACATGGATGTAGTTTTGGGTAAGGGAAAGGGTCATTTTTTATGATTATTTCTATCTAGATGGGATAGAGTTTTGAGATGGGACTAAAATGGGGTTCGGGACTGGATTCATTTGATTTTATTTGTATGGTATGGTCCTTTTATTTTTATTACTTTAGTTTTACATTTAGTTGCATTTTATCCTGACATTAAATGGTTCTTTATTATTGGTTTATTAGTTCCTCATTTTACTTCTCATTTGTATGTTATGTTGTTTACACTATTTCTGTTACTTTGATAATTATTTATATTGTTTATTTATGTTGTATTGTAACTCTATATCAGGGGGTATAGTCTCCCCACTATACTCATCACACCCCACTACTAGTCGACAGCCTCCGACATACAGGGTAGCGTAATTGGGGTCTCATAACCAACCTAATTTGGCTATGTGAGAGAGTGCTGGATCAGGGGATGTTACATTTTGGTTTAATAATTATTCAAGATTGGTTAATCTCTAAGATTTTATCAGAATTTATTTATAATAATAAATATGTAATTTAAATAATAATAAATATTTATTTTAAAATTTTAATAAATATAATATTTATTATATATATTGAAAAATGATTTAGTAAAATTTATTTATTAAATAAATATTCATTATCTAAGGTTCAATAAATACCTAGGAGGATAGATGAACTGAGATTGATGGTCCATTTGGAAATGTTATATTAAATATCATTTGAATAAATAAATATTTATTTATTTAAAAAGTTATATATATTTATCCACAGGTATTGTGCATGTCAAGGAAATCATAATATAATTTATGTTATAATTAAACAAGGGGATCACTAAGGAATAAAGGATTAACTAAGGTCCTATGTACAATTACTAAGCCTGTCATGGCTTTATAAACACTTTATTGTATCACTTTCAAGGGTTAGACACTTGTTGTTCACAATAAACCTATAGAGAATCCTCTCAAACCTTAGATAGGATCCTCTCAAGAATGCACTCAAGAACAATAGAATAAATCCTCCTACAACCTCTCAAACCTTTAAGAGGCCCTAAATAATACTTACTCATAAAGATATTATTCCTATGACTAATGATGAATGATACAAGTGATTAGAGTCAACCACGCTAGCACTTAGTGATTCTACGGCAACATTCTGAGATTTTAGAGCACGTGTGGATCACTAATAAATGGATATTATTCTTAGATCCTATGATTTAATTAGGGTAAGATGAAATTATTCATCCAAATCATCAATAGAAAAAGAATTATGAGATTAATTTATTCTAAATATATCTATAAATTAATTGTAAATTATATGCAACAATCCTGACTTTTGGTTCTGACATTAACAACTCAATTAATCTTTGATTTAATTATATTGGTTGTGAAGTTATTCGTCATGTACATATCAAACTATTCATTAATTATGAAAAAAACAATTTTCCATGCCCAATAGGAAATTACTCTATTCTTGTAACCTTTGAGTGGCATCATATAGGTCACATATATAATTTTTAAATATTTATTAATCATTATTGATTATATGAATTTTTCCTAGATTGTATTTATAGTTTATTCATTATTTAAATCCAAACATTGATTTATTCTCCTACCTTCCTTATTCTCACTCATATTTCCATGAAGAGGTTAAATTTACATGAATAACATCTAAATAATCCATTAGGAGATGCCAAGGATTCTGTCCAGATAACACAAGAGTACATAGCATGTAGCCTGAAGTTATACATCATGTATTTATTACATGAAACAGGGATTGAAAAACTATGAAACTTAAAGGTAAAATGATCTATAGTTGATGTACACTTCATATACCTCATATTCATAAATGGTTTTCCAGCATTCCTTCTCCTTTGGTGTGTGTTGCAGACATGGTAAGAAGAGGGTGCACGATATGTAGCTTCAGTACACGTTTTATAATATGTGGTACCTTGTTTAATTTATTTAACATGGATATAAAAATTAATTATATAATTAATCCAATTTATATGTGTTCTATGAGTTATTTATTTTAAAGTACACATCATGTGATAGGATTACTAATTGTGCATTAAATTAATTTCTATGTTAAATTCTTAACCACAAATTGTGGATGGTCTTTACTTCTAGTGTAATCTTTGTGCATTAATAGCATCACATACCACATAATTTATATACGAACATGCATAATTTATTAATAAATTCACACCTTTTAATTATGATCTTTGAAATGTATGTTTAATTTCATGTTAATACACTATATAAGGGCCATACTGAGTAGTTTGGATGGGTACATATCATTTCTGCAAAGTACACTTGTGTACTTTGTTAATTTTAAATAAAATTAATTTATTTAATTTTTAAAAAAATATGGATGAAGGAAATTTTAGTATTGTTTGGATGGAATTAAGATAAATTGAATTATTTTTTAACCATATAATTAATTGTATTAATTTTAGGCATTTATCTTAATTAAAGAATGAATCAAAATAATTGCTAGCTAGATTTCAAAATGTATAATTGTTTCTTGTGTGTGGGTGATCATGATCTTAGACTAGACCTGTGTCTATGATTAGTTTCTTTTAATTTATTATTATTATTAAATAAAATTGAAGGCATGTGTTTCATCCCCTCCTCTCATTATGTAAGGGCATGTGTTCCTGTAGTTTCTTTTATTTAAACCCCCAAAACAAATCCTTTGGTTCCCCTCATATGCATGTAAGTAAAGCATATGTAATAGATGGATCTCCAAGATGATTGGAGGTAGTTCAAGTTTAGAGTTGAGGTGAAAAATATCTAAGAGGTTCACAAGATCATATGTGGAATATTGTATCTCAAACCGATGCAGGTTCAAGGAGTTATTCACCTAGGGTCAAATTTGGCTTATCATCCACTAGATAAACCAACTATTAGATAAAGTGTGTGATCATGCCAATTTATTTATTTATTTCTATAAGTTTCCTAGTTAATTGGTTCTTTTAATATATGGTGTTCACATTAAATAAATAAATTAAAAAATCATGCAAGATGGAATTAAATAATTGGATTATGTGTAATTTTATCAAGACATGGTTATCACTTAAGTAAATTCACTAAATATTAACGAGAATTTAATAAATATAAAATAGTAAATTAACACATAAAGACAAAATTCCTTAAATCAATATGTTAAACCAGTATAGTATTCCACTACTTAATCTAAAATTTAACTAATAATTCAAAGTGTTTGGCCAGATAAAATCAGGGTCCTTTTAATTATTGAGGAATTTTATCTTAGATTTTGGGTTGAATTAAAATCAGTTCTCATCAAGGGTTGACTTCCCAAGTAGGAATTGGTGTAACTAAGATTTAATAGTTGAAGAAATACTTATCTAGGATTTTAGGATTGGGGAATCCACTTAGTAAAACAATGAGCTATGATTTAATTCAGTCATAAAGTTACACCTACTTAAAACCCTTCAAATAAACTGTCGGGACCAAGTATGGGCCATAAGAAAGGGAATATGGATCCTTTTAACTAGAATATAAATCCAATGGGATATTCTAAAACCAAGGATATTGGGTTTTGGAAAAATAGTGTGATATTAAATAAATTTAAAATTTATTTATCTTATTTTGTAATCAAGATAAAGTATTAAAATTGTGTTCTTATTTATTTTAGAAATTACATACCACACAACTTCAACTATATCACTATAATCCATTCTATATAAGTATAAACTTATCTTAATCTTGAATTTCTAGGAATGGTATAGGAATTTTTTCATTATACTATGCCATGAATGAAAATTATACATGCTGGAAACCCTACTTCCTGAGTTGCTTGTTAAGGTGGCTAGTGAGGAAGAAGTATCTCTCTACCTGAAACACATGGACAATACCATGGATGTATAATTTTTTATTGTATCCTATATGTAAACTGATATTTTAAATAAATATGTGTATATGGATGGATATAGAATCACACGTCACCTTCATGATCCTTATTGAGAGAAGAAGAGATAAGAGAGATATGAGATCTCAAATGCACTATTCATGAGAAATCTTGGAGAATCAATGTAATTTGGGACTCATGTAGTCAATATGATTAGATGGATAAATTATTTAGACATATTAGGGTTTAATATATCTGATGATTTGTGCATATATCTCATTATATCTTCACTAGCTAAAGGCTTTCCAGTTTCATTGTAAACTATAATATGAGAAATAGTGAGAAGACTATTTCAAAACTTCTTACTTTTATTTTCCAAGTGGAAAAGGAAATGGGGCACGAAAAAAATATATTATTTATAGTGAATAAGAAAATTAATAACAAGGAAAAGGTCCCTGATACCTTTTTCAAGTCTATGTTTCTTGAGCACCATACTTCCAAGAATAAGAATATCTAATGGTAAGTAAAGGAATAAAATGTGGAATGTTTTGTATATGGTAATCTCAGCCACTAGAAAAAGAATTGTACCAGTTTAAAGAAGAAATTCGAAGCTTGTGGTGTATTCATTATCACGTGAGATATTTCTATATCTACACATTGGGTATAAGATAAAAAATTTGGTGCTCACATATGTATTTAATTGTAAGAATCAAGTAGATTCTAAAATATTCCCAGATCAGATGTGGATCTTTGAGCATCTAATTGAAAAAATATTTCTATTTTAGCTATAGGATACTGCCACCTTTTGTTTCTAACCAGCATTATTTTGGTTTTAAATAACTACTATTTTATTCCTAGTGTTACAAATAACATTATCTCTATTTATTTTCCTAGAATGGATGGATTTTTTCCAAATTTGGAAATAAAGAATGTCACTTTTACAACAATGGATTTTTTTATGGTATGAAATAGCTAAATAATTTTTTTATGTATTAAATTATGAAAACAAAATATTATAAATTTATAATGAATCAAATTCACATAACTTATTTAACATCCATTTGTGGCATCACCACTTTGGTCACATAAACGAGAAGCATCTGAAAAAGCTCTATCAAGATGAATATTTTGACTCTTTTGAGATAAAACCACTTGAAAGATGTTATGATTGTTTATAAGGAAAGATAATCAACCCACAATTTAGTGTATGTGGTGAAATATATATATAGCTTATATAATTGATACACACTTATGTGTGTGGACCTTTTCCAATATAAGTGAGATGTGGGAATTCTTACTTAATAAATTTTACTAATGACTTGAGTATATATGCTTATATTTACTTGATGAGGTATAAGTTTGAGTCCTTTTAGAAATTCAAAGAATTAAAGAATGAATTGGATAATTAAATTGGATAGAAGATAAATAATATTTGATCTAATCAAGGTGGTAAATATATTAACTCGTATTTTATCAAATTTCTATGGGTGTATGAGATTATTTCTCAACACACTCCACCTTATACACCATAATGGAATCATGTTGGTGAATGAGGAACCATGCCTTGCTTGACATGGGGGGGTTAATGAGTCACGTAGATATTAAATTATATTTTTGGGATATGTATTACACATTTTATAATACATACTAAACTATGTTCAAACAAAAGTGGAAATCATAATTTCCTTCTAATTATAGAATGGAAAGAAACTCATTTTATCACATACTCATGCATGGGGTTGTGATGAATTTTTTAACCACTAAATACACAAACTAGAAACCTGAGGCACAAAATGCATCTTTATAGGGTATCCTAAGGAAACAAGGGGATTTTGTTTATAAAATCCATCAAACAAAAAGGTGATCATAAAAAGACAGTCCATTTTTTGAGAGGTAGCACATTCTAAAAAAACATAATGGGAGAAATATTGACTTCAATGAAGTTGATACTCAAGATAAAAAGTAGTTGGTATAGGAAAAAATTCCATAGGTCCCTATAAAATATATTGTTCCTAAAACACAAGAACTATATACGAGTACTAAAGTGGTTAGATAATTATAAATATATGGTTTTTTAGTCACTAATGACAGTGACTCATTATTTATTGAAAATGATGATCCTATTTCTAAAATGAGGTAAAAGAGAGCTCATAACTTGAAGGATGGAAATATTCCATTAATTATGATATGGGTTACATATATCATAACATATTTTGGGTTCTGATCAATCTTCTAGTTTATCTAAATACCATTGGGTATAAATGGGTACTCAAAATAAAACTATACATGGAGGTTAGAGGTAATACCTATAAAGAATGGCTAGTAGCTAAAGGGTTTAAATAGTGGTAAATAATTGACTATAAAAAAACTTTCTTTTTAGTATCCATGTTTAAATATATCAAAATTCTACTTTCTATAGCAGTATTCCATGACAATGAGAGTTAGAAAATAGATATCAAAATTATATTCCTCAAGGGGAACCTTTAGTAAGATGTATACATAACAAAACCAAAAGGGTCTATGACTATGGGTAATACCAAAAAAGTATGAAAGTTACAGATATCCATATATGGATTGAAAAAAATATCTAGGTCATGGAAAACTCAGTTTTATGATGCTATAAAAAAATTGGTTTCATTAAGAATGAATTTAAACCATGTATTTACAAACATTTTAGTGGGAGTGAAATTTTTATCCTAGTAGTATATGTTGATGATATATTACTTATTGGAAATAACACACTGGTATTATGGTTAGTTAAAGATTGGTTTAATAAGTGTTCCTCCATGAAATACTTAGGTGAAGCATCCTATATCATTAGCATCAATATAATTTTTGATATATCCCGGAGTTTTCTTGTACAAATTCAAATTACATACATTGACTTTATATTAAAGAGATTTAGTATAGAACAATATAATAGGGGATTAGTTCCAGTGTCATTTTTATGGGTTTCATAATTTTTTTTTGTATCATATCTTTGGGTGAGAAATGTGTATTAAAATGTTTTTGGAAAAGGGAATTCAAATTTCATATTTTTGAGAAATATTTTGCTCGGTCAAGAAAAAATCAAGTTGGGGGGTTTGATTATCCCCTAAAAGAGGCTAATATTCATTTTTTATAATATAATATTCATTTTCATTATTAATCACGGACACCATTATTACTGCATTTTACACTTTGAACATTATTTCACATTATGATTGTAATTCCTACTTAAAATGCACTATTACATGGTACCTTCTGGAGCTTCTCATAAAAAACATAATGGTATTGATTTTATGTTTATATTTTTATTTTCAGGTCTCCCATGATATAAGTAACAATTCATTCTTTTGAATCACTTGGAGATTCAATTTGGAAGACCATCGAAGTGGGCTTTGAACTAACCACATTCTGGGCGAAGTGATTTGGATAGCATCCCAATAAAAGTAATGTAGAAGATAGAATTGAAGCCCAATAATTCTGAAAATTTAGATGAAGATAGAGGATATTATTAGGAACATTTCATGTAATAGTGGCCCAAGATAATTCTGTTTTTTAATGGTGTTTTAGACGTTTTAAGTTGATGATGAAATTCTGGGCCAGATCCTGAGGCCCAGAAAAATATCCTGCCATTTAAATCATATATCACGAACTGAATATCATTTTGGGATGACATTTTATAGTGTTTTAGAGAACATACGGGGATAAATTTT
The DNA here is from genome assembly GCA_963277665.1 of Viscum album. Taxonomy (NCBI): domain Eukaryota; kingdom Viridiplantae; phylum Streptophyta; class Magnoliopsida; order Santalales; family Viscaceae; genus Viscum; species Viscum album. The sequence goes on along the minus strand of OY728130.1, from coordinate 1,290,484,350 downwards.
ATCCTTATATGTCCCACTCTAATACGTTCATCTAGAAGGTCATTTTGGCATGTCTTTCTGGTGGATGCAATCTGGATGCCATTTCGGGGGAAGAGTGGAAAAGTCACATCTCCATTAATTATCCACCCACCTTTCCCCACCACAATTAATTAAAGGCACATGGGATGATGGGTTCTCATCAAAAGACTTCCAAAATTCCTATTTAAGGCAGTAGTGGTGGAGGATTTGAAGAATCTTGTAGCTTTGTTTTTGTTGTAATGTTATTATGCCAATTTGTCTTTGTAATGTTTTTCCTTCTCATGTAAGTTATTCAAATCACCTTAGTTTTCAATAAAATTTCTTATTCTTCTCTTATTCTGTTCTTATTAATATCACCTTGACACTGATGCCTCAAGGTGTGAACTTATTCACACCAACCCTTGTGATATTGTTCACACAATGGTGGAGTGATCGTGATTTTGTTGTTTTTTATACTTCTTCAATTCCACCCTCGTAAGTCCACTTCCTGCTTCTGTTGAGAAACTGTCATCAATGGAGGGATAGCTATTTTATGGGTTGATCCAAGGGAGTAGAAAGGGTCTGGATTTAATGTTATTTCTCACTCTCTAAATGTTATTAATTTATTTTATTTGAGTTTCCTTCATTCAATGATTTTTATTCTTCCTCTTCCTTATTGAATTTATTCACCCCTATTTTATGTTATAATTAGATCATTTACCTTGGAGTGCTCATGAAAATGATACTACAAGTGTATAGGTGATTAGAATATTTTTTGAATTTGTTTAATTAGTAAGTTATGAGGTTATTTTGAATTCATTGCATGAATCCTTCTCGAGTTAATGAATTAAAATCGTAAAAAAAGGAATTCATCCAATCCACCCCGAGCAATAACCTAGGATCAACTCATTTTCTCCTAATTTTAATTCAGATAGATCTCTTAGTGCTCTTTTAAAACCATATAAAATCAACCCAATATGGCCACTTAATATCCAAAAATCCATCTCTTTTTATTGTGTGTCTAAGGATATTCTTAGGTCTCTGAGGATTCGACAACTCAAGCTACACTACAAAGACCGTTCTACCTTCATCTCTTGGGTAAATTTGGGAGAAACCAAATTTTGGAATCATTATCGGGGATCCAAGTAAGTTATATTAGAAAATATCATCCTTTTCTCACCCCACATTCTCTATTCTCACCCTCATCTCTCTTATCTTTACCCCTTTCTATTTGTGTGTGTCCTGAGAATATAGAATCCAACTTTCTGTCTTCTCCAATAGAGTATCTTCTAAATTACCATGTCACAAAATCATTCTAGAATCAAATGGAAAATAAATATTTGGAAGCCCCTAAATTAGAAAATTTCTTTTATCAACCCTTGATTAATTACCACACACCTGGTGACATGTACAATCATTGGGATGATGAATATTTAAAGGATAAATTTCCAGCCCTCTCAAGGATGGTTGAAGAGATGAATCTTGGGGAATTCCATGATGATGAACCACATAAAAATTATATTCCTCAAACAATGATTGAAAAATTGTGTAATCAAATGGATTTAATGAGTTTTGAGGTATTCTCTTTGATATTAGAACTACAACGCATTAATACTTCTGAGGAACTCATCCCTACACCAATTATACCTTTCAAAACCTTATGTGGAGTATCTAGTTTCCCACAAACCTCTCATGAATTTATTTAAGAACTGGACTTTGGATTTGGGGTAGGTGAAGTAAATCATGAAATTGTTTAAGGGTCTTTAAATGAGGAGGAAATTGATTTCATGTATTCACAAGAGGAAAATTTGACATCGTGGATTGAGTATCCTATGTATAACTCTATTGATGATTTTTTAAAAACACAAATCACTGAACCATTGAGATAAATTAAAAACATTGCGTCCATACCCATTCCTGACACTAATCTCTCCAATTTGGTGGTTGAATCTTCTATTCTAAAGGAACTAATTTTGTTGAGAAATTTGGAAAATGAAACTGAGTTGGATTCAAACTCTCAACTTGTGTTTGAATGTCCTATAAAAACCAATATCAAAATTATTATCCTTCCTTCCCCACCCAATTATCCCTTCATATGTTATAATCAGGAGATTTCAATTGGAATTCATTCTTCTCTTGAAACCAAAAAAGTTTTAATGATCATTGATTTCTTAGGAAAGACTACAGAGGAATCTAGATCAACCATTTCTGATATTCCTTGGATTTTCCCACTCATTGTAGAACATAGGTTTATACATGAAACAAATTCTAAACAAAGAATAAATCTAAATAAATTATAAGTGGATAAATATGGGGTCCTTAAAATTTTGAAAGTTGGTATTGGGTAAGTTAGGGGGTTCATGTCAAGCTAGAGACGTTAAACAAAAGCATTGCATGGGAGGCAACCCATGGTTTTCATGTTTTATTTCATTTAATTAGTACCTCAAACTGTTTACTTGTTCTTCTTTTATGAGTAAGGATGGGTATGAAAGCAGAGCACCATATTCACCCATGTCACGTGGTGTGATCCCTGAGTAATACCTTACCCAAAAAATTAAGAGAAGATAAGGTATCATCAGTTTGTTTTATTTCTATGTGTTTGTATGTTAAAGAAAAAATACTAAAAGAAAAAAAATCATAGACTATTGAACTGTTCTTCTTTTATGAGTAATGATAGTTATTAAAGGGGAGCACCATATTCATATGTGTCACGTGGTGTGATCCCTGAGTAATGCCTTACCCATAAAGTTAAGACAAGACAATGTATCATCAGTTTATTTTAATTTTTTATGTTTTTTGTAGGTTAAAATAAAAATAATAAAATAATAATAATTTAGATTGTTGACATGTTCTTCTTTTATGAGTAATGATGGGTATGAAAGGGGAGCACCATATTCATTTACGTCACGTATTGTGATCCCTGGGTAATACCTTACCCAGAAATTTAAGATAAGACAATGTATCATCATTTTATTTTATTTTATTTTTATTCTTTTTTTAGGTTTAAAAAAATACAAAAATATATATATTATAAAAAAATTAAAGGCATGTTGTAGGTCATTGGGAAAATCTGGTCACAACCGTCCAAGCCATTGGGACTCGAACCAGGACTGAAGGGAGACTGGGGAATGCATTTTCAACATCAACCACCAGGTGACTTCATTACATGATTTTAATTTTCAATGTATTATTTGAACTTCTACCCTACCCCCTTATAATTTTTCATTTCTTTAAACATTGGGGAAAGTGTTATTCTATATTGGGGGAGATAAAATAAAATAATTGATTTTGTTTTCATCATAAAATGTGTAGAAGGAAAATTTTTGTAAACCTTGAACATGATAACACACATTGCAAACTCTAAAATTGGATATCAAATAATTTTGAATGCCTTAATTCTGATTTTAATGCAAGTTTAAGTTCATGTGCATAGATTTTGGAAAGTGCGGTTCTCCGATGTGATTTTTCACCGTTTATATTTTCATCCATTTATTTAAAAAAACACAATGCACATCCTATGGATCGTGGGGTATTAGTTTGAGTTCTTGGGGTCCATAATAAATTTCATAGGTTTGGTGGTCATTTTAATTTTAACATGAGTATTCAAAAAAAATCAATTGCGCATAGAGCAATAGATTGACCTAATGTGTGGCTTTCGGCACTTGGGGATCATGACTCCATAGTTGTCGGGCCCGGAGTTGGTCATTGTATCTCTATTTGTGGTAATTAGAATTTTTTTGATTTATTTAACTCGAGATGATGCCTGAGTATGTGAGCTTCACTTGGTTTGCTAAGGTCTTTGAGCCTGGGAGTCATCGGCAAAGTCTTACTACATGGGTTGACTCGATTGAGTTCAATTTCAATTACCATGACAAAATTGCAAAAAAAATGACAAAAAATTTTGAAAAAAAATGAATACTTATCTTAATATTTAATTTTTATTCCTCCTAGTGCTTCCATCTTTTCTCTCTCGAATTAAAATGAACCCCCATGTCTATTGTGACACACAACACTTTATCATGATTAATTGAAATTGGATGAAATATGGTGATGAATTTGAACAAAGGAGTGGGATTAGGCTTGGGATATTCCTATGGACCCATCTTGTTTTAAATAATTTTGATGGGTTTCATAATTTTTTTGGTATCAGATCTTTGGGTGAGAAATGTGTATTAAAATGTTTTTGGAAAAGGGAATTCAAATTTCATATTTTTTAGAAATATTTTTCTCGGGACTAGAAAAACTCAAGTTGAGGGGTGTGATTAGCCCCTAAAAGATAATAATATTCATTTTTTATAATATAATATTCATTTTCATTATTAATCATAGACACCATTATTAGTTCATTTTACAGTTTGAACATTATTTCACATTATGATTGTAATTTCTTCTTAAAATGCACTATTACATGGTACCTTCTTGAGCTTCTCATAAAACACATAATGGTCATGATTTTATGTTTATATTTTATTTTCAGGTCTCCCATGATATAGGGAACAATTAATTCATTTGGAGAACTTGGAGATTCAATTTGGAAGACCACCAAAGTGGGCTTTGAACCAACCACATTATGGGCGAAGTGATTTAGACACTATCCTAATAAAAGTACTATATAGGACAGAATTGAAGCCCAGTTATTCTTAAATTTTAAATGAAGATAGAGGATATTATTAAGAACATTTAATTTAATAGTGTCTCAAGCTAATTTGGATGTTTTAATGGTGTTCCAGGTGGCCCAAGTTGATAATGAAATTCTGGGACAGATTCTGAGGCCTAGAACAATATCCCACTATTTAAATCATATCTCGCGAGCTGAATATTATTTGGGGCTTAAATTTTACATGATTTTAGAGGAAATAAGGGGTTACATTTTATCTTGCTATGTCCCACTATAATTAGTTCATATATAAGGTCCTTTTGGCACGTATTTCCGGTGGATGTAAGCTGGATGCCATTTTGGGGGAAGAGTGGAAAAGTCACATCTCCATTAATTGTCCACCCACCTTTCCCCACTAAAATTAATTAAAGGCACATGGGATGGTGGGGGCTCATCCAAAGACTTCAAAAATATCTATTTAAGTTAGTAGTGGTGGAGTATTTGAAGAATCTTGGAGCATTGTTTTCGTTGTAATGTTATTATGCCAATTTGTCTTTGTAATGTTCTTCCTTCTCAGGTAAGTTGTTCAAATCACCTTAGTTTTCAATAAAATTTCTTCTTATTATCTTATTAAATTCTTATTAATATCACCTTGATACTGTTGCCTCAATGTGTGAGCTTATTCACACCAACCCTTGTGATATTGTTCACACAGCGGTGGAGTGATCGTGATTTTGTTGTTTTTTTTACTTCTTCAATTCCACCCTCGTAAGTCCACTTCCCGCTTCTGTTGAGAACCTGTCATCAATGAAGGGCTAGATCTTTTATTGTTTTATCCAAGGGAGTATCAAGGTAATGTATTTAATGTTATTTCTCACTCTATAAATGTTATTAATTTCTTTTATTTGAGTTTCTTTCATTCAATGATTTTTATTCTTCCTCTTCCTTATTGAATTTATTCACCCCACTTTTATGTGCTAATTAGATCCTTTACCTTGATGTGCTAATGAAAATGATCCTAAAAGGTTATAGGTGATTAGAATGTGTTTTTAAGGTTTTTAATAAGTAATTTATGAGGTTATTTTGAATTCATTGCATGAATCCTTCTCGAGTTAATGAAATTAAAATCGTAAAAAAAGGAATTCATCCAATCCACACCGAGCAATAACCTAGGATCAACTCATTTTCTCATAATTTGAATTCACATAGATCTCTTAGTGATATTTTAACACCATATAAAATCAACCCAAGATGGCCACTTTATCGCCAAAAATCCATCTCTTTTTATTCTGTGTATAAGGATCTTCTTAGGTCTCTGAGGATTCGACAACCCAAGCTACACTACAAGGACCGTTCTACCTTCATCTCTTGGGTAAATTTGAGAATTAATCAACTAGTATTGATGTTTCATATTCCATGAGAATAGTAGGAATATATTAATCTAATCTAAGTGAGAAACATTGGTATATTTTTAAGACTATCATTAAATATCTTAAGAGAACTAAGGATTTGTTCTTGGTGTATGGAGGAGATGAAGAGATAGTAATAAAGTGTTATATAGATACTAGATTTTAGGTAGATTATAATTATCTAAAGACATGTTAAGGATATGTCTTTAGTCTCATTTCAGGAGTTCTGAGCCAAAATATTTCAAAGAGGTTAGTTTTCACTGATTCTATAGTAGAGTCTGAGTATATATTTTCTTCTGATGCATCCAAGGAAGTTATTTAGATATGAAACTTTTTCCAAGATATTTATTTGGTTTTTAGAAGTATAGATACAATCACATTATATTATGATCATAATTTCAACACCTTGATGTTTTAAAAATAAAACTATGTTTGATAGCATATATGACATGCAACACCAAGCCTAAATGAACCATGAAATATTATTATTTAAAATTATAAATATATCCTAGACATTAAATTTGAGGGTGTGAATAGGATTAAAAACATTATGAAATATATATAAAGTTCATATTAAATAAAAATTTATTGATAAATTCTTAGTAAATAATCACTCAATTTTTTAGTAAATATATTTTATACTTTAAAAATATGTTCCCTTAAAAATGATTTTTATTGATTTTTGAGAGAAAATAATATATTTAATTACTCGAACATTTAAAAATAATATTTTATAAAAAGGTTATAATTTTTGAAATCATTATATCTAAATAATATTAGGGTGAAATTTTGGAATTTTTCTGAAAATATTTATTATTCAGTAAATAGTGGAAAATACCGATGTTTGTAAAATTGTCATTTCTTTTCATTAAATAAAGTAATTTTCAATTATAATTTTGAATTTAATTTGATATAAAATTAAAATAATTATTATTTAGTCATATATATTCTAATTAATTACATTTGAATAATATTTATATCCTATTTTGGAATAAGTACATTATTGGGTTTAAAAATGTATTTTTCTGAAAAACTGTTTTTCATCACGTTTTGTGGGTTTAAATTTAAATTAAATAATTCCACTTCTATAAATTGAATTTTTTAAAATGGATTCCATATTTATAATAATTATAATTAATATTATGTAATAATTTTAAAATAATATTTTCATAATAAATAGTAAAAATAGTAAAAAATTATTACCATGGTTATGATTAAAACGGGTTTACCAACGGTTAAATTGAATATATAAGGGTTTTAATGACTAAAAAACTTGTCTAATTTCTATTTTATGACCATATTTATACCCTATACCATATAATATTAGTTAATTTTCCATTTAGGAGCCTTTGTTTTTGAATAACACATTTATATATTTTATTATTTTCAAAAATTCTAAGAGGGCCCTCTCCCCCGCTTATAAAAGGACACCCAATATCCTATCCTATCCACACTTATAGAGCCTTTTTTAAAACAATTATTACCCAAATATATTCAAAACACCACTCACTATTACCAAGAGTCCCTTTTTTATCATAAATTCATCCTTGGAAGGTTTTAGGTATAAACCTAAATAGGTTTTCCGAATAAGAGGTATAATTCTTAACTATGTGTTTTCATTTTATTTCTTCTTCCACATCCTTAGAATATTATTCAATGATGATTATATAATAACATAATTATCTATCATATACTAATATGTTATTATGTTAATTTCATAACCAACATCTATCTCCTCTTCTATCAATTGTGAAACGAAATCATCATTTGTGTGTATAGAGGACTACCGCCTCGCGAACCGATGTAATTCATTTTCTATCATCGCCTCTCATGGATATTTATGATGATAGATTTAATGTATATAAAATATATTAATTAAATTTTTATAATTATTTAAAATTAATATATCATATACTTTATTACCATTCTAGTTATAGAAAAAATGATAATATTATTCGTGTGTATATGTTACCACCTCCACTAAGAGATGTGATTTATTTTTCATTATCACATCACATGGATGGTATATATAAGATATTTAAATAAATAATTTTATATTTTTAATATAATTATAATTATGGAAATATAAAATAATACTTAACTTCTTTCCATAAATATGATTGAAAAATGGAAACATTACTCATGTGTATGTACAACCTACCCTCACCATGATCATAACATAGTTCATTTTTCATAACCATATTTCATGATTTGTTTTAAAATTATAATTTATGTATAAAAATTATAACTATTTAATGATTATTATTTTTTATATGATGGAATAATGACCTTTTTACCATATTAAACTTTCCAAATTCATTTTAGACATATGAGGTGAATCTCATAAAAACATCTGACGTAAAATTAATTGATTAAGTAATTGAATATGACAAGGTAATAAATAAAATAAAAGGAATAATAAACTTGAAAAGGGTTATTAAGAAATTAAATAATTAAAATAAGTTTATTATTCATGATGATAAATAACATACATGACAAGTCAGGCTTGAGGTAAGGGATATCTCTCAACCACCCTTTTCTTCAGGTTATGATTATTCTCTCTTTAACTCACTTTATCTCTCAATTTAATGTTATATAATGATTATAAATTATGTATATATGTCTCTAAAATATATACCAATATTATTATCCCTTCCTTTTTTGGGACAATACATGCCTTATGATCATTTCTCAAATGCCTTATTTAAGAAATCTCTTTAAATGTGGAAAGATTGTGAAACATGTTTTCTTTCTATGGGTAATTCTTACCTTTCTGCCTTATGATTTATTTCCTTTTTGTGTCACACATAATCATGAACATATTATGATGGGTGAACCGAGATATCACTCAAATTCATTGGGTAAATTTTTATCACATGAGATGCTATTTATAGGATTATTGAGTAAACCTAATCCACTCAAATACTCTGTTCACCATGTGATGTTGTCTTAGAAATTAGATTTGACTTATGATTATGTCTTATTTTTTACTAATGCCACATTTCCTATGTTTATATTATATATTTAAACCATGTTATTTATTTTTTTTATCCATGTGAATACTCATGAGCCTCCTCTTTTATGATATCATGTTATACCTTTGACTCACACGTTATCTTTCCTTATCATGTTTATTACCATACTGAGATTTTTAGCTCACCTTTTTTATGTATTCCCCAAGTTATCCTATTCATTTTTAGGATTTTGAAGGGATTTAGGAGCTCATTATGGAGATTAAAATAAATATTATTTAATTTCATTTTGATTTTTTATATACCTAGTCTTCTAAAGACACTATACCTTTTTAATCCTTTTTTGTATTAATGGATATTTATTTTAAAAACATATAATAATATATGTAAAAAGTATTGGGTCACTATAGTTGGTATCAAGGGATGGTCTAGTTATATTGGGTGATTTGAATCAGAATACTTTAGTGATAACCCTCGGTATAATTCAAAGTTTAAGAAAATATCTTGGAATTTTGGTCAAGTATAGAGAAAGTGGTTTCCAAGAAATTACATCCATGTATAGATTATACAAGTATATGTGGCTATGGAATAGTTGTACCTAGGTGTAATAACCCTAAAAATGTGCATTGGTATTTGACTTGATCTTCACATGGTGTGTAACAAAAGGTCTTTGTTTCACGTCTAGTTTAACACTCTTAGGTTTTATGCTTTTTAAATTCACAAAATTTTTAAAAAACATTATAAAGGACATGAAAAAATTATTAGGTTAGAAAAAATAATAAGGAAATTACCATGTATAACCTAGATTTAGACCAAGAGACTAATAAGTTAGGATATACTTTTCATTTATAAGTTATTTCTCCTAAGTTTATTAGTTTCCATTTTGTATGTTTATTTGTTAATGTATTCTCATCTTATTTTTATTTTTTTAGTTAATGGAAGGAAATAGGAGAAACCATGAAAATAACCAATGTGATAGGAAATGTGATGATTTCCCTAATGATATACCTAATCTTATAGGAGAAGGATATAATAACTTCATGGAAGTTCTATCTCAACTAAATTAAGTTATGAATAATAACTTGAATCATGTGAAACATCCTCCTTATCCAAATAAATAGAAAGTTGTAGTTAATTATTTTATGTGATAATGTCCTCCTACCTTTAGTGGATATTTTGATTCTGTCATCATGGAATAATGTATTAACTCCATTGAGAATATACTTTTTATACTTCAATGCTAAAAACAAGAGAAATTTTTTCTGGCCATTTATCCCTTGGAGGGGGAAGTCGATCAGTGGTGGACATTAATGAAGAACACAAAGTCCAAATAGGATATTGATTCCATGGAACGGGAAGAAATCAAGAAAAATATTTTTCAATAAATATTTTTCCAAACTCTCCTTCTTAAAAGGGAGAGGGGATTCATTAAATTGAACAAAAGGAAGATAATTCTATCGATTCATATGAGGAAAAATTCACAAGTCTTTCATAGTATGCCTCGGGCATTGTCATCAACACCAAAAGTAAGGTGGGTAATTTATTTAGTGGGTTAAATCTAAGTTTATGAAAATATTTAGTGATTTGGGACTTTGATAGCTATGAAAATATATTTTTTATTCCCTCAAAGTTGATATGGAGATTGGTGACTCTTAATGGTCTCAATGGATTGCAGAAAACAAGTATAAAATGGGTTTTTATTTTATAGGATCAACAGATAAATCTCATGGAGGAAAGAAAACTCAACATCCCACATGTAAAATGTGTGGTTAGAAGCATCCCAAAAACTTTATGAAGGGAACTTAGAGATACTTCAAGTGTGGAAAACAAGGGCATAAAACTAACCAATTTTGAGGACAGAAGAAGAACCCCATGAATGTGATCAAACAAAATAAGTTTCAGATTAACGATCATCCTATGATAAAATGTTTCAATTGTAAGGGACATGGTAACTATGCAAGTCAGTTTCCAAATCCAAGGGTTGTAAGAGACAATCAGTGACAACAACCTCTAAGTACTAGAGATAAATTAGGGTCATGTGATGTCAATACTGGTAAGGTGGATCCTGAAAATGATGTGGTGATAGGTGTGATAGTTATTCATTCAATAATATCAAACATTATTTTTTATTTTCATTATAAACATTATTTTATATCTTTCAATTTTAGTAGAACTATTCAAACAAAACCTCAAACCATAGAGGTTGAGATATCTATGAGAATACAAAATGGATAAATTGTTGCATCCCAAGTATATAACTAATTTTCGATCAATGTTTGTGGAATCTTCTAGAAAAATATCATCTTACACCCTTTATTGGATTTTGATTCTATATTGGGAATAGATTGGATATCCTTATATAAAATCAATATCAATTATCATGATAGGGAGATCACTTTTCACATCCCAAGTCATCCTCTGGTTTTGTACAATTTTAAAGAGGATGAATCTCCCATGGAATATTTTTCACAAGAATGGATATTATTTCCTTATAAGAAATAATATATATCCCAAATGATTAAGAAAAAGGATAGAATCATGCTTGAGGACATGCACATTGTGAAGGATTATACTGATATTTCCCCTGAAGAGTTTCATGGTCTTACTCAAAACCAAGAGGTTGAGTCCTCTATTGAACTTATACCTAGATCACTACCCATATCCAATACTACTTATAGAATTCATATCATTGAGTTAGAGGAACTGAAAAAGCAGTTACAAGAGAATCATGAAAAGAGTTTTATACACCTAAGTGTTTCATTATAGCATGCATCAGTCCTCTTCATCATGAAGAAGTATGGATCAATACACCTCTGTATAGGTTATCATGATCTTAATAAAATTATTCTAAATAAAATGTAACCCCTACCATGGATATAATAATTTTTTTAATAAACTATGTGGGGACCATTACTTCTCTAGGGTGGAACTCTGGTTTGGATATCACTAATTAAAATTAAAGAATGATGATATTCAAAAAACTATCTTTAGAACAAGGTACAAAAATTATGAGTTCATAGTGATTCCTTTCAGACTCACTAACTCTCAAAAAATATTTATGGAATTAATGAATAGAGTATTTATAGTGTTGGGAAAAAATCCTTCAAGGTATCATTGAAACATTTTTGAGGTGATTGTGTTTGTTGACAAAGTGGACATCTGAGTGGTGATTGTTGATAAAGCAATACAATGACATAAAAATTTGTTGACAAAGATGATTTCATGATGGAATTTCAAGTTCAAGAGATGAGGTCAATGATCCATGATTGACTCAAGAACATCGACAAAGGAATGAATGATTTGGAGGCAGTACAAAGGAATAGATACAAGGTGGCGTCGTTTTCCAGTGTTTGCCAAATTTTTGGGCCTGAAAATCGTCAAATGAAGAAAAATAGTTTTTGGCAAAGGGACTTGCGCGTCGTATACTTGAAATCTTGGAAACTTGTGTGCCATATGTTTTTCAAGATCAGATCATCAAAATGTGGCAAAGGGACAAGTGTCACGCAAGTATTGGTGGTGTCGCGCAAGTGACTTGCACGCCGTGAAAGAGACTTGCATGTCGATGCCTTGGAAGCTTGAGAACTTGCGCTCCTGTGGTTTTTCAAGATCAGAAGATCAAAATATGACAAAGGAAAAAGGTTTGCGCAAGTCTAGAATTAGGTCGCGCAAGTGACTTGCAGGAGAAGAGATCTGCGCGCCGAGACTTGCGTGCCGAGGTGAGACTTGCACGCCGTCATGCAGGGGTGACCAAATGCCTATAAATACTGGACCACCCCTCTTCATTCACCATCGGAGTTCAACACTTTGAAGATTCAGAGCTTCCGTCGCGCAGGTGTGGTGGTCGCGCAAGTGGTGGTGTGTCGTGCAAGTGGGACTTGCTTTCCAGTGTAGGAAGTTGCGCGCCAAGTGTTAGTTGCACACCTGAGGTGGTTTAAGCGAGGAACGAAGTGTGTCACGCAGGTTTGGAGTTGTAGAGGCTTGTGTTGTGCAATTTTTTAGGGAGACTTGCGTGCCAATTGTGACTTGTGTGCCGATACTTGCGTGTCGGATTAGACTTGCGCGCCAAGTAAGGTTGAGTTCCCCGGCAGTGTTTTCGGGCTGCGTGGAAGCTGGAAGTTTTCCCGATACCTTCGGTGCAAAGAGAGATTCATCTACAGGTGAAAGATGGACTTCAACAGAGCATCTTCATACAAAGGAAGATGCATTCCTTCATGCAAATTAAGAGGCCTAAAGGTCTATAAACTGTGAGTGGATCCTTTTCGATGCAGTGAGAAAAGGAAGAGGAAGAATGTGATCCTCTCCACCGGCAGTGAGCCATAGAGAGAGAAACAGGGAGTAACCCTTGGGAAAGCAGTGAGATAACCCTAAACTTTGTAAAGGCAGTGAGCCTGGGCATAGAATTGATCTATCCCGAACATTGTAATCCACATCTAGTGAAGAATAGTGGAATTTGGTATGACCAGAAACTTGTCGGCGTATGCTCCTTGGACGTAGCCCAGTGAGGGTGAACCAAGTAAAAATCTTTGTGTCTTCCCGTTTGCTTCCCTGCATTACATTAAAAGTATCATCATCAGATAAAGAAGAAAATAAGTGGTCATAATAATCACATGAGTGCAAAAAAAGTGACCCTTGTAATAAAGATGTCAAGATCCAGTGGGGTAGGAAGAACTTTGCGAAAGAATATCCATACCCTGATTCACCCCCCCCCCCCCCTCTCAGGGTATATAGGCCCCTATTGGTCCTAACAATTGGTATCAGAGGGATAGGTTTCCTTCATTAGATTTGTTTTCTCGATCATAGTGTGCCATGGGAAAGGGAAAAACATCAAAGAAGAATCATAAGTCAGGTGGTATCCGTCAGTGTGGAAGTATTTATGGGAAAATTGTGATTCAACTAAAAGAATCAAACAGCTTACTGAAGGAAGGCCTGGATGAATCTGATAGGGAGAAGATTGATTTACTCAATCAAGATGTTAGAGTGAGTGAAGTACATGAACATCAAAGTGATGCCAGAACAACTGGTGATGATGAAGTTTCAAGAAGGAGGCCACCAGTAGATGTTCTCAACATGAAAAAGGAAGTGGACCAGAAGTTGGATGAAGAAGTCAAATCTAAAGATATCCGGATCAAAGTATTGGAAACTGAGGTTAATAAGCTAAGAGGCTTAAATAAAAATCTTATTGATATAGTTACTGACCTAACAGAGAAGAATGATTCACATGCCGAATAACTACAGGAGATGGCTAAAATGAAAGGAAAACAAAAGGCTGATGATTATGAAGAGAATCAAAATTCAGATGATGTTCTGAATCTGGAAGCTAGAAATGATGATCTAGAAACACAGTTGTCTGAAGAAGTTCAGAAGAATTCAAGGCTACAACAAGAGAATGAATCTGTCTCTGAATCTTTTTTTGAGGAAAAATTGAAAGTAAATGAGTAGAGTAACATCGTGGATAAGCTGACACGTGAACTAGAATATGAGTTGAGTAGTAGGAAGAATCTCATAAAATAACTCAATTATCAACTTGAATCAAAAGATAAGAAGATTCAACAATTGGAGGAAGAGATAGAAAAATCCAAGAAGGAAATGGAGATATCAAAAGACAAAGGAAAACCTAAGTTGAAGGATGCATTGCACTTACTATAAAATTGTCCTTCGAAAGGTGATGATAAAATTAAAAATTTGTATTAGTTTTCTGAGGAGAAACAAAAAAATATTTTCTCAGCTATAAGACCATATAGTTTGGGAAAAACTGGTATTGGATTTGATGAATCACCTCCCACACATGATAGAGAAAGAGTTGTGAACAGTTCCAGATGTGGAGAAAATCCTGTAGGTGCTGGAGATAGGCCTAAGAGGACAGTTACAAGAAGTAGTGATGACATGTGAAATTTCTGCGGGATTCATGGCCACACATCAAGGTTTTGTTCAGAGGCTCTGGAATACATTTCAGGCTGTGAAAATAGAAACTTTGATAAATCTGAGAATAAGAAGAAGCGTCATGAGAAATCAGATAGAAGAGTCTCTTAGAGAAAAGCATCCATTAGATTCTATTACTGTGGAAGAATGGGACACACCATGAGTATGTGTCAGGAAGCTCAAGAGCCACATATTAGAAGAAAAACTCAAGGTGTATCAGCATCTAGACATAGAAATGACGAAATAAGGTATGCCTTTGATGGAAAATGTTTTATATGTTCTGATTATGGGCATTTGGCCAGAAATTGCAGCAAGAAGAAAGCAGGAAAAGGAAAGGAACTTGAAAGGAGATTCTCAAAACCAATGATGCATAATGAGAAATTGTACATTGGGAGACAAAGTGTAAAGTTATATAATAGGCTTAGAGCCTCAGGGGAATCTCATGGAGCTGAATGAAAGTTGTATCTGTCACCTAATCTGTCACACTCACAACCGCCCCTTAAGAAAGAACATGAACATATCTGGAAGAAAAAGGGAGGAAATGCTACAAATGTGAGTAAGAATAATGTAAGTTCAGTGGAAGACCCACCACTAACGCAAAATAGTGTGGTGTCTCATAAATCTGATAAAAGGAAGATAAACAATGAATGCATTGAAAATATTTCATGTCGTGTGCCACGGAGAGAACTGGAAGAAAAAGGAAAATCCTTACAATGGTGGAAGAAGCAAGGGAAGATGACAAGCAAGGAGACTCCTGCTTAGAGAAATAATCAAGGAAAATGAAATTTTGGTGGAAAATCAAAGACAAAACTGTGCACTAGTGGGTATAAACCACAAATGGTGATAAAGGACAAGCCTATAGAATATACATATCAGAAAAAAGTTCAGTATGTGGGTAATGAATGCTTATTCATATGGCCAGAGCAGTTGAAGTTGGCTAGGTAGCTAGAAGAAGCAAAGAAAGAGTGTTATGCTCTGCAAGAAAGAATCAAAGGTTTGAACCATCAGGATCAACCACAATCCTCATCTTGAGGAGTCCAGAAGAACCCCTCTACCTATGTGTATAAATGTTGTTAACTGATTATTCAAGTGTTTCAGGTTTTAGGGAGATACGATCCAAGGGGAAGTTGCATCTAAAGATTCGAAGTGGAGAAGTGATATGTGCTAGAGTTTTAATTGACTCAAATCAGGTACCAGAGCTAATGAAGTAAGGGATAAACAGAGCACAATAAGAATAGATTGTATTATTAACTCTATCTCTTGTTTCCTACACCGAGTTTCAACTCAGTAGGCTTAGAGATTTTTTTAATGGCTCAATGATGTGTACCAAATTGTGATAAATGGTGCATCAGAAGAAGAATGTTTATGGTTATAAACAGTGGGCCTAACCCCAGGAAGTGTTTCATAACATAGGGGGGAATTCAATAACAAAACCGGATGCAATATCCATGAATGAAATAATTGGATGACTCAGCTCAAGTGTTGTCTATCAAGTAAAGAAATAAATACAGGTAGAAGCAGCAATAATCATGCATCTCATGCTTATCTATTTAGCTCTAACAAGTGGTATTAGCTGATAGTTTTCAGGATACTAAGAAGCTACCAGGGAGTATCAACCCTGTCTCAACAAGAATCTCAGAAAAGTGGCTGAAATAAATGAAGCAACTGAAAAAATGAATCAGTGTGAAATTTCCTGGTGAAAATGTTGAGGAATAAAGAGACTCAGGGGGAGAAGAAGTGGATAAAATTAATTCATAAGAAGATGATGATGGTGAGTACGATGAAGGAAAATCCTTATATGCACAGAATCCAAAGAGTCGAGCTGAAATTGACAGGAAGAATATCATTGGTGATCAAACATCTCCAGTTCTGACTCGAAGAATGAAATCATTGCAGAAAACATCATTTTTGTCTCAGGTGGAGCCAAAATGTTTTTCCGATGCAACAGAAGATGAAAACTGGGTTCAGGCTATGAATGAAGAGCTTGATCAGATTGAGATGAACCAGAGATGTGAGATTGTTTCGAGGGTAGAAAATAAGAATGTCATTGGGAATAAATGGTTCTTTCGCAACAAGATGAACGAAGATGGAACAGTGATTCGAAACAAAGCACGACTGGTGTAAAAATGTTACTCCCAAACTGAGGGCATTGATGATAAGACATTTGCACCAGTTGCTAGGCTGGAGACGATTAGATTATTTTTTGTCATAGCAGTGCAAAGGAAGTTCAACGTGTTCTAGATGGACATCAAATCTGCATTTCTAAATGGAGTTCTGGAAGAGGAGTTGTATATTGAGCATCCAGATGGTTTTCTCTTTCATGAGGATGAGAACAAAGTTTTCAGGCTGAAGAAGGCATTTTATGGGCTAAAACAAGCACCAAGGGCATGGTACTCAAGGCTTGATCATTAATTGAAGAAGCTTGGTTTCCATCATGGAGGAGTTGATTAAAATCTCTATTTCAGTAATGACAGTAATCAAAGGATGATGCTGGTGGTGTATGTCGATGACATAATTTTTGGTGGATCAGATGAAGATCAGTGCAGACAGTTTTCCGAATTCATGAAAATTGAGTTTGAAATGTCAACGATTGGAGATCTAACATTTTTCCTTGGTCTACATGTGACACAAGGAAGGAATGAAACATTCATTTTACAATCCAAATATACCAAAGAGGTTATTAAAAGATTTGGAATGGACATTTCCAAGGTGATGAACACTCCGGTAGCTACCCGGATGAAATTGTCCAAATATGAGGATGGAAAGGCAGTTAATATCACAAAATACAAAAAACTCATTGGAAGTTTGTTGTACTTGACTGCAACAAGGCCTGATATCGTTTTCGCCACATGAAAATCAGCGAGATATCAAAGTAATCCCAAGGAAAGCCACATGCTTGCAGTTAAAAGAATACTTCAGTATATCAAGGGCACCGTGGATTACGGTTTGACATATAATGACAAATCTCAGAACAAGTTATTGGGTTACACAGATGCTGATTGGGCTGGATCAGCAGATGACAGAAAATCAACATCAGGAGGTGCGTTCTATCTTGTTGGATTGTGTATTTCTTGGCTGAGCAAGAAGCAAGACTGCATTTCATTGAGCACCATGGAGTCTGAGTATATTTCAGCCACTCAAGCCTGCACACAACTATTATGGATGAAGCAACAGCTTGACGATATGGGATTTGAAGTGAAGTCTCCGATTGGAATCCAATATGATAACTCAAGTGCCATAAATCTTAGAAAAAATCTTGTCCATCACTCAAGGACAAAGCACATTGAGATCAAATATCATTTCATCAAGGAGAAGGTTGAGCATGGAATCGTGAAGTTAGAGTATGTGCATATAGAACTACAGGTTGCAGACATTCTGACAAAGGCCTTACACAAGGAAGCATTTGAAAGGCATCGACTGGATCTGGGAGTTCAGTCAACTCCCCACACTTGAAATAGTGTGGATGTGGAATCCCACCCCCCCCCCTCCTCGAGGTTGTCACGACCCGTCCTCGGGCCCGTGCCGTGACTACCCCAAGCCCGCCTTCCATAGGCCAGGGGCTGGCGACTAGCACCAAGGCGTAAATCCCAACAAAAAGGGAAGGCATTGCCTTTGAAAAGTAAACAAGCACCACAGAGTAAGCAAGAGGAAAAATAAACACTAAGTAAAAACTGTACAAGCTGTGCTGAAAGTAAAAGGGGCCGGAAATACAAGCCCAACTGTAAAGTACAACTGAAAGGAAAAACAGCAACTGAAAGGAAAAACTGCAACGTCGAGTCGTCCTCTGGAAGTCCCACCTGAAGGGTGGGTACAGATAGCCTCCACTGCTCCTCGGGTCCACCTAACCGCTCTGAGTACGTCCCGCCCAGTGGTCCACCTCCAGGTACTGTCCTGCTCCGCACGCCTCCTCCACAATCAGCGCTGTCCGTCGTCTGCAACCAACACCACGAAGTGCGGGCATAGCCCGTGCAGGGGTGAGTATAAGCTACTCAGTAGGGACCCCGAGACCCCCGAAGGTCTCCCGAAATCCACAAAGGATAAGCCACGAAGGAGAGATACAATCACGAAGTAACATCTGACACGGCTTAGGTATATGCCCATACATATACCTAAGTCATCAATTCCCCGATCGGCTCCAACGTCTGAGCCCTAACACAACTCAGTCCACACAGGAAAGCAAAACGCATACCCACGCAGGATAGAACAACACAATCCACAAAGGAGAGTAAACAGTAAATCCACACAGGATAGCTCAACACAATCCACAAAGTAGAGAAACACAAGATTCAGCTCACATAGGTATACTTCTTCGGATGACGATAAAGATGATCCTGAACCATCTAAGTCGTCGGACCCACGAAGGATCGATAGGTACTAACCTCGTAGTGACCCACACAGGATCGGACCCACACAGGATCGGGCCCACGCAGGACCTGTAGGAGTTGGCTCACACAGAACCGCTGAGTGTAGACCCACACAGGATCGGGCCCACACAGGATCGGGCCCACGCAGGACCGGGCCCACGCAGGACCTGTAGCACTGATCCACGTAGGATCGCTGAGTGCAGTAGTCGTCGTAGTCCGCTGAGGATCTCTGCACAGTCGTCGCCGCAGTCCACTGAGGATCTCTGCACGGTCGTCGTCGGAGTCCATGGAGGATCTCTGCACGGTCGTCGTCGGATTCCACAGAGGATCTCTGCACGGTCGTCACCGTCGAGGGAGCAGTCGCAGCCAGCACTAGGGTTCCCGCACACAGCAAGCTCGTTCGGGAGGGTCCGCTCCACGAGCCGAGAGGCTGATACATCAACTGTCATGAAGTCCGAAGTTGATTTATCCAAAAGTTATGTATCGTCAACAGGAACTCAACGTCGCAGACGGCGCGTCAAACGGACGCCCGGTCTGAGAGTTATTGGCATTTTCGTCCCAGTGGCCCGGTTGGTTTTTAAGGCAAAACCAACCAGACCATACTCCACCTGCGTCCAAACCTCGGGCGGAGTATGCCAAAAGATCCGTCTCACTTAGAGGAATTCAACAAAGCAGACGGCACGTCAATCGAACGTCCGTAGCTCAAGATATGAGCGTTTCCGCTCCGAGGGCCCGGTTGGTCTCGTGTACGAACCAACCCGGACGAACTCAAGGTATTCCGAAACCTTGAGTGCGATATACCGAAACGACCGTCTCGATCCAAGGATCGTGTTGCCACTAACGGCGAGTCGTTTGGAGGCACGAAGCTCAAGTTACGGGCGTTTGAACAAAAACGTTTGAAGAAGGGGGGTACGGGCCCGGGCCGACCCGGCCCGACCCCCCCCCCCCCCCCCCCCCTGGGTCGGCCCGAACCGGGTCGACCCGACCCGGGTCCGACCCGGTTGGACCGGTCCGGCCCGGCCGGGGCGCGGCCCGGCCGGTAGGACCGGCCTGGCTCGGCTCGGCCGAGCGGCCGAGCGCCGCGGGCGTTGTCCCGCGGCCCGCGTGGGCCGCGCTGGCGAACCGCGGACGCGGCTGAGCCGCGTCCCGCCTGGACGAACCGGACCCGCGCGGCCGCGGGTCCGTTGGCCGCCACCGCCGCGGTGGCCTCGTCCGGCGGCGCGCCGGGGCGCCGCCGGCAGATTCCGCGGGCCGCCGGCGTTGCTCCGGTGGCCCGTTTTCCTTCCCGTCTGCGCCGTTGCTCCTCCCGGGATCCGTTCTTTACTGCGGGATCGTCAAACACCCGTTGCAGCATGTTCCGTCGTCGTCCGTCAAATCCGCACAAAACGAAGAACGGCGGAGGGTCGTCGGGCCGTGTTCGTTTGGCCCGCACCCTCCGCGTTAGAGATAAACAACCGGGAGAAATTTATTCCACACAGGAAACAAAAAATTTTAATAAGATTAAAAATTGTTCACAAAACGGTTCTTTAATTTCTTTAAGAAACATTGACGGGAATAATTAAAAAGGGGTAATTTTCTAAAATAAATCCCTACCTCGTCGATCGTCGCGCGCGGGCGTTCTTCACGGAAAAGATCGTCGCGGAAGAGAGGGATCGTCGCGTCGTCGCGGGGAGGTGTCGCGTCGTCGCGGAATCCGGTGTTGAGTCGGCGAACTCAACGCACCATGAAACAGCAGATTTAATTTAATTAATTAAATCTGTGTTTTTGGTTAAGAACCACGAAGGAGATTAAGGAAGGTCCGAGACTCTTACCTCAAGAAGCCGATCGAAGATCCGTCGCGGAAGAAGAGACGTCGCAGAAGAACGTTGTCGGCGATGCGGATCAAGGTGTCGCGTCGTCGACTTCCGGGTTCGGCGTTCTTCGCGTTCTTCGCGTTCTTCGCGTTCTTCACGAGGGAGAATAAGAAACAAGGATCCTCTCAAATCTTCTCAAAAGATTTTGGGTTGGTCTTATTTTATTAATATGCCAACACACGAAAACCGGTTAAGAAACGATTGAATTAATTCATTGAATTAATTCAACGAAAGAAACAGGCCATTTAATTCACGAAAGAAACAGCCCATTTAATTCACGAAAGAAACAGCCCATTTAAATGGTCTGTTAAGAATTTAGAAAACGCGTCGGTTGACTTTCATTAAGACGGGTTTTCCCGGGTGCGTTTCTTAGCGGAAAGAAACGGCGGGGCTCGTGCGGGCCCCACCTCACAAATATCCTACCAAGGGGGTAGGATATTTCTGGATAGCATCCTATCCAGTTCAACTCAGTTCAAGCCGCCTTTATGTGGCTTCAAGTGGCTTCCAAGTGGCTTAAGTGAAATAAAATAAAGTTGTCGCAAAATTATTTTATTTCTTAACTTTAAGCCCGAAAATTAAAAACCACACCCGAGCAAACGCAAATCCGGAAGAGGCGTTTCTAAGGGAATATCGGCGCTGCGATTTCATCGGTGCCCTCAGAATTCGATTCCGGGCACCGGTTCAAAAGTTAGAAAAACCCGCTCGTCCGTTCACTGAACGTACCCGAGCCAAACTTCGGAAAATGATTCCGGGCACACCGGGCCTCGGAATCAGGTGCCGTCAGAAACTGCGCTCTTGTAAAATTCCAAAGAAAATTAAGAAAAAAATTTCCTTGAAATTTACGGGTCTTTACATTACTCCCACCTCAGGACTTTACATCCTCGTAAAGATACATCAAAAACTAGGGAAACAAATGTGGGTACTGAGCACGCATCTGAGCCTCCCGCTCCCAAGTGCTCTCTTGGAGGTTCCCATGCTGCCATCTGATGCGCACAAGAGGAATCGATCGCCCACGTAGGACCTGCTCCTGTCGACCCTCTATCTCCACTGGGACCTCCGCAAAAGTCGCTCCATCATCCACGTCTAGCTCCCCATAGTCAATGATGTGGTTCGGGTCGTGCACGTATCTCCTCAGCTAGGATACGTGGAGGACGTCGTGTACCCGGTGCAACTGAGGTGGCAGAGCCAGACGATAAGCCACCTCGCCAACCCTGCTGAGGACCTGGAAGGGTCCGATGAAGCGTGGAGACAACTTGCTGCCTCGGCCAAATCTCCTCAAACCACGTCGAGGTGAGACCCGCAAGAAGACGTGGTCGCCATCCTCGAACTCTAGTGGCCTCCGCCTCTTATCAGCATATGACTTCTGCCGGCTCTGTGTTGTCCTCATCCGCTCCTGGATGACCTGGACCTTCTCTGTCGTGGCCCGGACCATCTCTGGTCCCACAAGTGCTGACTCTCCAGGGTCTGTCCAGCACAAAGGAGATCTGCAAGGCCTGCCATACAATGCCTCGTAGGGTGCCATCCCGATGGTGGAGTGGTAGCTGTTGTTGTACGCAAACTCTACCAAGGGTAGTTGGTCCTCCCAGCTGGGACCAAAGTCGAGGACACATGCGCGGAGCATGTCCTCGAGAGTCTGAATGGTCCTCTCCGTCTGACCATTTGTCTGAGGGTGAAAGGCGGTGCTCAGACATAGTCGCGTCCCGAACGCCTCCTGCAAACCCTTCCACAGCCGGGAAGTAAAGCGAGCGTCCCGATCGGAGACGATAGTCGATGGCACACCGTGAAGTCGTACAATCTCCTGAACGTAGAGACGCCCCAAGCTCTCCACTGAGCCCTGCTCTTGGATGGGTAAGAAGTGTACCGACTTGGTGATTCGGTCAACAATCACCCAAATGGAATCGTGACCTCTGGAAGTGCGAGGAAGTCCAGTCACGAAGTCCATAGATATCCCGTCCCACTTCCACTTCGGGACCTCCAAGGGCTGTACCAAACCTGCTGGTACCTGATGCTCTGCCTTCACCTGCTGGCAGGTGAGGCACCGTGAAATGGACTCTGCCACAGCCTTCTTCATGCCCGGCCACCAGTGCTGTCGTCTGAGATCCTGGTACATCTTCGCCACTCCAGGATGTACTGCCAAAGGAGAAGTGTGATACACTCTCAGCACCTCCTCTCGTAAAGCGACTGGTGCCAAGGTACGTCCCCTGAAAAGGACATCGTGCTCTACTCCAAGGGAGAAACCATCAGGTTCCTGTCCCGAGGATATCTGTGCACGCCGTGTCTCACAGTCAATGTCCCCATGTTGTGCCTCTCTGACCCGCTGAAGAAGTGGAGGAGAGACTGTGAGAGACTAAAGGAAGGCTGCTCCGTCTCTATCCACGAAGGATATCTGCAAAGCGGCTAGCTGCTCTGTCGCCTCCTCAAGTAGCTGGATGCTCGTCCTCCTGCTGAGGGCATCAACCACCACGTTCCCCTTCCCAGGAGTATAGACTATCTCAAAGTCATAGTCCTGGAGGAACTCGAGCCAACGCCGCTGTCTCAGGTTCAGGTCCTTCTGAGAGAAGATGTATCTGAGACTCTGGTGGTCAGAAAAGACTGTGAAGCGCTCGCCCATCAGATAGTGTCGCCATGTCTTCAGGGCAAAGACCACTGCTGCCAACTCCAAGTCATGGGTAGCGTAGTTCTGCTCATGAGGCCTCAACTGACGTGATCTGTAGGCAATCACGGCCCGCTCCTGCATCAGGACACACCCGAGTCCGGTCCCTGATGCATCGCAGTAGACTACGTATCCAACTCCCTCCTCAGGAAACCTCAAGATAGGTGCGCTGGTCAACCTCTGCCTCAGCTCCTGGAAGCTCTGCTGACATCTGTCTGACCACACGAAGGGTTTCCCCTTCTTCGTCAACGCTGAGAGTGGGGATGCAACTCTGGAGAACTCTGGCACAAATCTCCGATAGTATCCGGCTAGGCCCAAGAAACTCTGCACCTCTGTCACGCTCTTGGGTGGCTCCCAAGCTAGCACTGCCTCGATCTTCGCGGGATCCACTGCAACTCCCGCCTCAGAAATGACGTTCCCCAAGAAGTGGACCTCACGTAACCAGAACTGACACTTCGAGAGCTTTCCATAAATCTGGTTCTCTCGGAGTGTGTCTAGTACAACGCGCATGTGGTAGGCGTGCTCCTCCTCCGTCGTCGAGTACACCAAAATGTCTTCGATGAAGACCACGACAAATCGATCGAGGTATGGCTGGAAGATCCTGTTCATGAGGCTCATGAACACTGCTGGAGCGTTGGTCACGCCGAAAGGCATAACCAAGAACTCATAGTGTCCATACCGACACCTGAAGGCCGTCTTCTGCACATCCTCGTCTCGAACTCTAAGCTGATGATAGCCTGACCTGAGGTCTATCTTCGAGAACCACCGTGCTCTCTTGAGCTGGTCGAAGAGGTCATCAATCCTGGGTAGCGGATACTTGTTCCTCACTGTCACCTGATTCAGGCGACGATAATCGACACACAGTCGCAAGCACCCATCTGCCTTCTTGGCGAACAAAATCGGGGAAGCCCAGGGCGAAACACTGGGTCGGATGAACCCCTTGCCCTGTAAGTCCTCCAACTGTACCCGCAGCTCTCGAAGCTCAGCGGGGGCCATCCGATATGCTGGAGTGGATATCGGGGCTGTCCCGGGGTACAGGTCAATTTAAAAGTCTACCTCTCTGCGAGGAGGTAGTCCTGGAACGTCGTCGGGAAAGACGTTCACGTACTGATCCACCAATGCAGGAAAACTGGGACTCCGCACGTCAACTGCTCCCAGGATGAGGCTAGCCAACTGATGAGTGATGGGCTGACCTCTCCTCTGCGTGAGTCCATACTATGCTGCTAAGGCTCCCTTCTCGCCGGTGAAGGTGAACCTGCTCCCGTCGGTGCGCACACATCGCACCTTGCGCCTAATGCAGTCAATCTGAGCATGGACCGTAGATAACCAATCCATGCCCAAGATGACGTCGTAAGGCCTCGATGCTGCTACAAGAAGATCCCAGCTGAAGCTCTTGCCTCCAAGAGTAAGCTCACACTGCCGGCACCAGTGCGTAATCATCGAGTCTGCTCCCGTAGGAGTCTCTAGTCGTAAGGATCGAGCCAACGGCTCCGTCGGAATCTTCGAGCTCCGAACAAGGGCAGTGGCTATGAAAGAGTGACTCGCTCCTGTGTCTATCAGAACTGCAGCAAGGGTGGAATAGACACAGATCGTACCTCGAATCTTCTCTGGCGCACCGTGGTCATAGGCCTCCGCTGCCTGGAGCTGAGCCTGTCTCTGCCCGCCAGCTCCCTGTGGTCGGGGCGGGCCCCCTGGTGGTGGTGGTGGCAGAGCCTCAAAGCGTCGCCCACCACCTGCTGCTCGGCCAGCTCCTCTGCCTCGTCCGCCTCCTCCCTGCGGACCGCCACGGTCGACCCTCTGCCTCTGCCTGGGTGGTCCCTCCACCGTCTACTGTCCCTCGGTACGACGGGTCGGGCAGTCACGAGCCATGTGGCCCCGCCCGCCGCACTCGTAGCACTGCCTGCCTCTCGGAAGACTGGCTCCGGGCTGGGTGCCCTGCACTGCTGAGCCAGTGTCCCGAGGTCTCCTGTCGGAAGGTCTGGTCTGCCTGGAACCCTGAGTCATCCGCCGGCTACCAGCTGCCGATGACTCCGCTATCTGCCGCCCTGTGGTAGGTCTCGCTATGGACTCATCCAGGAAGCTCTCGATTAGGAGGGCTCGCTCCAGTACTCTTGCCTGGGTCGGGATGCTGAGGGAGATCAGCGATGCCCTGATCTCGTGTCTCAATCCCTGCTCGAAGGTCTGGGCCCGGAAGAAGGGGTCCCGTACCATGTCTGTCGAGTAGCGAGATAGGTCGGTGAACCTCGCCGCGTACTGAGCGACCGTCAAGCTGCCCTGCCGTAGCTGAAGAAGCTCCTGAATGCGCACTGCACGGAGGGTGGCCGGGACGAACTCTGAGCGGAAGAGGCTCTCGAAGTCCTTCCAGATGAGGGTGGCCTCATCGTGTACCTGGATCATCAGGCTCCACCAGCGTCCGGCTGCTGCGTGCAGTAGGCTCGCCGCGAGGATCACCATGAGGTCTGCTGGTGTCCTCACTAGCCTGAAAACTCGGACGACCGCCTCCATCCAGTCCTCGGCTGCCTGGGGGTCCGACTCCCCACGGAACCTGGGTGGTCGCTGGTGCTGGAACTCGTGCAGAGCTCCGAGGCATCGTGCGTCGTCATCTGCCAGTGCTGGTAGCATCGGGGGCTCGGCGGGTAAAGGTACCACCGGTGCCTCTGCTGTCAACGGGCCCTGTACCGAGGCCTCGTCGCTCGGCGGGCTGTCGCCGCGCCCTACTCTAGGAACCCTAGCTGGCTGCTGTCATCGTTCCATCCTGAAAAGGAAACAAGTGCACCATGGTCAAAACAGTATACCTGGTGAGCTGACACAAGTAATCACAAAGAAAACTTGAAACACACATGCAATCAATGTTTTCGTGCATTAAGTCGGGAATCAGAAGTCAGGGTCCTGGTGTGTGGATACGTCGGCCGCCGCACCAACACTGGACTCCCTGGACTGATAACCACACTCAATACGCTAAACACTATTGCTTCACATAGAAGAAAGATCAGAGTCTGCGGTAGAACCGACCACCTCTGATACCAATTTGTCACGACCCGTCCTCGGGCCCGTGTTGTGACTACCCCAAGCCCGCCTTCCATAGGCCAGGGGCTGGCGACTAGCACCAAGGCGTAAATCCCAACAAAAAGGGAAGGCATTTCCTTTTAAAAGTAAACAAACACCACAGAGAAAGCAAGTGGAAAAATAAACACTAAGTAAAAACTGTACAAGTTGTGCTGAAAGTAAAAGGGGCCGGAAATACAAGCCCAACTGTAAAGTACAACTGAAAGGAAAAACAACAACTGAAAGGAAAAACTGCAGCGTCGAGCCGTCCTCTGGAAGTCCCACCTGAAGGGTGGGTACAGATAGCCTCCACTGCTCCTCGGGTCCAGCTAAATGCTCCGAGTACGTCCCGCCCAGTGGTCCACCTCCAGGTACTGTCCTGCTCCGCACGCCTCCTCCACGATCAGCGTTGTCCGTCGTCTGCAACCAACACCACGAAGTGCGGGCATAGCCCGTGCAGGGGTGAGTATAAGCTACTCAGTAGGGACCCCGAGACCCCCGAAGGTCTCCCTAAATCCACAAAGGATAAGCCACGAAGGAGAGATACAATCACAAAGTAACATCTGACACGGCTTAGGTATATGCCCATACATATACCTAAGTCATCAATTCCCCGATCGGCTCCAACGTCTGAGCCCTAACACAACCCAGTCCACACAGGAAAGCAAAACGCATACCCACGCAGGATAGAACAACACAATCCACAAAGGAGAGTAAACAGTAAATCCACACAGGATAGCGCAACACAATCCACAAAGGATAGAAACACAAGATTCAGCTCACACAGGTATACTTCTTCGGATGACGATAAAGATGATCACTGAACCATCTAAGTCGTCGGACCCACGAAGGATCGATAGGTACTAACCTTGCAGTGACCCACACAGGATCGGACCCACACAGGATCGGGCCCACGCAGGACCTGTAGGAGTTGGCTCACACAGAACCGCTGAGTGTAGACCCACACAGGATCGGACCCACACAGGATCGGGACCACACAGGACCGGGCCCACGCAGGACCTGTAGCACTGATCCACGTAGGATCGCTGAGTGCAGTAGTCGTCGCAGTCCGCTGAGGATCTCTGCACAGTCATCTCCGCAGTCCACTGAGGATCTCTGCACGGTCGTCGTCGGAGCCCACGGAGGATCTCTGCACGGTCGTCGCCGTCGAGGGAGCAGTCGCAGCCAGCACTAGGGTTCCCGCACACAGCAAGCTCGTTCGGGAGGGTCCGCTCCATGAGCCGAGAGGCTGATACATCAATTGTCATGAAGTCCGAAGTTGATGTATCCAAAAGTTCCGTATCGTCAACAGGAACTCAACGTCACAGACGGCGCGTCAAACGGACGCCCGGTCTGAGAGTTATTGGCATTTTCGTCCCAGGGGCCCGGTTGGTTTTTAAGGCAAAACCAACCCGACCGCACTCCACCTGCGTCCAAACCTCGGGCGGAGTATTCCAAAAGATCCGTCTCACTTAGAAGAATTCAACAAAGCTGACGGCACATCAATCGGACGTCCGTAGCTCAAGATATGAGCGTTTCCGCTCTGAGGGCCCAGTTGGTCTCGTGTACGAACCAACCCGGCCGAACTCAAGGTATTATGAAACCTTGAGTGCGATATATCGAAACGACCGTCTCGATCCAAGGATCGTGTTGCCGCTGACGGCGAGTCGTTTGGAGGCACGAAGCTCAAGTTACGGGCGTTTGAACGAAAACGTCCGAAGAAGGGGGGTACGGGCCCGGGCCGACCCGGCCCGACCCCCCCCCCCCCCCTGGGTCGGCCCGAACCGGGTCGACCTGAACCGGGTCGACCCGACCCGGGTCCGACCCGGTGGGACCGGCCAGGGCGCGGCCCGGCCGGTCGGACCGGCCTGGCTCGGCTCGGCCGAGCGCCGCGGGCGTTGACCCGCGGCCTGAGAAAGTTGCGGCCCGCGTGGGCCGCGCTGGCGAACCGCGGACGCAGCTGAGCCGCGTCCCGCCTGGGCGAACCGGACCCGCGCGACTTCGGGTCCGTTGGCCGCCGCCGCCGCGGCTTCATCCACGGCGGCCTCGTCCGGCGGCGCGCCGGGGCGCCGCCGGCAGTTTCCGTGGGCCGCCGGCGTTGCTCTGGTGGCCCGTTTTCTTTCTCGTCTGCGCCGTTGCTCCTCCCGGGATCCGTTCTTTACTGCGGGATCGTCAAACACCCATTGCAGCATGTTCCGTCGTTGTACTTCAAATCCGCACAAAACGAAGAACGGCGGAGGGTCGTTGGGCCGTGTTCGTTTGGCCCGCACCCTCCGCGTTAGAGATAAACAACCGGGAGAAATTTATTCCACACAGGAAACAACAATTTTTAATAAGATTAAAAATTGTTCACAAAACGGTTCTTTAATTTCTTTAAGAAACATTGACGGGAATAATTAAAAAGGGGTAATTTTCCAAAATAAATCCCTACCTCGTCGATCGTCGTGCGCGGGCGTTCTTCGCGGAAAAGATCGTTGCGGAAGAGAGGGATCGTCGCGTCGTCGCGGGGAGGCGTCGCGTCGTCGCGGAATCCGTTGTTGAGTCGGCGAACTCAACGCACCATGAAACAGCAGATTTAATTTAATTAATTAAATCCGTGTTTTTGGTTAAGAACCACGAAGGAGATTAAGGAAGGTCCAAGACTCTTACCTCAAGAAGCCGATCGAAGATCCGTCGCGGAAGAAGAGACGTCGCAGAAGAACGTTGTCGGCGATGCGGATCAAGGTGTCGCGTCGTCGACTTCCGGGTTCGGCGTTCTTCGCGTTCTTCGCGTTCTTCGCGAGGGAGAAGAAGAAACAAGGATCCTCTCAAATCTTCTCAAAAGATTTTGGGTTGGTCTTATTTTATTAATATGCCAACACACGAAAACCGATTAAGAAACGATTGAATTAATTCGTTGAATTAATTCAATGAAAGAAACAGGCCATTTAATTCACGAAAGAAACAGCCCATTTAAATGGTCTGTTAAGAATTTAGAAAACGCATCGATTGACTTTCATTAAGACGGGTTTTCACGGGTGTGTTTCTTAGCGGAAAGAAACGGCGGGGCTTGTAACACCCGAGACTTTTATGTTATATAAATCATCAAAGGAATCTTTTTCTACACAACACTTGCTTGGCTTGCTTTACACGCAATCGCGACCTTCCTCGATAGCTTGCGTCGTACGCAATACCGAGTTTCACTAAACAACAATATGCTATTAAAACTAGCCGTTATGAATAGTAATAACCACTTTTTGAAATTTTATAAATTTTATTTTTCAAAATGGACTTCATTTTTGGACTCAGAATATCGAAATTAGCCTAGGGTGAAATTTTGGTATTTTTCTGAAAACTTTCAATTTTTGATGAATAGTGAAACCACTAAGTGGTAGGTTAAAAACTGAATTTTACATAAAACTTAATTTTACCGCTTCTGTGAATGGAATTTCGAAAATCCGAGAGACACGGTTAATATCAAGGACTAAAATGTGGTTCAATGAGATGAAAATAATTTTTTGGTGAATAGTAACTTTTTACTTTTTTTACCGCGGTTAATAGTAAATAGGGTAACTAAGGGTATATATGATATTAATATTACCCTAAAACATGTCCTAATTCTATTGGACAAGTGTAATTCGACCAAAAACAAACTTAGGAATAAAATATGACCATTTAGGCCCACTTGGATTAGATTAGGACATTTATTATTAATTTATTTAAAGAAGGGTTAAAATAGTTAAAATCAAAGTTTAATAAGTAAATCATTTTTAATATAGGGTTATACATAAGATAAATTCGATTGTAAATATTCATTAGAAAGATAAAAAGATTTCCTACATGATGGTATTTTATTTGTAATTTTTAGACATCAAATAATTTAATTTATTTATGACACAAAGATGATGCAGTAATTATCTTATTAATGAAATATTGACAAAATTGATAATATAAATACCAAAATCAATGTAATTTGAGACTTTTTATGAATTACACTAATTTTCTAGGTTACTATGATATATTATTGTTGATTTAATCAACTTGGTTCGAACATATAATTCTGTTATGACTTTCACAAAAATCATATATCAAATAGTGTCAAAATTGACACAAAATAGTTTTTAAATCAAATATTATATTATTAATTGTTATTTTATTCCTAAAAATCTAAGGTTCGGCCAAATGACTTAGATAAGGATATATATATTAATAATAAACAATTTGGGGTTCGTTTGGCATGTTATAGTAAGTGTATTAACCATATAGTGAAAGAAAACAAAAAGACACGGTAAAAGTTAAATTAATTAACTTAGAGTTAAATCTAATTGATAAGGTTAAAATAATACCCTAAACTTGTCTAAATCCTATTGGTTGATAGGATTTCGACCCATCCCCACTTTAGCTTCGAAATAATACCCTTTGGAACCATTATAAACCGATTTTGACTTTAATATAAAATAATATTTTGAGATATTCCTAAGGTGCCCCTCTCCTCCCTTATAAAAGGGCACCTCCTCCCCCTCCTCCTCACACCAATTTGAGCACTCAAGCTCGGCCAACCCCTGCCATTTTATCCTCTCCACTTCCCTAGAATAATCCTAGAGGTCCTGGTCTTCTCCAAAGACCAATCTTAGTTCCTTAAGTGGAGGATTCAAAGAGGCGTTCCAAAGAAGAGGTAATATCCATTACCGATCTTTTCAATTTCCTTCTTCTTCAACTTCTTCTTCTTTAGTTGTTTCATGATAAAGTAATAACATCAGTATTACTTACATACTGATATGTTATTATAAATATGAAACAACCCTAATTCACCTTCTATCCATCCTACGGAAAAATGAAATCACCGCGCGTGCGTACGTACGGAATACCGTCTCCACGCCGTGGTGTAATCTATTTTCCACCATCACCTTACAAGGATGGGTATAATGGTGTAATGAGTAACTATATATGATTATTATTAAGTAATATTGATACTGAAATAATATATATATATACTCCAATACAATTCCACGATCATAGGAACGATATCATCACTCGTGCGTACGTACGGAATACCGTCTCCACGATGTGATGCGATTCGTTCTACATGATCTTCATTTCATAATGATTTTATAAATGAATTGAATGAATGAATATGGTATATACTACACTAATACCATTCTGGAAATGAATTATCTATAACCTAAAGATAAGAATAAGAATTTATTCAACAAAACACGCATAAGAACAAAAAGTTATAAAGACCCGAGTAACAAGTAACAATGAAATATTACTAACAAGAAGTTAATAATATGACCATATATGATCTCATATCAATATGTATGATTCTGGAATAAGTCAATAACATTATTTAAACCATTATACAGGAGCTTTGGACACGAACAAAGCAAATTGGACCTAAGGTAAGGGAAATATCACAATCTCATTTTTATCCGAGATTGTTTATTCATAAGTATTTACTGGGGTGTATTTTATCATCCACATCCATGTTTCATCAAAATATAATATTATTTCCATCCACCTACAATTGTTTAAATCCATTTTTACCCTTTGGTTAGTTTTTAGTAATATGTATGAAAGGAATCTTTTGTCGTACGAGGTACTTTTTGACTTTTCCGACAAAAGTACGAAGAACGTTTTTTTAACTTATACGGCATGAATGGATTTTTAAAACATTACTTCAAAGAAGCTTCCTTTACAAGTTTTCAAGTTTATTTTTAATCAAATTCTTTTATTTTAAAGTTGTATGACATGTTATGAAAGGAAAAATGTTTTTGAAGAAGAAAGGATATTTTCCTCAAGAATTCAATTCAAGTGTTTTATCAAAATTATTTTCCATCTAAGATAATAAAGGGTTCTGTTTCTATCTATATTTTTACATTGGTTTGACTATGTTGTGATGGAATTTTGTTTATGAATTCCTTTATCTTATATGAATTGATTTATGATGTCATGATGTTTCAAGAATCCCATTTTTGTTATATGTGTTATGCGATGATGTATGTTTTATGATTATGTGGCACACACAAGAAAGGATTCATTATAAGATGGGTGGGACCTATATCTCCCTCCAATGCATTGGGTAATGATTTTATATCTCATGAGATAGACATGGCTGGAACGGAAGGTTATTTCGGTTCAGTGATACAGGACTGAAACGAGGAGTGAACTCGGTTCAGAAAGGGACTTTGTCCACTAAGATAGTCTTGGCAATGAGTCATGACTAACAAGAAATGATTTTCCATGATTATGTGTGCATGCCACAAAGTTTCAAGTTTTATGTTATGATTATGGGGATCTCATTTTCACTTCTATGATTTATTCCATGTTAAGATATTATGATCTCTTTTGCAGGTTTTGATTTTCATAAAGATATGATATGATTTTTATTTCCTTTATTTGCCCTTGCTGAGCATTTGAGCTCACCCTTTTATGTTTTCTTTTCCCCAGGTCAGGAAGATGGATATTAAGTAGAATATGCTAAAAGGGACCCTAGATATGTTGAAATAAATGGGAGACACTGTAGAAGATTTATGAACCAGTTGTTTATGTTTCCCAGTTTCTAAAGACACTATACCTATACGGTCCTTTGTGGTTTTGTCATATGTTGTAATAAGTGTGCTTCAATTTTGAAGTATTAACAATGTATGTAAGGTGTGGGTCGTTATAGTTGGTATCAGAGGAAAGGTATAGTCAACCTTTGGAAACTAGGATGTGAAAGCCTTAGTAAGAACCCTAAGGATAAGTCTAAGCATAGAACACAATCTTAGTGTTTTAGAAATGGCCTTGAATAACCTAGGATAAGACCTTAAGCATGAAAATTTTATTCCTGAATTATGTGGTTTCCTATTATAATTAGTGTTGCTCACACTATTCTTCTTGGTTTTAGTCAATGGCTGGAACCCGAAGGAACCGTGTTAATGCGGAATGCGATGGGCAATGCAATGATTGTCCCCCTGAGCAACCAAAAGATATGGGAGCTGGAATGCAAAATCTTGTAGCCATGCTCACACAACTTTCTTAAGCTATGAATCATGCAGGATTTCCAAACGAGCAAAGGAGGGAGCAACATTCTGTTGAATCCTTCATGAGGCAGCGTCCACCATCTTTCAGCGGGTCTACTGATCCATTAGTTGCTGAACAATGGATTAGTACTACTGAAAAGATATTTTCAGTTCTTCAATGTTCTGAGCATGATAAAGTCATCCTAGCAGTGTATCGTTTGGAAGGAGATGCGGATCAATGGTGGAATCTTGTTAAGAATACGAGGCAAAGGGATGAAATTGAGTCTATGGAATGGGACGAGTTCAAGAACTTATTTTTCAATAAGTACTTCCCTCGTATTCTCCGAACAAAGATGGAGAAAGAGTTCCTTGAACTGAAGCAAAGGGATGATGAATCTGTTAGTACCTATGAAGCAAATTTTACAAGACTTGCAAGGTACGCTTCTGGTATTATTATCCAACCTGAGAGTAAGATCGATCGATTCTTTAGTGGCTTAAAACCAAGTCTTCGAAGGGCGTTAGCCATAAGGGACTTCAATAACTACGAAGAAATCGTTCGATGTGCTCTCAAAGTCGAGATGGAGATTGGAGTAACCCATCAGTCACATGGGTTTGATAAGAAGAGGAAGATGGAATTCAAAGAAAAATCTAAAGAGCACACGGAAAAGAAGATGAACTTCCCCTTATGCTCAAAGTGTGGAAAGAAACATGGAGGGAGTTGTCTTAAAGGGACAAGTAAATGTTTTAAATGTGGAAAGGAAGTTCATCGGGCATTTTAATGCCGTGATAATGGGAAGAAGATGTCTAATGATGCAAACAAAGGAAGGGATACACAGAATGAACCTGCTACACTTCAATGTTTCAAGTGCAAGGAGATGGGGCATTATGCCAATCAATGCCCAAATCCAAGGGTTGATGATGATGGTCGACGTCAACAAACTCTTAAGGCTAAAGACAAAGGAAAGTCACATGCAATTTCTATCAGCGAGGTGGAGTACGATAACGATGTGGTGAAAGGTACACTTACCATCCACTCTAAAGTAGCAAATGTTTTATTTGATTCTGGATCCACCCACTCTTTTATTTCTGAAAAATTTTCTAAGGGTATCACCGTATTACCTCAACAATTAGATGTTGAGTTAGCTGTGACAACACCTAATGGCACATCAATCGCATCAGAAGTTTATAATTCTTCTCCGATCGAAGTTTGTGGGAAAGTGCTTCCTGCAAATCTTGTGATCCTTCCTTTAGTGGAATTTGATGTGATTCTTGGCATGGATTGGCTTTCTCTACATGGAGCTCATATCAATTGCCAAAGAAGGGAAGTCACATTTCATATTCCAGATCAATCTACGATCGTATACCAATGCAAGGATGAACATAACCTTCCAGTGGAAATTTCTTCCATCTTATGGGTATTGATTCCACTAAATGAAGGTTATTTATCTCAAATGGTTGGTGAGAAACTCATGATTAAGAATATGCCCATTGTACGGGAGTTTGATGATGTCTTTCCGGAGGAATTGCCGGGTCTTCCACCAAATCGTGAAGTTGAGTTTTCAATAGAACTCGTACCGGGTGCTTTGCCTATTTCAAAGACACCTTATAGAATGGCCCCAATTGAGTTGCAGTAATTGAAGAAGCAACTCCAAGAGAATCTTGATAAGGGATTCATACGCCCTAGTGCGTCACCTTGGGGAGCACCTGTTCTATTTGTTAAGAAGAAAGATGGATCAATGAGACTCTGCATTGATTATCGAGAACTTAACAAGATCACTATCAAGAACAAATATCCTCTCCCACGCATTGATGACTTATTTGACCAACTACGCGGATCTCAATACTTTTCCAAGATTGATCTTCGTTCAGGGTATCATCAATTAAGGGTCAAAAGGGAGGATATACCAAAGACGGCTTTCCGTACAAGGTATGGACACTATGAATTTATAGTGATGCCATTTGGTCTTACTAATTCCCCTGCTATCTTCATGGATCTAATGAATAGAGTCTTTAGAGACTATCTTGATCAATTTGTGGTAGTCTTTATAGACGATATTCTTGTCTATTCAAAGAGAAAGGAAGAGCATGAAGATCACTTGAGAATTATATTGAAGACCCTGAGAAAGGAGAAGCTTTATGCCAAATTTACCAAGTGTGAATTTTGGCTTCAAAAAGTTGCATTTTTGGGTCATATAATCTCAAAAGAGGGGATATCTGTGGATCCAGCAAAAACAGAGGTTATCGAAAGATGGTCAAGACCAACAACAGTAACTGAGATCCGAAGTTTTCTTGGTTTGGCTGGTTATTATCGACGTTTTGTAAAAGATTTTTCACGATTATCTAATCCACTCACCAAGTTGACTCGGAAAGGAGTTAAGTTTGTCTGGACAGAGGAATGTGAAGAGAATTTCAAGGAGTTGAAAAGAAGGTTATCCAGTGCACCTGTGCTCACACTGCCTTGTAGTGGAGAAAGGTTTGTGATCTACAGTGATGCATCCAAGAAGGGATTGGGGTGTGTTCTTATGCAAAATGATATGGTGATAGCTTATGCCTCACGACAGTTGAAAATCCATGAGAAAAATTACCCAACACATGATTTGGAGTTGGCTTCGGTAATCTTTGCATTAAAGATTTGGAGGCATTACCTTTATGGTGAAAGGTGTGATATTTATACTGATCATAAAAGTTTAAAGTATATTTTCACACAAAAGGAGTTGAATATGCGTCAAAGAAGATGGTTGGAGCTGATTAAGGATTATGACTGCTCAATCCATTACCACCCTGGGAAAGCAAACAAGGTGGCAGATGCATTAAGTCGACAAGACCATGCTAGTTTATCCATGATGAGGATCACAAAAGATCCAATATTTATGGATTTACAAAGGATGGATCTTGGAATTATAATGGAAGGGGAAAAATCTTATCTTTCTCAAATGAATGTTCAACCATCTATACATGTGAAGATTAAAGAGGCACAGAAAGAAGATGTCGAGTTACAAAAGAAGGTGAGAAATGTTCCTGAATTCAACCTTGATTGTGATGGGATAATAAAGTTCAGGAATCGGGTTTGCGTTCCTCCCATCCACGAATTAAAGAAAGAGCTGCTGGATGAGGCTCATAGTTCTTCATTCTCTATTCATCCTGGAAGCACGAAGATGTATAGGGACCTGAAAGAGTACTTCTGGTGGGATGGCATGAAAAGAGATGTTGCTGAATATGTCTCTCGATGCTTGGTTTGTCAACAAGTTAAAGCTGAGAGACAGAAGTCTAAGGGGATGTTACAACCATTACCCATACCCGAATGGAAATGGGAAAACATCACTATGGACTTTGTCACAGGACTTCCTAAAACATCCAAAGGCAATAATGCTATCTGGGTCATAGTTGATCGTCTTACAAAGTCTGCACACTTCATTCCTATTAGAGAGGATTTCTCTCTAGATCAGCTTGCCAGGATATATGTAAAGGAAGTGGTAAGATTGCATGGAGTACCACTTTCTATTATATCTGATCGAGATCCGAGATTTACCTCGAAGTTCTGGCGAAGTCTTCAGCATACTCTGGATACAGAGTTGAGTTTCAGCACTGCTTATCATCCCCAGATAGATGGTCAGTCTGAGAGAACAATTCAAACCCTAGAAGATATGTTGAGAGCTTGCTCTATGGATTTCAAAGGAGGTTGGGATCAACACCTACCTTTGGTGGAATTTTCTTATAATAATAGCTTTCACTCCAGTATTCAGATGGCTCCTTATGAAGCTCTCTATGGAAAGAAATGCAGGACTCCAACTTGCTGGGATGAAGTTGGGGAAAGAAAGCTATTAGGACCTGACCTCGTTGACGAAATGGCAGAAAAGGTTAGATCTATTCAACAACACATAAGAGCAGCTCAGAGTCGACAGAAAAGTTATGCCGACAACCGAAGAAAAGACTTAGAGTTTGAAGTAGGCGATAAAGTGTTCTTACGAATATCTCCCTGGAAGAGGGTTATGAGATTTGGAAAGAAGGGGAAGTTGAGCCCTAGATATATCGGTCCTTTTGAAATACTGGATCGTGTTGGGAAGGTAGCTTACCGATTGGCGCTTCCACTGAATCTCTCTCAAGTTCACGATGTGTTCCACGTATCTCTCCTGAGAAAGTACATACCAGATCCTTCACATGTACTCATCTCAGAAGTTGTACCACTGGAGCAAGATCTTTCTTATGAAGAACAGCCGATAGAGATTCTGGATCGTAGCGAAAAAGTCCTACAAAACAAGACCACTCGCTTGGTGAAAGTTTTATGGAGGAACCACCAACTTGAAGAAGCTACATGGGAGCTTGAGGATATGATGAGGGAGAAGTATCCTCATTTGTTTGTTACAAAGTGACGAATTTCGAGGGCGAAATTCTTTTTAAGGGGGGTAGAATGTAACACCCGAGACTTTTATGTTATATAAATCATCAAAGGAATATTTTTCTACACAACACTTGCTTGGCTTGCTTTACACGCAATCGCGACCTTCCTCGATAGCTTGCGTCGTACGCAATACCGAGTTTCACTAAACAACAATATGCTATTAAAACTAGCCGTTATGAATAGTAATAACCACTTTTTGAAATTTTATAAATTTTATTTTTCAAAATGGACTTCATTTTTGGACTCAGAATATCGAAATTAGCCTAGGGTGAAATTTTGGTATTTTTCTGAAAACTTTCAATTTTTGATGAATAGTGAAACCACTAAGTGGTAGGTTAAAAACTGAATTTTACATAAAACTTAATTTTACCGCTTCTGTGAATGGAATTTCGAAAATCCGAGAGACACGGTTAATATCAAGGACTAAAATGTGGTTCAATGAGATGAAAATAATTTTTTGGTGAATAGTAACTTTTTACTTTTTTTACCGCGGTTAATAGTAAATAGGGTAACTAAGGGTATATATGATATTAATATTACCCTAACACATGTCCTAATTCTATTGGACAAGTGTAATTCGACCAAAAACAAACTTAGGAATAAAATATGACCATTTAGGCCCACTTGGATTAGATTAGGACATTTATTATTAATTTATTTAAAGAAGGGTTAAAATAGTTAAAATCAAAGTTTAATAAGTAAATCATTTTTAATATAGGGTTATACATAAGATAAATTCGATTGTAAATATTCATTAGAAAGATAAAAGGATTTCCTACATGATGGTATTTTATTTGTAATTTTTAGACATCAAATAATTTAATTTATTTATGACACAAAGATGATGCAGTAATTATCTTATTAATGAAATATTGACAAAATTGATAATATAAATACCAAAATAAATGTAATTTGAGACTTTTTATGAATTAAACTAATTTTCTAGGTTACTATGATATATTATTGTTGATTTAATCAACTTGGTTCGAACATATAATTCTGTTATGACTTTCACAAAAATCATATATCAAATAGTGTCAAAATTGACACAAAATAGTTTTTAAATCAAATATTATATTATTAATTGTTATTTTATTCCTAAAAATCTAAGGTTCGGCCAAATGACTTAGATAAGGATATATATATTAATAATAAACAATTTGGGGTTCGTTTGGCATGTTATAGTAAGTGTATTAACCATATAGTGAAAGAAAACAAAAAGACACGGTAAAAGTTAAATTAATTAACTTAGAGTTAAATCTAATTGATAAGGTTAAAATAATACCCTAAACTTGTCTAAATCCTATTGGTTGATAGTATTTCGACCCATACCCACTTTAGCTTCGAAATAATACCCTTTGGAACCATTATAAACCGATTTTGACTTTAATATAAAATAATATTTTGAGATATTCCTAAGGTGCCCCTCTCCTCCCTTATAAAAGGGCACCTCCTCCCCCTCCTCCTCACACCAATTTGAGCACTCAAGCTCGGCCAACCCCTGCCATTTTCTCCTATCCACTTCCCTAGAATAATCCTAGAGGTCCTGGTCTTCTCCAAAGACCAATCTTAGTTCCTTAAGTGGAGGATTCAAAGAGGCGTTCCAAAGAAGAGGTAATATCCATTACCGATCTTTTCAATTTCCTTCTTCTTCAACTTCTTCTTCTTTAGTTGTTTCATGATAAAGTAATAACATCAGTATTACTTACATACTGATATGTTATTATAAATATGAAACAACCCTAATTCACCTTCTATCCATCCTATGGAAAAATGAAATCACCGCGCGTGCGTACGTACGGAATATCGTCTCCACGCCGTGGTGTAATCTATTTTCCACCATCACCTTACAAGGATGGGTATAATGGTGTAATGAGTAACTATATATGATTATTATTAAGTAATATTGATACTGAAATAATATATATATATACTCCAATACAATTCCACGATCATAGGAACGATATCATCACTCGTGCGTACGTACGGAATACCGTCTCCACGATGTGATGCGATTCGTTCTACATGATCTTCATTTCATAATGATTTTATAAATGAATTGAATGAATGAATATGGTATATACTACACTAATACCATTCTGGAAATGAATTATCTATAACCTAAAGATAAGAATAAGAATTTATTCAACAAAACACGCATAAGAACAAAAAGTTATAAAGACCCGAGTAACAAGTAACAATGAAATATTACTAACAAGAAGTTAATAATATGACCATATATGATCTCATATCAATATGTATGATTCTGGAATAAGTCAATAACATTATTTAAACCATTATACAGGAGCTTTGGACACGAACAAAGCAAATTGGACCTAAGGTAAGGGAAATATCACAATCTCATTTTTATCCGAGATTGTTTATTCATAAGTATTTACTGGGGTGTATTTTATCATCCACATCCATGTTTCATCAAAATGTAATATTATTTCCATCCACCTACAATTGTTTAAATCCATTTTTACCCTTTGGTTAGTT
This sequence comes from Viscum album, assembly GCA_963277665.1. Lineage (NCBI taxonomy): Eukaryota > Viridiplantae > Streptophyta > Magnoliopsida > Santalales > Viscaceae > Viscum > Viscum album. The sequence continues at coordinate 1,290,443,660 of OY728130.1, read as the reverse complement.
TTTAGTAATATGTATGAAAGGAATCTTTTGTCGTACGAGGTACTTTTTGACTTTTCCGACAAAAGTACGAAGAACGTTTTTTTAACTTATACGGCATGAATGGATTTTTAAAACATTACTTCAAAGAAGCTTCCTTTACAAGTTTTCAAGTTTATTTTTAATCAACATCTTTTATTTTAAAGTTGTATGACATGTTATGAAAGGAAAAATGTTTTTGAAGAAGAAAGGATATTTTCCTCAAGAATTCAATTCAAGTGTTTTATCAAAATTATTTTCCATCTAAGATAATAAAGGGTTCTGTTTCTATCCATATTTTTACATTGGTTTGACTATGTTGTGATGGAATTTTGTTTATGAATTCCTTTATCTTATATGAATTGATTTATGATGTCATGATGTTTCAAGAATCCCATTTTTGTTATATGTGTTATGCGATGATGTATGTTTTATGATTATGTGGCACACATAAGAAAGGATTAATTATAAGATGGGTGGGACCTATATCTCCCTCCAATGCATTGGGTAATGATTTTATATCTCATGAGATAGACATGGCTGGAACGGAAGGTTATTTCGGTTCAGTGATACAGGACTGAAACGAGGAGTGAACTCGGTTCAGAAAGGGACTTTGTCCACTAAGATAGTCTTGGCAATGAGTCATGACTAACAAGAAATGATTTTCCATGATTATGTGTGCATGCCACAAAGTTTAAAGTTTTATGTTATGATTATGGGGATCTCATTTTCACTTCTATGATTTATTCCATGTTAAGATATTATGATCTCTTTTGCAGGTTTTGATTTTCATAAAGATATGATATGATTTTTATTTCCTTTATTTTCCCTTGCTGAGCATTTGAGCTCACCCTTTTATGTTTTCTTTTCCCCAGGTCAGGAAGATGGATATTAAGTAGAATATGCTAAAAGGGACCCTAGATATGTTGAAATAAATGGGAGACACTGTAGAAGATTTATGAACCAGTTGTTTATGTTTCCCAGTTTCTAAAGACACTATACCTATACGGTCCTTTGTGGTTTTGTCATATGTTGTAATAAGTGTGCTTCAATTTTGAAGTATTAACAATGTATGTAAGGTGTGGGTCGTTATAGGGCTCGTGCGGGCCCCACATCACAAATATCCTACCAAGGGGGTAGGATATTTCTGGATAGCATCCTATCCAGTTCAACTCAGTTCAAGCCGCCTTTAAGTGGCTTCAAGTGGCTTCCAAGTGGCTTAAGTGAAATAAAATAAAGTTGTCGCAAAATTATTTTATTTCTTAACTTTAAGCCCGAAAATTAAAAACCACACCCGAGCAAACGCAACTCCGGAAGAGGCGTTTCTAAGATAATATCGGCGCTGCGATTTCATCGGTGCCCTCAGAATTCGATTCCGGGCACCGGTTAAAAAGTTAGAAAAACCCGCTTGTCCGTTCACTGAACGTACCCGAGCCAAACTTCGGAAAATGATTCCGGGCACACCGGGCCTCGGAATCAGGTGCCGTCAGAAACTGCTCTCTTGTAAAATTCCAAAGAAAATTAAGAAAAAAAATTCCTTGAAATTTACGGGTCTTTACAGAGGTATGATGTGTTTTTCTCTAATGTGATGATATGTGTTCTCTACTATGTTACAGACTACAAAGGAGTGACCTTTGAGTTCTTTGACAAAGGGGGAGAAAATAGTGATTGTTCAAGGGGGAGACAGTGTGTCTATTTGAGAAATCATGATAGATATGGAGAGAAGTTAACCAGTGGAGCATCCAGATAGGGGGAGAAATGTGAAAGGGGGGGATTTTTAAATCTGAAGATGCTAGAAGTGATCGATCAAAGAATATATATCACAACAGCTGAGGATCGTGATAAAAGCACAAGAGAAGAGTGGTGTTGGAATGTGGTATGAATATTTCCAAAAATTGGTATCAGTGAAGTATCAATAATTGGTATCAGTTTGGTGTTAATAGTGGATGTCAGAGTTGAAGTGATTCATCGATGAACCTTTCATTTTCTCTTGTTTCTCACGCCGAGCATTGCTCATGTGGGCTTAGAGTATGTATTGAGTAAATCCTTGATTGCTATCAGAATTGTAATGTGGTGAATGGTGTCTGAAGATTCAATGACGTAACTTTTTATGGAAGAGTTGTCAACAAACCCAAAGGGGGAGATTGTTGGAAAAAATCCCTCAAGGTATCATTGAATCATTTTTGAGGGGATTGTGTTTGTTGACAAAGTGGGCATCTGAGTGGTGATTGTTGATAAAGCAATACAATGACATACAAATTTGTTGATAAAGAGTATTTCATGATGGAATGTCGAGTTCAAGAGATGAGGTCAACTATCCATGATTGATTCAAGAACATTTACAAAGAAATGAATGATCTGGAGGTGGTACAAAAGAACAGATACAAGGTGGCGCCGTTTTCTAGTGTTTGCCAAATTTTTGGGCCTGAAAATCGTCAAATAAGGAAAAGGGGTTTTTTTCAAAGGGACATGTGCGCCATATACTTGAAGTCTTGGAAACTTGCGTGCCATCTGTTTTTCAAGATCAGATCATCAAAATGTGGAAAAGGGACAAGTGTCGTGCAAGTATTGGTGGTGTTGTGCAAGTTACTTGCGCACCGTGAAAGAGACTTGGGTGCCGATGCCTTGGAAGCTTGAGAAATTGTGCGCCTGTGGTTTTTCAAGATCATAAGATCAAAATATGACAAAGGAAAGAGGTTCGTGCAAGTTTTTAATTAGGTCACGCAAGTGACTTGCAGGAGAAGAGATCTGCACACTGAGACTTGTGTGCCGATCTGAGACTTGCGCGCCGTCGCGCAGGGGTGACCAAATACCTATAAATACTAGACCACCCCTCTTCATTCACCACCAGAGTTCAACACTTTGAGGATTCAGAGCTCCCATCGTGTAGGTGTGGCGGTCGCGCAAGTGGTGGTGTGTCGCATAAGTGGTACTTGCGTTCCAGTGTAGAAAGTTGTGCGCCAAGTGTTAGTTACGCACCTGAGGTGGTTTAGGCGAGGAAGGAAGTGTGTCGCGCAGGTTTGGAGTTGTAGAGGCTTGTGTCGTGCAAGTTTTGAGGGAGACTAGCATGCCAGTTGTGACTTGCGCACTGATACTTGTGCGCCGGATTAGACTTGCGCGCCAAGTAAGGTTGAGTTCCCCGGCAGTGTTTTCGGGCTGCGTGGAAGCTGGAAGTTTGCCTGATACCTTCGATGAAAAGAGAGATTCATCTACGGGTGAAAACCGAACTTCAACAGAGCATCTACATACAAAGGAAGATGAATTCCTTCATGAAAATAAATAGACCTACAGGTCTATAAACTGTGATTGGATCCTTTCTGAAGCAGTGAGCAAAGGAAGAGGAAGAAGGTGATCCTCTCCACCGGCAGTGATCCATAGAGAGAGAAACAGGGAGTGACCCTTGGGAAAGAAGTGAGCTGACCCTAAACTTTGTAAAGGCAGTGAGCCTGGGCATAGAAGTGATCTAGCCTGAACATTGTAATCCACCTCTAGTGAAGAATAGTGGAATTTGGTACGACCGGCAACTTGTCGGCGTATGCTCCTTGGACGTAGCCCAGTGAGGGTGAACCAAGTAAAAAATCTTTGTGTCTGCCTGTTTTCTTCCCTGCATTACATTCAAAGTATCATCATCAGATAAAGAAGAAAAGAAGTGGTCATAATAATCACACGAGTGCAAAAAAAGTGACCCTTGTAATAAATAGGTCAAGATCTAGTGGGGCAGGAAGAACTTTTCGAAAGAATATCAATACCCTGATTCACCCCCCTCTCAGGGTATATAGTCCCCTATTGGTCCTAACATATAGGTTTCCTTGATAAATTTAGGGTAGCATTTATAGATGATGTTTTGATGTACTCCAAAATCAAGGAGGAGAATGAGTAGTATTTGAATATTATTCTAAATACTTTGTGGAAGGATAATATATATGAAAAGTACAGTAAATGTGAGTTCTAGATGAATTAAGTATCATTATTGGAGCATATTATCACCAATAAAGGGATATCTATGGACTCTTTTAAGATAAATGCAATTGAGGAGTGTCCTAGACCATAATATATAATAGAGATCCATAGTTTTCTTAGACTAGATGGGTATTATCGATTATTTGTGAAAAACTTCTCATGATTGTGAAACTGATAACCAAGATAACTTGAAAGGGAGTAAATTGTGTATAAACCATTGAATGTGAAGAGAGATTTAAGGGGTTGAAAAAGAGTATTATCACTACACCAGTCCTCATGCTTCCCTCGGTGGGTAACTTTTCATTCTGTATAGATATTATTAAATGAAGGGTTTGGGCTGTATACAAATGAAAAATAAAAAAGTGATATTTTATACCTCAAGGAAGTTGAAAGTTCAGGATCAGAGTTATCCAATAGATGATCAAGAGTTGGCTGAAGTGATCTTTACATTGAAAATATGGAAACATTATCTTTATGGGGAGAAGTTTAAAATATATATAAAAGTTTCTTAATATGTGTGATAGAATATGGTAAAATTAGTTCAAGGACTATAACTGCTCAATCCATTACCATCCCAAGAAATAAAAAAAGTGGTAAATGATTTAAGTATAAAGGATCTGGAAACTTTATCAATGATGATAATTGAGAAGGATCCAGTCTTCTTAGACTTTCAAAGTATGTACATGGAAAATTTAAATAAAGAAACATCATTATTCCTTTCTCAAATTATTTATCAACCATCCCTTCTAGAGATGATAAAGGATGCTCAAAGAGATGATACCAAAATTCATAATAAGGTGAAGCTATAAGAAAAGGGAGATCCTTAGAATTTAGATTTTATGAAGAAGGATTTGTAATATTTGGTTCATGGCTCAAATCCAAAGATAAAAAAAAGAACTATTTAATGATTCACATAGCATAACCTTATCCATCCACCCAAGGTGTAGAAATATCTATTGAAATCTATAAGAGCACTATTAGTGGGACAATATGAAGAAAGAGATCAAAAAATATACATCAAAGTGTCTAGTATGTTAGTATGTGAAGGCTGAAAGGAAAATTTTTATGGGGATGATGCAACCATTATTCATACCTATATAGAAATGTGAAAACATCACTATAAACTTTATCACTAGTATTATAAAGGCATAAAGAGTAAAGAATTCCACGTGGGTTGTGGTGGATCATCTTAAAATGACTAATCACTTCATTATAATTTGGTAGGACTTCTCAATCGATCGACTTTCAAGGATATACATCATATGGGTGGTGAGGATGCATGGAACACCACTATTGATTGTATATAATAGAGATCTGATATTTAACTCCAAGTTCTGGAGAATTTCCATCATGATCTAAATACTAATTTGAACTTAAGTATGGATTATCATCCCCAAACTAATATCCAATCTACACTGACTATTTAGACACTAGAATATTTGTTGAGAGTATGCTTGATGGACTTTAAAGGTGAATGGGATCAACATCTTATTTTTTTCAAATTCTCATACAATAATATATTTTATTCAAACATCTAAATGGATTATTATGAAACCCTTTATGGTAAGAGATGTAGAACACATATTTTTTGGGATGAAGTTGGTGAAAGAAAGTTTTTGGGGGCTTGAAATAGTTAAGGAAATGATAGAAAAGTTCAATATCATTCAACAACACATCAAGGATTCTCGAAGTATATAGAGGAGATATGATTACAATCATTGATGTGGCATGGATTTTGACATCAGGGATAAAGTGTTTATCTGTATATCTCTAGGGAAGAGATTTATGAAATTTGGGAAGAAGATAAAGTTAATCCCCAAGTACATTGTTCCCTTTTAGATTCATATTTTCATCGGATATTTTTATTAACGAAGAACTCCCGCTAATCCTTTCTCAATTACATGACATATTCCATGTATCCCTCTTGAGGAAGTACATACCAGATCCCTTACATGTACTAAATTCATAGGCAGCACAATTGGAAAATTATCACTCTTATGAGGAGTAGCTAGTGAAGATATTGGACCATATAGATAAAGTTCTACACAACAATACAACTCAACTAGTCAAATTACTATATTAGAGCCATAAATATGAAGATGTAACCTGGGAACTAGAGGAATCCATGAAGCAAAAGTACCCTAGACTTTTTTCACCTTAGTATGCAATATGAAATTTCAATGGAAATTTTTCTTAAGGGGGGAAGAATGTAACTTCCCAATATTTTAAAAACAAAACTATGTGTAGGATCGAAATATAGTATGAGATGCTCAATATAAAAGAGGGGGGGTGAATTGTATAGTTTAAAAATTCATTTGGAACCTTTAAAGTCAGTTAAGAATAACTATGGAAAAGTCTTAGTTTAACAAAGTTAAACCAAGTAAATTCACAACACCTCTTAACACCGAATGTAAACTAGGAAAGAGATTCCGAATGAGAGTTCCGGAAATATGGTTCCGGAAATTGAATCTTAACAAAAGTTACAATATGATATTCTACCTTAAAGCATATAGAATCTAAATGAATCAGAGTACAAGTAAGGAAGTATAAGAAAGTTATACTTTCCTTATAATACAAAATGCAGCGGAATAGAAACAAGTAGTAAAACTACAAGTAACAAGATATAATTATTTTAACCCAAAGAGAAGGGTATCCAACAACCTTGGATAAAGGTCCCTTGATTTCTACTTTCAAGCAAGTCTGTCTTACCCACACCAGGGTAAGCCCTCGATACGAAGATCGGAATCTCTGTCTTGCTATCCCCGCAAGCCCTCAACTTCAAGGTAGTTGGCAACCTCTGTCTTCCTCAGCAAGGAAGCCCTTGAACTTCAAGGTAGTCGGCAACCTCTGTCTTCCTATCCCCGGAAGCCCTCGAATGTAATTACCAACATTCGGAGTCGCACTAAGCTTTTGAGAGTTAATAAGAGCCTCTCTCTCTAGAAATCACTTCAAGCAAATTGGTCAGCCTTTCAGTACTTTCATCAGCTATCAGCCACGAGCTCTTTCAAATGAGCTCCTATTTATAGGTAAGGTCGGCTCCTTCTCCAACGGTCATATTTTCCTTAAAGATCGGAGGGACCTGTACACGTGTCACTTAGACAACGGTTAGTTTATAATCAAAACAGATGACATCGTTTTATAACAAAACAATTGTAACAGAATGTACGACATCGTTTTAAAATCTAACATAAAAGTTCGGAATGAAAACTTCGGAGTGAAGGTTCAGAGTGTAAAGAACAATAGTAAAGAGTAGACAAATTTTAGAAGTGTAAGCAATATAGAAGTTCGGAGTCTAACAAAGATATTTTTCGGAGTCTGAATTAATTCAGAGAGTATAAAACAAAGATACTCAAATTCTGTTTAATAGGTGAATTCGGAATGAGAATTCGGAATAGGAATTCGTCATCAGAAATCGTAATGATAATTCTTCATCAGAATTCGTAATGGGAATTCGGAATGAGATTTCTTCATTAGAATTCGTAATGAGAATTTGTCATCAGAATTCGTAATGAGAATTCGTAATGAGAATTCTTCATTAGAGTTCGTAATGGGAATTCTTCATTGGAATTCGTAATGAGAATTCTTCTTCAAAATTCGTATCCTGAATCTGGAATAGAACTTAGTCAGAGTTCATATTCAGAATTTGGAATGAAACTTCCTTATAGTTCTTATCCAGAATCCGAACCCTAAAACAGAATGCTTTATATCAAAGTTTCAATGATTCTGAGAAAATGAATCTGAATCTCATACTTAAGAAAAATATGGATGAAAATGTGATAAGGATAATTTTTCTTATAAAAGCGATTTTCCTTAAGAAAGCAATTTTCCTTATAAAAGAAAATTTCCTTATAAAAGCAAATTTCTTAAATATAAGGTGTTTGTGATTTTCAAAACAAGAAGGAATGGAAAAGTCATAAGGAAAACCTTATTGACTCAACAATCTCCCCCTTTTTGGAAAGCACAAACATCCTTACAAAAAAATATAAGAAGAAAGAAACATATTAATGCTTATCTCCCTTGTTTTAAGGATATAGATGAATATGACTAACTCCCCCTTAGGCTTTGAAACTCTAAGGATCGTATTCATATTTCCGGAGTGATATTTCATAAGAAGGTCTTCTTGAAGAAAAAACTCCCCCTTAAACAAACTCTTATTAGAGTTCTTTTTCCTTGGGTATTTTTCTTTCTCCCCCTTTGATAAACTCTTATTAGAGTTCCTCTTTTTCTTAAGGATCTTTTCCTTCTCCCCCTTTGTGATTTTCAAAAAGAATTGGAGGTAATGGAAAAAAAATAACAAAGTACCTTAAAGATTAGTAATGACAACAATGGAAACGAGATACACAATTTTCATTAGATTTGGAATGTCAGTAACAAAAAGAATACAACAAAAAGATCGGATTTGGTTATTTCGGATCTTTCTCCTTTGACATGAGCCCCTTTAGAATAGTCTTTATCTTCTTTAGGTATTTATGATCTTCTTCAGCTTGCTTCTCTAAGACCACTATTCTTGCGGATTGAGCTTCAATTTTTTCTTCCTGGGCTTTCAGCTTTTCTTCCTGAGCTTGAATCTTTTCTTCCTGAGCCTTCATCCTTTCTTCAAAATCGATCCGATGATCCCTTTCAAATTTCCAATTCTGAGAAATAGAATTCAACTTCCCATTCAGATCCCTGACTTCTTGGATCCGGAAGTTCTTTTCTTCAGTCAGTTTTTCTTCAAAGGAGGAAGTCAGCTCGTTTATCTTCTTGTCCTCGGTCTCAAAGGCATCTTTAACATTGTCTTGAAATTCATCAAGCAACCTCATCTCTTCCACAGTCTTCTTCGACCAGCTTGTCATCCTCTTGCAAGATCTTTTATGAGCTTCGTAACCAACAAAGAATGTTTTGAACTGAGCCTCAATCTCAACACACTTATCCATAACCATAGATACGGAGTCGGTTTTCTGATTCAACGCATGTTGGAGCATCTGGCATCTTGAGTCAATACTAGAGAAGGTCGGAATGGTTCCCACCAACTTCTTTAAGGACTGAAAAACAAAGTCATTCCCCAACGAGGATGACTCCGAATCTTAAAAACTTTCTTGGAGAGTTTTCTTCCTCAACAAGTTGAAGCTTTCTCTTTGAAGAGCTACCAACTTCCTTTCTCTTCCTTACTTTTGAGCTCGGGGTATCAGCAAGAATTTTCTTTCCCTTGACTTTTTCTGGAATTGAATCTTGTTCCGGAGTTTTCTTCTCACTATAAGAAACTTGAACAACAAAATCTTCCACATCAGCAACTTCCTGAACACCAACCTCTGCGTTTTTCATCTAAGAAATATCATGTAAAAGTTGTTCTTCTTCTCCATGATAGGCAACTTCTTCTTCTCCTTTCTCTTCTTGCATTGCTGGAGTAACTAGCTTCGAAGATTCATCTTCTGAAGTCCGGAGCGATAAGTGTTCCGAAGGTGTTCCCTTGTAATCATCTACTTGTTTCAGCACATCTCCGGTTTCACCACTTCCTTCAGCACCCTCATCTACTTGTTCCACTTACTCAACTTCCTCAGAATTCTTAGCAACAGCCTCTTCCGGAGCAGCGAAATTCCTTCCTGGAGTCTCAGGTAGAGATTCCAGGGAGAAATATCTCGGAACTGGAATAGTTACTGAAACCATTTCATTGAATTTTAATAAAGCCTGAGCTACCTCAGCCTCAGACATCTTCTTCTTGAGATTCTTTTGCTTTGCTTGTCTTTCAAGTTCATCAGCAGTTTTCTCCTTCAAGGCCTTAGCCTCCGCAGGGTCTAATCCGAACTGCGGATCCCCTTCTTTCCTTTTCTCTTTATCATCTCTCCACTTTGTAACAACCTCATCAGGATAGGCTTTCTTCTTCTTAGGCTTTGGAGGTGCGGAGTGGACTTCCTTAGACTTTGGATTTTCTGCTTGTACTTCTACTTCTTTCAACTTTCTCTTCCTTACTGGCTTAGATGATTCCGGATCAGCAACTTTCGGAACCACTTCTTCTTGAACAGGTAGATCAATAAACTTTCCAGACTTCTTGTCAAAAGCTACATTCATTCTTTTAAGAGTGCCATCGCTGACCAGCATGATCTTGCAAACTCTCGGCTTAGATTTGCAAGCCTCCTTGAAAGACTCAAGGCACCGAACAATCAACTTGGAGAGGATTGCTGGATACATAATAATATGAGCTCTCAGATTCCCCTTCTTCAAATTTTCAATATTAAGAAGAATATGCTTCATCAAGTTAAACTTCCTTAGATTTATCAGGAAATCTAAGATATATATCTCACTCTTCTTCAAGCTATCTTTATCACCTTTCCTCGGTACGATAAGTCCTTGAACCCATAACTCCAGAATCTGGAAGTTTGTAGATAGACTTGCAATCTTCGGAGCCTTTTCATCATCCAGTCCGAGAGTTTCTAAGGCTTTTTCCTTGTTGAAACTACCCTTAGAGTCCGGTAAAACATGCGAAATAAATTCTGCTTCTCCTTCATAAGACAATCCTACCAAGCTTGCGGCCTTGGTGTGAGAAAGCTTGTAAGTCTTTCCATAAGACTTAAAAGAGAACTTCTCCCTATTATCTTCCTTGAAGAAAGAAACTGACTCATAAAACTCGACAAGTAAGTCTGAAAATACTTCATCTTGATTCCCGGTTTTTGATACCACAACATCTTCCCAGCCATTCAACTTGATGTTCTTTGAGATAAGGGAATCATAGTTGTTGAAGAAAACCGGATGAACTAACCTTTCTCTGTAAACTAACCACTGAGAAATAGGCTTAGTGGATGACATTTCTTGAGATGCTAACTCCGCAGAAATTCGGATCTGAAGTTCTCTGAGAAGTTCGGAACGGAGACAACTGTAGTTCGGAATGGCCTTAAATCAGAAATTCAGAGCTTCAGGACGCAAGAGCTTGAAACCGATGTGGGACGAGAAATTTGGGTCCCCTTTATATAGGCGACGAGATGGCGGTTCACATTCCACAGTTGATCTAACGGTTGGAAAGAGCTGCGATCAGATCTGACGGTTGAAAACTTGAATCCGATCTTTTTGAGGTTTTTATTAAAACAAATATTTAAGAAAACTATAATCTGAAAACTTAGTACAAGAAAATTCCAGTAAGTAAAATATGACTTCGAAAACATTAGGAAGGAAATCATACCTTTCGGATTGGCTTAGGGAATTATTCGTAATGGCTGATTTCTCAAAAAATTTACTATGAAAAATAAACTTAGTACGAAAAACTCATTACGGAAAACTCAGTACGAAGAACAAACTTAAGAAGAAAAACAGTACGAAGAACTTAGTACGAAAAATACATTACGAGAAATACATTATGAGTAAAAACATCGATACAAAAACCTGGTTATGAAACTGCCAGATCGTAAATTTTCATTCCGGAAATTTTCAATAAGAACACTTCCATTCCAGAAGTATTCTATACGAAACTGTCCAATCAAAAAATTTAGTTCCAGAAGTTCCATTCCGGAATTCTTCGTTCCGAAAAGTTTGAAAACAAATTTTGAAAAACTTTGTTAAATAAACAATCAAATGTACTCCCCCTATGAAAAGGAGTTTATTACTGTAAGGAGATTTTTTCAACAGAAAGTTAATTAAGAAAGATTACCTTACGGTTATCATTCCTAACTTCTGTTTAATATATTCAAATCTATCAGAAGGAAAATATTTTGTGAAAATATCAGCAAGTTGATCTTGCGTTCCGATAAACTGAAGAATAATATCTCCTTTGAGTGTGTGATCCCTAAGAAAGTGATGCCTAATATCTATGTGTTTTGCACGAGAGTGATGTGCATGGTTTTTACTTAGGGCAATGGAACTTGTGTTATCACACAAAATTTGAGTTTTAGTAAAACTCAAGCCATAGTCTGTGAGTGTGTGTTGCATCCACAACACTTGTGCACAACAACTTCCAGATGCTACATATTCAGCTTCAGCAGTGGAGAGTGCTACAGAATGTTGCTTCTTTCATGACCAAGAAACTAAATAATCTCCTAAGAAATGACAAGTTCCGGATGTACTTTTTCTATCCATTCTACATCCACCAAAGTCAGCATCAGAAAAGCTTTTTAGAACAAAATCATTTCCAGAAGTATAAAATAATCCTAGATCCATGGTTCCCTTAAGGTAGCGAAAAATTCTTTTTACTGCCTTTAAGTGAGATTCCTTAGGATTGGATTGATATCTTGCACATAAGCATACTGAAAACATTAAGTCTGTTCGACTAGCTGTTAAGTAAAGTAGACTTCCTATCATACCTCTAAAAGATGTTTGATCTACAGGTTTTCCAGCTTCGTCAAGATCTAAAGAGTTTGAGGTACCAATGGGAGTACTTATACTCTTAGTGTTGTCAAAACCATACTTTTTAAGAAGATCTTTAATATACTTATGTTGAGATATGTAGGTTCCTTCTGGTTTTTGAGAAATTTGAAAACCAAGGGAAAATGTTAACTCACCCATCATACTCATTTCAAACTCAGATTTCATTAGACTAGCAAAAGAGTCAGTCAAAGATTGCTGAGTTGAACCAAATATAATTTCATCAACATAAATTTGAACAATCAAAACATTTTTCTTATCTTTCTTTATAAAAAGGGTTGGATCTGCATTTCCCTTAACATAGTTGTTTTGAAGCAAAAATCCAGTGAGTCTATCATACCATGCTCGTGGGGCTTGTTTAAGGCCATACAAAGCTTTGGTAATTCTAAAAACATGATCAGGATGTTTTGTATCTTCAAAGCCAGGAGGTTGTTCAACAAAAACTTCCTCTTGAACATAACCGTTAAGAAAAGCACATTTCACATCCATTTGGAAAAGTTTGAAATTAAAGAATGCTGCAAAGGCAAGTAGAATACGGATATATTCAAGTCTAGCTACTGGAGCATAGGTTTCTTCATAGTCTATTCCTTCTTGTTTATTATAGCCTTTAGCAACAAGTCTAGCTTTATTTCTAACAATGACTCCATTTTCATCACATTTATTTCTGAAAACCCATTTTACTCCAATAACAGAAGTTTCCTTAGGTCTTTCAACCAAGGTCCATACTTTATTCCTTTCGAATTCATTTAGTTCATCTTACATGGATTTAATCCAATCATCATCACCTAAAGCTTCATCTGTGCTTTTAGGTTCTAATTGGGAAAGAAATGATAGATGTTCTACTTCATTTCTTAAGGAACTTCTAGTCCTTACAGGTTTATTTACATCACCAATGATAATATCACTGGGATGATTCTTAAGAAACACCTGATTTGAGTTTTGTAAAACTTGTTCATCAACATAGGGTAGAAAGTCTTCTGGGGTAAATGTTTCAGAAGTATCTTCTAGAACAATTTCCTTATCATAAGGTTCTTCTATCAAAGGTTGACGATCAGTTTTTGAAAACACATCCGAGGATGTAAGTTTAGATGGTTTAAAAACAAAAGGATCTGATTCATCAAATTTCACATGAACTGTTTCCTGAACAGTGCAGGTATTTTTATTGAAAACTCTATAAGCCTTAGAGGTTGTGGAATAACCTAAGAAAATTCCTTCATCAGATTTTGGTGCGAATTTATGTAAGTTATATTTAGTATTCAAAATGAATACTTTGAAACCAAAAACCTTGAAGTAGGATAGTCTTGGTTTTCTACCATTCCATAACTCATAAGGAGTTTTATTAAGAAAAGGTCTAATCAAAACTCGATTTATAGTATAACAAGCAGTACTTACAGCTTCATCCCAGAAATGTCTAGCAATAGAATATTCACTCAACATGGTTCTAGTTATCTCTTGAAGAATTCTATTTCTTCTTTCAACTACACCATTCTGTTGAGGAGTTCTAGGTGCTGAAAAATTGTGAGTAATACCTTTCTTACTACAAAAAGTTTCAAAATCAGAATTTTGAAATTCTCCTCCATGATCACTATGAATAGTTTTCAATGGAAGGTTTTTCTCATTTTTAACTTGAGCTCTAAAACTTTTGAAATAAGAAAAAGCTTCAGATTTCTTTGCTAGAAAATAGACCCAAGTAAATCTAGTGTAATCATCAACTAGAACAAACACATAGTATTTGCCTCCAATACTTCCAGTTTGTGTTGGACCAAAAAGATCCATGTGCACTAACTGTAATGCATCGGTTGTTGAGACTTCACCGATTGACTTAAAACTAGATTTATATTGCTTGCCATATTGACAAGGATCAAAAACTTTAGAAGAATCAAATCTAAGTTCCGGCAGATCCTTAACTAGTTTCTTCTTATAGAGTTTACATAGGTTCCTAAGGTTACAGTGTCCTAATCTTCTATGCCATAACCAAGAATGATCTTCCATTGCACTTAGGCAAGGTAAATCTTGGATTCTTAGGTCTTCTAAGTTTATGTTGTAAACATTCTCTTGCCTATTGGCTGAGAGAATAAATTCTTCCTTGGAATTGTGAACTAAACACTTATCATTCCTAAAATTCACAAGGTAACCTTCATCACATAACTGACTTATGCTAATGAGGTTGTGCTTAAGACCCTTAACAAAAAGAACATTTTAAATCAAGGTTTTACCTAAAAGAACAATATTACCAATATTAATAATCTCTCCCTTAGCATTGTCTCCGAAAGTTACCTTTCCTCCTTTCGTTTTAATAAAATTTTCAAAAAAGATTTTGTTACCAGTCATGTGCCGGGAACATCCGCTATCCATGTACCATGTATTGTTGCTGGTACTTTCTTTATTATCCTGAAATCGAGAAGAAAATTAGACTTTCGGAATCCAAACTTGTTTGGATCCGAGATTTCCAGACAATAAAATTTTAGGTATCCACATTTTCTTAGAAAAGTATGCTTTGTGAAATCCTAGAGATTGGGTTTTGTTTAAGGAACAACTTTTTGCCCAGTGACCACCACATTGACATTTGGTACAAAATGAAGCACTTTGAGGAACAAAATAATTGTTACTGAAAACTGGTTTTGCATGGGTATAACCAAATCCGGATTTATTTCTTAAAGGTCGTATTTGGGAATACATCCTATCAAAATTTTCCTTACCATGGGTAACGTTTGATAAACACTTCTTTAAGGAAAAAATTTCGGACTTGAGTTTTACAACCAAGTTTTTATCCTCAAAATCATTAGTTTTAGAACTAGAGTTAGGCTCGAAAACATTTTTATTAGAAATTACTTTTTCTAATTCTTTAGAAAGTTTGTTCTTTTCAGAACTTACTTCCTCAAGATTTTTTGAAATACTTTCAAAATCAGCATTTTTCTTATCAAGATCTTTAGAAAGATCTGATATCTCTTTTGTAAGAATAGAATTTCTAGAGTTTTCCTTATCAAGTTTCTTATTGAGTTTGGAATTCTCAATCTCAAGAAGTTCAGCAAACCTAGAGACTTCTTCATAAGTAGGTAAAGTATTTTCTTCATCAGAAGATGATTCTTCATCAGAAGAGTTATAATACTTACTATCATTAGAATTTAAAGAAACATTGGTCAATGATTCAGCATTTCGTACCTTATCCATAAGACAATGATTATCAATAGGTAATCTGGCTATAAGACCAAGATTCTTCTGTCCTGAAGATTCATAATCAGAAGATTCATCCGAAGAGTCACCACCACTGGCACTCCAGGTGTCATTTGCTTTCAGAACTTTCTTAGCTTTGGATTTATAATACTTCTTTCTGTTCCTGTCTGAATTTCTTTCCTTCCTTTCTTTCTTTTTGAGCATAGGGAAATCTGGTCTAATATGTCCAGCTCTTTTACATTCATAACAAGTAACTTCTCCATCTTTCTTATCTTTCCTGTCCTTTTTCTTATACTTGGATTGAAAGTTTCTCTGTCCAGCTATCTTGTTCATCCTTCGAGCAAGATTGGCTAATTTATTTTCTGAAACTTCACTCTCACTAGATTCAGATTGGAAAATGACTTTCTTAGACTTGGATCTAGTAACTCTCTCAGGAGTCTTAGCTTTCATCTGATTTGAAGTTGTAGTAAAAGCAACAGTACCATTTCCATTCTTTTTCTTGATGTTGTCAGCATCTCTCTTCATTCTTGTCTCATGTTGTAGAAGAGTTCCGAATAATTCATCAAGAGTAATTTGAGTGACCTTCCTGTTTTCATCTATAGCTGTTCTCTTGGATTCCCACTCATTGGGCATAATGTCAATTATCTTGTACACAAGAGCTTCCTCATCTAAGCCTTTCTCTCCCATAGATTGTAGACTGTTGACAATGGTCATAAATCTTTGTTGAACTTTACAGATAGGTTCTCCATAAGGAAAATTGAAGCCATGATATTCAGCTCGAAGCATAGCTCTTCTAGTCTCAATCACCTTGGAAGTCCCAAAGTGTGTAACCTCTAAATTCTTCCATATACAATTAGCTGCTTCACAAGAAGAAATTTGGATATATATATTTCTAGTCATTGAACATAGTAAAGTATTGCATACCTTATAGTTGAGTTGATATTCTTGCTTTTCCTGGTTAGTAAAAGATCTGACTTCCTTGTCAGGAATTTTATAATCACCAGTAAGCATGACAAAGTTGTCTACTCCAGTATTAATAACAAAAGTCTTCATACGATCTCTCCAGTATTCATAATCATTACCATCAAATATAGGTGGTCTTGTAGGATTCAGATTGTCAATAGATCCAACATTAATTCCTGCCATACTAGAAATAACTTTGCACACAAACTTGTTAGTAGCAAAGATTCGTAATCAAAAAGTTCGGAATGAGAAAAGTTCGGAAGGATAAAGTGAGCAAGAAAAACATGTATGTGAGTACAAGTATTTCAGAGACCTGCTCTGATACCAAATGTAAGATTGGTATAGAGTAAGAGGTTTCAAACCTTTGATACCAATTGTAGGATCGAAATATAGTATGAGATGCTCAATATACAAGAGGGGGGGTGAATTGTATAGTTTAAAAATTCCTTTGGAACCTTTAAAGTCAGTTAATAATAACTATGGAAAAGGCTAAGTTTAACAAAGTTAAACCAAGTAAACTCACAACACCTCTTAACACCGAATATAAACTAGGAAAGAGATTCCGAATGAGAGTTCCGGAAATATGGTTCCGGAAATTGAATCTTAACAAAAGTTACAATATGAGATTCTACCTTAAAGCGTATAGAATCTAAATGAATCATAGTACAAGTAAGGAAGTATAAGAAAGTTATACTTTCCTTATAATACAAAATGCAGCGGAATAGAAACAAGTAGTAAAACTACAAGTAACAATATATAATTCTTTTAACCCAAAGAGAAGGGTATCGAACAACCTTGGATAAAGGTCCCTTGATTTATACTTTCAAGAAAGTCTGTCTTACCCACACCAGGGTAAGCCCTCGATACGAAGATCAGAGTCTCTGTCTTGCTATCCCCGCAAGCCCTCAACTTCAAGGTAGTTGGCAACCTCTGTCTTCCTCAGCAAGGAAGCCCTCGAACTTCAAGGTAGTCGGCAACCTCTGTCTTCCTATCCCCAGAAGCCCTCGAATGTAATTACCAACATTCGGAGTCACACTAAGCTTTTGAGAGTTAATAAGAGCCTCTCTCTCTAGAAACCACTTCAAGCAAATTGGTCAGCCTTTCAGCACTTTCATCATCTATCAGCCACGAGCTCTTTCAAATGAGCTCCTATTTATAGGTAAGGTCGGCTCCTTCTCCAACGGTCATATTTTCCTTAAAGATCGGAGGGACTTGTACACGTGTCACTTAGACAACGGTTAGTTTATAATCAAAACAGACGACATCGTTTTATAACAAAACAAGTGTAACAGAATGAACGACATCGTTTTAGAATATAACATAAAAGTTCGGAATAAAAACTTCGGAGTGAAGGTTCGGAGTGTAAAGAACAATAGTAAAGAGTAGACAAATTTTAGAAGTGTAAGAAATATAGAAGTTCGGAGTCTAACAAAGATATTTTTTGGAGTCTGAATTAATTCAGAGAGTATAAAACAAAGATACTCAAATTCTGTTTAATAGGTGAATTCGGAATGAGAATTCGGAATAGGAATTCGTCATCAGAAATCGTAATGAGAATTCTTCATCAGAATTCGTAATGGGAATTCGGAATGAGATTTCTTCATTAGAATTCGTAATGAGAATTTGTCATCAGAATTCGTAATGAGAATTCGTAATGATAATTCTTCATTAGAGTTCATAATGGGAATTCTTCATTGGAATTCATAATGAGAATTCTTCTTCAGAATTCGTATCCTGAATATGGAATAGAACTTAGTCAGAGTTCAAATCCGGAATTCGGAATGAAACTTCCTTATAGTTCTTATCCAGAATCCAAACCCTAAAACAGAATTCTTTATATCAAAGTTTCAATGATTCTGAGAAAATGAATCCGAATCTCATACTTAAGAAAAATATGGATGAAAATGTGATAAGGATAATTTTTCTTATAAAAGCGATTTTTCTTAAGAAAGCAATTTTCCTTATAAAATCAAATTTCCTTATAAAAGCAAATTTCTTAAAGATAAGGTGTTTGTGATTTTCAAAACAAGAAGGAATGGAAAAGTCATAAGGAAAACCTTATTGACTCAACACTATGTTCAATATAGTATACGAAATGCAACACCAATCCTAAACGAACCATGAAATGTTATTATTTAAATATTATAAATATAAATTAACCATTAAATTGGTGGGTATGAATAGGATTAAAAAAATTATAAAATATATATAAAAGTCTTATGAAATAAAAATTTATTGATAAATTCTTACTAAATAATCACTCAAATTTTCAGTAAACATATTTTGTGCTTCAAAAATAAGTTTTCTTCAAATATGATATTTATTTATTTTTGAGAGAAAATAATATAATTAAATCCAAGAACTTTTAGAAATATAATTTTATAAAAATTATATCATTTTTAAATTGGTATATCAAAATTATTTTATGGTGAAATTTTGAAATTTTTCTAAAAAGATATATTTTTCAGTGAATGGTGGAAAATACCGATTTTTGTAAAACTGTTATTTATTTTCATTAAATAAAGTAATTTAAAAGTCCCAATATGATTTAAATATGATTTAAAAGTAAAATAAGTATTATTTATTTACATATTATCTAATTAATTACATTTTAATCATCTTTATATCTTATTTTTTTAATAAGTACTTTTTGGGTATAAAAACGCATTTTTATGAAAAATCATTTTCATCGCATTTTGCAGGGAAATTTTTAAATTAAATTCTACCACTTATATGAATTAAATTTGATAAAATGGATTCCATATTTTTAATAATCATAATTGATATTATATAATAAGGTTAACTTATCTTTTTTTCATAATGAATAGTAAAAATGGTAAAAATATATTACCACGGTTAAGGTTAAAACAGGTTTATCAGGGGTTAAACTAAAGAGATAAGGGATAAAATAACCTAAAAACTAATATAATTTCTATTGGAGGTAAATATTTTTACCATATACCATATAATATTTTGTAAATGGTCCATTTTAGATCCATTTTTTATGAATAATACATTTATATATTTTATTCTTTTCAAAAAATTCAAGTGGGACATATCCCCCACTTATAAACGGACACCCCATCTCCTCTCCTCTCTACACTTCAGGAGACTTTTGGTTTGAAAAATACCTATAAAACTACCTTCCTTAAATAACTTATCATGAATTAGAGTCTATTTTTTTATCATAAAATTATCCTAGGAATTATTTAGGTATAAACCTAAAGAGATTGTTAGAAGAAGATGTATAATTCTCAACAATGTGTTTTTTGTTTTATTTATTCTTCCAACTCATTAAAATATTATTCAAACATGATGATATAATAAAATAAGTATATAAAATATTATAATATGTTATTATGTTAATGGAATAACCTACATCCATCTCCTCTTCCATCAAATGGGAAGTAAAACTGTCATTCATGTGTACGGTGGACCACGGCCTCGCAAACCGATGTAATTTGTTTTCCATCATCTCCTCTTACAACTATTTATAATGATGGATTAATTTAAATATATTATATCAATGACATATTTATCATTTTTTAAAATTAATATATCATATATTTTCTTAACTTTCCATTAATTGAAAAATGATAACATCATTTAGGTGTACGTGTGGATTACCACCTCCACGAAGCGATGTGATTCATTTTTCATTACAATATCACATGGATGGTATATATAAGTTTATTTAAATAAAAAATATTATATTTCTTATATAATTATAATTATATAAATATAAAATAATACTTACATTATTTATATTATTATCTTTGAAAAATGGAAACATTGCTCATGCGTACATACAACCTACCATCTCCATGATCATAAAGTAGTTCATTTTTCATAACTGTATTTCATGATTGGTTTTAAAAATATGATTTATTTATAAAAATTATAATTATTTCATTATTTTTATTCTATATATGATTTAATAATTTCCTCTTTGACCATATTCAATCTACCTAAGTCATTTTGGACATATGAGTCGAATATCATCAAAACATATGACTTTAAATTAATTGATTAAGTAATTTAATATGAAATGGTAATAAATAAAATAAAAAGGAATAATAAATTTTAAAAAGTTTCTTAATAAATTAAATAATTAACATCATTTTATTATTTAGGAAGGTAATTAATTCACATGATGATTCGGGCTCATAGTAAGGGGTCTCTCTAAACCACCTTTTTCTTCAAGTTATGACCATTCTCTCTCTAAATAAATTTATATCTCTATTTAATGTTATAGAAATATTATAAATTTTGTATATATGTCTCTAACATATATACCTATCTTATTATAACTTACTTCTATATGTTAATACATGCCTTATAATCATTTTTCAAATGCCTTCTTTAAGAAACCTCTTTTTATAAGTAAAGATTATGTATCCCATTTTCTTTACATGGGTAATTATTATGTTTACGTATTATGATAGATTTCATTTTTCAGGAACACATAATCATGAAAATTTTATGATGGGTTCACCCAGATATCTATCTAATGTATTGGGTAAAAATTTTGTCTCATGAGATGTTGTGTAGGGAATTACGGAGTAAACCCAATCCACTATGGTACATTGTCCACCATTTGGTGTTGTATTGAAAATATGACTTAACTTATGATTATTTCATATTTTATTTTGTTTCCAAATTTCTTATGTTTTCTTGATCTTGTGATTCCATGTTATTTATGTTATGTTTCCATGTGATTACTCATGATCCTCGTATTTTATGACATCATGTTATACCTTTGACTCACATGTTATGTTTACTTATCATGTTTATTCCCTTGAAATCCTTTTTAGATCACCCCTTTTGTCTATGTATTCCCCATTTTATCCCATGAAGTTTTAGGAGCTAAATGGGATTTAGGAGCATATGAGACTCATCCCAGTTGGTGAGTTATCCTTAATTTCATCCACAAGACCCAGGTTCAAAACCAGGTAGAGGCATATTTCTGGGGGGGTACTATAGCAGTACTATAGCAGACACTGTAGCAGACTGTACACTGTGCAGTACTGTAGCAGACTGTACACTGTATAAATATTGTAGCAGAACTGTACACTGTACAGGTATTGTAGCAGAACTGTACATTGTGTGGGTACTGTAGTAGGTACTGTAGCAGGACTCTAGTAGTACTGTAGCAGGTACTGTTTGGAACTGTAGCTGCTGGAACTATTCACCTTGGGCCACCGGTTTGGACTTGGAGTCCTTAAGGCTTTTGGGCCACCCAGGCCTTCAGGTCAGTAGGTCTTTTGGACTACCTTTAAGGCCTACAGGCCACATCAAGGCCTTCGGGCCACATGCAATTACCCTAGATAGACTCTACAAAAAAGAATCAACCCTATAAGAGGATTCAGAGCAGGTGCACTCACCAGAGCAGAGCCAAATGGATTTTTCAAAATGAGAGGGTATGGATATGCCATCGGGACTAGCCTATGATTGAATGGGAATCCTAGCCAGACATCCATGTGAAGGTGGAGAGATACTATCATGATGTAGATGCTAGGGAGGGGCAGTTCCTTGTATATAGTCTGGTTGAATTCCCAAAGACCTTCGGGTCATGTAATCTCCTAAGCCTACATTCCATTTAATCTCTGAGCCTACAGGCCTTGTAAGGGTTACCCCTCATCCCTTTAAATGGGGGTTATCAAAAATAAATAAAAATGAAGGCCTTCAGGCCATTCGAGCAATGGGATTTAGGATATCATAATATAGATTTAAATAACGACACCTTATTTTCATGTTGAAGTTTTACATTCCTAATATTCAAAATACACTAGGACTTTTCAGTCCTTGTTTTCTATTAATGGATATTTATGTTAAAAATAATATAATAATATGTGTAAAAGTCTTGGGTCACTATAAAACTATAGTGGAAACTATTAAAAAGGATCCGGGGTTACACTAATGAATAAATCACATACTCTAGAAGTATCACCTCTTCAGGAATTTTTCTCAGAGGGGTGAAGTTTTGGTGAGAAGAGTTTCCACAGAGGAAAACCTGATATAACCCTTTATTAAATCCTTATATCAGTATAAACATGACTATCATGTTACAGCTAGTATACTTAAAGTTATTAGAAGTTAACTCTAGTATAAGTGGGAGTCTGTTAGAGTTAGTTCCCTAAAACCAACTTTTATATACATTATGATTACCTATATTCACTATTATGAATATTAATAAAATTATTATCACATCATGATTATTCTTTTATGTGACATAGTATGTAATAATTTCCCAAGAGTAATTTTCACACTAAAAGGTCATAACAGTTCCCCATTATGATGTGAATATAAATATATCATGAAAATACTCCTAAATATTTGTTTTATCATTAGATGATATCATTTAATGGGGAAAAAAGACAAATGATATTAGTGGTGGAGACTTATAAGACTTTGAAGAACTTTATTATGGTGTATACCCTTAGTAAATTCCAAAGTAAGAGATTATGATAACACAACCCACTAGTAGAAAATCCATATTTATATGTGTCATTGGATGTTAATATATGCATACATGTGTATTGATATTTACACATTAAGATTATTATAAATAAATAATGTTACTCACATACGTTTATGTATTGAAGAAAACCATGATGACATATGTTCATGGAAAAGTAGGATATGTTGGGTGGGTCATGAGTGATATTGCATTAATGAATAGTGTGAGAAAGGATTTGTCCTTTTTTCTTTAACAGAAGTTAATATCTTGAGCCCTTTGATGGGAATTAAATTTCCTAAATAAATCCATGTACATGGTTCTTAGTGGGTAGTTTCAATTACAGAAAGTCAAATAAAGAGACATCGAGCATAGAGGTTGGTTTCACCAGTATACAACCTACTTGATTAGAGATATCATGATAAGGGGTTATATTATATGGTGAGAATTAATATGAGATTGTATGTCATTAAAACATTAAATTCAGTCTCTATAGGTGACTTGGTGTGTTTCTAGATCCTAACTTTGGACTTTGGACAATTTTGACTAATGCTATTAAGAGGCCTAGAGGGTCACACACTAAGTGTATCTAGAATCTCACTTAAATTATATTTTAATTTTACAGGTTGGAATAAATATTATTCTCTATTTGTGTATTAATAACTATTTAGTATTGGTTGATCACTATGATTTAGTCACAATTTATTCAGAATAATAAATATGTGAGTTAAATAATAATAATAATAAATATTTACTTGTAATATTTAGTGAATATAATATTTATTATATTTATCAGTAAATAATTTCATAATATTTATTTATTAAATAAATAGTTATTATTAAAGGTTCATCAAATACCAAAGATGATAGATAGACTGGGATTAATGGTCTTACAAAAATTATATATTAAATATTATTTAAACAAATATTTATTTATTTATTTAACAAATAATATTTATTTATCCATAGGTATTATTATTGTCAATAATATAATAATATTATTTATATTATTATTAGACATGGGTTTTACTGAGTGATAAGGGATTGAATAAGGGACTATGTAAAATTACCAACCCTTGCCTAGCTTTATAAATACCCAGTTGTATCACTTTCCAAAGTTAACCACTTGCAGTTCACAACAAGCCTAGCGAGAATCCTCTCAATCCATAGTTAGATTCCTCTTCAGAACACACTCAAGAACAAGAGATTCAATCCTCTTACAGCCTCTCAATACTTTAAGTGATCATTAAGAATCCTTTTTCTATGAATATATTCTTCCTATGATCAATGAAGAATGATGCAAGTTATCAATATCGATCGTTCTAGAACCTAGCGATTCTACAACGATGTTCCAAGATTTTAGAGCACATGTAGATCACTGATAGATGGATTATGTCCTTGTATCATATGACGCAATGACATTACAATGATATCTATCAACCAAATCATCAATAAAAAAAGATCTACAAGAAGAGGAAATTTTAAATCCGTCTATAAATTAATTATATATTATATATATATTAATTCTGACTTATGGTTTTAATGTTAACAATATAATTAATCCTTGATTTAATTATGTTGGTAATGATGTTCTTCATCATATAAATATCACATTATTTTTCAACTACAACTAAAATTCAAGGTGTTCATTCCCAATAGGTTATTTTTCTACATTCGGAACCTTCTAATCCAATGTAAATCCACAATATTCTTTGGGGTCCCATATTTCTTCATTGTGTGGGTGCAACAACACATATACAATACAACCAAATATTTCTAAGTGTGAAATATTTGGTTCATGTACATAATCTAATTGTAAATGGGGGTATTCATGATATATTGATGACCTTATTTGAATTAGGTTTTCAACATGATAAATTCCATATCCCTATGTCGAACTAGGTAATTTAGTTTTCATAATAAGTGGTCTAGTGAAAATTTGTAATAGGTCTATAAATGATTTAGTTCAATCATTTTGAGTGTGAACATAAGCTACAGGAGGATCAAAATTTATTCCAATTGATATGAAATAATTATTAAATGCATGTAATTAATATTCTCTAACACTATTGAGTCTCATATGCTTGATTGAATAATCTATAAATTATTCCATTATCCATATTATTTAGGTAAGAAATTTCACAAATGCCGGGTTGTGAGTTTATAATAAACACACATGGGACCATCTAAGTGATACATCAATCATTATTATAAAATATATAAATAGTGTAAATGGTGGATGAATTGAAACACATATGTTACTATGAATCCTTTCAAAAAATAAAGGGGATTCAGTCCTGATTTTTTATGGTTATAGTATTATAATTAATTTTCCTTGAGAACAATCGGTCCATGAAAAATCATGAGGTGTCATAACCTTTTTATCAACAAATTGATAACTATGAGAAAATTTAATTATTTTCCTCATCATTATTGATCCTGGATAGCCCAAATAGTCATTCCATACAATAATTATATCATGTCTAGTAAACTTTTAGTTTACCATATTTGATTTGATTGTGTAAATACTAACATAATATAATCTAGAGGGAATTCTTGTAAGTTTCTATCAAATCACCTTATGTTCATTATTGATGATTTTTATATAGAGGTATTAACCACCTTATTCATCAATGGTCTCAATGTGATATCTATTTTCATGGATCTATTTAAATATTGATAAATTTCATTGAGACTAAGAGTAAAAAACACTATTTATTAAAACTAGTATACCCTCCCAATTCATTTACACAGTATCTTTTATCTTATCATTCAAAATGTAACATTTGTTAATAAAAAATCATAACTAAAATATAAAAAGAGAATATATCTCTAAAATGACCAAAAAATTGTAGAAAATGTAACAAATAATAATGATTTAGAGTAATAATTAAATTAATAAATCAAATACAAAAGTCAAGTGAGAAAATAAAGATGTGAAATGTTATTTGATAAATATTTTCATTCTTCATTTTCTTGATATAATCTATTAAAGTGAACTATGTTGGACTATCCTAAAATATTGAAATTATATGTTTTAATCTAGTAACACATTAATAGATTTTTAGAGAACTTTATTTATCATAATCTTGTTATGAATCTCTCTATAAAGAATATATTATGCAATAAATATATAGATAATTTATGGGAAAAATAAAATTAATTGGTTCCTATAAATTGTTCTTATAACGTAATGATCATTGTGAAATTATTGAATTTAGGTAAGATACAAGTGATTAAAAAAGATAATGAACATATGTAACAATAATTAGTTGTACAAATCACACTACTCGATTCTTTTAGTATATTAATGTTATAGTTTTATTTGAGTACTAAATACAAAAAAAACTTATCAAAAAATTTGGAAAAATGAAATAAAGGTTTGACTATATGTTTTATCACATGATATTGAAATTGTGTGATAATAGTTGTATTATAAAGTAAATTATATTGATCATATCCAGTGTAGTTTTTGAAGCTTTTTATTATTTATATTAGTGTGGATAAAATTAAAATATCTACAAATATTGAAAAAATTTAACAGTTGTTCTAATTATAATGTATGTTATATCAAATATAATTGAAATTGGAAAACGTGATATGTAAATACTAAATTATATACATTTTTTATATAAAACAGATAAGTTCCAGAATTTTAGGGTTATTGATGAATGGGGAACAAGCATTAATTTGAAACGTCAATCATTTATGAATTAAAATATAGGATCTAGTAAGTTTGAAATTGTAAACAGTTAATTTTGTTAATATTACTTTTATGAATTAATAAGACACATAAATAATAAAATGCGGTATATTAAACATGGTTATATTATATTGGAATGTTTTTTAATATGTATTAAAAAATTTATTATTGGGAAATAAATCAATAATTGTCTATTTCGGAAGTGAATTTTTTGTGTACTTACATCATAAAAATCCCCCTATAAGGAAATTAATTGAAAATAAATGATATAAAATGAATGATTATATTTTTATGATTATTTTATCAATGAAATTAAAGTTAAATTGACTTTTTTTAGTGTTTTATATCGAAAATATTTATGAACATTATAATTTTTTCATTTTGGGGAAGTGACGAAGTCAATGTTATCAAAAAAAATAAAGTATATTTTTTTTAAAGTACTCAATAAAATGATCTATTTGTTTCAATGAGAGGAAAGTAATAAAACATAAAATTTTCATAAGAATTTAAAACATTATAATTAAACTTTAAGTGGGTTATTTTTTTAGTTACAAAATACATTATAATAAAAAATAAAAATATAGGAATGATGCATACTTGTAAAAAAGTTAAACATGTTTTATCACTTCTAATAAAACTATAGAGTTTAGTGCTGTCAAAAATAATTATTTTTTATTTCAATGTTGATTCAATTATAACAATAAAAAATATTAAAAAAATCTAAGTGGTTTCACTATATATTAAATCACATTTTAATGAAATTTTATAATGTTAATTATCATATTAACCAAGTTTCAATTAGTTTTTTAGTTAAGTTTCAAGATTTTATATTCATATTTCAGTGTAGTTCAAATAAATAAGTATAAGGTTTATAGAATAATGAACTTAGTTTTGATATTTATAAAATAATTAGTTAAAATATAATAAGGTTAAAAATATGAACCTATGGGTAATAAAACATTTTTTTCTATTGATCATGTATGTTGTCCATGAACATCCATCAGAAGAAACCCACTGTAAGGAATTATAAGGAAAACTGTCAGATATATAGATTTATTATATTTTTTGAGATGATCGATTTAATGGAAATTAAATTAAATTAAAGGATTATAGAATGTGAAAATACAAATTTTAGTGGAATTTTTACATTGATTTGTTTGGAAGAATTGTCAAAATCTCTAATTTGTTGCGTATTCTTTGAAATAGATAAAACCTTGAAAGTATTTTGTTCATATTATAAGATCATATATTTTTAAAGAGGTGCATATTATTTTTAAATTTGGTTATAACTCTTGTTTTATCAAAATGAAATTTCCTAAGGGGTTAAAAAGGGTTCAGGGGTGTTTGGGGATTATTTGGGAAATGTGTGCCTTTGCTAACGGTTTTTATAAACCGTTGGAAAAGGTTTTCCCCAAATTCCAGATCGCGATCTCCTCTCCCCATTCGGACAGAGCCCTAATCTATTCGCTCCGCTGCTCTCGCGAACCCCATCTGACTCCACTGCTCTCGCAAATCCGAACACCAGCACCCCCCATCACAATAGGTACACCCCCATACGAATAGGTAAAATTTGATCTCAACCATATTTTTGTAGTTGTTTTAATGAATAGATTTTTTCCAGGTGTTGTTGGTTTACTTTATTATTGAAATTAATATCTAAATAGGATATTGTTTGTGTTTGTGAAGACTTCTTTAATGTTTTTATATTCTATGTTTGGAAGGAGAGTGTTCAAAACATGTAAATCAGAGTTGGGGGAGGCTATCGTGAACGTTTACATGTTTTGGATAATGGATTGTGGGAATTATGGATTGTGTTCAAACCAATTTGATATGTTTTGGATAATGGATTGTGGGGGTAGGGGGTGTCCACGGGGGTGGGTGGGTTGTCCACGGGGGTTGGTGGGGCTGTCCACGGGGGTGGGAAAGGCTGTCCACGGGGGTGGGCGGGGCTGTCTAGGGGGTGTGGGCTGTCCTGGGGGTCTGGGTGGGGTGTCCTCGTGGGGGAGGGGTGTGTGGGGTGTCCAGGGGGGTGGTATGTCTAGGTGGTGGTGGTGGGGTTGCAGGGGAGGGGGTGTGGGCTGTTTGGGAGGGTGAGCGGGGCTATCCAGGGGGGTATGTGGTGTCCAGGGGGGTACGGGGGTGGGCGGGTTGTCCACAAGGGTGGACGGGCTGCCCACGGGGGTGGTCGGGCTGTCAAGGAGGGGTGGGCAGGCTGTCCAGGGGGGGTGGGTGGGCAGGCCACGGGGGGTAGGGGTGTCCAGGGGGGTGGGCGGGCTATCCAAGGGGGTGGGGGCTGTCCATAGGGAGAAGGGGTGTCGAGGGGGCTGGGTGGGCTGTCCACGGGGGTGGTTGCGCTGTCTAGGGGGTAGGGGGTGTCCATGGGGGTGGGAGGGGCTGTCCTGGGGGTGTGGGCTGTCCTGGGGGTCTGGGTGGGGTGGTATGTCTAGGTGGTGGTGGTGGGGTTGCAGGGAAGGGGGTGTGGGCTGTTTGGGAGGGTGGGTGGGGCTATCCAGGGGGGTACGGGGTGTCCAGGGGGGTACGGCGGTGGGCGGGATGTCCACATGGGTGGACGGGCTGTCCACGGGGGTGGTCGGGCTGTCAAGGAGGGGTGGGCGGGCTGTCCAGGGGGGGTGGGTGGGCTGGCCATAGGGGTAGGGGTGTCCAGGGGGTGGGCGGGCTATCCAAGGGGGTGGGGGGCTGTCCATAGGGAGAAGGGGTGTCGAGGGGGGTGGGTGGGCTGTCCACGGGGGTGGTTGGGCTATCTAGGGGGTAGGGGGCATCCACGGGGGTGGGTGGGTTGTCCACGGGGGGTGGGCGGGGCTGTCCACGGGGGTGGGAAAGGCTGTCTGCGGGGGTGGGCGGGGCTATCCAGGGGGTGTGGGTTGTCCTGGGGGTCTGGGTGGGGTGTCCTGGTGGGGGAGGGGTGTGTGGGGTGTCCAGGGGGGTTGGTATGTCTAGGTAGTGGTGGTGGGGTTGCAGGGGAGGGGGGTGTGGGCTGTTTGGGAGGGTGGGCGGGGCTATCCCGGGGGGGTACGGGGTGTCCAGGGGGGTATGGGGGTGGGCGGGCTGTCCACAAGGGTGGATAGGCTGTCCACGGGGGTGGTCGGGCTGTCAAGGAGGGTTGGGAGGGCTGTCCAGGGGGGTGGGTGGGCTAGCCACAGGGGGTAGGGGTGTCCAGGGGGGGTGGGCGGGCTATCCAAGGGGGTGGGGGCTGTCCATAGGGAGAAGGGGTGTCGAGGGGGGTGGGTGGGCTGTCCACGGGGGTGGTTGGGCTGTCTAGGGGGTAGGGGGTGTCCACGGGGGTGGGTGGGTTGTCCACGGGGGTGGGCGGGGTTGTCCACGAGGGTGGGAAAGGCTGTCCACGGGGGTGGGCGGGGCTGTCCTGGGGGTGTAGGCTGTCCTGGGGGTCTAGGTGGGGTGTCCTGGTGGGGGAGGGGTGTGTGGGGTGTCCAGGGGGTTGGTATGTCTAGGTGGTGGTGGTGGGTTGCAGGGGAGGGGGTGTGGGCTATTTGGGAGGGTGGGCGGGGCTATCCCAGGGGGGGTACGGGGTGTCCAGGGGGTACAGGGGTGGGTGGGTTGTCCACAAGGGTGGACGGGCTGTCCACGGGTGTGGTCGGGCTGTCAAGGAGGGGTGGGCGGGCTGTCCAGGGGGGGTGGGTGGGCTGGCCTTGGGTGGTAGGGGTGTCCAGGGGGGTGGGCGGTCTATCCAAGGGGTGGGGGGCTGTCCATAGGGAGAAGGGGTGTCGAGGGGGGTGGGCGGGCTATCCAAGGGGGTGGTGCTATAGTGGTTTTGGATTGTTTGAGGTACTCTTAGTGTATTATAAACCCTCATTTGTTCCATATTCATTTAAATTGAATTAATATCATTTTTTTCACACACACCATTATATCCTCTCAAACTATATTTAGATTGTATTTTCAATCGTATGGTGTTAATATTTTAGTAAATGTTCATACTAGCTTCTTTTATGTGTTCTAGGGGTTTAGACTAATGACAGGGCTACATGATTATTGTGGGGGTATTCTTTCCATATAAATGTACCTATACACCCCGACCCCCTTGGACAACCTGACCACCCCCACGGATAGCCCGCCCACCTGGACACCCCGACCCCCCTAGACAGCCCCCCACCCCCTGGACACCTCCGACACCCCGGATGGCCCCACCACCCCCTAGACACCCTGCACCCCCCCCCTGGACACGCCACACCCCCCTTGGACAGTCCCGCCACTCCCATGATCCTCATCCTACTCCTCATCCTGGTCTACTTGGAGAAGTTAAAGTATGAAACTCATATACTCCCAACAAGACCCTTAAGGATTATGTATTCCTTGATCCACTTCCAATATCTTACTGGTCAATCCGTGAATATAGGCATTAGAAATTTTGTATCTTATTTTCTTATATACACTGTATTTTTTTGTATTTCTTAATATGATTCTCATATAGAGTAATGTGTCAGTTATGATTTTATATAGAGTAAACAATTGTCATTTACGTAAATATTTTTTGATTAAACTTTAATATTATTAAATTGCTTTGAAATGACTTATTGCGGTTTTTTTACAGAATGGATAGAAGTTGGATGTATGAAACTGATCGGATTTTAACCGATTTTCAAAATAATTTGAACAGCTTTCTAGATTTTGCATTTGACAAGGCTTCAGATAGTGGTCGCATACACTTCCCATGTTTTAATTGTGTTGGAAGACCTTGGTTGAGCCGTGAAGTAGTTAGCTATCATATAACAAAATATGGTTTCCAAACAAACTATTATGTGTGGTATCACAATGGA
Organism: Viscum album; assembly: GCA_963277665.1. Classification (NCBI taxonomy): domain Eukaryota; kingdom Viridiplantae; phylum Streptophyta; class Magnoliopsida; order Santalales; family Viscaceae; genus Viscum; species Viscum album. The sequence continues at coordinate 1,290,412,264 of OY728130.1, read as the reverse complement.
GAGAAAATGGAATCTCAAAATGTTGATGATCCAAATGATAGGACTGAATTGGAGAGTTTGATATATGATCGGTTTCCATTTATTCGACATCATGAGAAGGAAAGGATGTCCAGCCAACAAGATTTCAATACAAGAACACATGATGCGTCCAATGAAAATGATGATGTTGATAGGGTGAAAAAATTGAATGATGTTGCGACAACTCCACTATATCGGCAATGTGATAAAATGAAAAAGTTGGAATTTTTAATCCGATTGTTTCATGGGAAAACTACGTATGGGATTTCAAATACTGCAATTGATTATATTCTTACCTTCTTGAAGGACTTACTTCCATATGATGTAGATATTCCCTCAAACCACTATATGGAATGGAAGTTGGTTGATGAACTTGGATTCTCAAAAAAAAATCATGCTTGCCCGAATGATTGCAGCTTATTTTGGGAGGAAACTGTTGAAATAAATGATTGTATAAAATGCAGAACCTCCCGATGGAAGCCAAAAGATGATGGAACACCATCTTGTGTGCCAAAAAAAGTAATGTGGAACTTTCCATTAATCCCCAGATTACAGAACCATTTCATGTCTGATGAAATATCCGTAAAAATGCGATGGCATGACACTGAGAGAAAAAAGAATAATGAAGAGTTGGTTCACCCTGCAAATGGATTTTCATGGCAGAGATTTGATGCTCGATATCCTAAATTTGCAGCCGACGTGCATAATGTGAGACTGGGTCTTTCATGTGATGGTTTTAATCCATTTGGGCAGATGCTTACTTCGCACAGCACATGGCCGGTTTTCATACACATTTATAACCTTCCCCCTTGGTTGTGTATGAAAAAGACTTACACTTTCTTGAATATACTGATATCTGGCCCTTCTGATCCCGGCAATGATATAGATGTATACATGAAACCTTTAATAAAAGAGTTGAAACTTCTTTGGGATGTGGGTGTGGCCACATACGATGCATGTTCGAAAGACATATTTCAGATGCATGCTGCACTTATGTGGACTATCAATGATTTTCCTGCTTATGCAATGATGTCTGGATGGAGCACAAAAGGAAAATTGTCATGTCCTGTTTGTATGAAGAATACTCGATCGAGAAGACTGAAATATCGTCGTAGTTTTAGTTTTATGGGACATAGACGATTCTTTCCAATGAACTATCCATATAGAAACAATCATCGAAGATTTGACAATACCATGGAGAATGATGATCCACCTCAGCGTATGTCTGGAACTGATGTGCTTAATGAATTGAAAGATTTCAGTTATTCATTTGGGAAGAGTGTAATGAAATCTAGAAAGAGGAAAAATGTTTCCAATGATACCTGTTACAATTGGAAGAAGAAGATTATATTCTTTGAGTTGTCATATTGGTCAACCAACTTGTTACGTCATTGCTTAGATGTAATGCACATTGAAAAAAAAATATGTGAAATGTTGCTTTCGATTCTTCTAAATGTCAAGGGGAAGACAAAAGATGATTTACGATCTCGGCGCGACTTGGTAGATTGGGGGATCAGACCAGAATTGCATCCTGTCTGTATCAGTGAAAATAAATGGAAAGTTCCATGTGCTTCTTATGTGATGACTCCTGCTAAAAAAAATCAATTTCTGGAAGTGCTAGAGACTATTAAAGTTCATGATGGATATTCAAGCAATATATCAAAACGGGTCAATAGAAAAGAGTTGAAGTTGAAATCTTTGAAGACTCATGATTATCACGTCCTTTTGCATGAGTTGATTCCAATAGCAATCTGTCATCTCTTGTCCAATAATGTTAGAGTCTCAATTATTCGGTTGTGCTATTTTTTTAGAGATATTTGTGCTAAGAGGTTTTCCAAATCCCTCGTGCAAAAACTGTTGGCAGAGACACCATTAATTTTGTGTGAGTTAGAGAAAATATTCCCTCCATCATTTTTTACATGCATGTTGCATCTGACTGTCCATATTCTGACTGAAATACTTCTTGGAGGACCCGTTGCTTTCTGTTGGATGTATCCAACTGAAAGAAACATGTGCACATTGAAATCATATGTTCAGAACAGGAATTATCCCGAAGGTTCTATTGTGAACGGTTACTTGGCTCAAGAATGTATGGATTTCTACTCAATGTATTTGTCTGATCATACTATGAGAATAAACAGAACAATGAGAAATGAAGAAGAATAGTATGGGAAAATTGAACCCAATTTTCCATCACTTCCTCAGACAGGAGGAATTCCGGGATCATATACATTGACAACATTAAGCCTTGAAGAGCGAGAGATGGCACATCGCACAGTGTTGTTCAATTTTGATTTGTTCTATGAGTATATAAAGTAAGTTAATTGTACATGTAACTCTTATCTTATCTCTTGTAATTTTAAATATTTGTTAAACTATTATTATTTTTATCTACAGGGAACATAAAGAATTGATATATAGAAAGCATCGTTCTTTATCTTTGAGAAAGAAGGAGACTTTGCATAGCAAAGGGTTTTCTGCTTGGTTGAAATTGAAGGTAAAAATATTTCTGTAATAACTAAATAAAAATAATATTTAATTAAGTTTACTATTTGTTTATATTTCAGGTATTGAGTTTGCCTACAGACTCTGTTTCTGAGGAAATAAGAGCTTTGGCTTTTGGTCCTAATACCATGGTTCGTTCTTGTAAATCACTTGTGATCAATGGATACAAATTTTTTATCACTGAACGAGCAAGAAACATGAGAACACAGCATAATGGTGTTATGCTAACTACCACAACAGACTGTTATGCCAGTTCATCGGACACTAGACCTCGTTCTGAAAATGTTACTTATTATGGTGTCATGAAGAAAATAATAATTTTGGATTATTACTCGCATGGTCAAGTCACGATGATAAAATGTCAATGGTTTGATTTAATGACGAGGCAAGGCACCTTTATTGATGATTGTGGATTTCGAGTTATTGACATGACTCGCACTCTTGCCACCGATGAACCATATGTATTGGCATCAATGGTGAAACAAGTTTTTTATGTCAAAGATCGTCGTCATCCTAAATTCGGTGTAATTATTGAAGTAAATCCCAGACATGTTTTTGATGATGGTGATGATGAAGTTGACACTATCCCTACTACAATTGGAAGAAATCCATTTATTACTTATGATGACCCCAACAGCTCAATTGTCAGAGTTGATTGTGAACTTGAAGTTGTGGTGGGAAATATATAGAATCATACAGTCGTGTTCTCACCTACATGTTTCACCTACATCATTCAGAGTGTGTATCCTAGTACTTACCTTCATAACACCATAAATCTTATGTTTCATTATGTTCTTTTTATCATAATGGTTTTTCTATATTTTGTTTTTTGGGTTACACATTAGTTATCTATTTCTAATTACTTCCATATTTGTTTTCATTGCAGGAAATGATACCCATTTAAGAGAGGCGGCGGAAAAAGATGACAGATAATAATCGTCGCATGGTACAGATGGGTGTTCCTCCACTCATCCCTGTTGTGAGTATTTTATTTCAAATATAAATATTTCAATAACATATAATATCATGTGTTTACTTTTCTGTCAAACTTTTTTTCAGGATCCACGCCCTAGACAACAGATATCTGACGAGGAGCCTGATATTGCTCCCAGTAGAGAGGTTGGTGGTACGAGGGCTCGTGGGGCGAGAGTTAGATGATCCACTACCACAGACATATCTTTTACGCCCTATTTTGATCCTGGTGTGTCATCAGGGACATATGAGATATTTAGACCTCTGATGTTTACACTACCAGCTGGCCAGACGTCTATGCCATCATCTTTTGCTTCTGGTTCATTATCTTCAGGTTATTATATTCCACCTTCTTCAACTCCTTCTGCGACACAGTATGTGGCTGAGGAGCATACACTGAGGGACACTCCACCTGTACAGGATATTCCTTCAGCTTCTGCACCCATTGATCCGACTACCACAGGTATATTTATATAACTCTATCAAAATTTTATACCAAAATTTATTTTTATTATAACTTGTATTGATATTATTTTTCTTTAATAACATATTCATCTACAGATAGGAGGCGGGGGAAGGGGCGTACCCGCTTGCGTGTGGTATGGAACCGCCAGACACAGTTTATGGTAGAACACAATGTTGATGGACAAATGATTGAGAAATCTGGGCAGCAATGTTGGGGTTTTTTGGCGACGCTAGCCAAATACTCCGATATCATTCCGGTTAGCCCTCTCTCTTGGAGACATCTACCACCCGAAGTCAAGGATAACGCGTGGGCACAAATATGGGTAAAAAATCTATTAGATTTAATGTAGTATATTTTTTTATTTAAATGAACTAATCAATTTGGTTTCAGCTTCGGTTTAACTTCCCTGATAGCGAAGGTGCACGATCAACGCGTTTAAAAGAGCTAGGAGAGCTTTGGAGAGCTTATAAGCATGAGCTGTATGTTGGCTGGTGTGATAGAGTGGGCACGGAGTTAGAGACATTACCTATCGTGGATGACTGCCCGATAGAGAAATATCGCCAAATGATTACCCATTGGGCGACTTCCAAATTTAAGGTATTAATCTCATTTGAGTTATTTAAATGAGAGTTTTCATATTTTGCATTAATATAATCTTATTAATTATTAATCATTATTTAGGAATCTTCTGAAAAAAAAACATTGATTCAAAGAAATACCTCCACACTTTCGGGTGCACAACAATGTCAGATCATGAGAGGCAGCAGGTACGATATAGTTGTTTATAATTTTTCTTTAGGACTTTCCCTTTTTATTGGATCCTACTTAAATTATGTGATTTATTAAATAATGAATATATGATTATACTTTCACTTTATATTGTTTCAATGTCATTATATAAGCACAAAATGAATATTGAAGGACGTATCCCTCGAGCAAAATTGTTTTTCTCGAGTAGAATAAAAAAAGATGGAACTGCGGTAAATGAACCGACCCAAGAGAAGATTGTAAGTTTTAATTTGTTTATTTCAAAGTTTAATATCTAATTTGAAATTTAATAATCTATCAATATTTTTTACAGGATGCTTTAGAGGCTCTTGATGCCCAGGAGCCTGACAATTTTGGGCCACATGATCATTTATATCAGGTTTTGGGAGATGAGCACTCTGGTCGAGTACGCTGCCGACCTGGTAAGAATATAGTTCCGATGAGGTATTGGTCATCTCCAGGTATCCATTCTAGTACCACCGAGTTGGAACAGGTCAAGGAGCATGCAAGACAGTCTGATAAAAGGGTCACAGAGTTGGAAGTACAAGTTCAAACAAGTGATAGAGAATTTATGAAACTGATGAGAGATTTATCTTCATCACTTCCACCAGAGGCTAGTGCGGCTTGTCAGACATTTATGTCGTCGATGGGTGCATCATCCAATGCAACAGGCAGCAGATCTAGTGGAGATCGAGATGATGACGTTCCTGGTGATGACGAGGATGCTGAAGAGGAAGAGGGCGAGGATGAGGATGTGTATGAGGGCGAGGATGGGGTCGAGGGCGAGTATGGGGCTGAGGGTGAGGATGATGCCGAGGATGAGGACGGCGACGAGGACAGAGATGGCGGCGAGGATGAGGCTGATGATGATAGTAGTGATGGTGATGGTCATCAGAGGCAGATTGATCCATTACATTTTTGAATTCTGTATAACTCTTTATTTTTTAAGATGGTTTTCCACTTTGGGGTTTTCCTCTGCTTCATAGGGACATTGCATTCAGATTCTGTTTTTTGCACTTGATTCTTATTGTATGATTAGTCTACTACATAGACCTTTAGTATTCCTTGGTACTGTGAGGCTCATTTTTCTATTTTTTTTACTTAGATTTCTTAGTTAGCCATGTATTTCATGTTTATGCATGTGGAAGATGATATGGAAAATGTGCTTTGAAGTAGTGGTCGGCACCACTAACATTTATTTGAAATGGACAGGATTTTAAGTGAAATCAACAACTTGCATACGGAATACAGACCAAACGCATTCGGATTCTGTTTAAACTATAGGAAAACGATCCATGGGTCATATGTGACGTGTATGAGTCAACCCCGCCTCAATCTGAGGTCCGGTGTGGTCGGTACCACTCAAAGTGTCTTTCTTTTGGTTAAAATGGATGCGCTTTTAAGTAAAAAAAACCACATAAAGAAAATGGACCAAACACATTCAGATATTGTTGATACTTTAGGACATGTATCCATGGGTCATTTTTGGCGTGTAGGAGTCAACCCCGCCTCAATCCGAGGAGCGGTGTGGCCGGCACCACTCAAAGTGTCTAACTTTTATTTGAAATGGACATGATTTTAAGTGAAAACAACAACTAGCATACGGAAAACCGACCAAAGAAATTCGGATACTGTTGATACTTTAGGAAATGTATCCATGGGTCATATTTGACGTGTACGATTCAACCCCACCTCAATCCGAGGGCCGGTGTGTCTAGGACCACTCAAAGTGTCTTTCTTTTGTTTAAAATGGATGCGCTTTTAAGTAAAAAAAACCACATACGAAAAACTGACCAAACGCACTCGGATATTGTTGATAATTTAGGACATGTATCCATAGGTCATTTGTGACGTGTACAAGTCAACCCTGCCTCAATCTGAGGCGCGGTGTGGTCGACACCACTCAAAGTGTCTAACTTTTCTTTAACATGGACAACAGTTTAAGTTAAAACATCAACGGACATACGGAATACCGACCAAACGCATTCGGATTCTGTTGAAACTGTAGTAAAACGATCCATGGGTCATTTTTGATGTGTACGAGTCAACCCTACCTCAATCCAAGGGCCGGTGTGGCCAGGACCACTCAAAGTTTGTCACTTTTCTTTGAAATGGACAACGGTTTAAGTTAAAACAACAACTGACATACGGAAAACCAACCAAACGCATTCGGATTCTGTTGAAACTTTAGGAAAACGATCCATGGGTCATATGTGACATGTACGAGTCAACCCCGCCTAAATCTGAGGGCCGGTGTAGTCGGGACCACTCAAAGTGTGTCACTTTTCTTTGAAATGGACAACAGTTTAAGTTAAAACAACAACTGACATACGGAAAACAGACCAAAGGAATTCGGATACTATTTATACTTTAGGACATGTATCCATGGGTCATATTTGACGTGTAAGAGTCAACATCTCCTCAATCCGAGGGCCAGTGTGGCCAGGACCACTCAAAGTGTGTCACTTTTCTTTGAAATGGACAACTGTTTAAGTGAAAACAACAACTGGCATACGGAAAACTGACCAAAGACATTCAGATATTATTGGTAATTTAGGAAATGTATCCATGGGTCATATGTGACGTGTACGATTCAACCCCGCCTCAATCCGAGGGCCGGTGTGGCTGGGACCACTCAAAGTGTATTTCTTTTGTTTAAAATGGATGCGCTTTTAAGTAAAAAAAACCACATACGAAAAACTGACCAAATGCACTCGGATATTGTTGATAATTTAGGACATGTATCCATAGGTCATTTGTGACGTGTACGAGTCAACCCCGCCTCAATCCGAGGCGCGGTGTGGCCGACACCACTCAAAGTGTCTAACTTTTCTTTAACATGGACAACAGTTTAAGTTAAAACATCAACTGACATATGGAAAACCAACCAAACGCATTCGGATTCTGTTGAAACTATAGGAAAACGATCCATGGGTCATTTGGAATGTGTACGAGTCAACCCCACCTCAATACGAGGGCCGGTGTGTCCAGGACCACTCAAAGTTTGTCACTTTTCTTTGAAATGCACAACGGTTTAAGTTAAAACAACAACTGACATACGGAAAACCAACCAAACGCATTCGGATTCTGTTGAAACTTTAGGACAACGATCCATGGGTCATATGTGACGTGTAAAAGTCAACCCCGCCTCAATATGAGGGCCGGTGTAGTCGGGACCACTCAAAGTGTGTCACTTTTCTTTGAAATGGACAACAGTTTAAGTTAAAAAAACAACTGACATACGGAAAATGGACCAAAGGCATTCGGATACTATTTATACTTTAGTACATGCATCCATGGGTCATATGTGACATGTAAGAGTCAACCCCTCCTCAATCCGAGGGCCGGTGTGGCCGAGACCACTCAAAGTGTGTCACTTTTCTTTGAAATGGACAATTGTTTAAGTTAAAACAACAACTGACATATGGTAAACGGACCAAATGCATTCGGATACTATTGATACTTTAGTACATGTATCCATGGGTCATTTGTGACGTGTAGGAGTCAACCCCTCCTCAATCTGAGGGCCGGTGTGGCCGGTACCACTCAAAGTGTCTTTCTTTTGTTTAAAATGGATGCGCTTTTAAGTAAAAAAAACCACATATGGATAACCAACCAAACGCATTTGGATTCTGTTGAAACTTTAGGACAACGATCCATGGGTCATTTTTGACGTGTATGAGTCAACCCCACCTCAATCCGAGGCGCGATGTGGCCGACACCACTCAAAGTGTCTAACTTTTCTTTGAAATGGAAACAATTTAAGTTAAAATAACAACTGACATACAGAAAACCAACCAAACACATTCGGATTCTGTTTAAACTTTAGTAAAATGATCCATGGGTCATATGTGACGTGTACGAGTCAACCCCACCTCAATCCGAGGCACAGTGTGACCGGTACCACTCAAAATGTCTAACTTTTCTTTGAAATGAACACCAGTTTAAGTTAAAACAACAACTGACATACCAAAAACCAACCAAACGCATTCAGATTCTGTTGAAACTGTAGGAAAATGATTCATGGGTCATATGTGACGTGTACGAGTCAACCCCGTCTCAATCTGAGGGTCGGTGTGGCCGGTACCACTCAAAGTGTCTTTCTTTTGTTTAAAATGGATGCGCTTTTAAGTAAAATAAACGACATACGGAAAACCGACCAAACACTTTTGGATTCTATTGAAACTTTAAGAAAATGATTTATGGGTCATTTGTGACGTGTAAGAGTCAACCCCACCTCAATCCGAGGCGTGGTGTGGCCGACACCACTCAAAGTTTCTAACTTTTATTTGAAATGGACAGTATTTTAAGTGAAAACAACAACTTTCATACAGAAAACCGACCAAATGCATTAGGATTCTGTTGAAACTTTAGGAAAAAGATCCATGGGTCATATGTGACGTGTACGATTCAACCCCGCCTCAATCCGAGGGCCGGTGTGGCCGGGAACACTCAAAGTTTGTCACTTTTCTTTGAAATGGACAACGGTTTAAGTTAAAACAACAACTGACATACGGAAAACAGACCAAAGGAATTCGGATATTGTTTATACTTTAGGACATGTATCCATGGGTCATATGTGACGTGTACGAGTCAACCCCTCCTCAATCCGAGGGCCGGTGTGGCCGGGACCACTCAAAGTGTCTTTCTTTTGTTTAAAATGGATGCGCTTTTAAGTAAAAAAAACCACATACGGAAAACTGACCAAACACATTCGGATACTGTTGATACTTTAGGACATGTATCCATTGGTCATTTGTGACGTGTACGAGTCAACCCCACCTCAATCAAAGTCGCGGTGTGGCCGACACCACTCAAAGTGTCTTTCTTTTGTTTAAAATGGATGCGGTTTTAAGTAAAAAAAATGACATACGGAAAACCAACCAAACGCTTTCGGATTCTATTGAAACTTTAGGACAATGATCCATGGGTCATTTGTGACATGTACGAGTCAACCCCTCCTCAATCCGAGGTGCGGTGTGGCTGGCACCACTCAAAGTGTTTCACTTTTCTTTGAAATGGAAAACAGTTTAAGTTAAAACAACAACTGACATACGGAAAATAGACCAAAGGCATTCGGATACTGTTGATACTTTAGTACATGTATCCATGGGTCATTTGTGATGTGTACGAGTCAACTCCGCCTCAATCCGAGGCGCGGTGTGGACGACACCACTCAATGACTCTCTTTTATTTCAAAAGGAAATCATTTTAAGTGAATACAACTGAAATTTACACTCATCAATGACTCTTTTTCATGAGTTTGGTAGTTTCACTCATGGGGTCATAAGTGACGAGAATCCTAAGAAAATATATTTTCACCATATATTATAAACAATACAAGTTCAATGCAAAATTCATCACAAATCATTACATACCCAAACCTATTATCACAAAAAAAATGGGATTTGAGTCAATTTGAATGTCTTATTCAACTCTAATAGATATTTATCAAACTATTCTGCCTATTATAATTTGATGGGTAAGGTGAATTACCATCGGATGATTGTTGTCATGTGTTTTTTTGGGCTATTTTAGGTGTTTTTTATACTGTTTGAAGTTTGTATGTGGCTTTTGTTATATTTTTTATGCAGGTGTATAGTGGAGGGTATATTGAGGGCTGTTGTGCACTGTTTTTTTATGCAGGTGTAGCTTCTGGGGGGGCTTCTGGGTGCTATTGTGCAGCAGTTTTGGGAAACAATTTACCAATGGTTCTGAACTGTTGGTAAAGCTTTTTCCAGAAATCTGGAAAAACTTATACCAACGGTTTACAACCGTTGGTAAAGATTTTTAATCTGGAAAAACTTATACCAACGGTTCTGAACCGTTGGTAAATTGTTTTCCAGATTTCTCAGAACCTATACCAACGGTTTAAATGAAACCGTTGGTAAAGGGCTTTCCCCACGCCTTACTGGCCAACGGTTTGGAAAACTGTTGGTATACCCTATACCAACGGTTTGTAAAACTGTTGGTATACCCTATACCAATGTTTTTCCAGCCTATAGCAACGGTTATAAACCGTTGGTATAGCCTACTTTTCTAGTAGTGCGCGCAAGTTTTTAATTAGGTCGCGCAAGTGACTTGCAGGAGAAGAGATATGTGCACCGAGACTTGTGGGCTGAGGTGAGACTTGCGCGTCGTCGCGCAGGGGTGACCAAATGCCTATAAATACTAGACCACCCCTCTTCATTCACCACCGGAGTTCAACACTTTGAGGATTCAGAGCTCCCGTCACTTAGGTGTGGTGGTCGTGCAAGTGGTGGTGTGTCGCACAAGTGGTACTTGTGTGCCAGTGTAGAAAGTTGTGCACCAGGTGTTAGTTGCGCGCCTGAGGTGGTTTAGGCGAGGAAGGAAGTGTGTCGCGCAGGTTTGGAGTTGTAGAGGCTTGTGTCGCGCAAGTTTTGAGGGAGACTTGCGTGCCAGTTGTGACTTGCGCACTGATACTTGTGCGCCGGATTAGACTTGCGCGCCAAGTAAGGTTGAGTTCCCCGGCAGTGTTTTCGGGCTGCGTGGAAGCTGGAAGTTTGCCCGATACCTTCGGTGAAAAGAGAGATTCATCTACGGGTGAAAACCGAACTTCAACAGAGCATCTACATATAAAGGAAGATGAATTCCTTCATGAAAATAAAGAGGCCTACAGGTCTATAAACTGTGATTGGATCCTTTCTGAAGCAGTGAGCAAAGGAAGAGGAAGAAGGTGATCCTCTCCACTGGCAGTGAGCCATAGAGAGAGAAACAGGGAGTGACCCTTGGGAAAGAAGTGAGCTGACCCTAAACTTTGTAAAGGTAGTGAGCCTGGGCATAGAAGTGATCTAGCCTGAACATTGAAATCCACATCTAGTGAAGAATAGTGGAATTTGGTACGACCGGAAACTTGTCGGCGTATGCTCCTTGGACGTAGCCCAGTGAGGGTGAACCAAGTAAAAAATCTTTGTGTCTGTCTGTTTTCTTCCCTGCATTACATTCAAAGTATCATCATCAGATAAAGAAGAAAAGAAGTGGTCATAATAATCACACGAGTGCAAACAAAGTGACCCTTGTAATAAATAGGTCAAGATCTAGTGGGGTAGGAAGAACTTTTCGAAAGAATATCAATACCCTGATTCACCCCCCTCTCAGGGTATATAGTCCCCTATTGGTCCTAACATATAGGTTGCCTTGATAAATTTAGGGTAGCATTTATAGATGATGTTTTGATGTACTCCAAAATCAAGGAGGAGAATGAGGAGTATTTGAATATTATTCTAAATACTTTGTGGATGGATAATCTATATGAAAAGTACAGTAAATGTGAGTTCTAGATGAATTAAGTATCATTATTTGAGCATATTATCACCAATAAAGGGATATCTATGGACTCTTTTAAGATAAATACAATTGAGGAGTGTCCTAGACCATAATATATAATAGAGATCCATAGTTTTCTTAGACTAGATGGGTATTATCGATTATTTGTGAAAAACTTCTCATGATTTTGAAACTGATAACCAAGATAACTTGAAAGGGAGTAAATTGTGTATAAACCATTGAATGTGAAGAGAGCTTTAAGGGGTTGAAAAAGAGTATTATCACTACACCAGTCCTCATGCTTCCCTCGGTGGGTAACTTTTCATTCTGTATAGATATTATTAAATGAAGGGTTTGGGCTGTATACAAATGAAAAATAAAAAAGTGATATTTTATACCTCAAGGAATTTGAAAGTTCAGGATCAGAGTTATCCAACAGATGATCAAGAGTTGGCTGAAGTGATCTTTACATTGAAAATATGGAAACATTATCTTTATGGGGAGAAGTTTAAAATATATATAAAAGTTTCTTAATATGTGATAGAGAATATGGTAAAATTAGTTCAAGGACTATGACTTCTCAATCCATTACCATCCCAAGAAAGAAAAAAAGTGGTAAATGATTTAAGTATAAAGGATCTGGAAACTTTATCAATGATGATAATTGAGAAGGATCCAGTCTTCTTAGACTTTCAAAGTATGTACATGGAAAATTTAAATAAAGAAACATCATTATTCCTTTCTCAAATTATTTATCAACCATCCCTTCTAGAGAAGATAAAGGATGCTCAAAGAGATGATACCAAAATTCATAATAACGTGAAGCTATAAGAAAAGGGAGATCCTTAGAATTTAGATTTTATGAAGAAGGATTTGTAATATTTGTTTCATGGCTCAAATCCAAAGATAAAAAAAAGAACTATATAATGATTCACATAGCATAACCTTATCCATCCACCCAAGGTGTAGAAATATCTATTGAAATCTATAAGAGCACTATTAGTGGGACAATATGAAGAAAGAGATCAAAAAATATACATCAAAGTGTCTAGTATGTTAGTATGTGAAGGATGAAAGGAAAAATTTTATGGGGATGATGCAACCATTATTCATACCTATATAGAAATGTGAAAACATCACTATAAACTTTATCACTAGTCTTATAAAGTCATAAAGAGTAAAGAATTCCACGTGGGTTGTGGTGGATCATCTTAAAATGACTAATCACTTCATTATAATTTGGTAGGACTTCTCAATCGATCGACTTTCAAGGATATACATAATATGGGTGGTGAGGATGCATGGAACACCACTATTGATTGTATATAATAGAGATATGATATTTAACTCCAAGTTCTGGAGAATTTCCATCATGATCTAAATACTAATTTGAGCTTAAGTATGGATTATCATCCAAAAACTAATATCCAATCTACACTGACTATTTAGACACTAGAATATTTGTTGAGAGTATGCTTGATGGACTTTAAAGGTGAATGGGATCAACATCTTATTTTTGTCAAATTTTCATACAATAATATATTTTATTCAAACATCTAAATGGATTCTTATGAAACCCTTTATGGTAAGAGATGTAGAACACATATTTTTTGGGATGAAGTTGGTGAAAGAAAGTTTTTGGGGGCTTGAAATAGTTAAGGAAATGATAGAAAAGTTCAATACCATTCAACAACACATCAAGGCTTCTCAAAGTATATAGAGGAGATATGATGACAATCGTTGATGTGGCATGGATTTTGACATCAGGGATAAAGTGTTTATCTGTATATCTCTAGGGAAGAGATTTATGAAATTTGGGAAGAAGATAAAGTTAATCCCCAAGTACATTTTTCCCTTTTAGATTTATATTTTCATCGGATATTTTTATTAACGAAGAACTCCCGCTAATCCTTTCTCAATTACATGACATATTCCATGTATCCCTCTTGAGGAAGTACATACCAGATCCCTTACATGTACTAAATTAATAGGCAGTACAATTGGAAAATTATCACTCTTATGAGCAGTAGCTAGTGAAGATATTGGACCATAGAGATAAAGTTCTACACAACAATACAACTCAACTAGTCAAATTACTATATTAGAGCCATAAATATGAAGATGTAACCTGGGAACTAGAGCAATCCATGAAGCAAAAGTACCCTAGACTTTTTTCACCTTAGTATGCAATATGAAATTTCAATGGAAATTTTTCTTAAGGGGGGAAGAATGTAACTTCCCAATATTTTAAAAACAAAACTATGTTCAATAGAGTATACAAAATGAAACACCAATCCTAAACGAACCATAAAATGTTATTATATAAATATTATAAATATAAATTAACCATTAAATTGGTGGGTATGAATAGGATTAAAAAAATTATAAAATATATATAAATGTCTTATGAAATAAAAATTTATTGATAAATTCTTATTAAATAATCACTCAAATTTTCAGTAAACATATTTTGTGCTTCAAAAATAAGTTTTCTTCAAATATGATATTTATTTATTTTTTAGAGAAAATAATATAATTAAATCCAAGAACTTTTAGAAATATAATTTTATAAAAATTATATCATTTTTAAATCGGTATATCAAAATTATTTTATGGTGAAATTTTGAAATTTTTCTAAAAAGATATATTTTTCAGTGAATGATGGAAAATACCGATTTTTGTAAAACTGTCATTTATTTTCATTAAATAAAGTAATTTAAAAGTCCCAATATGATTTAAATATGATTTAAAAGTAACATAAGTATTATTTATTTACATATTATCTAATTAATTACATTTTAATCATCTTTATATCTTATTTTTTTAATAAGTACTTTTTGGGTATAAAAACGCATTTTTATGAAAAATCATTTTCATCACATTTTGCAGGGAAATTTTTAAATTAAATTCTACCACTTATATGAATTAAATGTGATAAAATGGATTCCATATTTTTAATAATCATAATTGATATTATATAATAAGGTTAACTTATCTTTTTTTCATAATGAATAGTAAAAATGGTAAAAATATATTACCACGGTTAAGGTTAAAACAGGTTTATCAGGGGTTAAACTAAAGAGATAAGGGATAAAATAACCTAAAAACTAATATAATTTCTATTGGAGGTAAATATTTTTACCATATACCATATAATATTTTGTAAATGGTCCGTTTTAGATCCATATTTTATGAATAATACATTTATATATTTTATTCTTTTCAAAAAATTCAAGTGGGACATATCCCCCACTTATAAACGGACACCCCATCTCCTCTCCTCTCCACACTTCAGGAGACTTTTGGTTTGGAAAATACCTATAAAACTACCTTCCTTAAATAACTTATCATGAATTAGAGTATATTTTTTTATCATAAAACTATCCTAGGAATTATTTATGTATAAACCAAAAGAGATTGTTAGAAGAAGATGTATAAGTCTCAACAATGTGTTTTTTGTTTTATTTATTCTTCCACCTCATTAAAATATTATTCAAACATGATGATATAATAAAATAAGTATATAAAATATTATAATATGTTATTATGTTAATGTAATAACCTAAATCCATCTCCTCTTCCATCAAATGGGAAGTGAAACTGTCATTCATGTGTACGGCGGACCATGGCCTCGCAAACTGATGTAATTTGTTTTCCATCATCACCTCTTACAACTATTTATAATGATGGATTAATTTAAATATATTATATTAATGACATATTTATCATTTTTTAAAAGTAATATATCATATATTTTCTTAACTTTCCATTCATTGAAAAATGATAACATCATTTAGGTGTACGTGTGGATTACCACCTCCACGAAGCGATGTGATTCATTTTTCATTACAACATCACATGGATGGTATATATAAGTTTATTTAAATAAAAAATATTATATTTCTTATATAATTATAATTATATAAATATAAAATAATACTTACATTATTTATATTGTTATCTTTGAAAAATGGAAACATTGCTCATGCGTACATACAACCTACCATCTCCATGATCATAAAGTAGTTAATTTTTCATAACTATATTTTATGATTGGTTTTAAAAATATGATTTATTTATAAAAATTATAATTATTTCATTATTTTTATTCTATAGATGATTTAATAATTTCCTCTTTGACCATATTCAATCTACCTAAGTCATTTTGGACATATGAGTCGAATATCATCAAAACATATGACTTGAAATTAATTGATTAAGTAATTTAATATGAAATGGTAATAAATAAAATAAAAAGGAATAATAAATTTTAAAAAGTTTCTTAATAAATTAAATAATTAACATCATTTTATTATTTATGAAGGTAATTAATTCACATGATGATTCGGGCTCATAGTAAGGGGTCTCTCTAAACCACCTTTTTCTTCAAGTTATGACCATTATCTCTCTAAATAAATTTATATCTCTATTTAATGTTATAGAAAGATTATAAATTTTGTATATATGTCTCTAACATATATACCTATCTTATTATAACTTACTTCTATATGTTAATACATTCCTTATAATCATTTTTCAAATGCCTTCTTTAAGAAACCTCTTTTTATAAGTAAAGATTATGTATCCCATTTTCTTTACATGGGTAATTATTATGTTTATGTATTATGATAGATTTCATTTTTCAGGAACACATAATCATGAAAATTTTATGATGGGTTCACCCAGATATCTATCTAATGTATTGGGTAAAAATTTTGTCTCATGAGATGTTGTGTAGGGAATTACGGAGTAAACCTAATCCACTATGGTACATTGTCCACCATTTGGTGTTGTATTGAAAATATGACTTAACTTATGATTATGTCATATTTTATTTTGTTTCCAAATTTCTTATGTTTTCTTGATCTTGTGAATCCATGTTATTTATGTTATGTTTCCATGTGATTACTCATGATCCTCGTATTTTATGACATCATGTTATACCTTTGACTCCCACGTTATGTTTACTTATCATGTTTATTCCCTTGAAATCCTTTTTAGATCACCCCTTTTGTCTATGTATTCCCCATTTTATCCCATGAAGTTTTAGGAGATCAATGGGATTTAGGAGCATATGAGACTCATCCCAGTTGGTGAGTTATCCTTAAGTGAATCCACGAGACCCAGGTTCAAAACTAGGTAGAGGCATATTTCTGGGGGTACTATAGCAGTACTATAGCAGGCACTATAGCAAGCACTATAGCAGACTGTACACTGTGCAGTACTTTAGCAGACTGTACACTGTATAAATATTGTAGCAAAACTATACACTGTATAGGTATTGTAGCAGAACTATACATTGTGTGGGTACTGTAGTAGGTACTGTAGCAGGCCTCTAGTAGTTACTATAGCAGGTACTGTTTGGAACTGTAGCTGCTGGAACTATTCACCTTGGGCCACCGGTTTGGACTTGGAGTCCTTAAGGCTTTCAGGCCACCCAGGACTTCAGGTTAGTAGGTCTTTTGGACTACCTTTAAGGCCTACATGCCACATCAAGGCCTTCGGGCCACATGCAGTTACCCCAGATAGACTCTACAAAAAAGAATCAACCCCAGAAGAGGATTCAGAGCAGGTGCACTCACCAGAGAAGAGCCAAATGGATTTTTCAAAATGAGAGGGTATGGCTATGCCATCAGGACTAGCCTACGATTGAATGGGAAGCCTAGCCAGACATCCATGTGAAGGTGTAGAGATACTATCATGATGTAGATGCTAGGGAGGGGCAGTTCCTTGTATATAGTCTGGTTGAATTCCTAAAGACCTTCGGGTCATATAATCTCCTAAGCCTACATTCCATTTAATCTCTGAGCCTATAGGCCTTGTAAGGTTTACCCCTTATCCCTTTAAATGGGGGTTATCAAAAATAAATAAAAATGAAGGCCTTCAGTCCATTCGAGCAATGGGATTTAGGATATCATAATAGAGATTTAAATAACGACACCTTATTTTCATGTTGACGTTTTACATTCCTAGTATTCAAAATACACTAGGCCTTTTCAGTCCTTGTTTTCTATTAATGGATATTTATGTTAAAAATAATATAATAATATGTGTAAAAGTCTTGGGTCACTATAAAACTATAGTGGAAACTATTAAAAAGGATCCAGGGTTACACTAATGAATAAATCACATACTCTAGAAGTATCACCTCTTTAGGAATTTTTCTCAGAGGGGTGAATTTGTGGTGAGAAGAGTTTCCACAGAGGAAAACCTGATATAACCCTTTATTAAATCCTTATATCAGTATAAACATGACTATCATGTTACAGCTAGCATACTTAAAGTTATTAGAAGTTAACTCTAGTATAAGTGGGAGTCTGTTAGAGTTAGTTCCCTAAAACCAACTTTTATATACATTATGATTACCTATATTCACTATTATGAATATTAATAAAATTATTATCACATCATGATTATTCTTCTATGTGACATAGTATGTAATAATTTTCCAAGAGTAATTTTCACACTAAAAGTTCATAACAATTCCCCATTATGATGTGAACATAAATATATCATGAAAATACTCCTAAATATTTGTTTTATCATTAGATGATATCATTTAATGGGGAAAAAATACAAATGATATTAGTGGTGGAGACTTATAAGACTTTGAAGAACTTTATTATGGTGTATACCCTTAGTAAATTCCAAAGTAAGAGATTATGATAACACAACCCACTAGTAGAAAATCCATATTTATATGTGTCATTGGATGTTAATATATGCATACATGTGTATTGATATTTACACATTAAGATTATTATAAATAAATAACGTTACTCACATACGTTTATGTATTTAAGAAAACCATGATGACATATGTTCATAGAAAAGTAGGATATGTTAGGTGGGTCATGAGTGATATTGCATTAATGAATAGTGTGAGAAAGGATTTGTCCTTTTTTCTTTAACAGAAGTTAATATCTTGAGCCCTTTGATGGGAATGAAATTTCCTAAATAAATCCATGTACATGGTTCTTAGTGGGTAGGTTCAATTACAGAAAGTCAAATAAAGAGACATCGAGCATAGAGGTTGGTTCCACTAGTATACAACCTACTTGATTAGAGATATCATGATAAGGGGTTATATTATATGGTGAGAATTCATATGAGATTGTATGTCATTAAAACATTAAATTCAGTCTCTATAGGTGACTTGGTGTGTTTCTAGATCCTAGCTTTGGACTTTAGGCAATTTTGACTAATGCTATTAAGAGGCCTAGAGGGTCACACACTAAGTGTATCTAGAATCTCACTTAAATTATATTTTAATTTTACAGGTTGGAATAAATATTATTCTCTATTTGTGTCTTAATAACTATTTAGTATTGGTTGATCACTATGATTTAGGCACAATTTATTCAGAATAATAAATATGTGAGTTAAATAATAATAATAATAAATATTTACTTGTAATATTTATTGAATATAATATTTATTATATTTATCAGTAAATAATTTTATAATATTTATTTATTAAATAAATATTTATTATTAAAGGTTCATCAAATACCAAAGATGATAGATAGACTGGGATTAATGGTCTTACAAAAATTATATATTAAATATTATTTAAACAAGTATTTATTTATTTATTTAACAAATAATATTTATTTATCCATAGGTATTATTATTGTCAAGAATATAATATTATTATTTATATTATTATTAGAAATGGGGTTTACTGAGTGATAAGGGATTGAATAAGGGACTATGTAAAATTACCAACCCTTGCCTAGCTTTATAAATACCCAGTTGTATCACTTTCCAAAGTTAACCACTTGTAGTGCACAACAAGCCTAGCGAGAATCCTCTCAATCCATAGTTAGATTCCTCTTCAGAACACACTCAAGAACAAGAGCTTCAATCCTCTTACAGCCTCTCAATCCTTTAAGTGATCATTAAGAATCCTTTTTCTATGAATATATTCTTCCTATGATCAATGAAGAATGATGCAAGTGATCAAGATCGATCGTTCTAGAACCTAGTGATTCTACAACGACGTTCCAAGATTTTAGAGCACATGTAGATCAATGATAGATGGATTATGTCCTTGTATCATATGACGCAATGACATTACAATGATATCTATCAACCAAATCATCAATAAAGAAAGATCTACAAGAAGAGGTAATTTTAAATCCATCTATAAATTAATTATATATTATATATATATATTAATTCTGACTTATGGTTTCAATGTTAACAATATAATTAATCCTTGATTTAATTATGTTGGTAATGATGTTCTTCATCATATAAATATCACATTATTTTTCAATTACAACTAAAATTCAAGGTGTTCGTTCCCAATAGGTTATTTTTCTACATTTGGAACCTTCTAATCCAATGTAAATCCACAATATTCTTTAGGGTCCCATATTTCTTCATTGTGTGGGTGCAACAACACATATACAACACAACCAAATATTTCTAAGTGTGAAATATTTGGTTCATGTACATAATCTAATTGTAAAGGGGGGTATTCATGATATATTGATGACCTTATTTTAATAAGGTTTTCTACATGATAAATTCCATATCCCTATGTCGAACTAGTTAATTTAGTTTTCATAATAAGTGGTCTAGTGAAAATTTGTAATAGGTCTATAAATGATTTAGTTCAATCATTTTGAGTGTGAACATGAGCTACAGGAGGATCAAAATTTATTCCAATTGATATGAAATAATTATTAAATGCATGTAATTAATATTCTCTAACACTATTGAGTCGCATATGCTTGATTGAATAATCTATAAATTGTTCCCTTATCCATATTATTTAGGTAAGAAATTTCACAAATGTCGGGTTGTCAGTTTATAATAAACACACATGGGACCATCTAAGTGATACATCAATCATTATTATAAAATATATAAATAGTGTAAATGGTGGATGAATTGAAACACATATGTTACTATGAATCCTTTCAAAAAACATAGGGGATTCAGTCCTGATTTTTTATGGTTATAGTATTAT
The DNA here is from genome assembly GCA_963277665.1 of Viscum album. Classification (NCBI taxonomy): domain Eukaryota; kingdom Viridiplantae; phylum Streptophyta; class Magnoliopsida; order Santalales; family Viscaceae; genus Viscum; species Viscum album. The sequence goes on along the minus strand of OY728130.1, from coordinate 1,290,391,268 downwards.
AATTAATTTTCCTTGAGAACAATCGGTGCATGAAAAATCATGAGGTGTCATAACCTTTTTATCAACAAATTGATAACTATGAGAAAATTTAATTATTTTCCTCATCATTATTGATCCTGGATAGCCCAAATAGCCATTCCATACAATAATTATATCATGGCTAGTAAACTTTTAGTTTACCATATTTGATTTGATTGTGTAAATACTAACATAATATAATCTAGAGGGAATTCTTGTAAGTTTCTATCAAATATCCTTATGTTCATTATTGATGATTTTTATATAGAGGTATTAACCACCTTATTCATCAATGGTCTCAATGTGATATCTATTTTCATGGATCTATTTAAATATTGATAAATGTCATTGAGACTAAGAGTAAAAAACACTATTTATTAAAACTAGTATACCCTCCCAATTCATTTACACGGTATCTTTTATCTTGTCATTCAAAATGTAACATTTGTTAATAAAAAAATCATAACTAAAATATAAAAAGAGAATATATCTCTAAAATGACCAAAAAATTATAGAAAATGTAACAAATAATAATGATTTAGAGTAATAATTAAATTAATAAATCAAATACAAAAGTCAAGTGAGAAAATAAAGATGTGAAATGTTATTTGATAAATATTTTCATTCTTCATTTTCTTGATATACTCTATTAAAGTGAACTATGTTGGACTATCCTAAAATATTGAAATTGTATGTTTTAATCTAGTAACACATTAATAGATTTTTAGAGAACTTTATTTATCATAATCATGTTATGAATCTCTCTACAAAGAATATATTATGCAATAAATATATAGATAATTTATTGGAAAAATAAAATTAATTGGTTCCTATAAACTGTTCTTATAACGTAATGATCATTGTGAAATTATTGAATTTAGGTAAGATACAAGTGATTAAAAAAGATAATGAACATATGTAACAATAATTAGTTGTACAAATCACACTACTCGATTCTTTTATTATATTAATGTTATAGTTTTATTTAAGTACTAAATACAAAAAACTTATCAAAAAATTTGGAAAAATGAAATAAAGGTTTGACTATATGTTTTACCACATGATATTGAAATTGTGTGATAATAGTTGGATTATAAAGTAAATTATATTGATCATATCCAGTGTAGTTTTTGAAGCTTTTTATTATTTATATTAGTGTGGATAAAATTAAAATATCTAAAAATATTGAAAAAATTTAATAGTTGTTCTAATTATAATATACGTTATATCAAATATAATTGAAATTGGAAAACGTGATATGTAAATACTAAATTATATAAATTTTTTATATAAAACAGATAAGTTCCAGAATTTTAGGGTTATTGATGAATGGGGAACATGCATTAATTTGAAACGTCAATCATTTATGAATTAAAATATAGGATCTAGTAAGTTTGAAATTGTAAACAGTTAATTTTGTTAATATTACTTTTATGAATTAATAAGACACATAAATAATAAAATGCGGTATATTAAACATGGTTATATTATATTGGAATGTTTTTTAATATGTATTAAAAAAATTATTATTGGGAAATAAATCAATAATTGTCTATTTCGGAAGTGAATTTTTTGTGCACTTACATCATAAAAATCCCCCTATAAGGAAATTAATTGAAAATAAATGATATAAAATGAATGATTATATTTTTATGATTATTTTATCAATGCAATTAAAGTTAAATTGACTGTTTTTAGTGTTTTATATCGAAAATATTTATGAACATTATACTTTTTTCATTTTGGGGAAGTGATGAAGTCAATGTTATCAAAAAAAATAAAGTATATTTTTTTTAAAGTACTCAATAAACTAATCTATTTGTTTCAATGAGAGGAAAGTAATAAAACATAAAATTTTCATAAGAATTTAAAACATTATAATTAAACTTTAAGTGGGTTATTTTTTTAGTTACAGAATCCATTATAATAAAAAATCAAAATATAGGAATGATGCATACTTGTAAAAAAGTTAAACATGTTTTATCACTTCTAATAAAACTATAGAGTTTAGTGCTGTCAAAAATAATTATTTTTTATTTCAATGTTGATTAAATTATAATAATAATAAATATTAAAAAAATCTAAGTGGTTTCACTATATATTAAATCACATTTTAATGAAATTTTATAATGTTAATTATCATATTAACCAAGTTTCAATTAGTTTTTTAGTTAATTTTAAAGATTTTATATTCATATTTTAGTGTATTTTAAATAAATAAGTATAAGGTATATAGAATAATGAACTTAGTTTTGATATTTATAATATAATTAGTTAAAATATAATAAGGTTAAAAATATGAACCTATGGGTAATAAAAAAAATTCTATTGATCATGTATGTTGTCCATGAACATCCATCAGAAGAAACCCACTGTAAGGAATTATAAGGAAAACTGTCAGATATATAGATTTATTATATTTTTTTAGATGATCGATTTAATGGAAATTAAATTAAATTGAAGGATTATAGAATGTGAAAATACAAATTTTAGTGGAATTTTTACATTGATTTGTTTGGCAGAATTGTCAAAATCTCTAATTTGTTGCGCATTCTTTGAAATGGATAAAACCTTGAAAGTATTTTGTTCATATTATAAGATCATATATTTTTAAAGAGGTGCATATTATTTTTAAATTTGGTTATAACTCTTGTTTTATCAAAATGAAAGTTCCTAAGGGGTTAAAAAGGGTTCAGGGGTGTTTGGGGATTATTTGGGTCCTAGAGCTCTAGTTTTTGGTGAAGACAATGAGGCGCATGGTTAGTGCTAACTGTGCCCCTCAACTATGTGGTTCATAAGGGGTATTTCATAGTTTTTTTAACCATGTAATGAGGGACACATGTCCATGTGGGAATCTATAATAGAGTTTCATAGATGAATCTCATTATGTGCACATGGTTTGTCAAAACATACACCTAAAAAAGTTAGGGGTGGTCTCCTTGGACAATGATCAGGCATAGGCTGCGCACAGTTTGTCTAACCATGAACCCATCCTATGTGGGGTGTGTACCATATGATACTTTTGGCATAAAGTTAGCACACCGTTTTTTCAACCATGTATACAAACTGCATGCCCCTTAAAAAGTGGGTAAATGGCATTTTTCCCCTGTTTTCTTTAAATATAAAACCATCCTTCTTTCTCCGAAATTTTTAAAGAAGACTGAATATAGGAGAGCTCCCATTCTCCTATTTCGGATATCTAATTCAAGGTTCATTCATCTCGTAGTATCACTCTTGATAAGACTATCAATCCTCTTTCTTATTTTCTCAGTTTATCTCAGCATCTTCAGTGTTATCTCTATGCAAGCTTATATGCCCTATTTTTAGTAAGTTTTTCTAGTTTTCCATTTTATCACATTCTATCCCAAATAAAAATTTGTTATCGGATGATAATTTTTCTACCCATTTAATTTAGTTGGTCTAGTTCTTTTCCCTAAAATTTTGGGTGTCTATATCATACAGCATCATGCCATGCATTAGAATTTCCATGTGATTCCTTTTTAAATGTTAAATTAGATTAATATTTTGTTAGAAACTTCAATTGGTTACCCTTATAACATAATATGTGTCTTTGGAGGTTGTCTACCTCGATGTGAATCAACCCCTTAAAGTGGATTATATAAAATTCCTAATAACTTTCTGCCTTTTTATGTGGTTAAACTACCTTTTAATGTGTCTTGAGTTGGACATCATAAATGAAATGGTTTAATTATATTGAATTTAATGGTATGATATCTTTCTTGGTCCCTATACCTTTTATATGTAGTTAAACCACCTTATAAGGTTTTTTTTCTTGCCTTTATAATTGAAATGACTAATTGATTTAGATGAAAGGTGAATGGTAAGACCATGTCACCTATCCCTTGTTTAATTATGAAGTATGATCATGTCCATCAACATGATTACAGGCACTTGAATAATTATTTCATCATGATAACCCTCTATAATATACATGACATTCTTTATTACCTATTATTCATTAATGGACATGAGGTTCCTTATTATTTAACTAGGATTATTGGACATGATGTTCCCTTATGTTTATTTATAATTAACAGAAATGAATTTCAATAATGTTTATTATAATTAATGGACATGATGTTCCAAAATGATTATTCCTAATTAACAGACATGTTGTTTCATATTTCTTATTCAAAATAAGTGGACATGACGTTCCATATTGCTTATTTGAAATTAATGGACATGATATTCCTTATTGTTTATTTTTGATATATAAATATGATGGTATTTATTATTTATAAAATAATAAATGTTCAGAAACGTTATGGATTGGTCCAAAGCAGGTAGTTTTGAATGGGTGACCTTTGAGGAACCCAAGCTAACATGGGTTTTAATTAGTTTGATTACTGATTTTATTATATTACCTACACACTACTTAAGTATATTTTCCCAGACTGGATAGTATTAATCACCGTTGTTGGTGGCCTACTGATTTTTACTCACACCATGTTTAGGCTGATGATTGGTACTCGGACAGACTTTATGGATGTACATAGGGATAAAGGGAAGCTCCCAACTATGGATGCATGATTTATAGTACTAGGATGGAGTATAGGATAAAAGGACTGATCTTTGGATCATAATTCTATTTATATGTTTCTATTTTTATATATTTGTGTACAACATGTACTATTCATGTCTGTTTCTTGACCCCTTACTCCCTTTTTTTGTATGACATTTTGATTTCATTATCATTTTGTATATGGTACTTCTCACTGATTAATTTTATTACCTTATTATTATTTTTTGAATGATTTACTTCTATTGTATCATTATTATTATTATTATTCCATTGATTTATCAATTATTGTACCTTAATGCTTCACTTTGTTAATGAGGGTATAATCTCTCCACCATAACATCATAGACCCTCACTACAAGTTTACATCCTCTAAGGTATGGGGAGGCATGCTTGAGGCCATGTGTTCAACTAGGTTAGGTCTCTTATGAGTGGACTGCGCTCAGAACATCACACACATGATCGGTTTCAGTTTCAAATGTTGAATTCTAAAATTTCAACACATATCAACAATATTTTGTACTTTTATACATCCAACTCAATTGGAAACTCAAATTCATCATTTTCATAAAGTTATAGACATTTTTTATGTTACTTAATTGAAAAAATATATATAGATAATAAAAAAGACTTAACTGAATGAGAATATATCTTAGCTCTGAGGATATTTTTTATATGGATTTCATGACATGTTTGGCAAAAATAATAATGGAGATAAATCCAATGTTATCATTTACTAACAATTAAACTAAAAATCTAGAAAAAAAATTTATTTTTAGTATAGAGACCCAATCCTTTTACACATATTATTATATGATTTTTAATATAAACATCCAATAAACACGACCCAAAGATCCTGAGGCCTAATTTATTTGGAAGAATAGGTTCATAATACATCAAAAAAAATAATACATAATATCTTTATTTTATGCTCCATAATGATCTCATAAAGATCTTTGAGCTTCTAAAACTGCATAGGATAACCAAGGGAATACATAAAAGAAAGGGGTGATCTAAAAATCCCAGTAAGGGTATAAACATGACATGAAATCATAACATGTGAGTCATATGTATAACATGATATCATAAAAGGGAAGGCTCGTGAATAATCACAAGAGAGCATAACATAAAGAACATGGTATCATAAGATCATTGAAACAAAGGAAATGTGATAGAAATACAAAACATAACATAATCATAATTCAAGGCTAACTTCCAAGACAACATCACATCATGGATAGAGACCCATATTGGATTTGGTTTACTCCCTAATTCCATGGATAACATCTCATGAGAAAAAATATTTACCCAATTCATTAGAGCACTATTTGGGTGCACCCATCATTACATGTTCATGATTATTTATTCCACAAAAGGAAATCAATCATAAATCATAAACATTAGAATTAACCATGGAAATAAATGGGTTACATAATCTTTCCTTATATCATAATCAAAGGATATTTCATAAATAAGTCATTGAGAAATGAACTAAAGGCATTCATTACCCCATCAAAGGAAGAGAGAATAAGATAAGTATATATGTGAATGACATATATATAGAATTTATAATCATTACAGAATATTAAAGAGAGATAGAAAGTTATTAAGATATAAAATTTTCATAACCCCTATAAAAAGGATAGTTTATAGAGTTCCCTTACACCCATAAGTAAAACACTTTCAAATATCAAAATATACATTCTATTTAAACCCATTTTTGAAAATACTTAAAATAAAGGGAAATAGGGTTTTTCTTTAAAAAAATTAATATTATAAATAAATTAAAATATAAAATAATGTTTATGGTGGATGTAAAATATATTTGTGTTTTATACATTAAATTAAAACATTCCTTCAGTATTTTATAAAGAAAGTCAACACATTTTTTATAAAATACGTAAAAAGATTATTTTTTAAAACCATTTAAAGAGAGTAAAAAGCGATATAAAATATCATTTATAATTTATTTATTTATTTATAAATACATTAATAAAATAATTTTAAGAATATGGACATGGAAGAGAATTATTTAGAAAATTAATCTTCAAAACATTTAAAACGATATTTTTAAAGTAAAGTGTCCCTTATATAAAACCTAAAAAATGTTAATTTTTAAAAAATTGTAAGGAAATAAAAATATGGTAAAAAATTTACATTAAAATACATTTAATAATAAATTAAAATTTTATTGAAACACTTATAATAACAGTGATAGAGAAGAAAAATAATTGGAAGGGAAACTTTAATAGAGTATTTTTTTTAAAGAAAGTCTCTTACCTTGAGTCTGACTCATCATTTACAATATTTATCTTCCTAAATAATAAGATTATATTAATTATTTACTTTATTAAGAACCATTTTCATGTTTATTATTCATTTTATTTCCATGTTATAATCAATTACGTGATCAATTAATTTCACATCGAATGTTTTGATGATATTCAGCTCATGTGTCCAAAATGACTTCGGTAGGTTGACTATTGTCAAATAAATAATTATTTAAACATATGCATAATAATAATAATTAAATAATTATAATTTTAACATATCAATTATAATTTTAAAACCAATCATGAAATATGTTTATGAAAAATGAACTATGTTACAACCATGGAGACAGTAGCTCGTACGTACGTATGAGTAATGTTTCCATTTTTCAACGATCAATATGGGAATAAGGTAAGTATTATTTTTCTTTAAATAATGATAATAATAACATAAATATTATATTATTTCTTTAAATACACTTATATATAGAATTCATGTGATTTGATTACAAAAAATAAGTTATATTGCTTCGTGGAGGTGGTAATACACACGTATGCACGAATGAATTTATAATTTTTAAATGAATGAGAAGGTAAAAAATTATATGATATATTATATTTACATAATTATAAATATTTCATGAATATAATAAATATATGTATAGTAAATGCATCATCATAAACAGCTGTGAGAGGTGATTATGGAAAAGGAATGACATCAGTTTGTGAGACGGTAGTCCGATGTACACACAAATAATGGTTTCATTTCCCATTTGATGGAAGTGGAGATGGATTTAGGTTATTAAATTAACATAATAAAATATCATTAAATGTATATACTTATTATATAATATCATCATGGTTTAATAATATTTGAAGGGGGTGGAATAATAAATAAAACAAAACACTCGGTTAAAAACGATACATATTCTTTAGAAAACCTCTTTATGTTTGCACCAAAATCCTTCCTAGGAGGTTTTTATAATCATAAAATGATTATAGAATATGGTAAGAGGTGTAATTAATGGATTTGGATAGGTTTTTTCTAAAACAAAATGATTTTTAATTATGTATAGGAGAGGATAACAGACACCCTTTTATAAGTGAGAAGGATTTTCATTTTTTTAAATACTCAAAATTATTCAATAATGGGAAGTCACTCTCAATAAAATGGAATAAAAATTGATAAATGATGTATTTTAGGGAATATGACTCTGATATAAACCTCCACTATTAAAAAATAAACTTGTTTTTCTCTTTATCTTTATGGTTATTCACTTTTACCATTTTAGTTTTCACCACGGTAACATGTTTTTTCTTACATAGGTAATTTATCCATTAAGCCTAAAACTAAAATGAGACTTATTAGAAAATATGAACCCAATTATTCTAAATATTAAATCCAATTTTTCAAATAAAAATCTCATATGTGTGGAAAATTAATTATATCACAAGTGCATGTAACATGCAAAACTACGTTTTAACCTTAACTACGACAACTTCTATTTCAATCTTAAAGGGTTGAGAATGTTATCATAAATGGATAAATAACTCATAAATGGAACATTGTTTATATTTTTAAACCATATTCCATTAAATTGTCCAAATATAATATTTTTATGAATTTTAAATCATTTAATAAAATATTATTTATTAAAAAATATCATTAATGTCACTTTTAGAACAATTCATTTAATTTGAATTTAAATACACCAAGATAAAGATGGAATTGGAATATATTATTTTTAAAAACCCAAAATATGTTATTATTATTTAAAAAAATGTAACACAATAATTCATTTAAAATATATTACTTTTAATATTTTTCAAAACATTTATTTTATTTTATTTTCAATTAAATAAATATTGCATCGATGTAGCGTTAGCATTTAAGGAAATAATATAATTACTAAAAATTATAAATAAATTACCATAATTAAAATAATTTAATTATTATCAAAATAACCATTAATATTCATTCAAAGCTTTATTTTTCTCTTTTTTTACACATAAGATATTTTTAAAAGTAAGAGAGTGATATTTTTTCTTTTTCTTTGCTTAAATTATTATATATGTCACTTTCATAAAAAAGTGGCCCCTAAAAAAATACATTTAAGCCCTGAGGTGATAAGGGTCAAAATACCTTTCTATAATAAAATTTAATATGAAAAATGGTGTTCTTATCACTTATATTTAACCTAGGTTAAGCCAATTTACCGTTTTTTACCGTAGGGATGAATTTTTATTCTTTTTACTATTCATTATGATTAAAAATTAAGTTGAAATTAGTTAATAATATTAACTATTATAATTAAAAATATGGAATACATTTTATCAAATTCAATCTCAATAAGTAGTAAAAATTCATTTTATAAGTATCCCACAAAGTGTGATGAAAAATAGTTTTCCAAAAAAATGCATTTTTAAGTCTAAAAGTATTTTTATACCAAGATCAGTTGTAATGTTGATTAATATATAATTAATTATATTATTTATAAATAAATTAGTATTATATTAATAAATGATCAAATTAAAAATATTATGGGGCTTTTTTAATTAAAATAAATGCCAATTTTACAAAAATAGGTATTTTAACTATTCACTAAAAAATCAATATTTTCCAAAAAAATCAAAAAAAATCACCCTAAGTTAATTTTGATGTGTTTATTTCAAAAATGAATTTATTTTTTTATAATAAAATTTCTAAAATTTTCAGAAATTAATTAAATTATTTTTTCACAAAAAGAAATAAAAACATTTTTGATGAAAATATATATTTTTTAATCATGTAAAGAATTTACTAAAAATTGAGTACTTATTTACCAATATATTTTATTTTTATAAAATATTTATATATAATTTTCAAAAATTGGTTATTCGTATTCATACCACTAATTTTAACATCTAGGTTATAATGTTCACATTTAAATATTTTAATAGTATATCACGGTTTGTTTAAACTTGGTGTTTCATGTAACACAATATATCCAAGAAATAAAATTATTTAAAAATAAATAAATTCTAAAATATTGGGGTGTTACATTCTACCCCATTAAATAAATTATTCCATCACAATCTCAGGGTGTTACATTCTACCCCCTTAAATAAATTTCGACCTCGAAATTTTATTTTTTCCATCAAAGGTATAACATTTGTTGAGAACCCACATCGTACATAGGGATACAGAAACTTCTTTTAAAAAAAGAAAGTTAAAATAATAAAGTTTATATGAAATATCATGTATTTTAGTTCCTAGATAAGTAAAACATTGGTGATAAGTTAAAATACAAACATGGAAGTGAAGACTAGTGTAACGACCCAAACTTTTATTAATGAAAATTACTTTTGATCTAATTAAATTTCTTATTATGTAAAATGGTTATATAACATATTCACTTCATTGGTTTTATGTTTTTTTATTTTAAAATACCCTTAAGAATTTTTATTGTTGCTAATATAACTGTTGAACAATCACCACATGATTAGTATAAATATAGGGCTTTAACAAATCCAATTTACTCAGATAAAGGAAATGATGGCCTCATTCAGTAGAATCCCTCCATACGAATCCCATTTTTTTGGATCTCGGAAAGTAGGTATTGTCACCGGGCTTTTATCTTGATCATTCCCAAGTCGAGCTTCAATATGTTATGCTTTAACGGAACCCCCTATGGGAGAAGTGGAGGTTAATAGAGATTACCACCCGAGCAATGTTATCATAGCCTCCCCAAGAGTCTATCACCATCGCACACCTTACCCTTAGGTCTTATGTAGGTGTTATAAGGGGTTATGTAAAAATACCCTATCACTATGATTGTGTGCCTTATTTTTGAATAGAATAAAGAATATACACTCATTTTATTATTGTTACTTTGTAAATAGTTTTTAAAGAACAGATAGTATTTTTAGTTAATATTAAATTAAGAAATCTATTTTGATGAATTAATTGATTTTTTAATTAAATAATATTTTAATAAAATATTATTACTAAATTAATTTTTATTAAATATAAATTATCATATAACTTTTATGAATACAATTGTAATTTTTATTAAGGTTTGAAAACTATTTTTGTCAAAACCCATGAATTTTCAATAAATTTCAGTTTTTTATTTTAAAAGTAAAAAATTAGCATAACTAAAAAAATTATTTATACAAAATAAATATTATTTTTGGAATCAGGACGTCGAAATTATCCAATGGTGAATTTTTCATAATTTTCTGAGACAGTGGAATTTTTTGGAAAAAATTAAATACCGTTTAAATATATAATTTGTTTTATGACATCATAATGACTCAATAGTGATGTAATGAAATACTATAAAATGGATGTTAGGCCAATATATGTTTTAACTTTAAAATAATTTGATTTTAGATTTTTTATATTTATTTTAAAAAACCTTAGTGGACCCTCCAAGACTTATAAAACATTTTAACATTTTAAAATGATTTCCTTGAGAGTGTGACTCGTCTCCACATAAGAAAGCCTAATATTTTAATAATTTATGCCATTATCATTATAAAATAATTTTTTCCACTTTCCTTTGGAAAAATCCATGGGAAAAAACCATGGGTTGGTTTTTGGTTTTGATTATTTTAATGTGTAATGCCCAAAACCTAAATAATAAAGAATTCCTTCTCCTTTTCTATATAAACTGAATCAACATCCCATTACTCTTCACTAAAACCATTTGGAGCTCGACCAACCCCTTCCCTCCTCTCTCTATAATCCTCCCAAGGTGCCCCAATCTCCTAACAAGCCTCTCTCAAGCCTCTCCCAAGCCTTTGGGATCACATTTCCAAGTAAGAGATTTCATTCTTTCTCTTTTTTGTCTCAATTTCTTTTTTTTTGTTATACCAATTTATTTTCAATTAAAAATGTTGGGGTATGATTTATCAACTCCCCCATACTTCCCTCCTTATGTTTTAATGATTATATACTTCTTTCTCTTTCATTAATTCCTCTAATGTACACCTGTTACCATGCCTAAATTCCGTAAGAAATTTCTCTCTCCTCATTTACATTCAAGAAATTATTTTATATTATGCCTCTAAATTTCATTAAATATGTTGGGATATTATGTTACATGACCCCATTACTATCCATTTCATGTATAAATGATGAGATACCACTTTCTCTCCCATCAACCCATTTTATGATTTCTATTGGACGTCGTTATGCTGCCAAAGTTAAACCAAAATTTCCATGCCAAAATCATCGTGTAAGTGAATGCCATACCCATTTCTCTATCAAGGGTATTCCCATTTATGAACATGTACTTGTTGATTGAGTAATTAAATTTATTTATTTCACATCTCTTATTCATGGAATATATTATGATGTTTAATGAATCTGTGTTGTATGATCTATGTGGCACACTTATGCATGAAATGAAATGATTAAAGAGGGGTGCACCGTGATAGAGCTCCAATGCATTGGGTAAAGATTAGTATCATGATACCTCATGTTCAGTGAGGGTTTACTCATGATAATTCAAGATAAATGAGGGTTTACTCATGCTAATTCATGTTCAATGAGGTTTTACTCGTGCTAATTCAAGTTCAATGAGGGTTTACTCATGCTCCATATGCAATGAGCCTTGGCTCATGCTAATATCATGTTAAATGTTGTTGCCACATTTCCATGTTATGATAATCATGCTATATCATCCCTTCATGTTCATGTTTCTATTATGCTCCATTGATATTCATATTTCCTAACATATACTATATTCTCCATTTTATTCCTTGTTTACTCCCTTACTGGGCTTTATATCTCACCCTTTTCTTATGCATGTCCTCAGGTTAACCCATGAAATGCTAAGTACAAAGGAATGTGTGTGGTCATGTAAAAGAATTTTTCAATAAAGATGTGTATTTAATGTTTTAAGTTGTTATGTAATATTCCTAATACCCAAAGACACTAGACCTATCGATCTTATATGTTGTATCAAGTGAATATTTTATGTAATAAATTATGTTTAAGTGTGAAATAAAGAGCAGGGTTGTTATAATTGGTATCAGATGATAGGTTTAATTATTTTTGGGATTATGATTAGAAAATCCTAGTTAAATCCTTAGGGATAAGACTAAGTATAATAAAAACATCCCTAAATTTTTTTGAGTATTGAGTAAGTGGTTTATCAATCAAATACATCCCTATCTAGATACGAGCAGGTAGAGGAGGCTTTGGCACAGATGTATTTAGGGGTAAAACCTGAAAACACCGCTGTGATCTAGAATCGAATGGGAATTGGTGCATGAAAATGTGGAATTCTTCACTCTTGGTTACAACACTCCTAGGGGATATGATTTGGTAAATTCATAATCTTATTATGAACCATTATTAAGGGAATTAAAAAAAAATTCCCCTAAGAATATATGCTGGGAAGTAGATCCTTGATAACATAGATAAGTTAAGGAAATAAATGTAATTTATAAGTTATCCCTTTTTTCATTAGATTCCCCTTTATGTGTTAACCCTAAATTTCCTTTTATTCCATCCAATGTTTGGTAATAGGAGGACTCGGGCTAGCAACCGATGTGAAGATCAATGTGATGACTGTTTTAATGAGATGCCCAATCCGATGGGAGCGGGAATCGCAAAATTTGTCACAATACTCTCTCAGTTAACTCAAGTTTTGAATAAAAAACATGGGTTAAGAGGAATGTTCAACCCCCCCCCCCCCCCATAAAGAACAAGCCATAATTGAGATATTCATGAGACAAAGGCCTTCTACTTTTAATGGATCATTTAATCCCTCAATCGTGGAACAATGGATCATCTCTATTGAGAAGATCTTCTCCATCCTTCAATTTTTTGAACAAGAGAATGTACTTCTGGGTACTTATCATATGAAGGGTGAAGTTTATCAATGGTGTACATTGATCAAAAATATGAAGCCAAATCATGAGATCTAGGTGTTGGAATGGAAGGATTTCCTGAAAATGTTTTTCGATAAATATTTTCCTCACACCCTCTGACTTAATATGGAAAGGGACTTCCTTACCCTCAAGAAAAAAGATGATGAATACATCAGAGCTTACAAGGAAAAATTCACAAGGATTGCATGATATGCCTATGGATTTGTCGTTACCCCTTAATTAAAGGTTAACTACTTATTTGGTGGGATAAAACCTAGCCTATAGAGAGCCCTAGTGATCCGTGACTTCGAGATCTATGAGGAAATTATCTGATGTTCCCTCAAGGTTGAAATGGATATCAGCGAATCTCAGGGGTATCATGGGGATAATAAGAGTAATGTGGACTTTAATTCTGGTGGTCCGATGAATAAATCCAATGGTGCTAAGAAAATCCAATACCCCACTTGCCAAAGGTGTGGAAAGAGGCACCCCAGAAATTTCCTAAAGGGGACGAGGAAATGCTTTATGTGTGGAAGAGAAGGGAACCTAACCATTAACAGCTGATAAGAAAAAACGACAACTATGACAGAGGAGAGAAATGCTCTGTTATACCCTCAATGCATTGTTTATTGCTTCAACTTCAAAGAACCAGGGCACTTTGCAAACCAGTTCCCTAAGACAAGGGTTTTCAGGGGAAACCAACAACCTCCAAGGCATCAAAGGTGATCTTTTTTCATCACTATCGTTGAATTGAACCCCAACAATGAATTGGTAATAGGTACGCTAGTTATTCATTCAATAATAATGAACATACTTTTTTATTCTAGTTCTATGAATTATTTTATATCCCTAAAGTTTAGTAGAACAATCCCAACACCACTACAAACCATAGAAGTAAATATGTCAGTGAGAATGGAAAATGGGGAAATAATTGTATCCCATGAATATAACTCCTCCCCTATCATAATTTGTGTATTTAACTTCCTGGTGAACCTCATCATACTCCCTCTGGTAGAATTTGATTCAATTCTTGGTATGGATTGGCTTTCCTTATATAGAGCCAATATAAATTTCTGTGAGAGGTAAATCACTCTCCATATGGTGAATCGGCCCCTGATTCTGTACAAGTGCAAGGAGAAGGATAAATCTACTTTAGCACCATCATCTCAAGCGTAGATATTACTGACCTATGAGCATTCATATCTTACTCAGATGATTGATTATAATGAATCAATCATCCTTGGATACATTCCTATTGTGAGGGAATTTGTTGAAGTGTTTCCCGAGAAATTTCCTGGTCTTCATCCTAGAATAGATGTTGAATTCTCAATTGATCTTATACCTGGGGCCTTTCTAATATCCAAGACTCTATATAGAATGGATTTTCTAGAGGTTAAGGAGATAAAGAAACAATTATAGAAGAATTTGGATAATGGGTTTATATTCCCAAGTGATTCATCATGGGGTGCACCAGTCCTCTTTGTTAAGAAGAAGGATGGGTCAATATGCCTTTGCATTGATTATCGTGAGCTCAACAAAATCACGATAAAGAACAAGTATCCTCTGACCCAAATTGAGGACTTTTTTTATTAGCTATGTGGAGCACAATACTTATCCATGGTGGATCTGCGGTCAGGATATTACCAAGAAAGGGTAAAGAAGGAGGATATCCCCAAGACTGCTTTTCGTACAAGATACAGACACTATGAATTCATAGTAATGCCTTTTAGACTCATTAATGATCCATAAATCTTCATGGACTTGATGAATTGAGTCTTTAGAGATTACCTTGAAAAATTTGTGGTATTATTTATAGATGATATTTTAATATACTCCAAAACCAAGAAGGATCATGAGGAGAATCTAAGAATTATATTAGACACCTTGTGAAAGGATAAGCTCTATGAAAAGTATAGAAAGTCTGAGTTCTGGTTAAAGGAGGTCTCATTCTTGGGTCATATCATCACAAACAATGGGATATCTATAGATCCCTCCAAGACAGCTACAATTGAGGGATGGTTGAGGCCAACATCGGTAACAGATATCCATAGATTTATGGGGTTAGCTGAATATTATCGCCGATTTGTGAGAAATTTCTCATGATTTTCCAACCCTATTACCAAGCTAACTTGGATGGGAATAAAGTTTTATTGGAGTGATGAATGAAAATATATCTTTAAGGAGTTGAAAAGGAGGCTTATCACTGCACTCGTACTCACACTACCCTTAAGTGTGGAACTTTTGTGGTATTCAGTAATGCTTCGAAGAAGGGCATGGGCTATGTGTTGATGCAAAATGAAAAAGTCATTGCATATGCTTCAAGACAATTGAAAGTTCATGAGTAAAACTATCCCACACATGATCTAGAGTTGGCTGAATTAATCTTCAATTTAAAAATTCGAAGACATTACCTCTTTGGGGAGAAGTTTGAAATATATACAGATTACAAAAGTCTCAAGTATATATTCACATAGATAGAGTTGAACATGCACCAATGAATATGGTTAGATCTGATCAAAGACCATGAATACTCAATACATTACCACCCGGTGAATGCAAACAAGGTGGAGGATTCTCTAATTAGAAAGGACCCAATGATTCTATCATTGATGAGAATTGAAAAGGATCAAATCTTCTTATATTTGATAAACATGGACATGGGAATCATAAAGAAGGGAATATCATCAATCCTTTCACAAATTATTACTCAATCGTATATTTTTGAAAGGGTAAAGTATGATCAAAAGGATGATGTAGTAATTCATAAGAAAGTCTAAACTATCAAAAAAGGTAAATCCTCAGAGTTCAATGTTACTGAAGAAGGGATTGTGAGATTTGGGACAAGACTATGTGTTCCATCAAATCTGGAGTTAAAGAATGAAATTTTGGATGATTCACATAGTTCAAATTTCTCCATTCACCCAGGAAACATAAAGATGTATTGAGATATTTGAGAGAATTATTGGTGGGATAACATGAAGAAATAGATCGTTGAGTATACATCAAAGTGCCTGGTATGACAGCAAGTGAAGGCTAAGAGGTAGAACTCTAAGGGAATGATGAAATCATTACCCATACCATTATGGAAATGGGAGAACATCACCATGGACTTTGCCACCAAACTTCTGAAGAAATCCAAAGAAAACAATGCTATCTGGGTTGTTGTGGATCGTCTTATAAAGACTACACACTTCATTTCAATTTGAGAGGATTTCTCATTAGATAAACTGGCATAGATATATATCAAAGAAGTGGTAAGTCTGTATAGAGTACCACTATCTATTGTATTTGATTGAGATCCAAGATTCACCTCTATGTTCTGGAAGATTATACAACATTATCTTAATACCAAGCTTAACTTCAGTATGGATTATCATCCTCAAACTGATGGCCAATCTGAGCAGACTATCCAAACACTTGAGGATATTTTGAGAGAATTCTCAATAGACTTCAAAGGAGGATGGGATCAACATCTTCTTTAAGTTGAGTTCTCTTATAATAATAGTTTCCACTCAATCATCCAAATGGATCCTTATAAATCCCTTTATGGGAAGAGGTGTAGAACACTGGTGTGTTGGGATGAAGTTGGGGAGAAAAACCCCAAGGTCCAGAAATGGTCGAAGAAATGGTGGAGAAGGTTAAGACCATCCAGCAACTCATTAAAGCTGCTCAGAGTTGACAAAAGAGTTATGCTGATAATCATCGACCAGACCTAGAGTTTGATGTCAGAGACATGGTATTCCTCCGTATATCATTGTAGAAGATAGTTAATAGATTTGGGAATAAGGGAAATCTTAGTTAAAGGTACATCAGCCCTTTTGAGATCCTTGATCGCATTGGAGAAGTGGCATATCGACTAACACTCCCACCAAACCTATCTCAAGTACATGATATATTCCATGTATCAATATTGAGGAAGTACATACCTGAAACATCACATGTACTCAATCCAGAGGTGGTACCATTGGAAAATGACCTCTCCTATGAAGAAAATATGGTGAAAATCTTAGATCATAGGGAAAATTTTCTATAAAATAAGACAATTCCCCTTGTCAAGGTGTTGTGGAGAAACCACATGTTTGAAGAAGCAATATAGGAATAGTAGGAAGTGAAGAAACAGAGTTACCCTCATCTGTTTTAGTGTGGGAAAAGGAAATTTCGACGGTAAAATTTCTTAAGGCGAGATATTTTAATGACCCAAACTTTTATTAATGAAAATTACTCTAGATCTAATTAAATGTATTATTATATAAAATGGTTATATAACATATGAACTTCCTTAGTTTTATGTTTTTGGTTTTTAAAATTCCGTTAAGAATTGTTACGGTTTCTAATATAGTTGTTGAACAGTGACAACATGATTAGTATAAATATAGGGCTTTAACAAATCCAATTTACTCGGAAAAAGGAAGCAATGGACTCATCCAGTATAATTGCTCTATATGAAGCCCATTTTTTAGAGCTCATAAAGGAGGTAGAGTCACTGGGCTTCACTCTTGACCAATCCCAATCTGACCTTCAACACATTAATCTTGAACGGAATCGCCTACAGGAGAAGTGGAAGTTAATAGAGATTACCACCTGAGCGATGTTATCTGAGGTAATGGTTGGTGTAACTAATAAGTAGTAGTTGAAGAAATACTTATCTAGGATTTTAGTATTGGGGATTCCACTCAGAAAAACAAGGATCTATGAGTTAATTCAATCAGAAAGTTACACCTACCTAAAACCCTTCAAATAAACTATCAAGACCAAGTATAGGATATAAGAAAGGGAATATGGATCCTTTTCACTAGAATATCCATCCAATGGGATATTCTAAAAACAATGGTAAGGGATATTGGGTTTGGGAGAAATAGTGTGATACTAAATAAATTTAAAATTTATTTATCTTATTTTGTAATCAAGATAAAGTACTAAAATTATGTTCTTATTTATTTTAGAAATGACATACCACACAACTTCAACTATATCATTATAATCCATTCTATATAAGGATAACCTTCTCTTAATCTTGAATTTCTAGGAATGGTATAGGAATTTTCTAATTATACTACGCCATGAATGAAAATTATACATGCTGAAAACTCTACTTCCTGAGTTGCTTGTTAAGGTGGCTAGTGAGGAAGAAGTATATCCCTACCTGAAACACATGGACAATACCATGGATGTATAATTTTTTATTTTATCCTCTAGGTAAAATGATATTTTAAATAAATATGCGTATATTGATGGGTATAGAATCACATGTCACCTTCATGATCCCTATTGAGAGAAGGAGATATAAGAGAGATATGAGATCTCAAATGCACTATTCATGAGAAATCTTGGAGAATCAATGTCATTTGGACCTCATGTAGTAAAGATAATTAGATGGATAGATTATTTAGACATATTAGGGTTTAATATATCTGATGAGTTGTGCATAGATCTCATTCTATCCTCACTAGCTAAAGGCTTTTCAGTTTCATTGTAAACTATAATATGAGAAATAATGAGAAGACTATTTAAAAACTTCTTACTTTTATTTTCCAAGTTGACAAGGACATGGGGCATGAAAAAACTATAGTCTTTATAGTGAATAAGAAAATGGATAACAAGGAAAAGGGTCCTTATACCTTTTTCAAGTCTAAGTTTCTTGAGCACCATACTTCCAAGAATAAGAAGATCTAATGGTAAGTAAAGTAATAAAATGTGGTATGTTTTGTATATGGTAATCTTAGGCACTAGAAGAAGAATTGCACCAGGTTAAAGAAGAAATTTGAAGCTTGTGGTGCATTCATTATCAGGTAAAATATTTATATATCTACACATTGGGTATTAGATAAAACTTTCGGTGCTCACATATGTATTTAAATGTAATAATCAAGTAGATTATAAAATATTACCTGATGAGATGTGGATCTTTGAGCATCCAATTGAAAAAATATTGCTATTTTAGCTATAGGAGACTGCCAACTTTTGTTGCTAACTAGCATGATTTTGGTTTTAAATAACTTCTATTTTATTCCTAGTGTTACAAATAACATTATCTCTATTTATTTCCTTAGAATGGATGGATTTTTTCCAAATTTGGAAATAAAGAATGTCGTTTTTACAACAATGGATTTTTTTATGGTATGAAATAGCTAATTAATTTTTTTATGTATTAAATTATGAAAACAAAATATTATATATTTATAATGAATCAAAGTCACATAACTTATTTAACATCCATTTGTGTCATCACCACTTTGGTCACATAAACGAGAAGCATCTAAAAAAGTTCTATCAAGATGAATATTTTGACTCTTTTGAGATAAAACCACTTGATAGATGTCATGATTGTTTACAAGGAAAGATAATCGACCCACAATTTAGTGGATGTGGTGAAATATCCATAGATATTATATAATTGATACACACTTATGTGTGTGGACCTTTTCCAATATAATTTAGATGCGGGCATTCTTACTTAATAAATTTTACTAATGACTTGAGTATATATGGTTATATTTACTTGATGAGGTATAAGTTTGAGTCCTTTTAGAAATTCAAAGAATTCAAGAATGAAGTGGAGAGTTAAATTGGAAAGAAGATAAATAAAATTTGATCTGATCAAGGTGGTAAATATCTTAACCCATATTTTATCGAATTTCTATGGGTGTATGAGATTATTTCTCAACACACTCCACCTTATACACTATAATGGAATCTTGTTAGTGAATGAGGAACCATTCCTTGCTTGACATGGGGAGGTTGATGAGTCACGTAGATATTACATTATTTTTTGGGATATGTATTACAAATTTTATAATACATACTAAACCGTGTTCGAACAAAAGTGGAAATCAGAATTTCCTTCTAATTATAGAGTAGAAAGAAACTCATTTTATCACATACTCATGCATGGGGTTGTGATGAATTTTTTAACCACTTAATAAAAAAACTAGAAACCTGAGGCACAAAATGCATATTTATAGGGTATATTAAGGAAACAAGGGGATTTCGTTTATAAAATCCATTAAACAAGAAGGTGATCATTAAAAGACAGTCTATTTTTTGAGAGGTAGCACATTCTCAAAAAGCATAATGGGAGAAATATTGAATTCAATAAAGTTAATACTTAAGATAAAAAGGATTTGGTATAGGAAAAAAATACATAGGTCCCTATAAAATATATTGTTCCTAAAACACAAGAACTATATAGGAGTACCAAAGTGGTTAGATAATTATAAATATATAGTTTTCTAGTCACTAATGACAGTGACTCATTATTTTTTGAAAATGATGATTCTATTTCTACAATGAGGTAATAGAGAGCTCATAACTTGAAAGATGGAAATATTCCATTAATTATGATATGGGTTCCATATATCATAACAAATTTTGGGTTCTGATCGATCTTCCAGTTTATCTAAATCCCATTGGGTACAAATGGGTACTCAAAATAAAACTATACATGGAGGTTAGAGGGAATAACTATAAATAATTGCTAGTAGATAAAGGGTTTTAACAGTGGTAAATAATTGACTATGAAAAAAATTCTTTTTAGTATCCATGTTTAAATATATCAAAATTCTACTTTCTATAGAAGAATTCCATGACAATGAGAGTTGGAAAATAGATGTCAAAATTGTATTCCTCAAGGGGAATCTTTAAGAAGATGTATATATAACAAAACTAAAAGGGTTTGTGACTATGGGTAATACCAAAAAGGTATGAAAGTTGCAGAGATCCATATATGTATTGAAAAAAATATTTAGGTCATGGAAAACTCAGTTTTATGATGCTATAAAATAATTTGGTTTCATTAAGAATGAATTTGAACCATGTATTTACAAACATTTTAGTGGGAGTGAAATTTTTATCCTAGTAGTATATGTTGATGATATATTACTTATTAGAAATAACAAACTGGTATTATGGTTAGTTAAAGATTGGTTTAACAAGTGTTTCTCTATGAAATACTTATGTGAAGCATCCTATATCATTAGCATCAATATAATTTTGATATATCCCAGCGTTTTCTTGTACAAATTAAAATTGCATACATTGACCAGATACTAAAGAGATTTAGTATAGAATAATATAATAGGGGATTGGTTCCAGTGTCATATGGTATACATCTTTCCAATAAAATGTGTCCTTAGACATAATAGGAAATATAGAGAATGAATAAGATCTCATATGATTATATGATAGGATCAATAATGTACTAGGATTGATGTTTCATATGCCTTGATCATAGTGGGAATATATTAATCTAATCTAAGTGAGAAACATTGGTCTATTTTTAATACTATCATTAAATATCTTAGGAGAACTGAGGATATGTTCTTGGTGTATGGAGGAGATGAAGAGCTAGTAATCAATTGTTATATAGATACTAGATTTTAGATAGATTATAGTTATCTAAAGTCATGTTAAGGATATTTCTTTAGTCTTAGTTAAGGAGTTCTGAGCCAAAATATTTCAAAGCATCTAGTTTTCACTAATTCTATAGTAGAGTCTGAGTATATATTTTCTTCTGATGCATCCAAGGAAGTTATTTAGATATGAAACTTTTTCCAAGATCTTTATTTGGTTCCTATAAGTATAGATACAATAACATTATATTATGATAATACTTGCAACACCTTGATGTTTTAAAAATAAAACTATGTTTGATACCATATATGACAAGCAACACCAAGCCTAAACGAACCATGAAATATTATTATTTAAAATTATAAATATAGCCTAGACATTAAATTAGAGGGTGTGAATAGGATTAAAAACATTATAATATATATATAAATTTCATATTAAATACAAATTTATTGATAAATTCTTAGTAAATAATCACTAAATTGTTTAGTAAATATATTTTATTCTTTAAAAATATGTTTCCTTAAAAATGATTTTTATTGATTTTTGAGAGAAAATAATATATTTAATTCCTAGAACATTTAGAAATAAAATTTTATAAAAATTTTATCATTTTTGAAATAATTATATCAAAATAATATTAGGGTGAAATTTTGTAATTTTTCTGAAAAGATTTATTATTAAGTAAATAGTGAAAAATACCAATTTTTGTAAAATTGTCATTTCTTTTCATTAAATAAAGTAATTTAAAATTATAATTATGAATTTAATTTGATATAAAATTAAAATAAGTATTATTTAGTCATATATAATCTAATTAATTACATTTGAATAATATTTATATCCTATTTTTGAATAAGTACATTTTTGGGTTTAAAAACGTATTTTTCTGAAAAACCATTTTTCGTCACGTTTTGTGGGTTTAGTTTTAAATTAAATAATTCAACTTCTATAAATTGAATTTTATAAAATAGATTCCATATTTATAATAATTATAATTAATATTAGGTAATAATTTTAAAATAATATTTTCATAATAAATAGTAAAAATAGTAAAAAAATATTACCATGGTTATAATTAAAACGGGTTTACTAACAGTTAAATTGAATATATGAGGGTTTTAATGACTAAAAAACTTGTCTAATTTCTATTTTATGACCATATTTAGACCCTATACCATATAATATTAGTTAATTCTCCATTTAGGATCCTTTTTTGTTTGAATAATACATTTATCTATTTTATTATTTTCAAAAATTCTAAGAGGGTCCTCTCCCCCGCTTATAAATGGACACCCAATATACTATCCTATACACACTTCTAGAGCCTTTTTTAAAAACATTATTACCCAAATATATTCAAAACATCACTCACCATAACCAAGATTCCCTTTTTTTATCATAAATTCGTTTTATAAAGGTTTTAGGTATAAACCTAAATAGGTTTTCCGAATAAGAGGTATAATTCTTAACTATGTGTTTTCATTTTATTTCTTCCTCCACATCCTTAAAATATTATTCAACCATGATTATATAATAACATAATTATTTCCCATATACTAATATGTTATTATGTTAATGTCATAACCAACATCCATCTCCTCTTCTATCAATTGTGAAACGAAATCATCATTTGTGTGTACAGAGGACTACCGCCTCGCGAACTGATGTAATTCATTTTCCATGATCACCTCTCAGGGATATTTATGACAATAGATTTAATATATATATATATATATATATATTAATTAAAATTTTATAATTATTTCAAATTAATATATCATATACTTTATTACCATTCTACTTATAGAAAAAATGATAATATTATTCGTGCGTACATGTTACCACCTCCACTAAGAGATGTGATTCATTTTTCATTATCACATCACATGGATAGTATATATAAGTATATTTAAATAAATTATATGATATTTTTAATATAACTAAAATTATGGAAATATAAAATAATAATTAACTACTTTCCATAATTATGATTGAAAAATGGAAACATTACTCATGCATATGTACAACCTACCGTCACCATGATCATAACATAGTTCATTTTTCATAACCATATTTCATGATTTGTTTTAAAATTATAATTTAGGTATAAAAATGATAACTATTTAAGGATTATTATTTTTTATATGATGTAATAATTACCTTTTTACAATATTAAACTTGTTAAATTCATTTTAGACATATGAGCTGAATCTCGTCAAAACATCTGACGTAAAATTAATTGATTAATTAATTGAATATGACAAGGTAATAAATAAAATAAAAGGAATAATAAACTTGAAAAAGGTTATTAAGGAATTAAATAATTAAAATAATTTTATTATTCATGATTATAAATAACATACACGACAAGTCAGGCTTGAGGTAAGGGATCTCTCTCAACCACCCTTTTCTTCAGGTTATGAATATTCTCTCTCTAACACACTTTATCTCTTAATTTAATGTTATGGAATGATTATAAATTTTGTATATATGTATCTAAAATATATACCAATATTATTATCCCTTCCTTTTGTGGGATAATACATGTCTTATTATCATTTCTCAAATTCCTTATTTAATAAATCTCTTTAAATGTGGAAAGATTATGAAAAATGTTTTCTTTCCATGGGTAATTATTACCTTTATGCCTTATAATTTATTTACTTTTTGTGTCACACATAATCATGAACATATTATGATGGGTGAACCCATATATCACTCAAATTCATTGGGTAAATTTTTATCTCATGAGACGTTATTTATAGGATTATGGAGTAAACCTAATCCACTCTAAGACTCTGTTCACCATGTGATGTTGTCTTGGAAATTAGCTTTGAATTACGATTATATTTTTTTTTACTACTACCACATTTCCTATGTTTCTATTATATTTTGAAACCATGTTATTTATATTATTCTTCCATGTGATTACTCATGAGCCTCCACTTTTATGATATCATGTTATACCTTTGACTCACACGTTATCTTTCCTTATCATGTTTATTACCATACTGAGATTTTTAGCTCGCCTTTTTTATGTATTCCTTGAGTTATCCTATTAATTTTTAAGAGTTTGAAAGGATTTAGGATCTCATTATAGAGATTAGAATAAATATTATTTACTTTCATTTTGATGTTTTATATACCTAGTCTTATAAAGACACTAGGCCTTTTTAATCCTTTTTTTATTAATGGATATTTATTTTAAAAAACATGTTATAATATATGTAAAAAATATTGGGTCACTATAGTTGGTATCAGGGAATGGTCTAGTAATTTTGGGTGATTTGAATCAGAATACTTTAGTGATATCCCTAGGTATATTTCAAAGTGTAAGAAAATATCTCAGAATTTTGGTGAAGTTTAGAGCAAGTGGTTTCCAAGAAATTACATCCATGTATATATTATACAAGTAGATGTGGCTATGGAATAGTTGTACCTATGTGTAATAACCCTAAAAAGTATGCATTGGTATTTGACATGATCTTCACATGGTGTGTGACAAAAAGTCTTTGTTTTACTTCTTGTTTAACACTCTTGGGTGGTATACTTTGGAAATTCACAAAATTTTTACAAAACATTATAAAGGACATGAAAAAATTATTAGGTTACAAAAACTAATAAGGAAATTACCATGGATAACCTATATTTAAACCAAGATACTAATAAGTTAGGATATACTTATCATTTATAAGTTATTTCTCCTGAGTTTATAAGTTTCCATTTTGTATGTTTATTTGTTAATGTATTCTCATCTTTTTTTTATTTTTTTAGTTAATGGAAAGAAATAGGAGAAACCATGAAAATAAACAATGTGATAGGAAATGTGAGGATTTCCCCAATGATATGCCTAATCTTATAGGATAAGGATATAATAACTTCATGGAAGTGCTATCTCAACTAGATTAAGTTATGAATAATAACTTGAATCATGTTAAACGTCCTCCTAATCCAAATAAATAGAAAGTTATAGTTGATTATTTTATGTGATAATGTCCTCCTACCTTTAGTGGATATTTTGATTCCATCATCATGGAATAATGTATTAACTCTATTGATAATATATTTTTTATACTTGAATGATAAAAACAAGATAAATTTTTTCTATCCATTTATCCCTTGGAGGGGGAAGTCGATCAGTGGTGGACATTGATAAAGAACACGAATTCAAAATAGGATATTGGTTCCATGGAATGGGAAGAAATCAAGAAAAAATATTTTTCAATAAATATTTTTCAATAAATATTTTTCAAAACTCTCATTCTTAAAAGGGATAGGGGATTCATTAAATTGAATAAAAGGAAGATGAGTCTATCGATTAATATGAGGAAAACTTTACATGTCCTTCATAGTATGCCTCTCGCATTGTCATCAACAACAAAAGTAAGGTAGGTTATTTATTTAGTGGGTTAAATTCTATTTTAGGAAAATATTTAGTGATTTGGGAATTTGAAAGCTATGAAAATATTTTATTTATTCCCTCAAAGTTGATATGGAGATTAGTGACTCTTAATGGTCTCAATGAATTGCAGAAAAAAAAGTATAAAATGGATTTTTATTTTATAGGATCAATAGGTAAATCTCATAGAGGAAAGAAAACTCAACATCCCACATGTCAAATGTGTGGTTAGAAGTATCCCAAAAACTGTATGAAGGGAACTTGTAGATACTTCCAGTGTGGAAAATAGGGGCATCAAACTAACCAATTTTGAGGAGAGAAGAAGAACCACATGAATGTGATCAAACAAAAGAAGTTTCAGATTAACACTCATCCTATGATAAAATGTTTCAATTGTAAGGAACATGGTAACTATCCAAGTTAGTTTCCTAATCCAAGGGTTGTAAGAGACAATCAATGACAACAACCTCCAATTACTAGAGATAAATTAGGGGCATGTGCTATCAATACTGCTGAGGTGGATCTTGAAAATTATGCGGTGATAGGTGTGATAGTTATTCATTCAATAATAGTAAACATAATTTTTTATTTTCAATCTACACATTCTTTCATATTTTTCAAATTTAGTAGAACTATTCAAACAAAACTTCAAACCATAGAGGTTGATATATCTATGATAATACAAAATGGATAAATTATTTCATCCCAAGTATATAACTCATTTCCGATCAATGTTTTTGGAATCTTCTAGAAAAATATCATCTTACGTCCTTTAGTGGATTTTGATTTTATATTGGGAATAAATTGGATATCCTTATATAAAATCAATATCAATTATCATGATAGGGAGATCACTTTTCACATCCCAAGTCATCCTCTGGTTTTGTGAAAGTGTAAAGAGGGGGATAAATCTCCCATTGAATATTTTTCTCAAGAATGGATATTATATCCTTATAAGAAATAATATATATCCCAAATGATTAAGAAAAAGGAGAGAATCATGATTGAGGACATGAACATTGTGAAGGATTATACTGATATTTCTAATGAAGAGTTCCTTGGTCTTCCTTATAACCAAGAGGTTGAGTCCTCTATTGAACTTATACCTAGATCACTACCCATATCCAACACTCCTTATAGAATTTCTATCATTAAGTTGGAGGAATTAAAAAAGAAATTATAAGAGAATCATGAAAATAGTTTTATACACTTGAGTGTTTCATTATAGCATGAATCATTCCTCTTCATCATGAAGAAGTATGGATCAATACACCTCTGTATTGGTTATCATGAACTTAATAAAGTTATGGTAAATAAAATGTAACCCCCTACCATGGATAGAATACTTTTTTTAAACAACTATGTGGGGACCATTACTTCTCTAAGGTGGACCTCTGGTTGGGATGTCACCAATTAAAATTAAAGAATGATGATATTCACAAAACTATATTTAGAACAAGGTACAAAAATTATGAGTTCATAGTGATTACTTTCAGACTCACTAACTCTCCAAAAATATTTATGGAATTAATGAATAGAGTATTTATAGATTACCTTGATAAATTTAGGGTAGCATTTATAGATGATGTTTTGATATACTCCAAAATCAAGGACGAGAATGAGGAGTATTTGAATATTATTCTAAATACTTTGTGGAAGGATAATATATATGAAAATAACAGTAAATGTGAGTTATAGATGAATTAAGTATCATTATTGGAGAATATTATCACCAATAAAGGGATATCTATGGACTCTTTTAAGATAAATGAAATTGAGGAGTGTCCTAGACCATAATCTATAATAGAGATCCATAGTTTTCTTAGACTATATGGGCATTATCGATTATTTGTGAAAAACTTCTCGTGATTGTGAAACTGATAACTAATCTAACTTAAAAGGGAGTAAATTTTGTATGGATCATTGAATGTGAAGAGATCTTTAAGGAGTTGAAAAAGAGGATTATCACTACACCAGTCCTCATGCTTCCCTCAAGTGGGTAAATTTTCATTCTATATAGATATTCTTAAATGAAGGGTTTGGGCTGTATATAAATGAAAAATAAAAAAGTGATAGTTTATACCTCAAGGAAGTTGAAAGTTCATGATCAGAGTTATCAAACAGATGATCAAGAGTTTGTTGTAGTGATCTTTACATTGAAAATATGGAAACATGATCTTTATGGGGAGAAGTTTAAAAAATATATAAAAGTGTCTTAATATGTGCAAGAGAATATGGTAAAAGTAGATCAAGGACTATGACTGCTCAATCCATTACCATCCCAAGAAAGAAAAAAAGTCATAAATTCTTTAAGTATAAAGGATATGGATACTTTATCAATGACGATAATTGAGAAGGATCCAGTCTTCTTAGACTTGAAAAGTATGGAAATGGGAAATTTAAATGAAGAAATATCATTATTCCTTTCTCAAATTATTTATCAACCATCCCTTCTAGAGAATATAAATAATTATCAAAGAGATGATACCAAAATTCATAATAAGGTGAAGCTATAAGAAAAAGGATATCCTTATAATTTAGATTTGATGAAGAAGGATTTGTAATATTTGGTTCATGGCTCAAATCTGAAGATAAAAAAAAGAACTATTGAATGATTCACATAGAATAACCTTATCCATCCACCCAAGGAGTAAAAAGATATATTGAAATCTATAAGAGCACTATTAGTGGGACAATATGAAGAAATAGATCAAAAAATATACATCAAAGTGTCTATTATATTAGTATGTGAAGGCTGAAAGGAAAAATTCTAAGGGGATGATGCAACCATTATTCATACCTATATGGAAATGGGAAAACATCACTATAAACTTTATCACTAGTCTTATAAAGTCATAAAGAGTAAATAATGCCATGTGGGTTATGGTGGATCATCTTAAAATGACTAATAACTTCATTATAATTTGATAGTGCTTCTCACTTGATCGACTTTCAAGGATATACATTAGATGGGTGGTGAGGATTCATGTAACACCCCTATTGATTGTATCTAACAGAGATCTGATATTTAACTCTAAGTTATGGAGAATTTCTAACATGATCTAAATACTGATTTGAAATTAAGTATGGATTATCATCCCCAAACTAATATCCACTCTACACTAACTATTCATACACTAGAATATGTCTTGAGAGTATGCATGATGGACTTTAAAGGTGAATGGGATCAATATATTCTTTTTGTCAAATTCTCATACAATAATATATTTCATTCAAACATATAAATGGATTCTTATGAAACCCTTTATGGGAAGAGATGTAGAACACATATTTTTTGGGATGGAGTTGGTGAAAGAAAGTTTTTGGGGCCTGAAATAGTTGAGGAAATGATAGAAAAGTTCAATACCATTCAGCAACACATCAAGGCTTCTCGAAGTAGATAGAGGAGATATGATGACAATCGTTGATGTGGCCTGGATTTTGAGGTCGGGGATAAAGTGTTTATCTGTATATCTCTAGGGAAGAGATTCATGAAATTTGGGAAGAAGATAAAGTTAATCCCTAGGTACATTGTTCCATTTTAGATTCATAATTGCATCAGATCTTTTGATTAACGAAGCACTCCTGCTAATCCTTTCTGAATTACATGACATATTCCATGTATCCCTCTCGAGGAAGTACATACCAGATCCCTTACATGTACTAAATTCATAGGCGGTACAATTAAAAAATTATCACTCTTATGAGGAGTATCTAGTGAAGATATTGGACAATAGAGATAAATTTCAACACAACAATACAACTCACCTAGTCAAAGTACTGTAGCAAAACCATAAATATGAAGAGGTAACATGGGAACTAGAGGAATCCATGAAGAAAAAGTACCCTATACTTTTTTCACCTTAGTATATAATATGAAATTTCAATGGAAAATTTTCTTAAGGGGGGAAGAATGTAACTTCCCAATATTTTTAAAACAAAACTATGTTCAATAGAGTATACGAAATGCAACACCAATCCTAAACGAACCATGAAATGTTATTATTAAAATATTATAAATATAAATTATCCATTAAATTGGTGGGTATGAATAGGATTAAAAAAATTATGAAATATATATAACGGTCTTATGAAATAAAAAATTATTGATAAATTCTTATTAAATAATCACTCAAATTTTCAGTAAAAATATTTTATGCTTCAAAAATAAGTTTTCTTCAAAAATGATATTTATTTATTTTTGAGAGAAAATAATATAATTAATTCCAAGAACTTTTAGAAATATAATTTTATAAAAATTATATCATTTTTTAAATTGGTATATCAAAATTATCTTATGGTTAAATTTTGAAATTTTTCTAAAAAGATAGATTTTTCAGTGAATGGTGGAAAATACCGATTTTTGTAAAACTGTCTTTTATTTTCATTAAATAAAGTAATTTAAAAGTTACAATATGATTTAAATATTATTTAAAATTAACATAAGTATTATTTAGTTAGATATTATCTAAGTAATTACATTTTAATCATCTTTATATCTTATTTTTTAATAAGTAATTTTTTGGTATAAAAATGCATTCTAATGAAAAATCATTTTTGTCGCATTTTGCAGGGAAAATTTTAAATTAAATTTTACCACTTATATGAATTAAATTTGAAAAAATGGATTCTATATTTTTAATCATCATAATTTATATTTTATAATAAGTTTAACTTATCTTTTTTCATAATAAATAGTAAAAAGAGTAAAAATATATTACCACGGTTAAGGTTAAAACAGGTTTATCAGGGGTTAAACTAAAGAGATAAGGGCTAAAATAAACTAAAAACTAATATAATTTCTATTAGAGGTAAATATTTTGACCATATACCATATAATATTTTTTAAATGGTCTGTTTTAGATCCATTTTTTATCAATAATACATTTATATATTTTATTCTTTTCAAAGAATTCAAGCGGGACATATCCCCCACATATAAACGGACAACCCATATCCTCTCCTCTCCACAATTCAAGAGACTTTTGGTTTGAAAAATACCTATAAAAATACCTTCCTTAAATAACTTATTATGAATTAGAGTCTCTTTTTTTATCTTATAACTATCCTAGGAATGATTTAGGTATAAACCTTAAGAGATTGTCAGAAGAAGATGTACAAGTCTCAACCATGTGTTTTTTGTTTTATTTATTCTTCCACCTCCTTAAAATATTATTCAAATATGATAATATAATAAAATCAGTTTATAAAATATTCTAATGTGTTATTATTTTAATTGAATAACCTACATCCATCTCCTCTTCCAAAGTAAGAGATTATGAGAACACAATGCACTAGAAGGAAATCCATATTTATATGTGTCATTGGATGTTAATATATGCATACATGTGTATTGATATTTATGCATTAAGATTATTATTAATAAATAACGTTACTCACATACTTTTATGTATTGATTAAAACCATGATGACATATGTTCATGGAAAAGTAGGATATGTTGGGTGGGTCATGAGTGATATTGCATTAATGAATAGTGTGAGAAAGGATTTGTCCTTTTTTCTTTAACAGAAGTTAATATCTTGAGCCCTTTGATGGGAATGAATTTTCCTAAATAAATCCATGTACATGGTTCTTAGTGGGTAGGTTCAATTATGGAAATTCAAATAAAGAGATATCGAGCATAGACGTTGGTTCCACCAGTATACAACCTACTTGATTAGAGATATCATGATAAGGGGTTATATTATATGGTGAGAATTCATATGAGTTTGTATGTCATTAAAATACTAAATTTAGTCTCTATAGGTGACTTGGTGTGTTTCTAGATTCTAACTTTGGACTTTAGAAAATTTTTACTAATGCTATTAAGAGGCCTAGAGGGCCACACACTAAGTGTATCCAGAATCTCACTTAAATTATATTTTAATTTTACAGGTTGGAATAAATATTATTCTCTATTTGTGTCTTAATAACTATTTAGTATTGTTTGATCACTATGATTTAGTCACAATTTATTCATAATAATAAATATGTGAGTTAAATAATAATAATAATAAATATTTATTTTTAATATTTAGTGAATATAATATTTATTATATTTATGAGTAAATAATTTTATAATATTTATTTATTAAATAGATAGTTATTATTCAGGGTTCATTAAATACCAAAGATGATAGATAGACTGTGATTAATGTTTTTACAAAAATTATATATTAAATATTATTTAAACAAATATTTATTTATTTATTTAACAAATGGTATTTATTTATCCATAGGTATTATTCTTGTCAAGAATATAATAATATTATTTATATTATTATTAGACATGGGGTTTCCTGAGTGATAAGGGATTGAATAAGGGACTATGTACAATTACCAACCCTTACCTAGATTTATAAATACCCAGTTGTATCACTTTCCAAAGTTAACAACTTCTAGTGCACAACAAGCCTAGTGAGAATCCTCTCAATCCGTAGTTAGATTCCTCTTTAGAACACACTCAAGAACAAGAGCTTCAATCATCTTACAACCTATCAATCCTTTAATTGATCCTTAAGAATCCTTTTTTTATAAATATATTCTTCCTATGATCAATGGAGAATGATGCAAGTGATCAAGATCAAATGTGCTAGAACCTAGCGATTCTACAACGACGTTCCAAGATTTTAGAGCACATGTAGATCACTGATAGGTGGATTATGTCCTTGTATCATATGATGCAATGAAGTTACAATGATATCTATCAACCAAATCATCAATAAATAAATAATTACAAGATGATGTAATTTTAAATCCATCTATAAATTAATTATAAATTATATATATTAATTCTGCCTTATGGTTTCAGTGTTAACAAGTTAATTAATCATTGATTTAATTAGGTTGGTAATGATGTTATTCATCATATAAATCTTGTATTATTTATCAATAAAAACTAAAATTCAAGGTTTTCATTACCAATAGGTTCTTTTTCTACAGTTTTAACCTTATAATACAATGTAAATCCACAATATTCTTTGGGGTCCCATATTTCTTCATTGTGTGGGTGCTACAACACATATACAACACAACCAAATATTTCTAAGTGTGAAATATTTGGTTCATGGACATAATCTAATTGTAAAGGGGGGTATTCAGGATATATTTATGACCTTATTTGAATTAGGGTTTCTACTTGATAAATTTCATATTCCTATGCCGAACTAGGTAATTTAGTTTTCATGATAAGTGGTCTAGTGAAAAATTTTAATTGTTCTATAAATTATTTAGTTCAATCATTTTGAGTGTGAACATGAGCTATAGGAGGATCAAAATTTATTCCAATCGATATGAAATAATTATTAAATGCATGTAATTAATATTCACTAACACTATTGAGTTGCATATGCTTGATTGAATAATCTGTAAATTGTTCCCTTGTCCATATTATTTAGGCAAGAAATTTCACAAACACCAGGTTGTGAGTTTATAATAAACACACATGGGACCATATAAGTGATACATCAATCATTATTATAAAATATATAAATAGTGTAAAGGGTGAATGAATTGGAACACATATGTTACTATAAATCCTTTCAAAAAAACATTGGGATTCAGTCCTGATTTTTTATGGTTATAGTATTATAATTAATTTTACTTGAGAACAATTGGTGCATGAAAAATCATGAGGTGTCATAACCTTTTCACCAACAAATTTATAACTATGAGAAAATTTAATTATTTTCCTCATCATTATTGATCCTGGATAGCCCAAATGGTCATGCTATACAATAATTATATCATGGTTAGTAAACTTCTAGTTTACCATATTTGATTTGATTGTATAAATACTAACATAATATAATCTAGAGGGAATTCTTGTAAGTTTCTATAAAATCACCTTATGTTCATTATTGATGCTTGTTATATAGAGGTATTAACCACATTATTCATCCATGGTCTCAATGTGATATCTATTTTCATAAATATATTTAAATATTGATAAATTTCTTTAATACTAAGAGGAAAAAACATTATTTATTAAAACTAGTATCCCCCCCCCCATTCATTTACACGGGATCTTTTATCTTGTCATTCAAAATGTAACTTTTGTTAATAAAAAAATTCACAACTAAAATATACAAAGATGATATATCTCTATAATGACCAAAAAAATTAGAAATGTAACAAATAATAATGATTTAGAATAATAATTAAATTACTATATCAAATACAAAAGTCAAGTGAGAAAATAAAGATGTGAAGTGTTATTTGATAAATCTTTTCATTCTTCATTTTCTTGATATACTCTGTTAAAGTGAACTATGTTGGACTATCCTCAAATATTGAAATTTTATGTTTTAATCTAGTAACACATTCATAGATTTTTAGAGAACTTTATTTATCATAATCATGTTGTGAATATCTCTATAAATAATATATTATGAAATAAATATATAGATAAGTTATGGGAAAAATAAAATTAATTTGTTCCTATAAACTGTTCTTATAAGGTAATGATCAATTTGAAATTATTGAATTTAGGTAAGATACAAGTGATTAAAAAAGATAATGAACATATGTAACAAGAATTAGTTGTACATATCACACTACTCGATTATTTTAGTATATTAATGTTATATTTTTTTTAAGTAATAAATACAAAAACTTATCAAAAAAATTAGAAAAATGAAATAAAGGTTTGACTATTTGTTTTATCACATGATATTAAATTTGTGTGACAATAGTGGGATTATAAAGTAAATTATATTGAGAATATCTAGTGTATTTTTTGAAGATTTTTATTATTTATATCAGTGTGGATAAAATGAAAATATCTACAAATATTGAAAAAATTTAATATTTGTTCTAATTATAATATATGTTATATCAAATATAATTTAAATTGAAAAAAGTGATATGTAAATACTAAATTATATACATTTTTTATATAAAACTGATAAGTTTCAAAATTTTATGGTTATTAATGAATGGATTACATGAATTAATTTGAAACGTCAATCATTTAAGAGTTATAACATAGGATCTAGTAAGTTTGAAATTGGAAATAGTTAACTTTTTTAATATTACTTTTATAAATTAATAAGGCGCATAAATAATCAAATGCAGTATATTAAACATGGTTATATTATATTGGTATGTTTTTTAATATGTATTAAAACTTTTATTATTGGGAAATAAATCAATAATAGTCAATTTATGAAGTGAATTTTTTGTGCACTTGTATCATAAAAATCCCCCTATAAGGAAACTAATTGAAAAGAAATGATATAAAATGACTGATTATATTTTTATGATTATTTTATCAATGAAATTAAAGTGAAATTGATAGTTTTTAGTGTTTAATATCGAAAATATTTATGAACATTGTACTTTTTTACTTTTGGGGAAGTGACGAAATCAATGTTATCAAAAAAAATGAAGTATATTTTTTGTTAAAGTACTCAATAAACTAATATATTGGTTTCTATGAGAGGAAAGTAATAAAACAAAAAAATTTCATAAGAATTTAAAACATTATAATTAAACTTTAAGTGGGATATTTTTTTAGTTACAGAATCCATTATAATAAAAAATCAAAATATAGGAATGATGCATACTTGTAAAAAATTTAAACATGTTCTATCACTTCTAATAAAACTATCGAGTTTAGTGCTGTCAAAAATAATTATTTTTTATTTCAATGTTGATTAAATTATAACAATAAAAAATATTAAAAAAATATAAGTGGTTTCACTATATATTAAATCACATTTTAATGAAATTTTATAATGTTAATTATCATATTAACCAAATTGAAATTATTTTTTTAGTTAAGTTTCAAGATTTTATATTCATATTTCAGTGTAGTTTAAATAAATAAGTATAAGTTATAAAAAATAATGAACTTAGTTGTGATATTTATAATATAATTAGTTAAAATATAATAAGGTTAAAAATATGAACCTATGGGTAATAAAACATTCTTGTCTATTGATCATGTATGTTGTCCATGAACATCCATTAGAAGAAACCCACTGTAAGGAATTATAAGGAAAACAGTCAGATATATAGATTTATTATATTTTTTGAGATGATTGATTTAATGGAAATTAAGTGAAATTGAAGGATTATAGAATGTGAAAATACAAATTTTAGTGGAATTTTCACATTGATTTGTCTGGGGGAATTGTCAAAATCTCTGATTTGTTGGGCATTCTCTGAAATAGATAAAACCATGACAGTATTTTGTTCACATTATAAGATCATATATTTTTATATAGGTACATATTCTTTTTAAATTTGGTTATAACTCTTTTTTTATCAAAATAAAAGTTCCTAAGGGGTTAAAAAGGTGTCTGGGGTGTCTGGGGATTATTTGGGACCTAGAGCTCCATTTCTTGGTGAAGACAATGAGGCGCATGGTTAGTGCTAACTTTTCCCCTCAACTATGTGGTCCATAAGGGGTATTTCATGGTTTTTTTAACCATGTAATGAGGGAATCATGTCCATGTAGGAATCTATAATATATTTTCATAGGTGAATCACATTATGTGTACACGGTTTGTCAAACCATGCACCTAACCATGTAAGGGGTGGTATCCTTGGACAATGATCATGCATAGGCTGCGCACGGTTTGTCTAACCATGCACCCATCCTATGTGGGGTGTGTACCAAATGATACTTTCAGTGTACAATTAGCACACCATTTTTTCAACCATGTGTACAAACTGTATGCCCCTTAAAAAGTGGGTAAATGGTCTTTTTCCCCTGTTTTCTTTAAATGTAAAACCATCCTTCTTTCTCCGAAATTTTCAAAGAAGACTGAATGAAGGAGAGCTCCCATTATCCTCTTTCTGATATCTGATTCAAGGTTCATTAATCTCGTAGGATCACTCTTGATAAGAGTAGCAATCCTCTTCCTTCTTTTCTCAGTTTATCTCAGCATCTTCGGCATTATCTCTATGCAAGCTTATATGCCCTATTTTTAGTAAGTTTTTTTATTTTTCCATTTTATCACATTCTATCCCAAATAAAAAATTGTTATCGGATGATAATATTTCTACCCATATAAGGTATTTGGTCTAGTTCTTTTCCCTAAAATTTTGGGTGTCTATATCATACAGCCTCATGCCACGCATTAGAATTTCCATGTGATTTTTTTTAAATGTTAAATTAGATTAATATTTTGTTAGAAAATTTAATTGGTTATCCTTATAACATAATATGTGTCTTTGGAGGTTGTCTAACTCAATGTGAATCAACCCCTTAAAGTGCATTATATAAAATGCCTAATAACGTTATGCCTTTTTATGTGGTTAAACTACCTTTTAATGTGTGTTGAGTTGGACATCTTAAATGAAATGGTTTAATTATATCTAATGGAATGGTATGATATCTTTCTTAGTCCCTATACCATTTATATGTAGTTAAACCACCTTATAAGTTTTTGTGTCTTGCCTTTATAATTGAAATGATTAATTGATTTAGAAGAAAGGTGAATAGTAAGACCATGTCACCTAGCCCTGGTTTAATTATGAAGTATGATCATGTCCATTAACATGATTACAGGAACTTGAATAATTATTTCATCATCCTAACCCTCTATAATAGACATGACATTACTTATTACCTATTCTTCATTAATGGACATAAGGTTCCTTATTGTTTAACTAGGATTAATGGACATGATGTTCCCTTATGTTTATTTATACTTAACAGAAATGAAGTTCAATAATGTTTATTATAATTAATGAATATGATGTTCCAAAATGATTATTCCTAATTAAAGGACACGATGTTCCATATTTCTTATTCAAAATAAGTGGACATGACGTTCTATATTGCTTATTTGAAACAAAAGGACATGATGTTCCTTATTGTTTATTTGGGATTTATAGATATTATGGTATTTATTATTTATAAAATAATAAATGTTCAGAGACATTATGGATTAGTCCAAAGAAGGTAGTTTTGAATGGGTAAACTTTGAGGAACCCAAGACAACATGGGTTTTAATTAGTTTGATTACTGATTTTATTATATTACCTACACACTACTTAAGTATATTTTCACAGACTGGATAGTATTAATCACCGTTGTTGGTAACCTACTAATTTTTACTCACACCATGTTTAGGTCGATGATTGGTACTCGGACAGACTTTTTGGATGTACATAGGGATAAAGGGAAGCTCCCAGATATGGATGCATGATTTATAGTACTAGGATGGATTACATGATAATAGTACTGATCTTTGGATCATAATGTTATTTAGATGTTTCTCTTTTTATATATTTGTGTACAACATGTACTATTCATGTCTGTTTCCTGACCCCTTACTCCCTTTTTTTTGTATGGCATCATGATTTCATTATCATTTTGTATATGGTACTTCTCAATAATTAATTTTATTACCTTATTATTATTATTTGAATGATTTACTTCTATTGTATCATTATTATTATGCTTCCATTGATTTATCTATTATTGTACCTTTATGCTTCACTCTGTTAATGATGGTATAATCTCTCCACCATAACATCATAGACCCTCACTACAAGTTTACAGCCTCTAATGTATGGGTATTCATTCTTGAGGCCATGTGTTCAACTAGGTTAGGTCTCTTATGAGTGTACTACGCTTAGAACATCACACACATGATCGGTTTCAGTTTCAAATGTTGAATTCTAAAATTTCAACACATATCACTAATTTTTTGTACTTTTATACATCCAACTCAATTGGAAACTCAAATTCATAATTTTCACAAAATTATAGACATTTTTTATGTTACTTAATTGAAAATATATATATATATATAGATCATAAAAAATACTTACCTGAATGAGAATATATCTTATCTCTGAGGCTATTTTTTATATAGATTCCATGACATGTTTGTCAAAAAGAATAATGGAGATAAATCCAATGTTATCATTTACTAACAATTGAACTAAAAATATAGAAAAATAAATGTTATTTTTAGTATAGATACCCAATACTTTTACACATATTATTGTATGACTTTTAATATAAACATATAATAAACACGACCCAAGGATCCTGAGGCCTAATTTATTTGGAACACTAGGTTCATAATACATCAAAAAAATAGAACATAACATCTTTATTTTTTGCTTCATAATGAGCTCATAAAGATCTTTTGAGCTTCTAAAACTGCATAGGATAACCAAGGGAATACATAAAAGAAATGGGTGATCTAAAAATCCCAGTAAGGGTATAAACATGACATGAAATCATAACATGTGAGTCATATGTATAATATGATATCATAAAAGGTAAGTCTAGTGAATAATCACTAAGTAGCATTATATAAAGAACATGGTATCATAAGATCATTGAAACAGAGGAAATGTGATAGAAATACAAAACATAATATAATCATAAGCCAAGGATAACTTCCAAGACAACATCACATCATGGATAGAGACCCCTATTGGATTTGGTTTACTCCCTAATTCCATGGATAACATCTCATGAGGCAAAATATTTACCCAATGCATTAGAGCACTATTTGGGTGCACCCATCATTACATGTTCATGATTATGTGTGCCACAAAAAGAAATCAATCATAAATCATAAACATTAGAATTATCCATGGAAATAAATGTGTTACATAATTTTTCCTTATATCATAATCAAAGGATATTTCATAAATAATTCATTGAGAAATGAATTAAATGCATTAATTACCCCATCAAAGGAAGATTGAATAAGATAAGTATACATATGAATGATATATATATAGAATTTATAATCATTACATAATATTAAAGAGAGATAGAAAATTATTTAGAGATAAAATTTTCATAACCCATAGAAAAAGGATGGTTCATATAGTTCCCTTACACCCATAAGTAAAACATTTCCAAATATCAAAATATACATTCCATTTAAACCCATTTTTGAAAATACTTAAAACAAAGGGAAATAGAGTTTTTCATTAAAAAAAGTAATATTATAAATAAATTCAAATATAAAATAATGTTTATGGGGGATGTAAAATCCATTAATGTCATATACATTAAATTAAAACATTCCTTATGTCTTTTATAAATAAATTCAACACATTTTGTATAAAATACGTAAAAAGATTATTTTTTTAAACTATTTAAAGAGAGTAAAAAGAGATATATAATATAATTTATAATTAATTTATGTATTTATAAATACATTAATAAAATAATTTTAAGAATATGGACATGGAAGAGAAAGATTTAGAAAATAAATATTTAAAACATTTAAAATGATTTTTTAAAGTAAAGTGTCCCTTACATAAAACCTAAAAAATATTCATTTTTAAAAAATTGTAAGGAAATTAAAATGTGGTAAACAAATTCCATTACAATCCATTTAAGCATAAATTAAAATTTTGTTGAAACACTTATAATAACATGGATAGAGAAGAAAAATATTTGTAAGGGAAACTTTAATAGAGTATTTTTTTAAAGAAAGTATCTTACCTTGAGTCTGACTCATCATATACAATATTTATCTTCATAAATAATAAGATTTAATTAATTATTTACTTTATTAAGAACCATTTTCATGTTTATTATTCATTTTATTTCCATGTTATAATCAATTACATAATCAATTAAGTTCACATTGAATGTTTTGATGATATTCAGCTCATGTGTCCAAAATGACTTCGGTAGGTTGACTTTTGTCAAATAAATAATTATTTAAACATATTCATAATAATAATAATTAAATAATTTTTAATTTAATATATCAATTATAATTTTAAAACCAATCATGAAATATAGTTATGAAAAATTAACTATGTTACAACCATGGAGACAATAGCTCATACGTACATATGAGTAATGTTTCCATAAAAAAACATTGGTGATAAGTTAAAATATAGACATGGAAGTGATGACTAGTGTAACGACCAAAACTTTTATTAATGAAAATTCCTCTTGATCTAATTAAATTTATTATTATGTAAAATGGTTATATAACATATGCACTTCCTTGGTTTTATTTTTTTTGATATTAAAATACCCTTAAGAGTTGTTATTATTGTTAATATAGCTATAGAAGAGTGACCACATGATTAGTATAAATATAGGGCTTTAACAAATCCAATTTACTCAGACAAAGGAACTAATGGACTCATTCAGTATAATCGCTCCATAAAAATCCCATTTTTCGGATCTCGAAAAGGAGGTAGTGTCACTGGGCTTTTCTCTTGACCAATCCCAAGATGAGCTTCAACACGTTAAGCTTGAACGGAACCCCCTACGGGAGAAGTGGAAGTTAATATAGATTATCAACCGAGCAATGTTATCAGAGCCTCCCCAAGATTCTGTCACCATCGCACACCTTACTCTTAGATCTTATACAGGTGTTATAAGTGGTTATATAAAAATACTCAATCACTATTATTGTGTACATTATTTTTTAATAGAATAAAGAATATACACTCATTTTATTATTGTTACTTTGTAAATAGTTTTTAAATAACAGATTGTATTTTTAGTTAATATTCAATTAAGAAATCTATTTTGATGAATTAATTGATTTTTGAATTAAATAATATTTTAAAAAATATTATTACTAAATTAATTTTTATTAAATATAAATTATCATATAATTTTTATGAATACAATTGTAATTTTTATTAAGGTTTGAAAACTATTTTTGTCAAAACCCATGAATTTTCAATAAATTTTGGTTTTTTATTTTAAAAGTAAAAAATTCACATATTTGAAAAATTATTTATATAAAATAAATATTATTTTTGGAATCATGACATCGAAATTATCCAATGGTGAATTTTTCATAATTTTCTGAGACAGTCGAATTTTTGGGTAAAAATTAAATATCGTTTAAATATATAATTTCTTTTATGACATCATAATGACCCAATAGTGATGTAATAAAATACTATAAAAGTCATGTTAGGCCAATATATGTTTTAACTTTAAAATAATTTGATTTTAGATTTCTTTTATTTATTTTAAAAAGCCTTAGTGGACCCTCTAAGACTTATAAAACATTTTAACATTTTAAAATGATTTCCTTGAGAGTGTGGCTCGCCTCCACATAAGAAAGCCTAATATTTTAATAAGTTATTCCATTGTCATTATAAAATAATTTTTTTCACTCCCCTTCAGAAAAATCCATGGGCAAAAACCATGGGTTGGTTTGTGGTTTTGATTAGTTTAATATGTAATGCCCAAAACCTAAATAATAAATAATTCTCTCTCCTTTCCTATATAAACCCACTCAATATCCCATTACTCTTCACTCAAACCATTTGGAGCTTGAACAACCCCTTCACTCCTCTCTCTAGAATCCTCCTGAGGTTCCCCAAGCTCCCAACAAGCCTCTCTCAAGCCTCTCCCAAGCCTCTGGGGTCACATTTCCAAGTAAGGGATTTCATTTTTTTCTCATTTTTGTCTCACTTTTGTCTCACTTACCCTTTTATTTTCAATTGAAAATGTTGGGGTATGATTTATCACCTCCCTCATACTTCCCTCCTTATGTTCTAATGATTATATACTTATTTCTCTTTCATTAATTCCTCTCATGTACACTCGTTACCATGTGTAACGTCCCGGATCCGGGTGCAACTCAACGGTTTCCCCGAACTCAGTTGGTCACATGACCTCAAACGCATTTCCCCAAATGCCAGAGGCTGCCGACTAGAAGCGAGGGCCTAGTTCTGATAGTGGGGAAACTATGCCCTCATTTTTCAAAGTGTAGCACAGCAGAAAAGATAAATAACATACAACAGTGGAAGTAGTAAACAATATACAACTCAATGGACAACTAAAGTAAAAGAGAACCAACAGTCATATGTATATAAAGATGCAGCATGTCACTATTCTATGGAAACATCCAAAACAGGATACACTACAATACAATACAATACAGCTCAAGTACAAGGTACAGTAAAAACGAAACAAAACAGTGCAATAGGAGCTCAGCAGCATCGCAAGCCTAAGCTCGGTCCCATGATCTCCTACTCCACTGCATCAATCATGTACCTGTATAGGGACCCTTGACCCTATCAACACCTACAGCAATATAGTCTGTTTGGTCTGAAGACATGACCCAAATAGGGTGTGATAAATAAATCCCAGTAGGCAACCACCAAAGGCCCGTGCCCAACTGTCATTGAAAATGTGCAACAACAGTGTGAAGTAGTAAATTCAATAAACTAATAAGTACTCAAATGTAACTATCTTTACCAGTTATATTTCCATTTTAACATTCATTTAACAACGCTAAGCCTATTATTTAACTTGGAAGGTATAACATATGAAAATCACCACTATGAACATTCATGATAACACTGTCCTCAGACATAAAAACCGTACCCTCAAGTAATCAGAGTCACAACCCGCAGGTAATTTCCCATAGGCATAACAGATATTTCCCTCAGGCGTACGAAGTGTCACCCTCAGGCACAGAATCTACTGCCCTTAAGCATGAAAGTATTTTCCCTTTGGTTAAATAGAACACTACCCTCAGGCACAAGTAACCGGGCCGAGCCTAACAGATAATCAAGAAATTATATAAAATTCCTCTCAAGGAAATTTAAAGCATGCTGAATTTTACGGTATACTCTCAGGTAACCTGTCCAAACGGCTAAATAGAGGAACGCACCCCCAGGGTGGTCCTGGATCTAAGAAGTGATCTCAAACAACAGTTTATAGTTACATTCAATTACCTATATAGTTCTAGGTATTTAAAACAGCCAAGGCCTCAGCCACACGACACCCCAAACATGGGTTCGTAGCACAAAAGTACACAATTTTAACACCACAGTTGGAAATAAACATCAGACCACCTACCTCGATCATCTTTGATTGGTATATATGAACGACGCCTCCCAAATCGTTTAAGAACGATGAAGATCTAAGGTGAACACAATCTCATTCAAACTTAAATAACTTTACCTTGGGAAAGAATTGGTAATAAAGGCTCTAGGAGAAGGAAGAGCTTACCCGTGCAGTTCCAAGGAGATCGACGGATATGGAATCGGGTTCCTGCTGTGCGGTTGGGAGATCCTCCAAGCTCTAGCTGTCTTTCCTATTCTCCTCCAGTGTTCTAAGATTCCTCTATGAACAGAGGAGTCTACTACCCATTTTAATCGAAAAAAACAAACTACGCGGCGTGTACTCTCAAGTACAC
Source organism: Viscum album (assembly GCA_963277665.1). Taxonomy (NCBI): domain Eukaryota; kingdom Viridiplantae; phylum Streptophyta; class Magnoliopsida; order Santalales; family Viscaceae; genus Viscum; species Viscum album. Next base: position 1,290,346,702 of record OY728130.1, on the reverse strand, counting down.
GGTGTGTACTTTTCTCATTTAACTGTTCCTCATGCGGATACTTTTTCCACCACCGAACTATTCATCTGTCAAAATGAGTACACTGTGTGTATTTCTGAATACACGGAGTGTACTTTTGCTTAGCTGGTGGCTACTCCCACCTCTTTACTATTCACCTGTCGAATGATTACACGGCGTGTAGTCAGTTTTTTCACCTTTCATCACTGACAGGGCTACACGCCCTGTGTACTCATCCCACACAGCCAAAGTACACGGCGTGTGGAAAAGTACACGGTGTGTACCCACAAAATTTGGTATTTTTCCCCATTTTCATTATTTTCTCAAAAATAATTAAGTAAAAAGGAAAAGAAGAAACCTGTATCTCAAGAATAAGAATTGGGTTCTTACAAACTCCCCCCCCCCCCCCCCTTAAAGCAATTCATCCCTGAATTTCCCTTCCAAGGGTGGCGAAGATAAAGCTCAGATTAACTTTGGAGATTGAGCACGTACTTCAGTCTCTCACTCCCAGGTTTCGTCCTGCACTCGGTCATGCTGTCATAGCACCCATATAAGAGGAATTGACCGGCCTTGGAAAACCTTTGTGCTCCTATCAACGATACAAATCAGATTCTCCTCAAAGGACGCATCAATCTGAAGCTCAACCTCTTCAGGTTGAAAGACTTGATATGGGTCTGAATGATAACGGTGTAGCTGAGATACGTGGAAGATGTTGTGCATAGCCCGGTACCTCTGTGGTAACTGTAACCAATAGGCAATCGGCCCGACTCTCTCCAGAATCTCAAACGGCCCCACATACCTTGGTGAAAGTTTACCCTGTCTCCTGATCCGCCTATGTCCCAACCTCAGTGAAACACGAAAGAAAACCTGATCCCTGACCACGAACTCCAAGGGTCGTCTGCGGCGATCAGTATAATATTTCTGACGATACTGTGTGGTGGCCATCCGCTTCTGAATCAACTAGACCTTCTCTGAAGTCTCCTGCACGAGACGTGGTCTCAGAAAAGCTGCCTCACCTGCCTCTAACCAGCACAAAGGTGATTGGCATGGCCTACCATATAAATCCTTGTATGGTGTCATCTCAATAGTTGCCTGAAAACTATTATTATAGGAAAACTCAAACAGGGGTAAATGCTTCTCCCAAGAGCCTCCAAAGTCTAGGATGCATGCGCGCAGTATGTCCTCAAGCACCTGTATCATACGCTCTGACTGGCCATCGGTTTGAGGGTGGTAAGTTGTGCTCAGAAGCACCTGTGTACCCAGTGCCCTCTGAAAACTCTGCCATAAACGAGAAGTAAAGCGGGTGTCCCTATCTGAAATGATAGAACAAGGGACCCCATGAAGATGCATTATCTCTCGGATATACAACTTCTCGAGCTCCTCAACAACAAAGTTCTCCTTGATCAGCAAAAAGTGAGCTACCTTTGTGAGTCTGTCCACAACAACCCACACGGCATCATTGCCTCGAGGTGACCTCAGAAATCTGGTCACGAAGTCCATCACGACATCATCCCATTTACATTCTGGAATGGGTAATTGTTATAATAGTCCAGCTGGCCTCTGATGCTCTGTCTTCACCTACTGATAGTTGGAACATCTCGCAACAAAACCAGACACTTCCCGTTTCATACCCGGTCACTAATACTGACGTCCCAAGTCAAGGTACATCTTGGTAACTCTGAGATGTACTGCCCAAACTGAAACATAAAACTCCCGCATCAGCTCCTCACTTATATCCCCTAGAACCCACACTCTTCTATGGAAATGCAGTACCTCATCATCGCTTATTGTCCATCTAGGAGGTGGTTCCTCACTTGCCACCAACTCCAGTAGAACTAGGCCTTCTGAAACTGATAGTTGTCTCATCCTCACTCTATCCAGGAGGGTAGAAGTCATAGCTAAGGAAGAAATATAGGTCTGGCCATGACTGTCATGCAACTCCAAATGCATCTCAGAGAACAAAGCCATAAGTTGTCACTCATCACTGTCCTCATGAACTGTCTGTGTCTGAGTCTTCCTGCTCAGTGCATCAGCAACTTCATTACCCTTACCAGGTGTATAGGCAAGCTCAAAGTCGAAGGACTGAAGGTATTCAACCCACCTTCATTGTCTCAAATCCAGGTCACGCTGGGTAAAGATATACTTGAGACTTTTGTGGTCTGTGTAAACCACAAAATTCTCTCCCAATAGATAATGTCTCCAACAGTGCAATGCATGAACAACCGCAGCCAACTCGAGATCATGTGTCGGGTAATTCCTCTCATGTGGCCCCAACTGCCGAGACCCATACGCAACTAATCGATCGCATTTCATCAGCATAACTCTCATCCCAATACCTGATAGATCACAGTAAAATGTACAGCTCTTACTTGCTCTGGAAGTATTAGGACTAGTGCTGATGTCAACCTTCCCTTTAGCTCCTGAAAGGATGTCTCACAAGCTTATGACCAAAAAAAATTCATACCCTTCTTATTCAAACCCATCAACAGCACTGCTAAGCGAGAGAAGTCCTGTATAAAGCGCATGTAGTAACCAGACAGCCCCAAGAAACTCTGTATCTCAAACACGTTCTTAGGCTGCTCCCAAGACACTACTGCTCTCACCTTCTCTAGGTCTACTGCAACTCCTTCCTATGAAATGATATGACCCAGGAAGTGTATCTGGTCCATCCAAAAGTGTCACTTTGAGAGCTTAGCATATAGTCGATGCTCTCTCAGTGTACTCAGTACAATCTCAATATGGGTTTCATGGTCGTGTCAAGAGTGAGAGTACACCAAGATATCGTCCATGAAGACTACCACAAAGGAATCCAGATAAGGGTGGAACATGCGATTCATCAAATCCATGAAAACTGCTAGCGCATTCATGAGTCCAAACGGTATAACCAAGTACTTTTATAGACCATATCTTCTCCGAAAAGCTGTAAGCGGTATATCCGATGGTCTAACGTGTAATTGATGATATATGGATCTCAAGTCAATCTTTGAGAACACACGTACTACTTGAAGTTGATCAAAAAGATCATCAATCCTCAGCAAGGGATATCGGTTCTTAACCGTCAACTAGTTCAGCTTTCAATAATCCACACAAAGTCTAAGGGTACCATCCGTCTTCTTCGCAAAAAGGACAGAAGAACCCCAAGGAGAAGTACCGGGTCGGATGAAACCCTTTTCCTATAACTCCTCTAACTATCTCTTGAGCTCCTTCAACTCTGGTGTAGCCATTATATAAAGAGGAATGGACACTGGTTCCGCTCCTCGCACAATATCAATAGAGAAATCCACCTATCGCTCTGGAGGTAGACCTGAAAAGTCATCTAGGAAGACATCTCTGAAACAATCAACTACTGGAGGGAAATCCTTCTAACAAGTCCCCTGATCATCCAGATATAAACTCGCAATCTGGGCTGTCACACCACCTTTCCCATGATGCTCAGGTTCAGATCGACTTGCCCGGACATTCCATTCACCTTTGTATAGAAACTCTCCGCCCTCTAGTGACGTGGAACTCACCCTAAAATGATAGAAATCTACAAGGGCCCGAAAGGGTACCAACCAGTCCATCCTGAGAATCACATCATAAACTGTCATCTCTAAGACATAGAGGTCCCATAGAAAGTGACACCCACCAACCTCTAGGGGCAATCCATGCACTGACACACACCAGCTGTTCTAGTCCCCAACGGAGTGTCTAGATTTATAACATCAAAGGATGAATAAACACAGAGCCCAAGGCTCTCCACAACGGGCACAGATAAAAAGATATGTGTAGTACCCGTATCGAAAAGTACTGAAGACAAAACAGAAGCAACTAGAATAGTACCTCTGATAGTGGAAGGTCTGGGATCCTGCTCCTGTTGGGTTTTTTGCACTTCATATGCCTGCCCAGTATTGTGGCCCTGTGACACAGCCTGGATACCCTGAGCTGTCCTGCCCTGCTTCCTTTGAGATCCTGGTGTCTGGCTACCACGTCCATGACCACCACCTCTGCATGTACGTCCTGATGCATCCTAGTTTCCTGACTAGTAAGAAGCTGCTGGTCCTGATCCTGCATGCAGAGTCTGCACAGAACCCCTCTCACTATCCACTGGTAGAAATTCCCTGCAAAAGCGCTACAGATGACTCATCTTGCCACAAGCTCGGCACTCCACCGGGTCTCGATGAAACTGAGGTCTCTTGTGCCTCTCTCTACCACACTGGTAGCAAATAACCTGGCCACCTGAAGTATTCTTCTGACTAGTACTACCTTCGTGAGATAAATCCATCTGCCTCTTCCTCTTACCGGTAGAAATAGTACCAGAAACTGGTGATGAACCGCCCTGGACCAAATCACTAGCTTCCTACAGGATCCGTTCAGTAATCAGTGCCTGGTTTATAATAGCATGCACTGTAGGCAACCTGAATATATTCACCAGTGCTCGGATGTCATACCAAAGACCATCCTCAAATCATTTGGCCCTCAAAGTCTCATCACCCACCAGAACGGGTTCAAAACACTGAAGCTTGGTGAAGCGAGCAGAATAATCCATCACTGACATGGCGCCTTGCTACAGATTCATGAACTCTCGAGCTCGTTCTGCCCTCAGCGTCTCTGGAAAGAAGAAGTCATAGAAAGCTACCTGAAAATCTTCCCATGTCATGTCGCGGTGATGCTCAGACTGGGTGGTAACATTCCACCACCTCTTGGAGGAATCACACAGCATATAAGTTGCGAGCTTGACCCTCCGCCCTGGAGGCATCTCAAGATGCTCGAAAATAGTCTACACTGAATCCAACCATGACTCTGCAGCCTATGGTCCACCATCCCCTGAAAACGTAGGTAGATGTTGCTGCTGGAATATACACATCAACTCTACCATAGATGTGGCGGCCTTTGGTGTTCCCTGAAAGTTCTGCATGAACCGCATGAAGCCTTCACGGAACTACACCTCTGCGGCTACGTCCGGTATAATGGCTGGCGCCGCACCTGGCACTGCTGGAGGATCAACTGGTAGCCCATGGCCAACCATGTCAGGAGTATAATCATCATCTCTCTCTTGGAGAACAACCGGTGGTCGTCTCAGCGACATGACTCTACAAGGTCAAACGCATGCCTTAGATCAAGATTTATCAAAGACTGAAAACAGGGAGTGTAATAAGGGAACAAGGAAAAGAAAACTGTCAAGTTTTAAAAAACAAGACTACATGGCGTGTATAATAACTACATGGCATGTTTCCTCAAGTCTTCCATATGGGCGTGTACTCTGCCCAAACTGGTCATGTAACACCCCAAAAAACACGGCGTGTTGTCCATAAACACGGCATGTACTTTAATTTTCCTCCCTGCCTGAGTCCCTCTATACGGCTTAGCCACATGGATCTCCTTTAAACAAAACTACATGGCACGTCCCAGAGGTACACGGCGTATACGGTTTAATTTTTCCAACTGCCCATGTTGTTAGTGACATGGCTGACCACTCGGCTGACATTACATGGCGTGTTACACCCACACACGGTGTGTACACAACTCCGTCTTCCCAGCCACACAGCCAAGTCCACACGGTCTTTCCCCAGTCAAGACTACACAGCGTGTCCCAAAGGTACACAGCATATTCAATAAGAGGTAACACCAAACCGTGTTTGTTAGCTACATGGCTGGGTCCCCATGTCACACTGCACGGCGTGTTCATCATTGACAAGGCGTGTATGTCTTAATGTTTCCTTCGTATGTGTTGTTAGTTACACGGGCAAACATCGGGTCAACACTACACGGCGTGTACAACTGGTACATGGTGTATTTTTCCCAATACATTTTCTACCTCGTGTCCTTGTCCAAATGGTCTATGACATGGGAAGATACTACACGGCGCGTACTGAGGGTACACGGCATGTAAAAAAATGTTTTCATTTCTTCCCGAATAGAAGAATACATGGAGTGTAGTCAAAACTACACAGCGTGTATTCTGTGTTTTTCTAGACAGCAAGCCTTAGAAATTACTCCGAAACCCAGAAACACTGAAGACAACACCTAAGTGCCAAATTCCAATCCATGAGGGCCCATACTCCCCACGAATCAAAGTTTGGCATCTTATGATTGTTATAAAAAGATAAACAGTTGATAATCCACCAAATTTCGGTCAACGAGGGCCCATAATCCGCAAGAACCAAAGTTTGTCATTCAATTTATCAGCCCCCCACAAAATACCCTATGAAATAGCAGGTTTTTATCAAAGCAGCTATCACAACAGCATGCTTTTCTAGAACAACAACTATCACAACAACATGCAATTTCTAATGCACCTACATGGCATGGAACTATGCATGGCATGTGATTTCTAGCATGTTCCTAAATGATGCATGAGATGGAATACCCTCATCTCATCGAGTTTAAACTAAATAGAACCCAATATAAATATATAAATAGCACACCACACGTGCGTCACCCAACAGTGAAAATCAAATCAACTGTAAAATTGAAAAATCAGAAAAAAATTCAATAACCAAGGTAGACTGGATTTTCCCTGTACATGGGTTAGCTACGCCCGGGCACAGCTTATTACCAACTAACATTTCCGTCTTATCCCTAACTAAGGCTCTAAATAGTAATTCAAAGAAAATAACTTCCTCTGATACCACTTTGTAACGTCCTGGATCCGGGTGCCATTCAACGGGTGCCCCGAACCCGGTCGGTCACATGACCTCAAGCGCATTTCCCCAAATGCCAGAGGCTTCCGACTAGCAGGTAGGTCCTAGTTCTGATAGTGGGGAAACTATGCCCTCATTTTTTAAAGTGTAGCGCAGTGGAAAAGATAAATAACATACAACAACGGAAGTAGTAAACAATATACAACTGAATGGACAACTGAAGTAAAAGAGAACCAACAGTCATATGTATATAAAGATGCAGCATGTCACTAGTCTATGAAAACATCCAGAATAGGATACACTGCAATACAATACAATACAGCTCAAGTACAAGGTATAGCAAAAACGAAACAAAATAGTGCAACAGGAGCTCAGCAGCATCGCAAGCCTAAGCTCGGTCCCATGCTCTCCTACACCTCTGCATCAATCATGTACCTGTATAGGGACCCCTTCCCCTATAGACACCTGCAGCAATATATTCTTTTTGGGCCGAAGACATGACCTAAACAGGGTGTGAGAAATAAATCCCAGTAGGCAACCACCAAAGGCCCGTGCCCAACTGTCAGTGAAAATGTGCAACAACAGTGTGCAGTAGTAAATGCAATAAACTAAGCAGTACTCAAAAGTAACTATCTTTACCAGTTATATTTCCATTTTAATATTCATTTAACAATTCCAATATTTTTCTTTAACTTGGCAGGTATAACATATGAAAATTACTACGGTGAAAATTCATGATAACAGTGTCCTCAGACATACAAACCTTACCCTCAGGTAATCAGAGTCGCAACCCATAGGTAATTACCCACAGGCATAACAAATATTTCCCTTAGGTGTACGAAGTGTCTCCCTCAGGCACAGAATCTACTGTCCTCAGGCATGAAAGGAGTTTCCCTAAGGCTAAATAGAACACTACCCCAAGCTAAATAGAACACTGCCCTCAGCCGAAATAGAACACTACCCTCAGGCGTAAGTAACCAGGCTGAGCCCAACAGATAAGCAAGTAATTATATAAAATTACTCTCAAGGCAATTTAAATCATGCTTAATTTTATGGTATACCCTTGGGTAACCTGGCCAAATGGCTAAACAGAGGAACACACCCCCGGGGTGGTCCTAGATCCAAGTAGTGATCCCAAACAATAGTTTATAGTTACATTCAATTACATATACAGTTCTAGGTATTTAAAACATCCAAGGCCTCAGCCACACGACACCCCAAACATGGGTTTTTAGCACAACAATACACAATTTCAACACTATAGTTGGAAATAAACATCAGACCACCTACCTCGATCATCTCTGATCGGTATACGTGAACGAAGCCTCTAGAATAGTCCAAGAACGATGAAGATATGAGGTGAACACAATCCCGTTCAAACTTAAATAACTTTTCCTCAAGAAAGAATTTGTAAGAAAAGCTCTAGAGAAGTAAGATCTTACCCGTGCGGTTCCAAGGAGATCGATGAATATGGAATCGGGTTCCCAGTGTGCGGTCGGGAGATCCTCCAAGCTCCGACCATCTTTCCCATTATCCTCTGGCGTTCTAAGATTCCTCTGTGAACATAGGAGGCTACTTCCCATTTTAAGAGAAAAAAACAAACTATACGGCGTGTACTCTCAAGTACACAGCGTGTACTTTTCTCATTTAATTGTTCCTCAAGCGGCTACTTTTTCCACCACTGAACTGTTCATCTGTCGATATAAGTACACGGCATGTATTTTCGAATACACGGGGTGTACTGTCGCACAGTTAGGGGCTACTCCCACTACCTTACTATTCACCTACCGACTGACTACATGGCGTGCAAATACCCACTACACGGTGTGTAGTCAGTTTTTACACCTTTCATCGCCGACAGGGATACATGCCCTGTGTACTCATCCCACATGGCCAAAGTACATGGTGTGTGGAAAATTACATGGTGTGTACCCACAAAATTTGGGATTTTTCCCCATTTTCCTTATTTTTTCAAAAACACTTAAGGAAAAAGGAAAAGAAGAAACTCGTACCTCAAGAATAAGAACTGGGTTCTTACACCATGCCTAAATTCTGTAAGAAATTTATCTCTCCTCATTTACATTCAAACAATTATTTTATATTATGCCACTAAATTTCATTACATATGTTGGTATATTATGTTCCATGAACCCATTACTATCCATTTCATGTATAAATGATGAAATACCCCTTACCCATTTTATGATTTCTATTTGACGTCGTTATGTTGCCAAAGTTACACCAAAATTTCCTGCCAAAATCATCGTGTAAGTGAATGAGATACCCATTTCTCTATCAAGGGTATTCACATTTATGCACATGTACTTGTTGATTGAGTACTTACATTTATGTAATTCACGTATCTTATTCATGGAATAAATTATTATGTTTAATGAATCCATGTTGTATGATTATGTGGCACACTTATGCATTAAATGAAATGATTAAAGAGGGGTGCACCGTGATAGAGCTCCAATGCATTGGGTAAAGATTAGTATCATGATATGTCATGTTCAATGAGGGTTTACTCATGATAATTCAAGTGAAATGATGGTTTACTCATGCTAATTCAAGTTCAATGAGGGTTTACTCATGCTAATTCAAGCTCAATGAGGGTTTACTCATGCTTCATATGCAATGAGCCTTGGATCATGATAATATCATGTTAAATGTTGTTGCCACATTTCCATGTTATGATAACCATGCTATATCATGCCTTCATGTTCATGTTTCTCGTATGCTCCATTGATATGTCTATTACCTAAAATGTTCTATATTCTCCATTTTATTCCTTGTTTACTCCCTTACTAGGCTTTATACCTCACCCTTTTCTTATGCATGTCCTCAGGTTATCCCATGGAATGCTAAGTACGAAGGAATGTGTGTGGTCATGTAAAAGAAGTTTTCAATAAAGATGTGTATTTAATGTTTTAAGTTGTTATTTAATGTTCCTAATCCCAAAAGACACTAGACCTATCGATCTTCTATGTTGTATCAAGTGAATATTTTATGTAATAAATTATGTTTAAGTGTGAAATAAAGAGCAGGGTTGTTATAGTCGGTATCATAGGATATGTTTAGTTATTTTCTGGATTAGGATTAAAAAACCCTAGTGAAAGCCTTAGGGATAAGACTAAGTATAATAAAAACATCCCTAAATTTTTGTGAGTATTGAGTAAGTGGTTTAACAATAAAATACATCCCTATCTAGATACGAGTAGGTATAGGAGGCTCTGGCATTGATGTATTTAGGGGTAAAACCTGAAAACACTGCTTTGAGCTAGAATCGAATGGGAAATGGTGCATGAAAATGGGTCTTGCTGAACTCTTGGTTAAAACACTCCCAGGGGATATGCTTTAGTAAATTCATAATCTTAGTATGAACCATTATTAAGGGAATTAAAAAAAATTCCCCTAAGAATATATGTTGGGATGTAGATCATGGATAACATAGATAAGTTAAGGAAATAAATGTAATTTATAAGTTATCCCTTTTTTCATTAGATTCCCCTTTATGTGTTAACCCTAACTTTCCTTTTATTCCATACAATGGCCGGTAATAGGAGGACTCGGGCTAACAACCAATTTGATGACTGTTTGAATGAGATGCCCAATCTGATGGGAGAGGGAATCGCAAACTTTGTCACAATAATCTCTCAGTTAACTCAATTTTTGAATAAAAACATGAGTCAAGAGGAATGTTCAACCCCCCCCCCCTCCCAATAAAGAAAAATCCATAATTGAGAGCTTCATGAGACAAAGGCCTTCTACTTTTAATGGATCATTTGATCCCTCAATCATCGAACAATGGATCAACTCCATTGAGAATATCTTCTCCATCCTTCAATGTTTTAAACAAGAGAATTTACTTCTAGATTCTTATCATATGGAGGGTGAAGTTGATCAATGGTGTACATTGATCAAAAATATGAATCCTAAGCATGAGATCTAGGTGTTGGAATGGAAGGATTTTTGGAAAATGTTTTTCGATAAATATTTTCCTCACACCCTCTGACTTAAGATGGAAATGGAATTCCTTACCCTCAAGAAAAAAGATGATAAATACATCAGAGCGTACAAGGAAAACTTTACAAGGATTGCACGATATGCCTATGGCTTTGTCGTTACCCATTAATGAAAGGTTGAATACTTCTTTGGTAGGATAAAACCTAGCCTACATAGATACCTAGAGATCCGTGGCTTTGAGAGCTATGAGGAAATTATCTGATATGCCCTCAAGGTTGAAATGGATATCGGCGAATCTCATGGGTATCATGGGGATAAGAAGCGTAAGGTGGACTTTAATTCTGGGAGTCTGATGGATAAATCCAATAATGCTAAGAAAATACAACACCCCACTTTCCAAAGGTGTGGAAAGAAGCACCCCGGAAATTTCCTGAAGGGGATGAGGAAATGCTTTAGGTGTGGAAGAGAAGGGCACCTAGCCATTAACTACTGATAAGAAAAACCCGCAGCTATGACAGAGGAGATAAATGCTCTGTTAGACCCTCAACGCATTTTTTATTGCTTCAACTGCAAAGAACCAGGGAACTTTGCAAACTAGTTCCCTAAGCCAAGGGTTTTTGAATGAAACCAACAACCTCCAAGGCATCAAAGGTGATATTTTTCCATCACTATCTCCAAAGTGAACCCTGATAGTGAATTGGTGATAGGTACGCTAGTTATTCAATCAATAATAGTGAACATAATTTTTTATTATAGTTCTACGCATTATTTTATATCCCTAAAGTTTAGTAGAAAAATCCCAACACCACCACAAACCATGGAATTAAATATGCCAATGATAATTTAAAATGAGGAAATCATTGTATCCTATGAATATAACTCCTCCCCTATCATAATTTTTGTATTTAACTTCTTGGTGAACCTCGTCATACTCCCTCTGGTATAATTTTATGCAATTCTTGGTATGGATTGGCTTTCCTTATATAGAGCCAACATAAATTTCTGTGAGAGGGAAATCACTCTCCATATGATGAATCGACCCTCGATTCTGTACAAGTGCAAGGAGGAGGATGAATCTACTTTAGCACCATCATCTCAAGCATAGATATTACTTCCCTATGAGCATGCGTATCTTACTCAGATGATTGATTCTAATTAATCAACCATCCTTGGATACATTCCTATTCTGAGGGAATTTGTTGAAGTTTTTCCCAAGAAATTTCTTGGTCTTCCTCCTATAAGAGATGTTGAATTCCCAATTGATATTATACCTGGGGCCTTTCCAATATCCAAGACTCCATATAGAATGGATGTTGTGGAGATTAAGGAGATGAAGAAACAATTACAGGAGAATCTAGATAATGGGTTTATATGCCCAAGTGATTCAAAATGGGGTGAACCAGTCCTCTTTGTTAAGAAGATGGATGGGTCAATACGCCTTTGCATTGATTATCATAAGCTCAAAAAAATCATGATAAAGAACAAGTATCCTCTGACCTGAATTGAGGAATTGTTTGATTAGCTATGTGGAGTACAATACTTATCCAAGGTGGATCTGCAGTCAGGATATTACCAAGAAAGGGTGAAGAAGGAGGATATCCCCAAGACTACTTTTCGTACAAGATATAGGCACTATGAATTCATTGTAATGCCTTTCAGACTCACTAATTCTCCAACAATCTTCATAGACTTGATTAATAGAGTCTTTAGAGATTACCTCAAAAAAAATTGGTAGTCTTTAGAGATGATATTTTAATATACTCCAAAACCAACAAGGATCATGAGGATCATCTAAGTATTGTATTAAAGACCTTGAGAATTGAGAAGATCTATAAAAAATACAGAAAGTGTGAGTTCTGGTTGAAGGAGGTCTCATTATTGGGCCATATCATCACAAACAATGGGATGTCTATGGATCCCTCCAAGACACTTGAAATTGAGGGATGGTTGAATCCAACATTAGTAACAGATATCCGTATATTTTTGGGGTTAACTAGATATTTTCACCGATTTGTGGGAAATTTCTCACAATTGTCCAACCCTCTTACCAAGCTAACTCGGATGGGAGTAAAGTTTTCTTGGAGTGATGAATGAAAAGATAGATTTAAGGAGTTTAAAAGGAGTCTCATCACTTCACTCGTACTCACACTACCCATAAGTGGAGAACTTTTGTGGTATTCATTGATGCTTCGAAGAAGGGAATGGGCTATGTGTTGATGCAAAATGACAAAGTCATTACATATGCTTCAAGACAATTGAAAGTTCATGAGTAAAACTATCCAAGACATGATCTGGAGTTGGCTGAAGTAATCTTCAATTTAAAAATTTGGAGACATTACCTCTTTGGGTATAAGTGTGAAATATATACAGATCACAAAAGCCTCAAGTATATATTCACACAGAAAGAGTTGAACATGCTCCAATGAAGATGGTCATATCTGATCAAAGACTATGAATACTCAATCCATTACCACCCTGGGAAAGAAAACAAGGTGGAGGATTCTCTAAGTATAAAGGACCTAGTGAATCTATCATTGATGAGAATTTAAAAGGATCCAATCTTCTTATATTTGATAAAGATGGACATGGGAATCATAAAGAAGGGAACATCATCAATCCTTTCACAAATGATTACTCAACCGTATCTTTTGGAAAGGTTAAAGTATGATAAAAAGGATGATGTGGGAATTCATAAGAAAGTGGAAACTATCAAAAAAGGGAAATCCTTAGAGTTCAATGTTAATGAAGAAGGAATTTTGAGATTTGGGACAAGACTATGTGTTCCATCAAATATGGAGTTAAAGAATGAAATTTTGGATGATGCACATAGTTCGAATTTCTCCATTTACCTAGAAAAAATAAAGATGTATTGAGATATCGGAGAGAATTATTGGTGGGATAACATGAAGAAAGAGATCGCTAAGTATATATCAAATTTCTTGGTATGTCAGTAAGTGAAGGCTAATAGGTAGAAGTCTGAGGGAATGATGCAACCATTACCCATACTAGTATGGAAATGGGAGAACATCACCATAGACTTTGTTACCAGGCTTCTGAAGACATCTAAAGGAAACAATTCTATTTGGGATATTTTGGATTGTCTTATAAAGACTGCACACTTCATTGCAATTCGAGAGGATTTCTCATTAGATAAACTGGAATAGATATATATCAAAGAAGTGGTAAGGCTGTATAGAGTACCACTATCTATTGTATTTGATTGAGATCCAAGATTCACCTCTATGTTCTGGAAGATTCTCCAACATTATCTGAATACCAAGCTTAACTTCAGTATAGCTTATCATCCTCAAACCTATGGCCAATCTGAGTGGACTATCCAAACACTTGAGGACATTTTGAGATAATTCTCAATAGGCTTCAAAGGAGGATGGGATAAACATCTTCCTCAAGTTGATTTCTCTTACAATAATAGTTTCCACTCAAGCATCCAAATGGATCCTTATGAAGCCCTTTATGGGAAGAGGTGTAGAACACCAGTGTTTTGGGATGAAGTTGGGGAGAAAAAACTCCTAGGTCTATAAATGGTCAAAGAAATGGTGGAGAAGGTTAAGACCATCCAGCAACTCATTAAAGCTGCTCAGAGTCGACAAAAGAGCTATGATGATAATCATCGACCAGACCTAGAGTTTGATATCAGAGACATGGTATTCCTCCACATATCATTGTGGAAGATAGTTAATAGGTTTTTGAATAAGGGAAAGCTTAGTCCAAGGTACATCCGCCCTTTTGAGATCCTTGATTACATTGGAGCAGTGGCCTATCGACTAGAACTCCCAACAAACCTATCTCAAGTACATGATGTTTTCCATGTATCAATATTGAGGAAGTTCATACCTAACCCATCACATGTACTCAATCTAGAGGTGGTATCATTGGAAAATGACCTCTCCTATGAAGAAAATATGGTGAAAATCTTATATCATAGGGAAACATTTCTATGAAATAAGAAAATTCCCCTTGTCAAGGTGTTGTGGCGAAACCACATGTTTGAAGAAGCAATGTAGGAATAGGAGGAAGTGAAGAAACAGAGTTACCCTCATCTGTTTTAGTGTGGGAAAAGTAAATTTCGGTGGTAAAATGTCTTAAGGGGGATTTTAATGAGCTAAACTTTTATTAATGAAAATTCCTCTAGATCTAATTAAATGTATTATTATGTAAAATGGTTATATAACATATGCACTTCCTTGGTTTTATGTTTTTGGATTTTAAAATATTTTTAAGCTTTGTTACGGTTTCTAATATAGTCGTTGAACAGTGACCACATGATTAGTATAAATATAGGGATTTAACAAATCCAATTTACTCAGACAAAGGAAGCGATGGACTCATCCTGTAGAATTTCTCCATATAAAGCCCATTTTTCAGATCTCAAGAAGATGGTAGAGTCACTGGGCTTCACTCTTGACCAATCCCAATCTGACCTTCAACACATTAAGCTCGAACGGAATCGTCTACGGGAGAAGTGGAAGTTAATAGAGATTACCACCCGAGCGATGTTATCTGAGCCTCCCCAAAATTCTATCACAATCACACACCTTATCCTTAGGTCTTATGTGTGTGTTATAAGGGGTTATGTAAAAATACCCTAGAAATATGATTATGTGCATTATTTTTGTATAGAATAAAGAATATACACTTTTTTTATTATTGTTACTTTGTAAATAGTTTTTAAAGCAAAAGGAGTATTTTTAGTTAATATTCAATTAAGAAATCTATTTTTTTGAATTAATGGATTTTTAAATTACATAATATTTTAATAAAATATTACTACTAAATTATTTTTTATTAAATATAAATGATCATATAATTTTTATGAATACAATTTTAATTTTTATTAAGGTTTGAAAGTTGTTTTTTCAAAACCCATGAATTTTTTATAAACGTAGGTTTTTATTTTAAAATTAAAAATTCACATATTTATAAAATTATTTATATAAAATGAATATTATTTTTGGATTTAGGATGTCGAAATTATCCAATGGTGAATTTTTCATAATTTTCTGAGACATTCAAATTTTTGGGTAAAAATTAAATATTGTTTAAATATAAAATGTGTTTTATGACATCATAATGACCCAATAGTGATGTAATAAAATACTATAGAAGGGATTTTCGGCCAATATATGTTTTATATTTAAAATAATATGATTTTATATTTGTTTTATTTATTTTACAAATCCTTAGTGGACCCTCCAAGACTTATAAAACATTTTAACATTTTAAAATAATTTCCTTGAGAGTGTGACTCACCTCCACATAAGAAAGCTTAATATTATAATAATTTCGGCCATTGGTCTTATAAAATAATGTTTTTAACTCCCATTTGGAAAAAAACATGGTCAAAAACCATGGTATGGTTCGTGGTTTTGATTAGTTTAATGTGTAGTGCCCAAAATCTAAATAATAAAGAATTCTCTCTCTTTTCCTACATAAACCCACTCAATCTCCCATTACTCTTCAATCAAACCATTTGTAGCTCGACCAACCCCTTACCTACTCTATCTATAATCCACCTAATGCACTCAAATCTCCTGAGAATCCACTCTCAAGCCTCTACCAAGCCTTTGGGATCACACTTCCAAGTAAGGGATTTCATCCTTTCTCATTTTTGTCTCAATTTATTTATGTTGTTATACCCTTTTATTTTCAATTAAACTATGATTTCTCACCTCCCCCATACTTCCCTACTTATTTTTTAATTATTATATTCCTCTTTATCTCTTATTAATGCCCCCCATTTACACATGTTACCATGCCAAAATTCCGTAAGGAATTTCTCTCTCCTCATTTACATTCAATCAATTATTTTATATTATGCATCTAATTTCATTACATATGTTGGGATATTATGTTACATGACCCCATTATTACCCATTTCATGTATAAATTATTAGATACCCCTTTATCTCTCATCAATCCATTTTATGATTTCTATTTGACGTCGTTATGCTTCCAAAGTTACACCAAAATTTCCATGCCAAAATCATCATGTAAGTGAATGCCATACCCATTTCTCTATCAAGTATATTCACCTTTATGCACATGTACATGTTGATTGAGGAATTAAATTTATGTATTCCACATATCTTATACATGGAATAAATTATGATGTTTAATAAATCCATGTTGTATGATCTATGTGGCATACCTATGCATGAAATGAAATGATTAAGGAAGGGTGTGCCCTGATAGTGCTCCAATGCATTGGGTAAAGATTATTATCATGATATGTCAAGTGAAATGAGGGTTTACTCATGATTTTTCAAGTTCAATGAGGGTTTACTCGTGCTAATTCAAGTGAAATTAGGGTTTACTCTTTCTCCATGTGCAATGAGCCTTGGCTCATGCTAATATCATGTTAAATGTTGTTGCCACATTTCAATGTTATGATAATCATGATATATAATTCATTCATGTTAATGTTTCTCTTATGATCCATTGATATTTCTATTGCCTAACATGTACTGTATTCTTCATGTTATGCCTTTTTTACTACCTTATTGGGCTTTATAGCTCACTTTTTTCTTATGCATGTCCTCAGGTTATCTCATGCAATGCTAAGTACAAAGGAATGTGTGTGGTCATGTAAAATAAGTTTTCAATAAAGATTTTTATTTCATGTTTTAAGTTGTTATATAATGTTCTTAAGCCTCAAAGACACTAGACCTATCGATCTTCTATGTTGTATCAAGTGAATATTTTATGTAATAAATTATGTTTAAGTGTGAAATAAAGAGAAAGGTTGTTATAACTAGCATCCAAGGCCAAATATAGAGTGATAGATAACATGGTCATAAAGTTAATGGATACAAGGCCATAAATTTTTAATGGGTGAAAAGACCATTTATTCATTAGTTTTGAAGGTAATAGGATATATTTTTTTAAGATCCTTTTCTAAGAGTTGGGGAATTCCTTTACCATCTAGACTAAGAACATGAGGAATTATACTTACTTGATAATTATAATTTCATACTTTAATAAATTTCCACCACAATCCCATATTTTTCTCCTAGATATGATCATTCAAGATGAATTTTATTAATACCTTGAGTGCTAAAATAATCTTCTAATAAATCACATAATCCATAAAAGAAAATCAAGGTATTCTTACTATCTTAAATAAAACCAAAATGGTTATCACAATATAAGATAATACTCAATATTAATAAACCTTCATATGAAGAAATAATATATTAATCTCCAAATTTCAACATTAAAACCAAAGGTTTAAAATAGGTCATTCATTATATAAATAACCCTATATCCCAAATAACCCTAATAAAGTCAACATTAAAGAATGTTTAAACCTCAAAGTTTATCACATACCCTTCATCTTAAATGTAATAGAACTCTTCCCAAATAATTCTTTATGTTAAACCTAATGGTTATATATACCTCAACCCAACAAAACGTCTCATGAAATGTCATTAATAACTAAAAAATCATAAAAATTAAAAAATGTTTGATCCTATATTATGTTTCCCAAAACAAACTTAATATTTATCCATCAAAGCATTTAAGTAAAAACAACTTCATACTAACTAGATTATCAAATAGGCCAGTGGTAGACTTTGCACCCTTTTCACCCTTCAGTTGTGGGTTCAAGCCTCACGGTCTTGCCGGAAGTGATGGGTTATTACCCAGTGTGTGGGTTGTAATTTTTCTAAAACTAAATTAATATAATTCCTATAGCATTCCCAAAAATATTATGAATATCCAAAAAAATAATATTAATTATCAAATCATTTTTTAACCACTATGGTTTTCTATACAGGTTATTTTTTCCACAAAATCAAATAATATTAATTGACTATTATTACCTTAACATCAAATATAAGATAAAACCTAAAGGTTACCAATACCTTTAAACTTATTTCCACAAAATATAAAGGAATTATCATTCAAATAATTTTTGTTTTACTAAAACTCATACTAAACTCAAGGTTTATATTACCATAAATGTCTCCTAAAGTACTCTCAATCATATTAGACTTCCATAACTTAAAACATAAAAAGGGGTATTTATGCCTTTAAACTTATGATCAACTTTAGACTTATCAACCCAAGACACTTTAGATCTATCCCATATAGATATGCAATATCCCCCATGAAAATTTGAATTAGCCTAAGAATATCCCCCATGATTGCCAAACTTGATGTGCAGTAAGGGAATAATCACTGTGAATTAGAATAATAATTGAGATACACTCAACCAACTCTTTTCAGGGTTATTACCCATAGATGAATCTATGCCAAAACCACATCCACTTGTTGTATCCATACAAAGATGTATTTCAAGAAAAAACACATAATCTCTTCCATATCAAAACTTTAAGATGTTATCCTATATTTAGACTTAGCCCTAGGATTTTTACTAATGTTCTCTAAACCTAATATGAAAAAATAACTATACCTTTCTATAATACCAACTATAGTGGACCAAGACTTTTTCATATATTATTACATGATTTTTAACATAAAAATCCAATAAAGACAACCCAAATATCGTGAGGACTGGTGTCTTTGGAATACTAGGTTCATAATACATAAAAATAAAAATAAAACATAACATATTTATTTTATTCTCTATAACGAGATCTTAGATTACTTTAATAACTTAAAACTACATTGGATAATGATGGTGATCTTATCATTAGAATGGTCAAGTTTATATTTATAAGACCCAATATATAGTCAAGTGGCTAACCTTAAGGTCACTCTCAAGGAAGCAGTGTCAAATGAGTAAGTGGTGTTTCTGGAAATCTTTTTTGTATTTTTATACTTTGAAAATATCCAAATCAAAACACCAAGAAGCAATTCTAATAAACAGATTAGGGGAAGATATTGGATGACACATATGAAACAAAGAGGAAACACAGGACAATAAAAATACACCAATAATAAGAGAAAGATAGGAAGACATATAATAATGGTCAGTGAGAAAAAGGTCGGATCCAGTTTGATCCACCCTTAACTACCCTTCATAAATCAACTAAATAATTGAATAAAAAAATCACATCTCTGCTCAATGCATGACTAATGGCTCATATCACACATTTATCTCACCTAAAAAGTGAACACTCAAACACTGAAGTTCTTTTGTACTTGACTATTCCTCCAAGTTGCAAAATAATTCCCTCATCTGACTCATTATGTCGAAGATGTCACCAACCAAAATGAGTCGGTTGAGTTTCTCATATTTCACACCCCATATCGATTGCTCGGTTTGAGAAATTGAGAATGGAATGGGAGAAGAAATGAGATGAGAGAGTAGAAAACTAATTTTGTGCATGGTTTCGCTTTTATTTAACCTGATTCATAGACGTGATCAACTAAGGAGAATAAGAATAAGAAGATTGCATTAAAGATCAGATCTCTAGGTCACATCTGGATACACTTCCTAGATCTAGACTTTTAAATTATTTCTCTATTTTTGGATATTTGAGATCACAAAACACAAGTGAAAAGAAAGAAGTAGACATCACAAACATCACAATTCCAAACAAACATATAGTTGATTTCACAAAATAGAGCAGCATGAAGGTATTTACAAACATGGAAATGAAACTAAAAATAGAGAAGCTAAAGAGGAAGGTGGAGGGAGACATTTCTAGGGGTACAATAGGTGTGGTGTGTGAGGTAGTCAACACTAGCCTTGGTGGTGAGTAGGAGACACCAGCAGAAAACATGGCGACATGTGGGGTGTGACGGTGTGAAATGAGACGCCGGAAAGAAGTTTGGTGATGTGTGGGGTGTGGAAATGAGATAGGAACCTGGAAGAACCAAGTCAGTGGCAGCCACACCTGAAATAAAAATCAACAAAAAATTACAAATTAGATCAAAAAATTAATTAAATTAAATTACTAATTAAGTTATAAATGAAATTAATAAATTAAAATTAGTATTTTGAATTATTATTAAACAAATTAACTCAATTACAATTACATAATAAAGAATTTATTTCAGATTGAAAATTTTCAAAAATCAAATTAATTTAAAATGACAATAAATAATATTAGTCTTCTTAAATCAATTAACTAATTAATTAATTAAATCAGAGGATCAAATTAAATTTAAATAAAACTAACCATTAAAATAATTTACTGAATTAAATTAAATTAATAAAAATTAATTTAATTAATTCAAATATATAAAAAAAAGTCAAATTTTATTTATTTATAGAATAATTAATTAAATTAAATAATTACTAAAATAATTATTTTGAAAAACAAAATAATGAAAATTGAAAGTTAAAACATAATGAATTATTTAATTTTAAAAACTATTCAAAAAAATAAAAATAATCACTAAAATACATGATTCTAACACAAAAACATATTTAGAACAATTAGTTACATAAAATACAACAATTGTTAGTTATAACACAAAATACATTATTTTAATACCAAAATGTGAAGAAAAAATGAAAAATGATGTGGTGAAAAAGTATTGAAAATAGCCACATCAAACTTCCCCACACTTAAATATTTGTTTGTCCTTGAAAAAATGCATGATTTTTTACTTTTTAAAACAGAAAGTATGATTTGTGACATTCAGTTCAAAAAGTGCATGACAAAAATTTTATAGACATAGGAGCAGGACCAGGACTGAATTTTTAGAAATTGTGTTCTAAATAAGGTCCTACCTAGCTTCAAACACCCACTGTAAATCAAGGGAAAAATATATTCATCCATTTTTAAATATGTCATGCCGCCTATATGAAATCACATATTTTTCTACATTAATTCTAGTTCAAGTTTCCAAATCTAAGAGTGATAACAATTTAGATTAAGTGGAATTAAAACCTTAACCAAAGGCACCTTCAACTTTTACTTTCTCCTAGGTTCGAAAAAAGTTTATTATTTTTTTGAATCAATTTATTAATACAACTCAACTTATTTTTAATTAAGTCAATTGTTCTCTTATTCATTTGGGTTCAAAATTCACCTCACTTAATGAGTTCATTTTTGATAGGTCAATTTATTTTAATTTTTTCTCAACCAAATTTCTTCTGCAAAGCACTATACATAGAACTTATTGAAATTTAAAATGGATTTTATTTATAAAAAAAAATTAACCCAGTTCCCTTGTCTTAGAGACTCATTATGGGATCTCATTTGTCCATTTTACTCCAGTTACAAAGGACTTAAATAATTATCATTTGAGTAGACTCAATAAAAATTAATAAGGTGATTGTTTTTTATTAAAATATGATTCCCTTAAGTTAAAGTTCAAATATCCAGTTTCCTAAAGTTATTATCTTAATTCCACAAAAGCTATTATATTTCGATCTCTTCCTCAGTTCCTAAATAGAAAGTCTATAAAGACAGTGTGTTACTTCACTCAGCAATCATACACCCCCAATAGTTTCAGACTCAGTGAAAACCTCAACACCCAGTAGGTTGTGATACACTAGGTAGGATAGAATTTATGTCAATATTGAATCCAACTGACCCTCATGTTTTGAAATAATTTTTAAAAAAATTGAAAAAAAATGAAAAAAAATGAAAAAAAAATGACCATTTTTTGACAAAAAATAATGGGAAATTTGAAGTTAGAGAATGACCTCTCTCCCACACACTTAAAACTCAAAATTTTCCCAATTTTATGGAATAATTTTCAAAAGGATAGTCAAATTTACATTTATAAGACCCAAGATATAGCACAGTGGCTAACCTTGAGGTCACTCCCAAGGAAGTAGTGTTAAATGACTAAGTGGTGTTTCTGAAAATATTTTTTGTTTTTATATTTTTAAAACATCCAAATCAAAACACCAAGAATAATTTCTTAAAAAAATTGGGGGAAGATAGTGGATGGAACAGAATAAACAAAGAGGAAACATAGGATAAGAAAAACACACCAAGAATAAGAAAAAGATAGCAAGACATGAAAGAATGGTTAGTGAGAACAAGGCTTGATCCAGGTTGATCCAACCTCAACTAACCTTCATAAATAAACTAAATAATTAAATAAAAACTCACATCTCTACTCAATGCATGACCGATGGCTCGGATCACACATCTCTCTCACCTAAAAAGTGAACATGCAATCACCAAAGTTCTTCAGTGCTTGACTGTTCCTCCAAGTTGCAAAATAATTCCCTCATCCAACTCATTCTAGCCAATATTTCACTAACTAGAATGAGTTAGTTGAGTTCATCAGATTTCACACCCCATATCAATTGCTCAGTTTGATAAATTTAGAATAGAAGGGAAGAATAAATGATATGAGAGAGTATAAAACTGATTTTGTGAATGGTTTCGCTTTCACTTAGCCAAATTCATAGACATGATATACTAAGGCGAAGAAGAAGAAGATCATATTGAATATCCGATCTCCAGGTCATGTTGGGATTCAATTCCTGGATCTATCCTTTTAAATTAGTTCTATATTTATGGAGATTTGAGATCACAAAACACAAGTGTGTAGAAAGAAGAATACATCACAAACATCACAATTCCAAACAAACACACAGTTGATTTTACAAAACATAGAAGTGCGGAGATATTTACAAACATAAAAACGAAAATGAAAACATATAAGTATATGAGGAAGGTGGAGGGAGACACCACTAGAAAACTTAGTGGTATGTGGGGTGTGGTTGAGTGAAATGAGACACTTCCAGGAAGTCTGGTAGTGTGTGGGGTGTAGTGGTGAGATAGGAACCTGGATGTACTAAGTTATCGGCAGCCACACTTAAAATAAAAAACAACAAAAACTTACAAATTAGATCAAAAAATTAATTAAATTAAATTACTAATTAAGTTAGAAATAAAATTAATAAATTAAAATTAGCATTTTGAATTTTTATTAAACAAATTAACTCAATTGCAATTACACAATAAAGAATTTAATTCAGATTGAAAAATGTCAACAAGAAAAATAATTTAAAACAATAATAAATAATATTAGTTTTCCTTAATAAATTAACTAATTAATTAATTACATCAAAGAATAAAATTAAATTTAAATAAAACTAACCATTAAAATAATTTACTAAATTGAATTAAATTATTAAAAATTAATTTAATTAATTCAAATATCAAAAAAAAGGTCAAAATATATATATTTATAGAATAATTAATTAAAATAAATAATTTTTAAAATAATTATTTTTAAAAACAAAAAAAATGAAAGTTAAAACAGAATTAATTATTTGGTTTTAAAATTTATTTAAAAAACAAAAATAATCACTAAAATACATGATTTTAACACAAAAACATATTTAGAACAATTAGTTATATAAAATACAACAATTATTAGTTATAAAACAAAATAAATTATTTTAAAACCAAAAAGAGAAGAAAAAATGAAAAATTATGTGGTGAAAAGCATTGAAAAGCAGCCACATCAGATAACCTAAGGAATACATAAAAGAAAGGGGTGATCTAAAAAGACTAGTAGGGGTATATACATGACAAGAAATCATAACATGTGAGTCATGAGTATAACATGATATCATAAAAGGGAAGGCTCAGGAACAATCATAAGGGATCATAACATAAATAAAATGGTATCCTAAGATCATGGAAATATAGGAAATTTGGAAGTAATAAAAAACATGACATAAGAATAAGTCATGGATAACTGAAAAGACAACATAACATGGTGGAAATAGTCCTTTAGTGGATTAAGTTTACTCCCTAATCCAATATATAATGTCTCATGAGACAAAATATTTACCTGATGTATAGGAGCATTATCTGGGTGCACCCATCATAACATGTTTATGATTATGTGTGCCACAAAAGGAAATAAATCATAAGGCATAAACATCAGAATTTTCCATGTAAAGAAATTGGTTGCATAATCTTTCCTCATATCATAATCAAAAGAGATTCCATAAATAATGTATTGAGAAATGAACTAAAGGCATGTATTACCCCATCAAAGGGATTATAAACTATGTATATATATGAGAGACATATATATATAATTTAGAATAATTACATAAAATTAAATAGAGATAAAGTGAGTTAGAGAGAGAAATGTCATAATCTAAAGAAAAAAGGTGGTTAGGAGAGATCCCTTACACCCATAAGAAAAACATTTCCAGATATCAAAATATCAATTCTATTTGAAACCCTTTTTGAAAATAATTAGAATAAATGGATAGAGGATTTTTATTTGAAGAAAAAAAATAATCTTATAATGAAATCCAAATATCAAATAATGGTTATGGTGGCAAGAAAATACATTTATTCTGTATATGTTAAAATAAAACATTCCTTTTTTCTTTTGTAAATAAATTCAAAACATTTCCGTATAAAATAAGTCAATAGATTCCTTTTTAAAACCTTTATAATAAATTAAAAATAGGCATAAAATTACCTTTATAATTCATTTTTTTCTACATAAATACATTAATAAAATAATTTTAATAATATGGATATGGAAGAAAAAGATTTAGAAAATAAATATTTATAGCATTTAAAACAAGTTTTTTAAAGTAAAGTGTACCTTACATAAAACATAAAAAATATAACTTTTTAAAATGATGTAAATAAAGTAAAATATGATCAAAAATGAACTTTATAATCCATTTAAAAATAAATAAGAATTTTTTTGAAAAACTTAGTTGAATATGGACATAGAAGAAAAATATTTGGAAGGGAAACTTCAAAAAGGGATTTTTTTAATGAAAATCCCTTACCTTCAGTCTGAATCATCATATACATTATTTATATTCCTAAATAATAAACTTAAATTTATTATTTACTTTCTTAAGAAAACTTTTCATATTTATTATTCCATTTATTTACATGTTATAAATAATTAATTAATCAACTAAGTCACGTCAGACATTTTGATGATATTTGACACATATGTCCAAAATGATTTTCATAGGTTGAATATGGTAAAATGGGTCATTATTTCAGAATATACAGAATAATAATCATGAAAAAATTATCATTTTAATACATCAATTATAATTTTAAAACTAATCATTAAATATGGTTATAAAAATGAACCATACCACAATCATGGAGATTGTAGGTCGTACGTACGCATGAGTAATATTTCCATTTTCCAACGATTATTATGGAAATATGGTAAGTATTAATTTATCTTAAAATAAATATAATAATAGAAAAAATATCATATTATTTCTTTAAATATACTTATATATAGTATTAATGTGATTTGGTTATGAAAAAAGAATCACATCGCTTTGTGGAAGTAGTGATCTACATATACACACGAATGAAATTATCATTTTTAAATGAATGGGAAGGTAAGAAATTATCACTACTGGAAAAATACCCTATACGAATGGTTTAGAACCATTGGTATAGGCCTCCAAACCGTTGGTATAGCCTATACCAACGGTTTGGAGAACTGTTTCCAAGTAAGTCGTGGGGATAGGTCTATACCAACGGTTTTGGGAAAACCGTTGGTATAAACCTATACCAACAGTTTTGAAAACAATTAGTATAATTAATATGAAAATCTATATTAATGGTTCCATAAAACCTTTGGTATATGTAATTCAAAAAATAATCATTCGGTTGGTTTTGATCCCAGCACCTCCTGTTTTTTATTGAACGACCTAACCACTAACCTAACTTACTTTTGTGAACATAATTTCACAAATATATATATTTATTATCATAAGTATTTTAAATTTTGATTTATTTAATGTCCTTTGTAAGAAGATTCCATTAAAAATACATGTACCTATACCAACGGTTCTCAGAACTGTTGGTATAGACCTATACCAATGGTTTTGAGAACCGTTGGTATAGGTTCTTTGATTTTGGGACCTATACCAATGGTTTTGGACAAACCGTTGGTATAGGGGGGACCTATACCGACAGTTTGGCCAAACCGTTGGTATAGGGTCTCTATAATGGACCTATACCGACAGTTTTTTCCAAACCGTTGGTATAGGTTCAAATTAGTGAACTATACCGACAGTTTGCCCAAAACCGTTGGTATAGATCATATTTACAGTAGTGTATATGATATATTATATTTATATAGTGATAAAAATTTAATTAATATATATATATATATATATTAAATTTATCATAATAAATAGTCATGAGAGGCGATAATGGAAAATGAGTTACATCAGTTCGCAAGATAGTAGTTCATCGTACACACGAATGTTGGTTTTGTTTCCCATTTGATGGAAGAGGAGATATATGTAAGTTATAAAATTAACATAATAACATCTCAGTAAATTATATATACTGATTCCATTATATTATTATGATTGAATAATATTTGAAGGAGGTGGAAGAAGAAATAAAAAATGCTCGGTTAAGAACGATACCTCGTGTTCAGAAAACCTATTTATGTTTGCACCAAAAGACTTATTAGGTCAGTTTTATAATCAAAAAAAGTCCTCTAGGATGTTTTAAGGTAAGTAAGAAATATATTTTGGTAGGTATTGACCAAACCAATAGTATTTTTAAGTGTGTATATGATAGGGGAGGAGGTGCCTTTTTATAAGTGTGGAGTGGAATTTTTGTAAATAACCAAAACTATTCAATAATGGAAAGTCGCTATCAAGACAAGTGCCTCTAGAATTGATAAATGTTGTAGTTTAGTAAATATAAGTTTAATAAATATCTCCACCATTAAAAAATAAACATTTTTTAAATATTATATTCCCTTTACCTTTATGGTTACTCACTTTTACCATTTTAGTTTTCACCACGGTAACTAGTTTTTTATTACTTAGGTAATTTACCATTTAAGACTAAAAATTTGAGAATTGTTAGGTAATTTAGGCCCAATAATTATAAATATTAAATAAAATTTATCAATTAAAAAACTCATGTGTGTGCAAAATTAATTTTAACAAAAGCACACATGACGTTCAAAACCTTGTTTTAACCTTAACCATAATAACAACTATTTAGATATTAAAGGATTAAGAATGTTATAATACATGAAAAAATGACTCATAAATGGACCATGGTTGATATTTTCAACCATATTCCTTTCATGTAACTGAAGATAAGATTTTTATGAATTTTAAATCATTTAATAAAATATTATTTATTAAAAATGTCATTAATGTCAATTTTGGAACTATTCATTTAATTTGACATTAAAGACACCAAGGAAAATAAGGAATTGGAATATATTATTTTCACCCACACAAAATAGGTTATAATTATCTAAAAAAATTTGGAACACAATATTTCATTCAAATTATATTACTTTTAATATTTTTAAAATCATTTATTTTTTTCTTTCAATTAAATAAATATTGTGATGGTGTTGCATTAGCATTTAAGGTAATTATATAATTACTAAAAATTATAAATAAATTACCATCATGAAAATAATTTCATTATTATAAAAATAAACATTAATATCCATTCACAACTTTATTTTTTCCCTTTGTGAACACATAAGATATTTTTAAAAGTAAGAGAATGACATTTTGTCTTTTTCCTTGCTTAAATTATTATATAGGTCACTTTAATGGAAAAGTGGCCCATAAATAAATAAATATAAATAATAATTTTAAATGTTATAAATTACTTCATCCAATAAGATTAAATATGAAAAAGGGTGGCCTTATCACTTAGTTTTAACCTAGATTAACCCGATTTACCCTTTTTACCATGGTGATAAATTTTTACTATTTTTAATATTCATTATGACCAAAAATTAAGTTAAAATTATTAAATAATATTAATTTCTATGATTATAAATATATATTATATTTTACCAAATTTAAACTCTATAAGTGGTAGAAATACATTTTATAAGTATACCGCAAAGTACGACAAAAAATGGTTTTCCAAAAAAATGCATTTTTAAATCTAGAAGTATTTTTATACCAAGATCATGTATAATATTTATTCATATGTAATTAATTATATTATTTCTAACTGAATTATTATTATATTAATTTTTTATCAAACTCAAAATATTATGGGGTTATTTATAAAGGTATCAGGGAATACAGTAGAAATCGGTGGGCTAGGAATTTAAAAAAAATCATCACCAGAGCAATGAAGCATTGTCGACTTCAGTGATCTGGTCCTAGTATGGTCTGAGGATCCCACATGATTTTATCGGATCACAAAAATAAAATTAACAAACACCTCATTCAGATTTTATATTCACAAGTCCATCACAATTTGTTGGTATCTGTTTCTTGAAGGATACAATGTTGAATCCCTCTAGATCGTCCACACATAATTCTCTAATCTATGATCGAGTCATTTGTTAGATTCTGGGTGATAGCACGGAGCTCCGATGATCACATTGATGCAGTAGAAATCTCCACAATCCTCTATCTTTGATCTATGAAGATGAACTTGGATCATTTGCTTGATTGAGCAGTTATCTCTCTCAGAATTAGGAGGAGAGAGAAGCTATCAATTCTAACAGAATGAATAGTCTATTGGGAAGAGCTTCTCTTTACTTATATAGTAGATTTTAATATTACCTGATTAGGGTTCCCAGCCTCCATGTAATAAATGTCCACTAAATAAGTATAATAAATAATTATTCATAATGAACTAAACTACATCATAAATATTATTTATATTTTATCACATACTTGTAATATATATTAAATATATTATTATTAATATCGATCCATTAACTCGAATCATAACTCATGATAGTGTTAAACTAACCTAAAATATAATATTAATATTTGTTTGTATAATATTAATCCTTGTATTTACTTAATCACTTGTAAATACATGTAATAAATAAATTCAATCAAATTATTCTTTACTTAAATAATAATGAATTTATTTATTTACTAGTGATTGATAGAAATTGAATCATACCTGAACCCCATTGTGGACCCCACCAAGTTCTATATTTCTATTTGACTGAATAAGGTAGATTCTCAAATGTGCTATTATGTGTGACCCTCTAGAACATTATCTCAATAGCAGTGAATAATATTTACAGACCAAGAGTAGATTCTAGCAACCCATCAAGCCCCCTAAAGAGATAAGGAAAATTCATAAAAACAACTACCAACCTAAAAACACGCATTATGTAATATAATATCTTTATCATATGATATATCATAAAGAAGGATGAACACTTGTGTCATTATACTTTTATTTATATATTATTTGTTGATCTAACCGGACAGACTTACCTTCGACTACCATGTCTATGTATTTATGAAGGTACTACCATTCTGATCAACCAAGCTCGAGATATCTCTTCCTCAACTCAGTAGTGAAAAATCCAATCTTGATCATTCAACCAATGTCATACCACCAATGATGTACCCAACACAAACTACCTCACCACAACTTTATTATCATGGTTTTCACATTGCATAAAAGTATGTGATCAAATGAAATTCATTGATAATGATCTCAAGTCATGAGACCAATGCACATGTTTGTAGATAGGAACAACCAGTGAAACCCAAAACATGTGGTGTTCCTATTGGTGGGTTTGTCCTAATGATCTCAACTACTATAGATCACCAAGTGTGTACTTAATGAGAAGAAGTCTCAATTATTATGATCCCCAAGCACTTGATAGTCTCACATAATCTGTTTCCTATCAGTATTATGTATGTGGGCTATAGGACATTACTTTAAGATTACTGTCATAGTATTTATAGGTTATCATCAGAGCCTGGGATCTTTTATAACCCTTTGATATGACACATAATCTAAGAAAATTATCATAAATATAGTGGATGCAAAAGTATCAAAACTATTATGGAAATATACACACATGTATATATATAACATTGTATACATATAGTGGTAATCAATGTACATCACAAGTTTGGTCTAGGGAACCCACTTTAAACACTCTCACTTTCACTAGATCCAACTGGCAACAAGTATCAATCTGCTAGCTCTCACATAAGAATCATGCTTCGATTGAGATATGGATTTAGTCAAGGGTTCTTCCACATTGTCCTTTGTGGATAATTTTCTAACTGTGACTTCACCTCTCTAAGTAAAATCCATTAAGAGATGAAACTTCTGATGTATATGATTTGTCCTCTAGTGTGACATGGGATCCTTGGAAAGAACCACTGTTGTAGTATTATCACAATGAACTAGAATAGGTTATGAATTTCTAGTCACAACACCAATGTCTGAGAAAATCTACATATCCAAACTGCTTTCTTTGCTGCATCAGAAGCTGATATATACTCAGATTCTACTATAGAATTAGCAACCACATATTTCATCAATCTTCTCCAACTCACTGCACTACCATTCAGGAAAAATATGTAACCTCACTGTGATATTAGATCATTATGATCTGTCTAGAAACTAGCATCAATTTACCCTCTCACTAATAGTTCCTCATATACTCCATACACCAGGAACATATTCTTTGTATGCCTCAAGTACTTTAGGGTTGTTTTGATAGCTGCCTAGTGTAACTCTCCTAGATTGGATTGATATTTTCCTACCATGATTAAATCAAATGTAATATAAAACCTAGTATATATCATGGAATACATGATAGAACCCAATTTTGAGGCATAAGGGATTCTACACATTCTTTAAATATCATCATGTGTTTGTGGACACATTTTCTTGTAGAGATTGATATCATGTGGCATGAGCAACAACCCTCTCTTGGATTTTCCTATATTCTATCTTTTGAGTACCTTGTCAATATATATACTTTGACTTATCCCAAGAAGCCTCTAATATATATCTTGATAGATCTTGATCCCTAGAATGTAGGTTGCTTCACCTAAGTATTTCATAGAGAAGAATTCATTTAACCAAGTCTTAAATGACTATAAGACTTGAACTTTATTTCCTATAATTAATATTTCATCAACATATAATACTAGGAAAATTATGTCATTCCCATTAACCTTCTTATATACATATGTATCACTTTAGTTTTTCACAAAACAAAATTCTATTATAGCCTCATCAAAAAAAACATTCCATGATCGTGATGCCTGCTTCAACCCATAAATGGATCTTTGAAGCTTTCACACCTTGTTGGAATTATTTGACCTAAAAAACCCTTCGAGTTAAGTCATATAGACTTCTTCAACCAACTTCCCATTTATAAAAGCATTTTTGACATCCATTTTCCAAATCTCATAATCATGGAAGGATGTTATTTCAAGCAATATTCTGATGGATTTCAACATTGCTACTGGTGAGAAGGTTTCATCATATTATATGCCTTGATGTTTTCTAAAACCCTTCACTACCAGTCTTTATTTATAGGTATTAAACTTACCATACATGTCAATATTTTTCTTGAATACCCATTTTTACCCAATGGGTTTAACATCAGTTTGAGGGTCTACCAAAATCCAAACTTTATTTTGATACATGGAATCCATCTCAGAATGCATGGAATATTTCCATTTAGTAGCAGATTTTCCTTCTGCTACTTCCTTGTAGGTTAGAGGTTCATCATCCTCAAGGAGTAATGTGTCACCAGACTCAGTGACAAGAAAACCATAATGATCTGGTTCTCTAAACTCACAAGTAGATCTATGCAATACTTGTTTCTCGGGTACCTCTTCATCTCCCACTGTCTCTTGTGAAAATTGTTCCTGTATCAAATCCTGTGCATCTAGAGAATTAACTTCATTAAATTCAATCTATATACCACTATCTCCATTATAAATGTGTTCCATTTCTAGAAATATAGAGTTTCATTCCACAATCACTTTTCTATCAAAAGGGTTATATAGGTAATATCTTTTTTCCATTAGGATAACTTATAAATATGTACTTCATGCTTCGGGATGCCAATTTTTCACTAGGTATAATCTTGAAAAAAACATCGCATCCCCATACATGTATGTGTGATAGATTGGGTTTCTATCCATACCATAACTCATATGGAATCCTATCTACATTTTATTTGGTACTCAGTTAAGGGTATATGTCGGTGTCTGTAAAGCGTATCCTCAGAAGGATAATGGAAGAGTTGTCTGAATCATCATTGATCTGACCATATCTAGAAAGGTATTATTCCTCCTTTCACTAAAATCATCCCACTATGGTGTATAAGTATGAGTGAGTTGGGATACTATCCCACACTCCTTTAAGTGATCAATTAAATCTTGGTTAAGATACTCTCCACACCTACTATAGTCATCAATAAAAGTAATGAAGTACAAAAACTCATCTCTCGCCTCTATTAGAAATGGAAAACATACGTCTATATGAATTAATTCCAGTAATTTATTGTCTCTTCCTCCCTTCCCAAATAAGGGTGATTTGGTAATTTTCCATTGTAAACAAGTGTGACATACATCCAAGGGTTTTAAATAAACCAAGTATAAATACCCTTCTTGATGTAATTTCTATAATCACTTCTCATTTATATGACCTAGCTTGAAGTTCCATAGGAGGATTTTATATAATTCATGCTCACTGGTTTTTTCATTGATTTTCATTACCAGGTTTTTGTGTTCAAGTATATATAAGCCATTGTTTAGATGTGTCGTACCATAAAACATGTTATCCTTATAAAAGAGATAACATTTATTTCCAAACTTGAAATAAAATCTCATAGTTTCCATAATTGACACTGATATTATGTTTCTGGTGATAGAGGGTATATAATAATTGTTTTTTAATACAAGAACAAAACTACTAGGCAAAGTAAGATGATAATATCTCACTGCCAAGGCTTCTACACTTGTACCATTTATAGATCAGATATCAACTTCTCCTTTTGTAATCTTCTTGAATATACTTGGTTCTTTTATATGAATACATATGTATGAGCCACATAACGTATCCAATACCAAACTTTTAGATGATGAAATATTGCATTCAATGACAAAAATACCTGAAGTGGAAGAATCTCCTTGCTTCTTCTTCCTAGGTCTGCAATTTTTCTTCATTAGACTTCCTTTCTACACAAAAAGTAGACAACATCCTTCTCATTTCCATGCCTATGTATCTTTTTTTTCTTAGAAGGATAGTGAATAGGTGTCTTTGGCCTAGACTTTTACTTATACCCCTTATAATTTCCTTTATTTCTTTGGTTCACCATGAGGATTGAAGAATTGGCATTCTTCATATCCTTATCAGCTTGGATAACTAAATCCAAAAGGTCCGGGAGAGACTTTTTCATATTATTCATGTTATAAATGACAATAAAATTCAAAAATATTAGTATTAAATAGGAAATAATGAGATCAGTTTCTAGTTCTTGGTTAAATTTAAAACCAAGGGCTTCAAGCCTCTCTATGTACCCAATAATATTAAGTAAATGAGGTCCTTCTTGATTCCCTTATGCTAGCCTATACTTATAAAGGGAACTAGATATCTCATACCTTTCATTCCTTACACTTTCCTGGTATAATTCTTGGATATGGGTTAGTATCTTGTAGACATCCTCGTCCTCATGAATTTTCTACAATTTAAAGGACATGGATGACAACATGATGCACTGAACATCAAGTGCATCATCTAAATGATTTTTTCATCTTTTTTATCTTACTTGCTTACTCCCTGAGGAGGCTTGGAAGGAACTGAGGATTCAGGTATATAAATATTCCTTTTTTGGCATAGTACTATGTGCAAGCACCTATACCACTCCTAGAAGTTATGTCCAATCAGGATATTTTCTTTATCCAAAATTGATCGCAATGATGATGTACTTGTGGTGTTGGTGATTTCCATTTTATATCTAAAATAAATAAATTTTAGCAGTCAGTAATTTATCTTAATTAATTTTTATACATTTATGATTGATTAATTATTATATCATTTAAATGACTCCCACTATTTTATAAAACCATAATATCTCTCACTATTAGATTCGAAATACTTTGTCTCTTGAGTATTATAGTGGAAAGGATTCTCAAAACTTCCCCTCATAGTCTACAATCTATGTATATGCCACTACTCTGAGGGCTTTAATTTAGTCTCTAAGTTGGCCAACTGCTTTAACTGGCGGTTCATTGATCTGTTGAGTAAAGTCTCAGCTTATTGGAATTGTAAATTGGTTCCCTCAACACTTCACCTCTAAAGTGATAGCAAGTTAGTTGTGGCTAATCCTTGATTACCCAATTTAGTTAATTCCACCAAATACTCTCATAACAACTCCCTTATAGTAATAGGAACTCTCAACTATGGATAAAGAGCACCCTAAACACCAGGTTTTGTTCAAATGTAAGCAATAGAAGGATTTACGACTTAATATATCTTTGATAGATTTTATTATTTCTTGACGAATGTAATCCATTTTTATTATGTTAAATCTATGTTTTCACACTCACAATTGAACATGAAATAGAAAAACATATGTCACGCTTTTATGCATTTTTTTCTTATTTATTATTTTATGTGAACACACAATAAGCATGCACTTTCATAAAATAACAATCAATGCATAAAAGAAATAAATCAACTCAACTAGTCTGGAGCATCTAATTATGATTGATCCATAATGGATCAATCTTGACCTAAGGGGTTTCATAACTAAGTTGACTTCTAACTCGTATCATAGCCCTCCCCAAAAGAAATGTACTTGACTCCTGTATGGATTATTACCTCAAATTAGTGAGGTCCATGTCTAATAATGTCATCATCTTTGTACAATTATACTCACACACAGGTGAGGGGGTCTAGGGGTGAAATGTACAACAGGTACATTGGATGTGCAGTCCCTTATACATATTTTAATGAAAGTAATATGATATGAAAACCTTCATTTAATTACTTACTTATTACAATCATCACATGCAATAAATAATTAATTAAATCATTTAAAAACCATACATATATGGGTCGGTCACTAGCTCAAGACCAGTTGGTATAATAAAACTAGGCGATAAAAATTAAATTGAGACAAATTTAGGTAGTATGAGGGTATTGAAATAAATTAAATGAATTTAAATAAATTTAAATGATTTATTTTATAAGGTTCTAATTTTAATATAATTTTAAAACCAAAAATTAAATTAAAATAATTAATTTAATTTACTACCCAAATTAAATTAATTTTTTCGGATTATTAAAATTTTAAAATGAAAAATAATTTTAATTAGTTTAATTTAAAAATAAAATTAAATTAATTAAATTAATTTATTAATTTTAAATATGACCCAAAAACCCTGCCTAGACCCATTGCGGACTCGTTCATAGCTCCGTTGGCCCATTTAGGCATAGAAAACCCTGTGTAGGGTTATTCTGGTTCAAGCAGGCCTACCCAAACCCATTCTGGGTCAATCAGACCTGCCCTAGGTCACAACAGGTTAGATTGGGTCCGGTAGGACTTATGTCAGCACCAATAGGGGTTATCTCCAACCTCGGTTGGCAGCGATGAGGTCAAACGAAGTTATCGATACCCAGAGCTTCCTGATCCAATCGAGGTAGAGGAGTTCGGGATCAATCATGAGGTTTCTAGTCGGATCTAGGCGGGATCTGGCTCTCAGTGGCAGCGGGACCTCATGAGTATGGCATCAGGGCAGCTCGGGCTTGCAGGTTGGCAGTGGTACTGTGAAATGTGGTGAATGGTGGGGCCTCACAGGTCAAGGGAGGCGGCAACACCATGAGACGCGGAGGACAGCGGAGCCTCACGAGATAAGGGTAGCAGTGGCACTATGAGATGCAGCAGAAAATAATGGACCAGGATCTGGGCAGAGACAACCTATCATGGCAGAGCTCGACTATATACAGGTGGTAGAGGTGAGCTCACAGGTCGGTGGTGGAAATCTAAGCAGCCAAATCTCAGGATGGTGGCGTAGTCGGTAGCATGGGAGAGGAGCTAATAGTAGAGGCTCACAATGGTAGTGGTGGCCCAACCTTGGTGTGGTACTGATAGTGGCCAGCTATTCAGGGTGTTACAGACCTCGGTTTGACTGAGAGGGAAGGGGAGGGAGCAGGGGTTGCCGACTAGGTGTCCAGAGAGAAGGTCCATATGGAGCTCAGCTGAGAGAGGGTGGGGCCATGCTCAAGGAGAGAGAAAAATATGCTCTGCATGCCTCATTCCATGACCCTTTTCTTTATTTTTTTTAAATTCACCTCAACTCTTGAAATGTGGTAAAGAAAAATTCCACACTGGTTATTGAAAATTTTGGAACATAGTGAAATAAGTCACAAAAGAAAAACAAAAGTGTTCCCTATAAAAATAAATGAATAAATATTATTTATCATTTATGAACACTGGAACCACTGTTCTAGTTACCAATTATTAGCCAAAAAAGAATAAACATGATCAACATTAATGTGTTCTTCATAAACAATTTAATATTTGAAAAACTCAAATCTAATAAAAAACTATGATGATCCATAAAAATTTATTCCGATGACTATAACATGGTCATCCAAAATTAGATCGATATGTGGTCGGATTCATTGGAACCATTTTAACACCCTCTACTTAAAATTTAAATAAATTTAATTTTCATTTGATTTATAAAAACCATGTGTTTCACTGATACTAATCAAATGTATCGGGAATATAGTAGAATCTAGTGGACCAGGAATTTAAAATTTTTCTATCACTAGAGAGATAAAGTATCATAAACTTCGATGATTCAGACCCAGTATGGCTTGAGGATCCTGCATGATTTTATTAGAGCGCAAAAATAAAATGAACAAATACTTTGTTCTAATTTTATGCTCATAAGTTCGTCACAAGTTTCCAACATTTGTTTCTCAAAGGATCCAATGTTAATCCCTCTATATTTTCCACACACACTTCTCAATTTTATGTTCACACCATTCATCGGATTATGGGTGTTAGCACGAAGCTCTGATGATCACTTTTATGCAGCAACGGTCACCATGATCCTCTATCTTTGATCTGCGATGACGAAATTGGATAATTTGATCTATTGAACGATTCTCTATCTAGGAATCAAGAGTAGATATAAGATCTTAATTCCAACATAATTAATAGTCTATTGGGGATATATTCTCTTTAATTATATAGTGGATTTCCATATTACCCAATTAGGGTTCCTGGCCCCCATGAAATAAACATCCACTAAATAAATATAATCAATAATTATTTATGAAGAACTAAACTAAATCATAAATATTATTTATATTTATCATATACTTTTTATATATATGATATATATATATTACATGATAATCCTTATCCATTAACTTGACTCGTAAATCCTGATAATATTAAACAAACCTGGAATATTATATTAATATTCATTCATATAACATTCATCCTTGTATTTAATTAATCACTTGTAAAATCATGTAATAAATAAATTCAACCCAATTAATATTTTTTTGAATAATAATGAATTTATTTATTTACTGTTGATCGATAGAACTTGAATAATACCCAAAACCCATGGTAGGGCCCACCAAGTCCTATATTCCTATTCAACTGAATAGGGAAGATTCTCTAATACACTATTGTGTGTGATCCTCTAGGCCCTTATCTCAATATCAGTTAATAATATTCATAGACCAATAGCAGAGTCTAGAAACCCATTAAGTCCCCTAAAGAGATAAGGAAAATTCATAGTAACGACTACCAAGCTACGAACACACACTGTGTAATATAATCTCTTTGTCATATAATATCTCATAAAGTAGGATGAAAACTTGTGTCATCATACTTTTCTTGCTTTATTATTTGTTGATCTAACTATATGGACTTACCTTCAACTACCATGGCCATATATTTATGAAGGTACAACCATCCTGATCAACCAGGCCTGAGATATGTCTTCCTCAACTTGAAAGTGACAAATCATATCTTTATCATCCAACCAATGTCATACCACCAATGATTTACCCAACACAAACTACCTCTCCATGACTTTATTGTCATGGTTTTCACCAAGTGAGAACTTCGTGAGAAGATTTCTCAATGCTTATGAGCCCCCAGCACCTGATAGTCGTACATCATCAGTGTCATGTCGGTATGATGTATCTAAACCATAGAAAATTACTTTAATATTACTATCATAGTATCTCTAGGTTCTTATTATAGCATGGGATCTTCTATAATCCTTTGATACAATACATAATCTAAGGACATTAACATAAATATAGTGAACACAAAAGTATCAACACTATTATGGAAATGTAAGCATGTGTATATATAACAAACTGTATACATGTAGTGGTAATCAAAGTACGTCAAAATTTTGTTCTAGGGCACCCACATTCAACATTTTCAATGGAAATAAATGACATTTTTAGAAAAATTAGCATTATTTACTATTCACTGAAAAATCAATATTTTCCGAAAAATCCCAAAATTTAACCCTGAGTTAATTTTAATATGATGATTTAAAAAATAAAGTGCATTTTGTAAGAAAAAATTTCAAAAAAAATCAAAAACTAATTATATTATTTTCTTACAAAATAAATAAAAGAATTTTTTATAAAAAATGTATTTTTGAAGCATGTAAATACTTTACTAAAAATTAAGTACTTATTTACCAATATATATTTTTTATCTAAAATATTTATAAATAATTTTTAAAAGGTAGTTATTCCTATTCAAACCACCAATTTTAACAGCTATGTTATAATGGTCACGTTTAAATATTTTAATATTATATCACTGTTCTTTTAAACTCAGTGTTGCGTATAACACAAGCTATCTAAGAAATAAAATTATTTAAAGATAAATTTATTCTAAAATATCAGGGTGTTATAGTTAGTCTTGATCGAAAATTATGATGATTTCACTATGATATGGTTCTAAATAACCTAATAGTCTTAATTGAGTATGAAATAGAAAATTCTTATGGCTATATACTATGAAAACATATAAATATTTTCACAATGTTTTAACTGTATGGTCTGAAAAATTTAATAACATTTAATAATAGTTATAAGTGTAAATAATATATTGTGAAACACATAAATATATATTAACTCTTACAGTATTAAAATAGTATGCAGTATAAAAAGATAGTCCCTACTATGATGTCCCCATACCAGTTCACTCATAAGTAAATGAATCAAGTCGCTACATAGCCTCAAGTGAACTTCCCCATATGTCAGAGGCTGCCGACAAGCGGTGAGGGTGTAAGAGGATATCATGGGGTGATTATACCCTCTATTAAGAGCAGTAATTTTTGGACTACTAATGTTGTTCCAACATATCCCATGTAATTTAGGTTTTTATGATCTCAAATACCCTTTATATATTATAGATGAATTTGTTTTTAAGTGCGTTCATCATGTTTTATCACTATTTTAAGTGTTTCAGTTGTTAAAAGATTTCAGTCTGTAATTTTGGACATTTTGGACTAAGTTTTCCTAAGTATGGAAAATTGGTTATGTGAGGCTTTTAGATATGTGTAAAAAATGACTACATGAGCATTCATCTACGTTAATCGCCTATGTGAAGGATTCACCTATGTGAAATAGCTACGTTGCGAAATTGGATTTTTGGAAATCGCTTATATCGATGAATCAACTACATATATCAATCATTTATATGAATAAATTGCATGTATTAATAAACTATGTGACTTAAATACGTTGTGAAATCAGCTATGTGGATCCAAATGAACACTTAATTCAAGTCAGCTATGTCAAATTTGGCTACGTGAGTAAAAAACCTACGTGAATCAATTTGGCTACATGAAGAAATTCGGCTACATGGAAAAATTGGCTATGTGAAGTAAATCAAATACATAAAGAAAACCAATAAAAATTCATCTATGCAGATAATAGGCTATGTGAAGAGAAGCAATATAGATCAATTTGGATACATGAATTCCAATGTGTAGAATTTGGTTGTGTGGTAATCTATAATTGGTTGTGTCATCTACATCTTGGTATTTATTACCATTGGAGAACTTTCAGAAATATTTAATATTGACATGCATTCATTAATTGTTGATTTTCCTATTTATGGTAAAAATTATTATAATAAGAGGAAAGTAACAAGAAAAGAAACAAGTATAATGATATTTTAATGGTCAGTACTATTGTCATGACATTTCTAAGAAAAGGATGTGTGTTTTTAAATTAAGAGTCATGGATTTTATGGATTTTTTACTATGCAATTAAAAGTCAAGATTTTCATGTTTTTTCAATTACAGTGAAGTTGTGAAGAATATAATAGAGAATAGATGAATCACATGAACTACCTAATTCTATGAAATTTATTTTACTCACTAATCAATTTTACATGTGAAGAAGAATAAGGTTTATAGTTTATAGTTGTGTGATATTATTTACCTTAATTGTGTTCAGAATACTCTCCTCAGTTTGGTTTATGTTCTTATCATTTCTCCTAGATAATTATTCCTTCTATTAGTTTTATTTTTAAAACAGTGTTCTTAATCTATAAAAACTATTTTTATTCTCTCTTTCATTATAAAGGTTCTTGGTAAAATAACCTTGAAGGTTGTTGTTTTTAAAATCCTTGTTGGAGCCCGGTTAAAAGCTCTTATTTTGTTTTACTAAGTTTCAACTACTTACACTCGGTCATGTAGTATCTGGAACAAGGACTAGTAGTTCCCAACAAAATGACTGGTCTATTGAAAATTACCAAACTCATAGATAAGAGTGTTAGTGAAGTAGACTAGGGTCTTTCTATTTCTCATACCACTATAAATCTTTGTTTATGATCTATTTCTTTTATTATTTTATTTCCACTACTTATGTTAAAAAATATTATAGGTTATCATATCTTTAAGGATGGTGGTTTTCTAAGCAAAGAAAATTTTTAAAGAAATCAATCCACCCACCCACCCCCCTCTTGAGTCTTAAAATAGTCTATCACTGACAACAATTGGTATCATAGATTGTAAATTTTGAGTTATCATATTTCAAAAGTTTAATTCTAAAGATCATTTTCAAAATTGATGCTATGTATAAAAAATAGAAGTTATGTCAATGGTAATATATCTTTACTTTAATGGTGATAATTATGGTTACTGGAAAGCTTAGATGATAATCTGACTAAAGAACCTTGGTCTAAAGGTTTATATTAAATTCATCAAGCCTTATAAAATTCTAGAGACACAACCTAAGATTTGGGATGTAGATATTGAATCTAGTTATGATCCGAAATACAAATCAATGAATACTATAAAATGTGGACTAGGTCTAGATGATTTCAATATAGTTTCTCAATGTCAAATATCTCATGAAATTTGGACTACTATTGAAGTTTCTTATAAACGTATAGACAAATTGTGAGATCTCATATATAATACTATTAATCTTAAGTTTGATACTTTCAAAATGTTGGAAGGTGAGAGCATCACATAGTTGAATATAGGACTTGCTGAAATTATAAACAATGTTTCTAATTTAGGAGAACATATTCCTAAAATAGATCAATCCTTGAAAATCCTCAAAATTCTACCACCAATATAGAATGGAATCTTGGATACCATTAGGCAATCTACAAAGGTAAAGAATTTCAAAATAAAAGATATTATTAGAACTCTTATGATTTATGAGGCAGATATGGAAGCTCAATAGGGAGATCATAGGTTAGTGAAGGAAGAAAATTATGATTTAAAAGTTTCAAATTCAAAGGATGATAAGAAGAAAAAATAAATTCAAATAGTTTAGTCATCTAATAAATATACTTTAGGCAGTTCTGATTCAGATGGTGAGCTTGATCACTTTTCCAAAAAGTTCAAAAGGTTTTATAATAAGATAATAGGTTTCAAGAAATCCTTCAATAATTTCAATAATCATTATGGAAGTTCAAAATAGGTAAGACACTATGAATGCAAGAAGATTTGACACATCAAACTAGATTGTCCGTAGTTCTAAGACTACAAGAAGTCATAGAAAAGGTACTTCAAAAAAGTTGGATAATATAAGAATTCCAAAAATACCATGAAATCCACATGGAGTGCTTCATAGGATTATAGTGATGTACCATATTCAGAATTAGAAGCTGAAAATTCTAATCAGATGGCTAGCATGTACTTTATGGAACACTCCAATGAGGTACATTCATATTATTCTTCTAAGTATGAATCTGAATCTAAAAATGACAATTTCCCTTATGATGAATTAAATTAATATAGTACCATGATGGAAACTAAGTATGAATCTTTGAAAAAGAAAAATAAATCCATTAAAAATTCTAATAATGATATGCTAAATGAAAAATAGGACTTTAATAAATAAATTTCATATTTAAAAACCAAGCTGAAAATTTTTATTGCATCCTGTATTAAAATTGTAATAAGATTGAAAATTTTAAAAAATAAGTTCAATAATTCAAATATGTTGTAATTGGTATAAAAAAGTGAAAATATTTTAAATAAAATTCTTGGAAATAATAAATCCCGTAAAAATAAATTTCAAATAGGAAGTCAAGGTGAAAAACTAAAGTTTTACTAAAACTATTTTGTACCTAGTTCTAAGAATAAAAACCTCTCTAAAATTACATGTTTTCTTTTTGGAGAGTTAGAGAACTATGACAATAATTTTATTTTGAAAACCCCTCAGTTTTTTATATTCAAATAATTCTTTCTTTCAAAAAGTTTTTCAAAATTTAGTGTAGGATTTTCTAGATAGAAAAAATAGATTTTGGTTCCCAAATCTTTAGTTTCTAACATAGCTGAACCCAATATAATATGGGTTATAAAATAATTTCTAGTTTAATTTTCCTTTGTAGGGAAAAATGTCCAAGGTCATCAATGAAAATGGTATATAGATAGTGTATTCTCAATACATATGATTGGGGATTTCTCTAATTTCCACTCTATCAAAAATTAATGGTGGTTGTGTCACTTTGGGTGAAAATGCTAAAGAAAATAGTGTGGGAGTTGGATTAGTTGTAAATACAAGCTCATTCATCATCAAAAAATTTATTTATATGGAAGGATTAAAACAAATTCTGATAATTATTTTTGAAACTTTGTGATGAAGATTATTTTTTAATTTTTTAAATATTGAATGATCGGTTTTTAAAGATAAAATACTTAAATTCAAAGCACCTAGAATAGAGAATTTCTATACTCTAGATCTTAATTAAGGAGATGAATTAAAGTTACATAAGAGTAATACCTTGTTTGTGGTTCTGTTAAAGATAATTGGGTACTTTTGGGACACTAATTCAAACTCTTTGAAGTCTATTGGTCAGGAGAGTGCAGATTAGGGGGATTTTTTCCAAACCTCAACACCTAATGATGTAGAACCTACTAAGAGGGTGTTTGATAGGGAGGTGTAGGTGTATAAAGTAGCTAGATAATAGCTTTATTTCATGAGATTGGTCATGTAATAGAAAATGTTATTCAGAGCTAAGTAAGTGAAGTTGTTGATGTTGCTGAAGGAGTTCATCTTGATGATACAGTTGTTGATACAGCTGTTCTGGATACTGAAGAGAGTCTAGTTGAGATTGTGGAAATTGTTTCATTTGATGAAATAATCCTTATAGATGAAGTTGAGCATCAATTACTGGATTCAATTCTTCTTGGATAACCTATTTTTGGAGAAAGGGCTAATGATGTGGTTATAGAGACTGTTGAGCAATCTCATACACCACATGTGTCATCACCTCCTCCAATTCTTGAGGAAGAACTCTCAATTAGTAACTGTTTAGATAGTTTAGAAAGGAAATACTTTGTTTCTACTATCATGACTGAGTTTAATAATCTCAAGGGAGATTATATTGATTTTAAAAAGGATCCAATGTCATCTAAAGATGAGATCAGAGAACTCAAGGATTCCTCTATTTTAAAGTTTAGTTTTAATAATTTAGTTGGATTAATTTCTGCCCAAATATATTTGATCAAGAATCTCTAATCAGTCCCTCTATTGAATCAAGTTTTTTTCTAAGGTAAGTGAAAAATACCTTGAGTATATGAAAACTCTAGTAATAGATTTGAATGATGTTTATCCTACCAAGCTATATTTTAA
Organism: Viscum album; assembly: GCA_963277665.1. Lineage (NCBI taxonomy): Eukaryota > Viridiplantae > Streptophyta > Magnoliopsida > Santalales > Viscaceae > Viscum > Viscum album. The sequence goes on along the minus strand of OY728130.1, from coordinate 1,290,302,346 downwards.
TGATCTTGAAGTAATGGTTGTATCTCAAAGAAATGTGTTCAAAAATCTTTCAATGGTTCAATAGGATATGTATCAAGATATTCTTGATATGATTAAGTCTTAGAAATAAAATGAAGTAAATTTTGTACACTTTACAAAGTTTTGTAATAATATAGTTTTAGTTTGTCAAGAATTTTCATCCCTCTATAACTGTCATCTGTAAACCTTCTATATTTTCATAATGTAGTTGATCAGATGCTCTCATACTTGAATTATGTGTCCCTATAGATTCAATATCTATAGTGTTATATGTTTACATTAGTTCTAATGCAAGAGTTGAAGAATGATCTTATGGGTGAGTTCCAAGACACTAGATAAGAATTTAGGAAGCTTGGTGTAGGAACAAATGTGTCTTTGAATGACACCATGGGCTGTCTTGAGAAATCTATCGATGATAAGTTAAAAGGGATCTTGGATGTTTCTAAATATAATTAAGGTATTGTTTTTAGATCTATTGATTCAGTATCTTGGTATCATCAATTTTTATTAACCTTGTTGTATGAGGTTTATCAGGAAGTTCAAGGGTTGTGTTCATAATCTTCAGAAGAGGAATCCAGTTTAGAATATATAGAAGGTCTGGCTATGCTATTTTCTATTAAAAGTAAGGAGTTGGTTGTCTATATACATCAAAGACCTATTACTTCAATCCATCTATCACATGTTCCAGTTTTTGTACCTATCCTTATGTCCCATGTTCCTATTTCACCTGCTGCTAGTGCTCCAGTGTCTCAACCTTCTTTCAGTGATATTCAATAAGTTTTTCAAAGTTTAATAGAAAAATTGTATAGTATGGATTGAAAGATGAAATTTTTAAATGGAATAATTATTGGTATTAAAAGTTTTATAGACTATATTATAAAGAAGTTGTTAGTGGAACTTCCCTCTGGTCCATATGCTAGTGACATTGCCCCTAGCTTATTGCCCCTTGAAGTTTCTCCTCTGGTTAGTTTGATTCCTTTAAATGGTTCATGAGAAATGTTTTTTACTCTATCTATCAAATACATAGACAATCATCTATTATTATTCTTTAGTTTTTCAAGTGAGACATCATTGGTATGATAGACATGTTTTCAAATGCCTTATTTAATCTAAGAGTTAAAATAAGTATAGGTCCTTCTCCTCTAGATTCCTATAGAGGTTCCAGATAGAAAATAGATGCTTATTTTTTATGCCTCATAAATATATTAGAAAGATAAATCCAAGGTGGATGCATCCTTAGCTACTGAGTGCTCGAAGGATGGAACCTTATCCTCTGACCCTCCAAAGAAATTTCTTTTTATAGCTTCTTGCTCCTATGATTTCAATATAGTTAAAGGTCATCTTGATAACATTATTGGATAGCCTACTCAGTGTCCACAAGTCAAGTCTGTTATAGGTTTAGAATTATGAGATACTTTAACACTAGGTAAATAAGTGAAGCTGACATAAATGGACCCTCCAACTACCTCTAGAACCACTCCAACCTTCAAGTTACCTCCACCCAAACCACCTTCTTAGTTTGACCCTATCCATAAACCTGGAAATTTTTGATTTTCTATTTTATATGTGTTTTGTGGGTATTTAGTGGATTTATTTTGTATAAATATTGTCGATTAATGAAATTACTATTTATTCATTTCTTATGTATTTCTTTGCGATTGTTTTCATTTAATTTTTTAATACCTTTATTTTAATTACTGAAATTCTTTCCATAATTCTAAATTCAGTTTTAATACTATATTTAAACAACTCAATACTCTAAGTTTTATATTAACAATATTTGTCTTATCATTACCCTTCATTTTTTAAGACATAAAATGGGGGAGAAATAAGTTATAAATGTTAACCCTAATTTTAATCAAAGGGAGGGTATTCCTCGAGTGATACAAAAGGGATAAGTTTCAAACTAAGAGGAATAAACACTACATACATTTTAAAATAAATATATATATGTTATTTAGTTTTCTATAAAATCTTGTTAAACCTTTTAAAATTTAATGTTTAATATATTATGGGGTTTTTTATCATTAAAAATGGGGTTATTTTTGGACTACTAATGTTTTTCCAACATATCTCATGCACTTTGGGTTTTTATTATCTCAAATACCCTTCATATATTACTAATTATTTTTTAAGTGTGTTCATCAAGTTTTATTGTTGTTTTAAGTTTTTTGGCTGTTAAAAGATTTAAGTCTACAATTTTGGATGTTTTGGATAAAATTTTCCTAAGTCTTTAAAATCAGATATGTGTGGCTTTTGGATGCATGGTAAAGTGGCTACATGAGCATTATGCTATGTCAATCTCCTATGTGAAGGATTTTATCTTGTGAAACGGATACTTCATGGAATCAACTACATAGAAATTGTCTATGTAAATGAATCTCCTAATTAAGAAATTGGTTGTGTAGATAAATTGGTTACGTGAATCAGTTACATGGAGTAATTGGCTACATGATTTGGATACATAGTGAAATTGGCTAAGTGGATCCAAATGGCTACTTAATTAAAGTTATCTATTTTAAATTTGGATATGTGAGTAAAAATCCTATGTGAATCAATTTAGCTATGTGAAGCAATTAGGCTACATGAACAAATTGGATATGTGAAGTAAATCAGCTACATGAAGAAGGCCTATGAAAATTCAACTATATAGATAATCATCTATGTGAAGAATGGCTATGTGGATCAATTTGTCTATATGAATTCAAATGTGTAGAATTTGGCTATGTGGTGATCTACAATCAACTAAATCAATTTCCAACTTGGTATTTATTAGCATTGGAGTACTTTAAGAAAAACTTAATACTGTAGTGCATTCATTAATTGTTGATATACCTCTTTATGGTAAAAATGATTATAATAAAAGGAAATTACCAAGAAAGGAAACAAGTACAAGGATATTTTAATTTTCAGTATTGTTGCCAAGGTTTTCCAAGAAAAGGACATGTGTTTTAAAATTAAGAGCCATGGATTTTATGGATCTATCATGGTGCAAATAAAAGTCAAGTTTTTCAATGTTTTTCAAGTGTATTGAAGTTGTAAATAATATAATAAAGAAGAACCGAAGTTCCTGAACTACCCGATTCTCTAAAATTTCTTTTACATGTTTCTCTTTTTTACATGAGAAGAAGAAGAAGATTTGTGGTCTATAGTTGTGTGATATTTTTCATCTTCACTATCTTCAAAAGACCCTAATTTAGCTTCTTTTTATTCTTATCATCTCTCTGGGAGATTTCTTCCTTCTTCCAATTTCATTTTTACATCTATGTTCTTAATCTATAAACAATATATTTATTCTATATTTTTTGTAAAGGTTCATAGTAAAATAACCTTGAATTTTTTTTGTTTGTAAATCCTTTTTGGACCCTGGTTGAAATCTCATGTGTTGTTATAACAAGTGGTGACTTCTTGCAATCAATCGTTCATTCCTCAGAAAAAGGAATGGTCTAGTGAAAATCATCAAACTCATGGAGAAGAGTGTTGGTGGAGTGGAATAGCGTATTTATGTTCCCTAAACACTATAAATATTTTTTTTTTTTGATCTCTTTATTTTGTGATTTTATTTATATTATTGTATGTGTTAAAGAAAATATCATAGGTTATTATATCTTCAAAGAGGGTGGTTTTCTAAGTGAAGAAAATTTTTAAAGAACTTGATTCACCCCCCATCTTGAGTCTTAATGTTGTTTATCACCAACAATAGTAATAACAGTGGAGATCAGAAAAATATCATCCATCAAAATTAAATACCAATGAAAGTTCTGAATAATATGAAATGTATAACCATACTGAAATAAAGGAAAGACACATAGTAACTAGAAAAATACAAAAATAGTCTCAATAAAAAGATAAATCTCAACTGACTCTGAGGATACCCCTAGTCCCACCATCCATTCTTTAATCCCAACACACCTGATTAGCCATCAAACAAAGGGGTATTTCCCTTATACTTACATGTAACCATAAAGTCTAGTCGGGTATAAATGGAAGCCCAACCAGGGTATGAATAAAACTCAGTAGGCCACCGCAAATAGTATCTAAATCATATCCAGTATGAGTGATGTATATATTGATATTCAATTAAATAAATAAAGTGTAATATGATGATAAAAAATAATATATATCATCAAATTTCGGGTCCATGATGGCACCTGGGATCAACCAAAGCTTCTTTAGCCCATGCTAGATGTCTCTGTCCACAATACCATAGTACATTTTATAAGTACATAGGCACACTAGATCCTTAGGAACACATCAATTTTCCGAGCAATAATAATCAATAATACAATTATACCATGTCCTTTGAATAACATAAAGTTCCCCCAATAATAATAATCAATAATAGGGGCATACTAGATCTTTGGAATCGCATCAAGGACCCCCAACAATAACTATCAATAATACAAGCATACCAAATCCTTATAATCATGTAAAGTTTCCCCAATAATAATAAACAATTATATTAATTTAGTCAAATTCATAATCATGGGTTTCCATTTCGTTATCCCAACATCCACCGAATTCCATGGCCAGTAATTTATCAATTTAAATATTTAATCAAATGACATCAATAAATAATTTAATTATTATATTGTATCAATTAACCATTTAATAAATATATTAAAATAATGAAATGGTTAATTAATTTACTATATCATTTAACTAATTTAAATAATATGACACATAAAATAACCATTAAATAAAATTTATTAATCAAGAGTTCCTCATTTATAACATACATCATATTTTAGGGTGTGTCCTAAGAATCTCTAGAATCGCCACTTTAATTTACATTTTTAGTTTTTCAAAGGTTGGTATACATTACATGGTAGAATAATTATCGGTTTATACATGCCAATATACCACTTAGGGTCTGTGGGAATTCTAACACAATTAGGATTTTAATTCAATTATTAATTAGAAAAGTCCAATCACATGTTATGTCATCATGGCTGCACATATTATAAATATGGAGAAGCATTGAGACCTCAAGGTATATCTCAAAACCACCTACCACAAAATACATGGTATTCTCCAATGATCAAGGGATTATCAAGCTAGAGAGAGAGCCATGTGGAGATAAGAAGGATCCCTATTCCAACAAACCCAATTCATGAATCTCAAATTCAATGATAAATAAATTAAAAGAGGGAAATAATAACCATATAACACTAAAATGATTGTACAACAAGAACTCCTATATAATAAAATCAAAGGAAGGATGAGATCATATAAGGAAAAGGATAAATGAAGAAAAGTTCATCCAAAATGTTCCCTAGAAATCGGATAAAATGAAAGATCCAACAAATGATGAAAATTGATGGATTTTTACAAGATTAAACAAGTAAAAAACACATTAAAATACATCCCTATATGGTCACATGTTCCCCTATTAAAGGGAATAACTTCTGTTGGAATACTAGTTGGCCGATTCATCCATTTAAAATTCTAAAATCTCTAACACCATAGAGTGGTCAGTGTTTACCACACCTGTGATGCTTTTAATTATTCCACAACTACAAGCCCAACACTTTGATTGACCATGATGTGGTGTAGAAGGGTTGTGCATTTTTGGACTCACCACACCCTTCACCACAGTGTGGTGGAGTCCAAACTAGCCATGGATCATAGGGGGATCCCCGCACCCCACGCCCAAGAACATGCCTTGCACTGGGCATGTTGGTACTACCCATGGTGTATAGGTAATTCTCATTCTCAACACTGCATGGACCATGGTGTGGTCTAGCCCATGTTACAACAATAAATTCTAAAAACTCTTTTTAAGATATTGGGAACTAACCAACATATCACAAACCCAAAAATAACCATCCCAAATATCAAAATAGATCATACCATAATCTAAGATGTGATAATAATCTCGCCATATAATAGATCATCCTTGATATATCCTTACAAGAATCACTTAGCATCATTAGAGAATATCTCAGGCCACTGAGCCCAAAAATTTGTCTCCATATCCCATGGCTCCTCTTGGATGTGTCTATGCTACCATAAAACTCATTCTAGAAGAATTTTATTCCTACGTTTATTATTTTCTCTCTGATACACTTTACAACCCAGGTGATCCTCAAAAGAATCATCAATATCAAACTAAATATCATAGATATTGATCACATATGATGGATCAGGGTAATATCGTTAAAGTTGTGACACGTGAAAAATGTAATATATGGAACTGGAACACTGCATAAGGTCCAACTTATAAGAAACAATACTGATTCACTCCACAACCTCAAATGGCCCAACATACATGGGCACTAACTTTACCAATTTCAAATTATTATGTTGTTACAACCTTGGCAGCACTTGTAAAAGTACTCAATCTCCAAACTCAAACTCCAGTGATCATTATCGATGATTATAATATGACTTATACCTTTTATGGGTCGTTGTTAACCGCTTTCTAATCAATATAACATGTTATTATTTCTCCTACACAAGACTCATCCCAACAAGCATTGACTCACTAACTTCAAACCAATATAATAGTGAATGGAATGGATTAATATATAAGGCCTCAAACAGATTAATATAAATAAAATCCTGAGAGATATTATTTTAATCGAGCTCTTCTAAATCCAAATGATTCTCCCAGGAGCCACCAAAATATAAGACGTATTTTTTGGAGTTGGTGTCCTAGGACCAACTATTTGTACTTTGATTACATGAATATTCAATGTATTTAATATTAATAAAACTTATTATTACATTTTTTTATGCATGACTCTAATGTAATAATTTCCTAGAGTATATGTCATATTTATAAGCTCATAGAAGTTATGTGTTGTGATGAGAACCTTGATGTGATATGAAGATATTCTAAAATTATGTTCTATCATTGGATAATGTACTATGATGGGACACATGATACATAGACTATCAAGTGTGGGTACTTGGAAGCAGGTGAGGCTTTTTCTCATGAATTTCTCACTCGATAATCTCTAATATGGGAGATTATGAGAACAGAACCATCGGTAGTAATTCCACATGTTTTGGTGTCATAAGATATTCTTATCTAAGAGCATGTGTGATGGTCCTTAGACTTTAAGATTATTATTAATTCATGTTACAACTCATGTACTTAGAAGAATTTTGTAAACCATAATGATAATAGTTCATGGAGAAGTTTGATACATTGGGTGCATCACAAGTGACACATCATTAATGAATAAGTAAAGGAAGGATTTTTCTCTTCCATATTTATGGAAGATGATATCTTGGTCCTTTTATTGGAATAGAACCATCGAATTAAATTACATGTCCACGGTGTAACTACGTGTTTATTTTAGATATTCAAAGAAAAACATATCGAGAATATAGGTTGGTAACATGGTTATGAAACCTTCTGGATGAGATATTATGAAAAAGGAACTATATTACATAGTGAGTATTCGTATGTGGTTGTCTATGTTATGGCATTAAGTTCTTTCTCTTGGGTGCCTTGTCCTATTTCTATATAGTAATCTTGGACTTTATACAAGCCCACCTAATACCAATATGAAAGAATCATATAGGTTCACACACTAAGTTTTTCTGTTGATCTTTATTAAATTATATTTGAGTTTAATTAATGTAATAAATATTAATCTCAAGTTCAAGGAATAATTTTATTCAATTTATATTGATCGCATAAATTAAATAAATATTTATTCACCGACATATGAATAAAATATTTATTTTATTTATTGAATATTTTAATAAATATTTATTCACTAGATTGTGCATAAAATATTTATTTATGAATAAAATATTTATTCGATTTTTCAATAAATGATAGAGGAGTTTGAATGGACCAAGACTGAGTCCGGTGACAAATATTAATTAACAATACTGTTACATAATATTTGTTATTAAGAAATTTGGTGCATTCCACAAAATAATAATAATAATAAAATTGTTATTATATGGAATGGGGTTTATTAAAGGTAATAAATGTTATTTAATGGCCGATATGCAATTAAAAAATATTTTATCTTAAATCCTAACTCTGTAAATAGATGGATATGTCTATTATGTAGAGTATCCAAAATTGAGAATGTAAAAATTTTGTGCACAATGAATTTTCTCCCAACTCTTCCTTCTCTCTCCCTCTCAATAACGAGAAGCGCAGGAGAGATTTATTCAAGACCGAAGAATGAGCGATCAAGAATGAATAATTCAACACATTCGAATCACTACACTAGCACCCAAAGATTGAGTGGTGTTTCTCATAGATCATAAGAGTGCATGTGGGTCACCACTAGAGGGATTCTATACTTAGATCCTCATAGTGCAATGAAGGTAATCCTAAAGGGTCTTTCCAGATGATCAACATTCACCAAAGAAGAAAGTTCCTAAGCCCAGTTATTTATTTCTTAAAATATTAAATAAATTAATTATAATTTTGGCATGAAATATCCTCACTCTTGGTTTTGGGTAATGATTATTAAAAGAAATTTTAATATATCACCCACCTCTACATGCTTCTGCTGCACCCAGAACCAATAAGTGGTTTTAGAGCATCACATTTAAATTTATAATTATTTATTTTATTGTTGATCTATGCGCAATTTTGTTTAGTTTTTTATTTCAAGTTATTTTTTCTTTAATACAATTTGAATTAACATGTTATCGATATATTAATCATGTCCGTTCAGTGTTTCATTTTCTTAAAGGTTTAAGAACAAATGAAGAGTGATCAAATATGCTATTAGGAAGTTCCAAAATCTTTGGTCGGTAAAACTGGGTTACACGGCGTGCGGCCAGAGCACACACCGATTACCCATGCACATTTTATCTAGATGAAAAGAGAAATTAATTACACATTGTGATTTTATTGCACACCGTGTGCTGACTGATACAACCATGGAACATGAAAAGCAGATACAGGGTGTGTAGTTGGCATGTACACATCATGTAGTCTGGCCGAGTTAACATGTTAAAGCCCTAGGCATGTGACTTGGATATATAGAAACCAAGGTACATGACATGTAGCTGCATGTACACTCCATATAGAATCCCATTAATGGAAAAAATTAAAATTTCATTAAATTTGAAATTACAGCATTAAAACCTTATTTTATTGATTAGCACGCCGCTGTGTGTTTGACAATTTAATAATTATTTTAAGGAATTTTAAATTCTCAATTAATTTATGGTAATTAATATATCATTACTGTTTCTTCCATTTATTTACCATGAATGACATTAATTGTGTGTATCTAGAAATAAGATCATATTATCATTAAGATGAAATAGAATTAACTAATTAATTAATTCAAGCGTGTTTATCTTAAATAATAAAAGAATGAATAAAAAATGAATGCTATCCATTTACTTTTGCGTATTCGTTTCATGTATGGTCGTTCATGATATTGACCAAGTCCTGTGTATGTGTTGGATGTTTTAATTTAATTTATTTCATGAGTTTTCAATTATTTAATATTAAATTAAATTATGTTTTGTGATTTATCCCTCCCTCCATTATTATGTAGTACTTACATGTCCAAGGATTTTTATGTAACCCCCTTTAACCAATCCTTTGGTTCCCCTCACCTACATGTGAGTAATAAATATTTGTAATTAATAGAGCATCCCAAGGTGCGTATACACGGTTCAGGATGGAACCATAATGATGCCAACCTAGGTGATACACAGGTGGATAGATGGAATGTTGTGACTCATGCCAAGATAAGCAATAGGAGTTATTTCTCCTAGGTAAAATTTTGATTTAATGTTCGCTCATTAAATCAATTGTTAGATAAATCTTAGGAATGGGACATTTAATTATTTATTTATTTATATAAATGTAATTATTTATTTTATGGATGTAAGGTCGCGATCACATAAATAAATGAATTAATGTGCAAAGACGGAAATTAAATAAACGAATTATGTGTAAATGTTTTATCCAAAATGGTTAATTAATTAAGTAAAATCTAATTAATTTTAACAAGACATGTGAGGGATAAAACAAGATAAAAATTATGCATAATAAATTAAAATCCATCAATTAAATATTAAGTCAAACTAATCCTTCCTTTACTTGATTGGAAATGAAACTATAGAACTAAGTGTAGTACATGGTCGAAGTCTAGACACTTACTTTTATCAGGGAGTTCTGATGAGATTTTTGGGTTGACTTAACTGAAATTGTATTGATTTTATTGGAAAAATTCTATTCAATACAAATTTAGAGGAAATTGTTGAAGAAATCCAGGTCATGATTTCAGGATAGGTTAATCCACTCAACAGATCAAGGAGCTACAAGTCCACATTTGGAAAGACTACCAACCTAATTACTTTATTATGGTTTTCATAGCCAAATTTTGGATCATTAAGAAAGTTAATGGGGATCCTTGCCACTATAATGTTAAAGAAACTAGACACTTTGAGTTCAATGGTGAGGGATATTGAGACTTGATAAAATAGTGGGAGATTTAATAAATAAATAACATTTAATTTATTATATCTCACTTATTTTGTAATCAAGAAAAGTACTAATAATCTACTCTTTTTAAATTGTAGAATAAAATGAAAAGTTAATCATCCACACTATCCCTATGATCAATATTGGAGAAAGATAACCTCCTAACTATAAGTAACTTCCAGGAGTGGTTTAGACTTCTTCGGGTTGTGCTACACACTAAATGGAAATCTTACATGTTAAAATCCCCAATGCTTGATCCACCTGATAAAGAGGCGAGTGATGAAAAGTTCCTTGTCTATGAAAAACATTCTAGTTACATGGTCAACATTCAATGTCTGATTCTCTCATCGATGTCTAGTGAACTAATGAAGTCTCACAAAAACATGGATACATATAGAATGCTTGAGAACCACCGTGGTCTTTACCAAGAGGGAGATATACATGAATAGTTTGAGATTTCCAATGCACTCTTTCAGAGAAAGCTTATAGAGGGTTCCCCATTTAGTCCTCACATAGTCAAGATCATTGGCTAAATTGAGAGATTATAGGTTCTAGGGTTTAAACTCCCCAAAGAACTAGGAACCAACCTCATTCTAGCATCACTCCCTTTGGGCTTCTCTAGTTTTGTTGTGAATTTTAACATAAAAAAAGTTAAGAAGTTTTTTCCATATCTTCTTACTCTTATTTTCCAAGTATATAAGGATATGAAGCGTGAAAAACCTTACATCTTTATGGTGAAAAAATGGAAAGGGTAAGTAAAGATATTTAAACACAAAGCTTCTTCACACCCTTCCAAGAAGAGGGGAAAGCAAGGGAATAGGATGTTGTCTATTTCGTATATGGAAAGAAGGGCCACTGGAAGAAAAATTGGACCCATACAAAGAACCAAGGGGAAGCTTTAGGTGCATTTATTATCAAGTGAAAATTATCTATTTCTATAAATTTGGTATTAGATACAGCTTTTGGTTCTTACATATGTATTCAAATATAGGAACCAAGTAGATTCAGAAAGATTGAATAAGGAGAGGTAGATCCTAGAGTATCCAATAGAGATAAACTTACTATTGTAGCTACTAGGGACTACCACCTCACATTGACAATCAGAATGATCTTGGTTTTAAAGGGTTGTTATTATGTGCCTTCAGTTACCAAAAAACATTATTTTTGTATCCAGACTTGATATGGATGGATTTATTTTTAAATTTTTGAATAAATGTTTCTTATTTTATAAAGATAGCATTTGTTTTAGTAAGGATCATTTAAATAATGGTATTTATGTATTGGATTACACAAACCAAATAATGGAAATTGATAATGAAGTTAATTCACATGACTCATACCAAACCCAACTTTGGAATCACCAGCTAGGTCATGTAAATGAAAAGCACTTGAATAAATTACATCAAGAAAGATATTTATATTCTTTTGAACTAAAACCAATTGGTTTATGTCATGCTTTACAAAGAAAAATGACCAAATCCCCATTTAGTGGGAAAGGTTAAAGGTCTAAATATATTCTTTAATTAGTTTATATCGATGTGTGTGGACTATTTCCTATTGAATCAAGGGGTGGGTACTCGTACTTCATAACCCGTACTGATGATATTAATAGATGTGGATATGTCTACTTAATGAGTTATAAGTCATATTATTTTGAAAAAATCAATGAATATAGGAATAAATTTAAGAACTAGTTTGGTAAGAATATTAATAAACATCACTCAGACCGTGGTGTAGAGTATCTTAATCAAGACATCATTGATTATCTATGGGAGTTTGGGATTTTATCTCAACTCACTCCTCCTTATACACCTCAGTGGAATGGTGTAAGTGAAAGGAGGAACCACACATTATTGGAAATGGTGAGATCAATGATGATTCATGTGTGTCTTCCATTATCCTTTTGGAAATGCGTGTTACAAATAATAGCATATGTACTAAACTGAGTTCCAACTAAAGCAAAAAGTGTTATACCATATCAATTATGGAATGGAAAAAAACTAGTGTTGTATTAATTACATTTGTGAGGTTGTGAAGCATTTTTTAAGGACTCTTCAGGTAATAAGATTTCACTCTGAGGCACAAAGTGTATCTTTATAGGATATCCTAAAGAAACAAAGTGGTATTTCCTATAAAATCCTTCAGTCAAAAAGGTTTTGGGTGACAGAAGTCCCATGTTTATTGAGAAGGATCTTATCTCTAAAAGAGATAGTGGGAGTGAGATAGACTTTGATGAAGTCTAGGATCAAGATACACAATATTTTTCACAGCAACAAATTCCACAAAGTCTCATGGAAGAAGAAATTGTTCCAGAGACACAATTACTGTGTAGGATTACAAGAGAGTTTAGAGAACCATAATGATATTTTTTTCTTTTCACCAAGGATAATGACTCATTATTAGTTGATAATAATGATCCTATAACCTACAAGGAAGCAGTAAGTGAAACATATGTTACCAAGTGGCCAGAATCCATGAATTTTGAAATGGATTCCATGTACCAAAACCAAGTCTATATTTTGGTAGAACCTTCAATATATGTAAATATCGTTGGTTGAAAATGGGTATTCAAGAAGAAACTGGACATAGAATGACAAGTCAGTACCTATAAGGAGTGACTAGTTTCAAAAGGTTTTAAACAACATCAAGGCATTGACTGTGACAAAACCTTTTCACCAGTTTTAATGCTTAAATCCATCAAAATTATACTTTGCATCGCAGATTCCCATGATTATGAGATTTGTAAAATGGATGTAAAAACAGCCTTACTTGATGTGAACCTTGAGGAAAATGTCTATATAAAACATCTTGAATGGTTTGTGACTCCAAAGGATTCCAACAAGGTATGAAAGTCGCAAAGATCCATTTATAGATTAAAGCAAGCATCCAGGTCAAGTAACATTCATTTTGATGAGGTCATAACAGAATTTGGTTTCATAAAGAACAAATGTGATACATGTGTCTATAAATGGTTTAGTAGGAGTGTAGTAATTTTCTTAATAGTATATGTTGATGACATATTACTCATTATAAATGAAATATCAGTCTTACAATTTGTTAAGGTGTGATTAAAATAAATTATTCTCTATAAAGGAATTGGGTGAGGAAGCATATATTCTTAAGATCAAGATTCATATTGATAGATATAAGAGGATTATAGACCTAAGTCAAAGTAAATGCATTGAAAAGATACTAAATAGATTCATTATGGAAAAATCCAGGAGTGGATTATTTCCAATGTCACATGGTATTCATATTTACAGTAAAATGTATCCTCAAACACATGAGTAAAGAAACAGAATTACAAGGATTCCATATGCATCAGTGATTGGGTCAGTCATGTATGTTATGTTATGTACTAGGATAGATGTCTCCTACGCATTAAGTTTAGTAAGAAGATATCAATCTCATCTAAGTTAACACCATTGGATTGCATTCAAGACTATCCTTAAGTATATGAGGCATACTGAGGATATATTCTGTGTTGATGGAGGACATGAGGAACTAGTTATCAACAGATATAAATATGCTAGTTTTCAAACTGATCAAGATATCATGAATTCAAAAACAAGATACATCTTCACTTTGAATAGAGTTTTTGTGAGCTAGAAGAGATAAAATTAGGCTATGGTTATAGATTTTATAGTAGAGTCTGAGTATATTGCGGTTTCTAAGATACCTGAATAAGTAGTATGGATGTGCAACTTAATCTAATAGCTTGATTTGGTTCCTAGAAATAAAGATCCTATCACACTCTATTATGATAATATTGTAGTAGTGGTGCTTTCAAAAGATCCAAGGTCACGTCAGGGGATGAAGCACATAGTTAGGAAGTATCATCTCTTGAGGGATTTTTCTCAAAGAGGTGAAGTTGTAGTGAGCATTATTTCCACAAAAGACAACATGGTGGAGCCCTTAACTAAATCCTTGAATCAACAGAAACATGACTATCATGTGAGGTCTAGCGGACTGAAGGTCATCGGTATTTGGATCTATTCCAAGTGATATTTTGTTGGAGTTGGTGTCCTAGGACCAATTGTTTTTATTTAGATTACATGAATATTTGATGTATTGAATATTAATAAAAATTATTATTACATGTTGTTTTTTATTCTGTATGACTCTAATGTAATAATGTCTTAGAGTATACATCTCATTGATAAGTTCATAGAATTCCTCCGCTATGATGTGAACCTTGATGTGCTATGACAATATTCTCAAATAATGTTCTATGGTTGCATAACGTACTATAATGGGACACATAATATATAGACTATTAGGTGAGAGTACTTGTAAGTAGATGAGGCTTCTTCTCATGAAGTTTTCACTTGGTAATCTTCAAGATGGGATATTAAGAGAATAAACCCGCCAGTAGGAATTCTGCATTTTTTTCATTGGATATTCTTATCTATGAGTGTGTGTGATGGTCCTTAGACTTTAATATTATTATTAATGCATGTTACAACTCATGTACTTAGATATATTTTGTGAACCATGATGATAGTAGTTCATGGAAAAGTTGGATACATTGGGTGCATCATGAGTAACATGTCATTAATGAATAAGTTGAGGAAGGATTTTCCCATTCCATATTTATGGAATCAGATATATTGGACCTTTTATTAGAATAGAACTATTGCATTAAATTCTATATCCATGGTGTAATGACTTATTTATTTTAGATAGTCAAATAAAGACATATTGAGCATATAGGTTGGTGACACAGTTATGCAACCTGCTTGATGATATATTATGATAAAGGTATTATATTACATAGTGAACATTCATATGTGGTTGTCTACATTAAAACATTAATTTCTTTCTCTTAGGTTCCTTGACCCATTACTAGACGGTAATCTTGAACATTACGCAAGCCTGCCTAAATCCAAAAAGAAAAAATCCTATAGGGTCACACAATAATTGTTTCTGTTGATCTCGATTAAATTATATTTGAGTTTAACTAATGGAATAAATATTATTCTCAAGTCTGAGGAATAATTTTATTCAAGTTATATTGATCGCATAAATTAAATAAATATTTATTCGTCGCCATGTGAATAAAATACTTATTTTATTTATTGAATATTTTAATAAATATTTATTTTCTAGATTGTGAATAAAATATTTATTTATGAATAAAATATTTATTTAGTTGTTTGATAAATGATAGAGGAGTTCAAACAAAACAAGACCGAGTCTGGTGACAAATATTAATTAACAAGACTATTACATAATATCTGTTATTATGCAAGTTGGCACGTGCCACAAAATAATAATAATATAATTATTATTAAGTGTCATGGGGTTTATTAAAGGTAATAAATGTTATTTAATTTCTAGTATTCAATTAAATAATATTATAACTTAAATCCAAACTCTATAAATAGACAGATATTTCTATTGTGTAGAGTATCCAAAATTGAGAATAGATAATTATTGTGCAGAATAGATTCTCTCTCAAATCCTCCTCTCTCCCTCTCAACAATGATAAGTGCAAGAGATATTTATTCAAGACTGAAGAATGAGTGATCAAGAACAAACAATGAAAGACATTTGGATCATAATAACAACACCTGAATATTGAGTGGTGTTTCTCAGAGATCATATGAGCACATATGGATCACTGCTAGAGGGATTTTATCCTTGGATCCTCATAGTGAAATCAAGGTAATATGAAAGTGTCTTTTCAGATGATCAACACTCACTAATGAAGAAATTTCCTAAGACCAGGTATTTATTTATTCAAATATTAAATAAATTAATTATAAATTTGACATTCAATATCCTCATTCTTGGTTTCAGGTAATGATTATTAAGAGAAATTTTAACATATCTCCCACCTTTGTATGCTTCTATTGTTCCCGAAATCAACGGTATTCTCTCAGCATGTCCTATAGAATATAATGGGATTCTTAATCCATTTTTCAGTCTAAAAATAATAACCAGTACTCAAATATACTTTTTTACTAATATCCTTTATTAATCCTTACCATAATTGAGTGGTGAAGTATAAATCCCAATCCAAAGCTATACTCTATGTTACTCTATTTAGAAGCACCATATCCCAAATATAAAGCTTTCACAGCTCATCCATAGTGAACATATCTTAAAACAATAAGAAATAAGCTACCTTAGTTAGTCAATCATTGACAAGCCATACAATATCATTACTTCAGGGTGTCCTTATTATACCATTCATGAAGACCACAGTGACTTCATCCCACTTCCACTTAGGTATAGGAAAATGTTACAAAGAAACATCAGGCCGCTAATGCTCAGTCTTCACTTGCCAACTGGTGAATCATCATATCATAATACCTGTTATCTCTTTCTTTATCCCGAGCCACCAGTACTACCTATGAATGTCATGATACATCTTAGTCAAACCAAGATATAGCACCCACTTCGAATAATGAAGCTCCCTTATTAATTTCTCACACATACTCGTGGGAACTAAGATACAACCGAGGAAATTAAGAATTTCATCCTCATTGATGGTCTATTCTAGTGGAGATGCCCCAATGTATATGTTTTCTCTCAGGGGTAAGCACTCTGGGTCTCAAAATTTTCACCTATTTATCCTAATGAGAATCAAAGTAGTAAGGGATAAAGATGTAAGAGTTTCTCAACCTTGATATTATTTATATCTAAATGAATTTTTGCAAAGAGTCATCATCTTCCACTCATTGGTGGACTCATGCATAACCTAAGTCTGATATTTCCTACTCAAAGAATAAAAAAATATAATTGCCATTCATAGGAGTATATTCTAACACAAAATCAAAATACTATAGGTACTAAACTCACCTTTTTTTCTAAATATTTAAATCATGTTATTAGGAAATGTACTTCAAGATTTTATGGTCTGAATATACCATAAACCTTTCATCCAAAAAATAATGTTTCCATTATTTTAGAGTGTGAACCATGGATTCCAATTAAAAATCATGTTTTGGATAGTTTTTCTCATATGACCTTAGATTATATGGTCCAAAAGAACTATGTGACTATATTGAAATAATACTACTCTCATCCTGACTCCAAATGTGCATAATACAAGGTATAATCCTTACCTAGATTAGGTGAGATATGAATGGTGTTGAGGTAATCCTTATTTTCAATTCATGAAATTCATGCTAGAAAGAATATAACCACACATATTCCACCCATTTTTTAGTTAGTTTTTTCATCGGTGTTTCCAGGTGTGAGAAGTCATGAATAAACCTTTTGTAGTAACTAGTCAAACCCAAAAATCTATGAATCTCAAAAAAATAGTGTTCTTCCAAGAAACTACTCCACTCACCTTTTTAGGGTCCACTAACACTCTAGATTTATATATCACACTCCCTAATAAGTGTACCTATTCATTCTAAAAGTGACACTTCAATATCTTGGTGTATAAATGATGTTCTCTCAAGGTTTCCAAAACAAATTCTAGATTTCGTACATGATACTCCTCTATATTAGATTACGTGATAATACCATTAAAAAAAAGACAATAAATTTCTCCATAAATGGGTGGAAAACTCATTTCATCATGTTTATAAACACTACATCTGCATTCTTCAAGATTAAAATCATGACTAGATAGTCATATAGTCCATACATACTCCTAAAGGTAGTATGAGGTATATATGAAGGACTTACCCTCAACTGATGATAACTTGATCTTAATTCAATCTTGGAAAACACACAAGAACCTTTGAGTTAATCACATAGATCATCAATACATGCAAGTGGATATTAATTTTTTATCGTCACTTGGTTTAATTTTTAATAATTCATACACAAACATAAGGAACCATCAAAATTTCTAGTGAATAGAACTGGATAACCCCATAGAAAGGTTCTTGACTAGATAAAACCTTGGATTCCAAGTCTTAAAACTAAAATTTTAATCCACAAAGTTATGTGGGTACTATCTAATAATTAATAATAGAAATTGGCTCTATGTATAGCATGAGCTCAATGGTGAACTCCTCCTCCCTCTCAGGTGGAAACCCCGAGAAATCATCTGGGAAAACATACCAAAACTGGTTAAAAACTAAACAGTATGAATTATTTTATGTTATATTGTCATCTAATGTGAGCCTAGACATCTGGGTCATAATTATATCCAACTTATAATGGTCAGTTTCTGAACATCTATCCTATAATCCTTTCTCTCCCATGTGAACATATTTACTACCATCATGAGAAGTAAATGATATTCAATAGTGGTAGTAGTCAATATGAGATCAATATGGTACTAACCAATTCATTTTAATATTCAGGTATGTACCGGTCATTTAGAGTACATAGAAATCCTAAAAAACTGATAACGAATAACTTCTATAGTAAATTTCCTACAATAATCAATGCCCTCTGACCACTTCCCTAGTGGAGTATCTATAGTCATTACCTCAAATGGTACTTCACAAAGAGGCCTAATCTCTCAATGAATAGAACAACCATAAAATAGTGGGAAGCTCTTGTATCAAATAAATAAAATTATAAAATAGAACCCACTAGAATTGTAACCTGAATAGTGAAAGGTATGACATCCTAATTGGTTGGAGTGGGTTTTACAGTATGAATTTGGCCTATTCTATAGTCATGAGACCCAATCTATCCCCCTTGGACTGCACCACTCTGTTGGATTTTTTCCCCAACCTTGGGGTACCATGTCCCCCACCTCATCCAATACGACCTGTAAATCTCTAACTACCTATCTACTATGGTGTGGCTAATCCTAGCCCATAATTATATGGTGGTATATATGTGTCATTACCAGACATCCGTTAAAGGTTTCTATAGAACCTTTATAAGTGCCCCCTATACCCAAAATCTCAGCACTATACTATTAGTCAATCACACTGAGGTCACTTGTGTCTAGACTTACCACACTGATAATATCACACTAGGGAAATTCCCTGGATTCTCTGCTCACTACTTACCTGGAGATAATTCTCATTGATTTTTTTTCTATTTCCAAAAGATTCACTACCCACTCTCATAGATGGAACTATATTCCCCCCACCTGAGGCCTCCTTCGGGTTTCTCTTGGTGATAAGATCCTAGTTCACCGCCTCAAAAAAAGTTATCAAGTAAAATACATTCACCTGTAATGTTATTTCATACCAAAAGTTGTCTTTAAATAAATACACACTAATTACTTTATCCCCTTCCAACATTAGAGAAAATATTTTAAATTCCATGAAATGGGTGGCGTTATCCATCATAGACATACCACTTTACTCAAGATTCAAAACTCCCTAACCATTTATTCCCTCAAGGTATCAAGAAACAAATAATCAATGAACCTAGTTTAGAATTCATTCCAATTCATGTTCACATACTGCTCCACCTGGACTAAAATATCCCACCATCATTTCATTTATCCTCAAAGAATATAACCTACAAGATTTACTCTTCTCTCTTGGGTAGTCACCATATGGTCAAATATGGTTTGCACTAACTCTACCCAGAACTCTATTGTTTAGGGTCCACCTTCTCCTATAAAGTTCAGTGGGTGTTGTAGATAAAAATCTTTAGTGAGGTCCATATATTTGGCTCATATCATGGAGGTCCTCTCTCCATCAATTTCATAACTCACAATAATCTAGCATGAATTTTTTCATCTAATGCATTCTTTGGAGCTACTGGAGGCTTTGGTCTTACAACCAAAGGGGTGTTCTCATTTCCACCCTATAGTTGTACTACCAAAATTCATCATGAAGTCATTACTATACATTGTACAACACATACCTTGAACTATATTATAGGAAAATAGGAACATCACATTTAAGGGAAGTGGCATCAAAAATAACATCATGCTATTTATATTTCATATTTTACTAGTTATATGAGAATCACTTTTATTTAACTACTTATTATAAATAATCAGATGAAAAATTGAAATTTCTATGTTCCTATCATGATTCATGCATATTCATCCTCATTCCCTATCGACCAGTGAGTAAAATCTTAGAAATAATAATAATCTTGAAAATCACGTGTATCACTTGAGGTGAAATAAATCATCAGTAACAATGAAAACCAAATAGAAATCCTTCCCTTTGAGACCTAGTATTTCCTCATATGTTGGTTAGCTACTCCCGAGCATTAGTTTTTTACCAAGTATTGAAACATCTTATCTTCTTTCTACCAATCCCAATTAGGAAGACAAAATAAAAAGTTTTTAGATACCATTTTGTAATGTCCCCAACATGGTTCAATCATAAGTAACTAAATTGAGTCACTATAAGGACTCAAGTGCCTCTTCATGTATGCTACAGTTTGCTGACAATTGAAAAGGGTCTAAGAGGATATTATGGGGATACAATTCCCTCTATTCATTGAAAAAATAGTAGTGTAAATTAAAACAATGTCATCCATGAAAAGTACATACCAAGGATAGTTCCAAATAATCCAAAATGTATAACTATGGTGAAATAAAGGAAAGTCACACAGTTACTAGACAAATCCAAAAATAGTCCCAACTAAAGGATAAATTCCAACTAGCTTTGAGGCTATGCCCAGTCCCACCATCCATGCTCCAATCCTGACACACGCGTTCAACCATCAAACATATGGGCCTTTCCCTTATTCTGACCTACAACCATGAAGTTTTCTTGGGTACTAAAGGTATCCTGAGCAAGGTGTGAGTAAAAATTAACAGGGTACCACCAATGGTGTCTAAAGAATATCCAGTCTGAGTGATGCATGTAGTGATATGTAATTAAATAAATAAAGTGTAAAATAATGATGTATAAATAATATATATCGTCATCCCTCAGGTCTAGGATGACACCTGAGATAAACTATACATGCTTCAAGTAGTGCAGGATGTCTCTATTCATAATATTATGGTCCAATTTATAAGTACACAGGCATACCATATCCTTGGAATCGCATCAAGGTCCCCCAATAATAATAATCAATAATATGGGTATACCAGATCCTTAGAACCACATCAAGGTCCCCTGATAATAATAATCAATAATATGGGCATACCAGATCCTTGGAATCACATCAAGGTCCCCTGAAAATAATAATCAATAATACAATAATACCAGATCATTAGAATCACATCAAGGTCCCCCAACAATTATAAGTACAATTATATTCATTTAATTAAATTCATAATCACGGGTTTTCATTTAGTTAACCCAATATCTATCAAAATCTTTGGCCAAGATTTTATCAATTTAAACATTTAATAAAATTTCATAAATAAATCATTTGATCATTATATCATATCAATTAACCATTTAATCAATGTATTGCATCAATGAAATGGTTAATCAATTTACCATGTAATTTAACTGTTTAAACAGTATGACACATGAAATAACCATTAAATAAAATTCATTAATTTGGAGTTCCTAATTTATCACATGAATCATATCATAAGTTATATCATAAGCATCTCTAGAGTCACTAATTTAATTCCATTTTTAGTTTTTCAAAGTTTTTTATACCTTATATGGTATCCTAAGTCCCGGTCTTTACACACCAATAGACCACTTAGGGTCAGTGGGAAGTCTAACAAAATTAATTTAGTATCATAATTCAATTATCATTTAGAAAATTTCAAGTGTGCATTATGTTATTTTGACCAAACATCATATACATATGGGGAATCATCAAGACCTCAAGAGATAGCTTGATACCACCTACCTCAAAACACTTAGTGTACTCCAATGATCAAGGGATCTATAAGATAGAGAGAGCGGATAGAGATAACTAGGAAGATAAGAATGAGGCCTAGACCAACAACCCCAAGTTATGAATCTCCAATGCAGTGAACTATAAATTAATAGAGGGAAATAATAACCACAGTCCTCTAGATTGATTTCAAAGTAATAACTCCAATAGAAGAAAATCAAGGAAGGATGAAATCATTTAAGGTAAAATATAAATTAAGTAGAGGTCATCCAAAACGCACCCTGAAATTTAACTAAAATGAAAGATCCAATAAAGGAAGAAATGTAATGGGTTTTTATATAATTAAATGAGTCAAAGATACATTAAAATTTATACCTAAATGATTTCATGTGCCCCTATAAAAGGGAGAAAATTCTTATAGAAGACCAGGTGGTCAATTTGGGCGTTTAAAATTTTAAAATTGTTAGCACCACAACGTGGTTGATGTTCACCATACCCATAGTGATATCAATCGTGTCATGCACAGGATCTCAACACATTGACTGACCACTATAGGGTGCAGAAGGGATAGCCATTTTGGACTCACTATACCCTTTACCATGGTGTGGTGGAGGCCAAACTAGTCATGGCGCAAAGGGGGAATCCCCACTCCCCGCACCTGAGACCGTGCCCCGCACTAAGTGTGTCGGTCCTAACTATGGTGAACAGGTAATTCCCTAGCTTAACACAACTTAAACCATAGTGTGGTCTAGCCAGGGTTTCATTAAGAAATGATACAAACCCTTTTAAAGCCAATGAGCACCAACCAACACATCTAAAACCCAAAAGGAACAATCCAAAAGCTCAAAATAGATCATACCTCAAATTGGGATGTGACACCTACACTAAAATATAATGAATTTATCATGTCTTAACATTCAAATATTTTATAATTTTTTAAATGTATTGTTTTTAAATTAGGTTATCAATGATTAATTTTATTAATGGTGATGATCAGAGTATTCATCACAAAAATATTATTGACTAAATTGAAATGTTTGATGTCTATACTTCGATATGTTTTCAAAGAACCTAATAATATTGAAAGAGTATACAACAAATATATGTGAAGACTATATAATGTAAAAAAATACAAATAATTTCATAATGTTTTAAATGTATTGTCTACAAAATGCAATGACATTGAATAACAATAATAATGATAATGAATAGAGTATGCAAAAAAGTTACCTTATTGACTATGATAGTATAGGAAGAGTATCCAGTATAAAAAGTGGATGTAGTATATAAATATAAATATTATATAAATTCAAAACATTTAAATATTATCTCATTTTCTTAAATATATTGACTGAAAATTGTGATATCAATGAGTGTATTAGCAGTGATTAACAGAATATGAAACATAGAAATAATGTTGAATAATCAATGTAATAAAAGTTAAAAAAAATAATCATTTTTGTTTTTCATATAGTAGTCCTACATAAATGTTGTTTTTGTATTAAATTGAATACAATTATTTCTAAATGAATATTAATAATAAATAAAAGAAATAATATGAAATAGTAAATAATACCTTAGAATGTTTTACTTTGGGAATGAATTGCAGTTTTTACATAAAATATTTTTGTTGATGCATTACACATTCTTTTTACAAGAATTTCATGATTCATAAAACTAATTGTGGTTGCTTTGAATTTTTTTCACAATATCCAATGTTGTAAACTTTGTAACCTTTAATGAGTATACAATGAACTTTATGGTATGTTTGAACTGGAATTATGATAATATTTAATAGAGTATTAAATCAATGAAATCCATATATTAAAAACATTACTTATATCTGTATGGGACTTAATTAAAAATAAATTTTTCTTTTTTTCAAAAAAATGTAATAGAGTTCTAATCGAGTTGGCTACTACCGATGAAAATTTACTCTATTATAAGATGAATTTCTAGGGGTTGTTGTAATAGTGATTGGTGTTAAATGTGAATGAGTTATATTTTAATTATGAAAACAATGGTAATGTAAAAAATCCAATATCATATATATATATAGAAGTATGAAGTTTAATATTTAGGGAATCTTATAAAGGTTTAATTTTTAGGGAAAATGTGAATTGTTGACCACCAAAATACATTATAACCATATATAACCGGTGAAAACCTAAAAAGAATAAATAGTTCAAAAAATAATGTAACAACCCCAACTTGAATAGCCTAGAGCCATGGTCACTTTATTATAATGTCACAAATATAAGTAGTCAAGTCTTGAAGTACTGGTCAGTTTAGTAGTTTTAGAAAACCAAATACATACATGATACCCATTTTACATTGGGGATAAAACATAAAACATATTAATAGAAAAAATTCAACATTCTTGAACTCATTCAAAGGATTCTCCTTCATATCCTAGGGAAAAGAAACAAAATAATAATGAGTTCAAATGATCAGTAAGGGTTACATACGGTGGAATCTATCTTGAATCAATAATGCATAATCAATATGGAAAGGTAAATAATTGAATACACATTCCATTTAATCAATAACTTTTCTATCATGAGAAGATAAGGAATAATCATTATCACAATGTAAATAATTCTAGAATTGGCCTTTATCAACACTAGAAAATCATTGAATTCCTCAACATTGTTAAAAGTCCTTGGATTTTATCAATGCTAAAAAGACATTGATAAAGGGTATATTTATCAATTCTTTTCAAAGTTATGATAAAATATCCCATTTATCAGTGATTTTATTTAGAACTAATAAATATATGATTTATCAACGCTTTAAAAAGCACTGATAAAAGTCTAATTTATGAGTGCTTTTATTTTCTTTAATAAAAGTATTATTTATCATCACTTTTAAAAGCACTGATAAAGATAGACTTTATCAAAACCTGTATAAGCACTGATAAAGGGTGTCTTTATAAGAGTCTCTAAAATCATGAATAAATCATAATTTTATCAGTGCATTTATTAGCACTGATAAAGGTGAAAACTACAGTGTGATGTTGCAGTGTGCTTTATCATAAACAGGTGTAGTGTATTGTAACAACACATTGCATCAACAAAAATAGCAAAAAAAATTACCCAAATAATATACAAATACTGAATTTAAATGAAATAAAATTTCTAACATAAATACTATAAAAAGAAAATACTATTATAGAGTATGTAACTTGTTTTTTTTTACTAAAATTAATGTAAATTTTGAATAAAAAGGTACACTTGGAGTCATACCGGTCATAATATGAAGCAAATTGAGGATTTAATAATTCCTACATGTCACAAATTACTTATGGATCATTTTTCTAAAGTAACAAAATAATCAAAATATGTTTTCTCAGTTTTGAGTATTTTTTTTTAAACGAAGACATTAATTGGTCACCCAATTCATGACCCAAATAAATTTATTAAATAAAAAGTATAATGATGCATGCTCAAGGTGTAATGAGTTTACACCAACACAAAAGTTAGAGCGATACATAAATATATATCAAAGAAGCTCAAACTAGACATCATGCCTTCGAGAAAGTAATCACCTCAAGCTAAAAGTGCAGCAACTCCAAGAAAGCTTCAAGGCCTCAAGATCTGCAGTATACCATCAAAAGCAGGTCTAGCTCAATTGGATCAGCTGTAAAAGAAATATTTGACATAACCAAAATAATAGAAAACCCATTGTGCGTAGCCCATGAATTCTGCAAAAAGAAAGAAAAACACTGTGAAATCAGACTGGAAAATCATTGCAGCACTGATCAAGAAAATCAGGGAGTTTGTTTAGACTCCTGCATCAACCTCTTATTAAACATTTGACGTTTAATATCAAGATAAGTTTCCACATAAATTTAATCATTTATGAGCCTTTAATAAGCTAATTCATCTCGTTGCTCCTTCACAACCAGGTTAGAGTCTTCATTCGGGTTATCATCAGGAGGTGTAATAGAAGAATCAACCTCCATCTGTGGAGGAATATCTGTAGACATCATTCAGGAATCATCAAGAATAGAAATAGTCAAATAAACCAAACTTTTTGATTTTGTAATTTTAGTGTTTCCCTTTCTATAAGCATCAAGTGATCTCATAACAATTGTTCATTTAAGGTGAGAATAATCCCTACGTTTTTTTGTTTTTTTAGGATTGGGAGTAATGAATCCATTAGCATCCACCACTTGTTTTTTCCCTTTTAAAGAGCTTGATTTTAATAAATCTTCCTCAATTTGAGTGGCTTTCTCATCATCCTCTAGTAAGGATGTTCACTAAGATGAGTCCAGGACAAATTGAGAAAGCATTGAGACATTAACATTAGAGGGTTCACCCTCCTCAATAGGAGTAGCCTCATTAACCTCAATAATAGAGTTATTGTATTTAGGAATTGATGGCTTAAGGATAGAATTAGGAACATCTGTGGAGTTTAAAACATTGATGCTATCAATAGGTTTAACTACCCGAACAGTAGTGTTCTTCCTTGTAGCATCCTTTTTCACCAAAATTGACTTGAAATGTGGGGGGGGATCATGAGTCCCATATTCTTTCATAATATAACCAATTCTGGAACATTTTTTACAGTAGGATTGTACATTTTCAA
Source organism: Viscum album (assembly GCA_963277665.1). Classification (NCBI taxonomy): domain Eukaryota; kingdom Viridiplantae; phylum Streptophyta; class Magnoliopsida; order Santalales; family Viscaceae; genus Viscum; species Viscum album. Next base: position 1,290,275,660 of record OY728130.1, on the reverse strand, counting down.
AGACAACATCTTGTATAAACTCATTATCTCCATTTGTATCCAAAACCACTATGGAAACTCACGATAAATGTCAACTTCTATAAAAATCCTATAAAATTAAGGTCTTGATAGATTTAGAGTAGTCGAGTCAAGCCTGATTGGATTTCCAAAGAGTTCAGAAATGGATAATAAGGAACGCTTCTTGAAGATATGGAGAGGAAAACCCAGGAAACCAATACAGATAGGAATTATGGGGAGTTCAGAACCAACATCAAAATCCAAAGACCATTTGAAAATTTTCATAAAAGATCCCCCAAAATACCAAGAGCCACGGGTCCAAAATCGGTAATAATCATTCTTCAAGGAAAAAACTAAAGAGAAATTTCCAAAAATTTAGTAAGTCGATATGAAAATTCATGAAGCCTATACCTTCTAGGGTTTTGTGCAGAAACACTAATGAAGTATAACGCTTAAAAAATCTACCAATGAGAAAAAAATGAAGATCCAAAAAGAGTACTCAGTTTTGAGTAAGTAATTTGTTTTTTTATTAAAACTAATGTCAATTTTGAATAAAAAGACACACTTCAAGTCATACCAGTCACACCATGTGTCAAATTGAGGGGAAGCTAATCCCTACACATCACAAGTGATGTATAGATCATTTTCCTAAAGTACCAAAGCAATCTGAATGTGTTTGCTTGGTTTTGAGTATGTGAGTTGTTTTTCACTAAAATAAAAGTCAATTTTGAATAATAAGATGCACTTTGGGGTCATACCGGTCACACCATGAGACATATTGAGGTGTGGATGAATAATACACGTCCCAAATGATTCATGAATCATTTTCCTAATGTGTTTCCTCAGTTTTTAGTACGTCACATGTTTTTTTTACTAAAATGTCATTTTAAATGGTAAACATGCGCTTTGATCCATACAGGTGGAATCATGTGTGGGTTTGACATGATATTAATTCATATACATCACAAATGAATTATTAATAGTTGTCCTAAATTATCAAGACAATGCGAGTGTGTTTTCTCAATTTGCAATGAGTGACACTTTTTTGTATTAAAATGTCAATTTTAAATTAATAACGGACACTTGGAGGCATATCAGTCACACCATACGTCTTATTGAGGTAAGGCTGATCCCTACACATTACAAATGATTTATGGATTGTTTTCCTAAAGTATAAAAATAATCAGAATGTTTTTTATCAGTTTTGAGTACGCCACGTGTGTTTTTTAATAAAATGTAATTTTAAACTGGAAAGACACATAATGGATCTTATCTTAAGTGAAAAGTGTTGTGTGAACTTTTAAACAATTTTTATCAAACACAATCATGGTATGGTCCTTATTCTACTTAATTGACCAAAAATTTTATTATTTGTAAGACAGTGCTTCTTATCCTCCTCTGCCTCGGTCTCCACCTTGGTATTCACCTCTACCTCTTCCTCTACGTCGATATATAACTCCAACTCTTCCTTTACCTTCGCCTCTACCTTCACCTTAAACACCACCTTTACCTTCGCCTCTGCATTTTCCCAAAAAAATTATTGTTTGTATGTTATCACTTCTAAACAAATTTATTTCTTCTACTACTCTCCTTCTTGAGAAAGAGATCAAAAATAATATATATGCATTCTAACACTAATACTTCACACCCAAAATATCATTCAAAGGTCATAACTCATACTAGATCACAAAAATAGTAGATAATCACCTAAATTTGTTGTTGGCATATATTCTGACAAAAAGTATGATGTCCACTCATCTCTAAACAAATTGATTTCTTCTTTTGAGTAACACTTTTTTTGGTAATCTTGATAGTATTAAGAAAATATAGATAATAAAATAATTATGAAATATATTTAATGAAATTTTAATTACCTTCATAAATTACCAGTTTTGGGATTCCGTTCTTTTCATGATTTATGATTTCTCTTATAAATTTGCAAACATAATATCCACAATCGATTGCATTATCTTGTTTCGGACACTGTAGAAACATTTACCAAAACAAGTAAATTGTTTTGAATGTTTTGATGGTTAAATATTTCTATATATAACTTAATTTTTTCTATTTTTAGTAATCCACAGGCTTTAGCTTTTCAAACACCAACTTCATGCTATGATCTAGCCTGTATTTAGCGATTGCCCTATCATAACAAAATTCTCATTAAAACACAGACTGAACATATAATTCAAAGTTTATTTATAAAATATTGATTGCAGTGTATTACATATTCACAATACACATCATGTGTAGTTTTTTGGTTGGAAATCCATGCATTGAATCCAAAAAATAAATATTTGGGGTGTTTATGTTGACTACTATCAGTATCCAGTGCTTCCTAAAAAATAATTAAGTAATGAAAAAATTAAAAAAAATGTGATTAAATCATAGAGTTTTACCTTTTAATTATAGGTATCAAAAAGAGTATGTCTTCTGATACTTTTTTATTAAATGAATTGAGTAACTTGTCATTTTTATTCTCTATTTATTTCTTATTCAAAGTAATTTATGGCATAGAAATGATATAGGGATTAATGAATCCAAATTGTAATTCCCACAATCTTCCCTTTATATAGTTGTAATATAAACTCTTGTACAAAATATGAATAGTTATTAACTTCAATAAACATATTTAGCTCACTATTTGTATAGATCTATTATGAAAATGTACCTTATGTATATATTCCCAACTAAAACGCCTAGCCATTAATGATTGGGAATATCAATTAGAGTCTTCAGACCAATTACATCTGTGAAGGAAACTCCATATATGTCTTATTCATATTAATGTAAGAAATAATTTTATCTTTAAATGTGGTCTCTGTATGAAGTTTTAATGATAATAAATATTACTCTGTAACTAGTGGGGAGAAGGTACTCTCAGAAGGTCATTTTGTTTTCTTGGTTGATTCACTAGATTTTCTTGATTCAACCTTTCATTTCGCCACTGGTTTATTCATCTGTAATATCATACCTCACTTCAGACATTTTATCATAAATTGTTTCATGTTTTTCATATGAAAATTTTTTTAAAGATATAACTCATGTATCTTTATAAGATTATATGGCTAAGCTATGAAAGCTCTAATAGCAGCTTTGACTGTTGTAATATCCGGATTATCAAGTGGAATAAGCAACTCAACAGTCGGCTAATAAGCTACCTAAATTCCCACTCTCATGTGATTTTTTGGTAGGAGTTGATTATGTAGATGGTATCCCAGGATATTATACACTATACTCATCGCAACACAGTGGTACGTGGGTGTTGACAAGTAAAAATCAAATACAATTGTACCCTGAAGAATTTTAGTAATATAAAGTTATCAGAAGTTTCTTGATTCACATTTAAGAGAAAGAGTAATAAAAAAGTTTATTACCTCAGGTAAGGTATGTGGTTGGGGGAATGATTAGACTCAAAGCTTGTGGGATCATTTTGTTCATGTGTGGATCTTTTCTCTACCACCGGTTTTCTTTGATCCTTTCTTATACATTGGTCTACCAAACCAGACCGCAAAATAATATCTTGTAGTGAGTCTATTTGTGCCTGCATTCGTCTCACCATATTATATGTATCTTCATGTGGTTTTATCTTCTCAAAATATGTTTGAGGAGAGACTCCAAAACCTAATCCTCTAATGTGACCAGGAACAGCCCAGAAAATTCTGTTTCCCCATACCAACATTAATTTTTTTACCCTAAATGCGTTGAGAGCTACAGTAAAAGGATAAAATTTATTCCCTTGTATTTTTATATTTTTGCTTTTCTTGTGTGTTTCCATAGCCAAGGGTCTTGTGGGGATTTCCCTAGGCTCGGTCCTAAATGTGACCATATTGTTCAAGCCACTTCAAAGCTACTGAAATTCGATTTTCTTCTGGTATAGTCATTGTTGATTATTATGTCTAAACCATATAAAAATATATAAACATATTTATTCTTATGTAATATTATTATAAATCATAATTAATTATAATTATTTCATTCTTACACATGTTTCCCATACTTATTTTTTGTTTTTATCAACTAATATACCATCCTTATTTACATGATCCTCCTTCCATAGCACATGACGTGGGATAGAAGTGGCTTCATATTTTGATCCATCAATATGTATATAAACAAAGGAACATATTTTATTTCATATCATATAATTAAACTTTTATTATTGATTTAAAATACATACCAATTTCTTCTCTAATAAATCATACCCCATCCTTTGCAATAGGGGTACATTGGTTTTGATGAACTTTCTTTATTTTCAGCACTCTTTTGTTGTTTCATAAATTAACAATTTTGAATCAAGTTGGAATAAATAATGTAAAATAATATATTATCAACCGTAATTCACTTGAAATAATTTCTCATTATGAAAATTTTAAAAGTAAGTTCGTGTTTCCTAATTTATAATGTGTGCATAACTAAGTGGTGGGTGGGGTTTTATTTTCCCCTCAGCATCCCTAAGATGTAGCTTCATTAGAAGAGTCTGTAAGCCTCTATAGGCTTTTCTAGTGTCCATTAAAAAAAATTCTTACATAAATCTTTTAAAATAAAAGAAGTCTACAATGAAAACTAAATCAACATTTCATTATATAATTTTTCAGTAAAATAGAGAAAGTATATTGTAACATTACCATTATATTTTTCCAAATGATTTACTTCATTACAGGTTGGATTGTGTTCCATGAGTCAATATCAATCAGCACATTCATCCTCATCATAACCCCAAGATAACTAATGAACATTGACATGTTGTGGTCAATAGGTTGGTTGTGTTGATTCTGACCAACCTCAAATTTTATACCCTGAATCCTTGCCTTGATAATTTTATTCAAAACTATGATGTTGCATCATTATTTTTTCATTTTTTTCATCAACATGTTGTCGATCCCCTAATAATTATATAGTTTCATCATCAACAGTTTGTTCTTGTTTGAGATTGGCAACATCATCATGTTCCAAATACATTGTCTGTATGAGTAGTCAAACATTTAATTTTTCTTGAATAACAACAATGAAATACACTTCATTCATAAAATTCCACAATTGCATCTATCTTTCATGGAAATTGTTACTGTCTTGAATAGAGATATAATAATTCAATACTACAATACAACTAGCCTTCACTACCTTTATTTAATCCATCCTCAGATGCTTTATCTCCTTCCATCTCTTGATAATGGGAGGAAGTCTAGTTTGAAAGAGTGAGTCCAACCCATCATCAAGATATGGAAGACAATCAAATATCTAAGGATTAAAGTATCCTAGGAACCTACACTAATGAAATCACTCAAAAATTCTCCTCAATTGAAGAGGAATTGGAATACCTCCACTATAATGGTCTTGAAGAAATGAATCTCACCCCACCTATATTGGAAAACACTTCTGTCTACTCAAGGATTCCTCACCTTCCAATTTTGGATATTTTTTAAATCCACCATAAGATCCCTCTAATAAAAAACATCCCTTTAAAGGGTTATTTTTTCAACTTATGCTCAATATTGATCTATAATTTTTTTACCCTTATAAATGAAATGAATCTATTTAATGCAATCCTAAATTTATTATTATGATATATTACCATAAAATCTTATAGGAACCATAGATACTTCCCATCATTGAAAATTATACCACATAGCTTGAATTAGATCTAAAATTACCTCTAGGAATGACTGATAATGATATTATCAGTTATAAAATATAATATTGGAGATAGGTATTCCTGCAACTCAATCATATTCTATGATGAAACTTTAATCATATTCCATGACTACTCTTACCAAATATGATAGGAGATATCATATATATTTTATCATATTTAACAATTGAGGTGATTTTTTATTTGTGATTTGATCCTCTATTTTCACACAAACTATGGATAGAGTCATATTTTATGATATCATAAATTATATGATAAAATGTAGTACAAATCCTTAGCTTTTCTATAAGTCATACCATATGATATATAATATTCATATGCTATGGATGAACAAATAAATCCTTAATATCATAATATATGATATTGACATAATATAATATGACATTTATTTATTCAAAAAACTAATAGATTAATACATTTTTCCCTTGAAGAAAAATTCTCTGATACCACTTATGAGTTTTAGGGTATCATCCTTTAATCACCAAAGGATTGTTAGTGCCTTAACCTAGTTATAAATAGTGATCAAAGAAGAAGAGAGGTTTAGATATGTAATGAAATAAAGGGTTAATTACAATAAGGGGATTATATCTATATTTTGTGAATTTTGGACATGGATAACAAATTACATGACTTATAGGACATAAATATACAAACCATAAAAAGTATATTTTAATCAATTTTTGTTCTCTCTATGGTTATTCACCATGTTAGATGGATTTTAAAATTATTTTTTATCCTATAAATCAATTATCTTTCTATTTTCATTAGAAAATCTATTAATAAATCACATCTCATATTTTTCTTGATAAACTATCTAACCATTGATAACTCACTTACTTTTGGGAAATACACTCTTTAAATGTTGTTGTGTATTTCTAAGTCCATTTACCCAATGATTTCTCAACTCTAACCAATCTAGGAAATTTTAAAAAAAAAATTGAGCATAATTTTCCCACCAAAGAGATTCCCCATCACTCTTTGTAACCCATGGTTAAAGTTTAATAATAATCTTGAATTAATTAAAAAACAAAACTCTCACAACATGAATCACTAAAATATTTTTTAGAACGTGACTAATTAATTAAATATTTTTTTGAATTCAATAAAAAATTATTCATCAAAATCATAAATCTAAATAACCCATTTCATGGTTTAACAATTTAAATGAATAACCAAAATCCACAAAACATGTTTTAATGATTTTTACACTTACCTTGGTCCCTATATGTTCATCACCCATAAATGATGTCCATAACCTGGTATCCCCTAATCCTTAAAAACCCTCATAATTAAGCCTTTAGAATCTATAATCTAGTATATAAGATAAATTAAATTTGAGAAACTACTTAGATTTCGAAACCCTGTATTATTCAAATGAAGAGAAAACTGAGGGGGTGAGAGGTCTAGTTGTTAATGTCGAGAGCAGAGTAAACCATTTATGTGTGTCTCTAGGGAAAAATGGGTTGGACACTCAAATACATATGAAAGGAGAAGAAGAAATAGAACTATACTCATTTTATTTCAGTAATGATGAGAAGAGATGTAAGTTTCTTCATGTTTAACAATAGTGAAAAAACACAAAATACAAAACCCAAAACATTAAAAAATGATAGAGGAAGAGTAGAAAATAACATATATTAGATTATAGCCTTGATTAATCTAAGGGAATGTAGAGGAGTTGCACCGGAAGTAGAGGAGTTATGTGAGAGCTTGAGAATCGCGAGTAAATGAGTCATGGTCAGGGTTTTTTTAAATAGATTTGGGACAATTTTAACAATACTTTCATAAAAGAGCTTATAAAAATCCCCTTTATCAATGCTAAATTTATAAGCGCTGATAAAAGGAGTATTTATCCGCACTTTTTCAATGCTGATAAATCTCGAGCTTTATCAGCGCTAGCATTTTAACGCAGATAAAAATTTTATAATTTAAATAATTTAAATAAATTTATTATAATTTTATAATTATTTAAATAAATTTATTATAATTTTATAATTATTTAAATATATATAATTATTTATTTATAATTATATAAATAATTATTTAAAAAGTAATAATTATTTATCTATAATGATTATTTATTTATAATAATTATTTATTTATAATAATTATAAATATTGTATATATACAATTATAGGTATATTTATTTATAAATATTTATTTATAAATATTTTTTAACATTATTAATGGATATATAATCTTAAATACATGCATTTTAAAAATGAGTGAAATTGAATAATTCAAAATGAGTACATTTTAAAGATATTCAAAAAATAGATAAGTTTTACTAATTAAATATAAGTTATTAAAAAAATATGGATATATAAATATATTGAAGTGGATGAATACATATTGAAAATACTAAAACATAGTAAATAAATATGTATAAATAAATAATATAAAATTATTAAATTCAAAAATAAAATAAAAAATAAAAAATATTAAAAATAAAATTGTATTATTGAAAACAAACAAATAAAATTGATTGATTAAAAACATAATATATATTAAATGTATCATGTTATAATGAAATTCTAAAATATACTAAAATTTGAATAAATTACATAAATATTAGGTGTATGTGTTTCTATATATTGCTTAAATATATTTGTGTATGTGTTTATATACAAATAAATTAACATATATATGTGTGTGTGAAATAAATTCAACACATGACCTTTGATATAGGTTAAATTGAAAAATCAAACAACATTAAAAATGAATAAGTCATTAATATGTTTTTAATCAACATTTTATATATATTATATGCATTTTATATATCTATATTTAATATATACTATTTATTAATATTTATAATATATATGTGTGTGTATATTAAATTTATTCATTTTTATCAATAATTATTTAATTAATAAAATGTTTCATATTTTTCTTAATTTACTCATTTTATTTTTATTTGTTTGATTTTTCATTTTTATTCTAGACCTTTATCGGCGCTAAAAACATGCTAATAAAGGACACCTTTTATCAGCACTAAAAATAAAGCACTGATAAAAGTTTCTTTTATCGTCACTGATAAAGTTTATCGTTTATCAGCGCTAAAAAAAGTGCTGATAAAGATGGACTTTATCAGCAAATTTTTCTAGCCCTGATAAATGTCAGCGTTGTTAAAGGCGCGTTTTGTAGTAGTGATTGGAACCAAATTCTTTTTAATCAATAACTTGAGTACAAAATGATTCCACAGATAACATCATAGTGAAAATCTCATGGATATAATAACTTAATTCTCAAAGAAGGAAATGAATACTATTGGACATCATGATTTTCGAGATCATGATATCTCGACCATCAAGACCTTGTGCTAAGACAGTTTAAATTATAGGTAAAAAATCATTTAATTTGGCCAAATAATTTGTCTCATGAGACATATTGGTGCATCAAGAGGCTATATAATTATGGTCCCCACCCATCACTAAATTTCCAATACATTCTTCATATATTGAATGATCTATTTAATTCATAAACACTATGCCTTATCAAAAAATATACATATTGAGTAAATAATATGGATTTATCAATAATTCCTCAGTCAATCAAATAGTTTCAAAATGTAACATCGTATGTAGAATTGGTATATGTTTTAGACAATAATCATATCCATGATATAATAATATGAATATTTAATATAAATTTACTATCCAATGATCATAAGTAAGTGAGTGATTACTACATCAGCGTTGTATAAGAATTTAAGTTAATTAATTCTTCCCTAAAAATTAAAAATAAATTTTCATGATGAAGATAATTATTATAGAATTAAAAATACTATTTTTAATCAAACATATACTTTGGATAACCCCATATTAAAATATTATAGTTATTAAGAACTAGAGTGTGACATGTTTGACTTTTCTTGAAATAAAATATTATAAAGGTCATAATCTCATCCAAATGGCCAAAAAATCCATATAACCAAATATTGGATGAGTATAGAAAAAAAATGGAATCATACAATAAGATTATGTAAAGTATTAGAGTTGTTTTATATTCCTTGTCATTTTTTTAACCTAAATTACCTGATTTACTCTTACCGTGGTAATAAAATTACTATAGTAGCTATTCATAATGACAAAAAATAAAGTTACTTATTTAAAAAATTTGGACCCAATGATTCAAAATAGGTAATATATTTTTAAATATTAAAATCAAATAAGTGGAATAATTTAATTTAAAATCAATCCTGAAAAACACAACAAAAACAGTTTTCTTGAAAAATGCATTTTTATCCCAAAAATATACTTATATCAAAATAAGTTATAAGGATGATTAAAATGTATTTAATTAGATTATATAAAACTAAATATTAATTAAGTTACTTTGATATAAAATTAAAATCATAAATGTAATTTTAATATAAAGAAAAGGATAATTTTATAAAAATCTCTATTTTGAATTATTCAATGAAAAATAAATCTTTTTAGAAAAATCCCAAAAAATCACCCTAATATAATTTTAATATGATGATTTGAAAAATTATATTATTTTTATAAAATAAAATTTATAGAAGTTCCAAAAATTGATTATAATATTCACTCATAAAAAAGAAGAAAACCCATTTTTGAAGAAAACGTATTTCTGAAGCATAAAATAACTTTACTAAAAATTGAGTACATATTTCATTAAAAATGATCAATGCATTTTATTGAGCAGTTCCTATATATATATCATAATTGTTTTAATGATATTCATACTCACCAATTTAACGAATAGGTTCTAATGGTCATAGTTAAATAATAATATTTTGGGGTTCATTTAGGCTCGGTGTTGTACATGTTATCGAAGAGATTAAACTTATTTAAAAAGAGAAATACTATATAATCTTGGGGTGTTATATTCTTACCTCATTAAAAAAATTTGTCCTCTTAATTTCTATAATTTCATCTCATGAATAGATTTGGTTAGTTATTCATCATAATTTCCTTGGGTTCCCACATTGCTTATTCTATCTTATGATTTCACCAAAGTACATTTACCAGTTGAGTCATATGATTCCTCTACACTTATTATCTAATGTCCATAATTTGGATAGTATCTTCACAGTAAGATAAATTAGGTTCCAATTATATTTCTTTAGAAGTGAGAGCACACGTCAAGTCTCGTATGTGCTTCCTTAACAAAGATATATGGAACACATAGTGTACTTTAGAGAGGTTAGGTTGCATTACCAAATGGTAAGCCACAACTCAAATTATTTCCAGGATTTCAAAAGTTCCAATGTTCATGGGGATTAGTTTTCCTTTCTTACAAAATATTACAACACCCTTCCATAGAGATACCTTTAAGAAGAGGTGATCTCCCACTTGAAATTCCAAATATTTCCTCTGATTATTAGTATAGATATTTTTCCTTCTTTAAGCTATTTTGATATGGGTTTGAATAATTTTTAACCACTCCAATCCATATTTTTTCATTTTCAAATAACACTTTTAAAGGGACAGTGTGAACCTTACAGATTTATAGCCAAATAAAACCAACATCACAGTCCACTGAGACAGAATCCAAAGAAGAGCGCCAACAACACAAGTTTCAAATTCATTTGTTTCAAATTCAAATTTCAAAATACATTCAACCAATCTTCAGACCATGTGTCATCTTCCATCATTACGCATTGATCGAAGTGCCACCTTACATCATGTAAACATCAATTCTCACCCACCTTGAGTCGTGTGCCAATCACACCCAGGCCCAATCAACACAACCAACCAGAGCACCAGCAAGCCTCCACCGGAGTCCATCATCACCGACATAGAGCTTCAATGACGTCAAAACACAAAACAGCACAGCATCAACCAAGTAAACCATCAACACAAAAGGGGATCCATCGCTGTCACCACAAACACAGAGTCATCATCATCGTCATCAGGATAAATTCATCGCGCTATCAAGGATGGACATCAGAAAACACAGATGGAGAGAAACACAGCCAACACACATTGCTTCACCTTTCAACCAGTCTGAACCAAAAAACCGTCAGCGATGTCAAACATCCACTGAAACCCGCCCACATCGTCGATAAAAGACCTGACCAAGTGATCCGCCCAAAACACTGCAGCCCCCAACGTCCACCAAGAAACACAAACATCGCAGAAACGTTGCTGGATGACAAGCTACATCCATGAAGCCATCACCGATAATGCCTGGAGCCAACAAATTTGAGACCACCACAAGCCATCGGCTGCTCGAATTCACATCCCGAAGCACCTAGAAGACCACCTCAAACAACCAACTTGGAAATGGAATTGGATTCCTGGAACTAGAGCAGAGAAGTGAGCGGGATGGAGGCCAGCAGAGCTCATCCTCAAGACTCCCCACCAGGAGACCGACCACAGAACAAAAACCAGTACCCAAAAAACCTTGAACGAAATAGAAGCCAAAACCTAGAAAGATAGGGGAGATAGGGGACTAAAACCCAAAATAGAAGAAGAAGCAGATGTCAATAAGACCCAAGATCCCTGAGCCTCTATCCCAAAACCTTAGAGATTACATCACTCTTGATCCCACATACCTTGAAATTCAAGTGATCATGATCTGAAATTGTCCTCTAATGTTTGAATAATTCTTTCTTATTTCCCGTCAATTTGAGGATGATAAGTGGTTCTCAGACGAGGCTTGGTATTAAGAACTTTCTGAATAATTTTCTAGAATTTCATTATAAATTATGGATCACAGTCAAACAGGATTGAAAGAGGTGCACCATGGAGTCTTACAACTTCATTAATATAGAGTCGTGCAAGGCACTGAAGAGGTAAATCTTCTATTAAAGCAAGTAAGTTCATATATTTGGAATGGAGATCAATAATAACCAATATTGAATCATTCTTTACGGGATTATTTGGTAATCCAAAAATTAAATCCATAGTAATGTCATTCAACTTCTACATAGGAATAGGTATAGGTTGGATGAATCATCTAGGATATTTTATATTAATCTTCACTTATTGAAAAACCAAATATCTTAATATATAATTAGTAATTTCCTGTTTCATGTTATCCCACAAAAAATGTTCCTTCAAATACCTATACATCTTTATCCTTCTATGGTGTATAGAGAAATTCAAGTTATGAGTGTCATACAACAATTCCCTTTTCATCTCAGGTATAGATGGAACACATAATCTCTTTTAAAATTTTAAAACACCATCTTCATATATGAAGTCTATCAATTTCCCATCACTCACAGCTTTAATTTTCCTTTGAATATTCTCATCATCAGGATGATAAATTTTTTTCTTTTCTAATAAATATGGTTTGGAAACCATTTGAAAAATGAGTGATGTTTCCCCTTCCTTAATAATTACAAGATATTTATTTACTAAATCCATGAACATAGGATCCCTATAAATCCCCATTTAGGTCAAAAATCTATGGTATTTCTTGCTTGGTGCATCTACTATGTTATTTTCCTTTCTTAGATGGTAGTGTATTGAGCAATCATAATCCTTCAATAGCTTGATCCATTATCTTTGCCTCATGTTGAGATATTTTTGTGAAAAGATGTGTTATGGGATCTTATAGTCTATATATATCTTACATATTTCACCATAGATATAATGTATCAATATCTTCAAATTAAATATTACGGATTCTAACTCAGGATCATGTGTTGGATAATTTTTTTATGAGTCTTCAACTACCTCGATGCATATGAAATAAAATTATCATTTTTCATAAGGACACAAATCATTCATTTCTTCAATGTAACACCCTAAGATTTTAAAATAATAAAAAAATTATAGCATATTCTACATGGAACACCAAGCTTAAACAACCCATGAAATATTTTTCTTTAAATTTAATCCCTTTGATAGCTTATGCAATACACAACCCTAGGTCTAAAAGAACCGTAATATAATATATCGTTATAAATTCACCATTAAATTGGAAGGTATGAATAGTACTAACTAAATTATGAAAATTATTGTTATCTATTGATTATAAATAAAATAATAATATTTTAAAATAAAAAGAAATTTTTTCTGAAAAATTGTACTTTTTCTAAAAGACGATTTAGTCACACTTTGCACACATAATTTAAAATTGATTTTTACCACTTTTATATAATTTATTTTATAAAATAAACTTTATTTTTTAAATAAACATATAAAAATTATATTATGGTTAATTTTTGGGATTTTTCTGAAAAGTTTCATTTTTGATGAATAGTGAAAAATAGTGAATTTTAATTGAAAACTGCATTTTCGTTTAATTTTTTTATAAAGTTAAATTATATTTTGAAAAATTATTTTAATTATATATATATATATATATATTAATCCAATTTATTTCATCAAAATCATTTTAATATTGAATTTTGATTTAAAAACTGTGAAACCTTTTAAACATTTTCTCTTTGAAAACTCGTTTTCTCGTCATATTTGTGGGATTAATTTTAAATTAAATTTTTTCACTTATATAGATGGAAATTTGAAAAATATATTCCATTTTTTAAATCAGAATAATTTATATTATCTAATATATTTAACTTAATTTTTGACCGAAATGAATAGTGAAAACAGTAAAAATTAATTACAGCGGTTAAGGTAAAAATGGATTTACCACTGAGTTAAACTAAAAAGATGAGGGTTAAAATGAACTAAAACTTTTCTAAAATATATTTTATGGTCATATTTAGACCATATAATGTCTAATTATTGATAATGGTTTATTTTTTATCATTTTTTCATGTAAAAAACATGGTTATGCCTTTTTCTTTTCAAAAATTACAAATGTGCCACTCACCTCACTTATAAAAGGCATCCCCCTCACCTTTATTATTCACACCTTCAAACCCTTTTGGTTCAGCCAAACCCTACCAAAATAACTTCTCAAATTCCATACCCTCATCCTAAAATCATTATTTTTTTATAAATACAACCTAGTAAGGCTTTTGGTGCAAACCTAAGGAGGTTACCCGAAGAAGAGGTAATGTTATTCAATGAGTATTTTTATTTTATTTCTTCCTCCACCTCATTCAGTTATTATTGAAACATGATGATATAATAAACTTAGTATATTATATATACTTATATGTTTTTATGTTATTTTCATGACCAATAATCATCCCTACTTCCATCAAATGGGTTACAAAATCATCATTCATGTGTACAGCGGACTACCACCTCACGAACCAATGTCATTTGTTTTTTCATTACTACCTCTCATAGTTGGATATAGTGATGGATAATGAATATATGTGATATTTATAAAATAATTATACATATGGAGTCATTATATAATATATATACCTTTTTAATTCCCATTCTATATAAGATACGATAACGTCACTCGTGTGTACAACGGGTTACCACCTCGCAAAGCGATGTGATTCATCTTTCACTAACACTTTACATGGAAAGTGATAAAGATAAATTTAATTAATATATGTGATATTAATGAAATAATTATTATATTGATGACATATTTACCATTATAAAAAAGATAAATTTTCATTTTCTTTCTTACCTTTTCACTCACTAAAAGATGATAACATCATTCGTGTTCGTGTGGATTATCGCCTTCATCAAGCGATGCAACTCTCTTTTCATCACTAAAACACATGGATGATATATATAAGTATATTTAAAGAAATGGTATTGTAATTATGATATTATTATAATTCTATAAAGATAAAAAATTACTCATCACCTTTCCATAATGATCGTTGAAAAATGGAAACGTTACTCATGTGTACGTATGGCCTACCGTCTCCATGATCGTAACGTACTTTATTCTTCATATCAATATTTAATGATTGGTTTTAAAAGTATAATTGATATAAAAATATGATAATTATTTCATGATTATTATTATTTATATTATAGAGCTATATAACATATAGAAGAACTGGATCTTTCGTGATGAAACATGCATGAGAAAACAAGGTAATTAACACCTGAAACAATGAAAATAATGAAAGATTATTAAGCCAACGATCCCGCAACCAAGTGGTAAGGGCGCCTGCTTGGAATCCAAGAGACCCAGGTTCAAAACTGGGTGGAGGTAAATTTATGGGGGTATTGTAGCAGTATTGTAGCAGTCACTGTAGCAGTACTGTAATAGTTGTTGTTCGGTACTGTGGAAGCCGGAACTATTCAGCCGATTTGGGCCTTCGGGCCACCGATTTGGGCCTACGTGTCTCAAGGGTCTTCGGGTCATCAAAGAACTTCAGGCCACAAGGCCTTTGGGCCATAAAGACCATGGAGTAGACTAATTCACACAGAACATGCCCTAGAAGAGGATCAGAACAACATGAGTAGCAGCCACCAGAAGCAAAGCTAACTGGATTGGAAGAATGATAGGGTATGGCAGTCTCCATCAGGACCAGGCACCATGCAGCTTTATATGGGGAAATTCTATCTGATCATCAATTCAAGGTGGGGAGATAGGTGATCAATGACGTAGAATCTAGGGAGGGGCAGTTTAAGTGGGCTGGGTCTACGGGTCATGTATTGGGCATGGTATGCCTCTGGGCCTTCGGGTCATGTATTTCGGGTCAGTCATGCCTTATACCTTGAGCCTACGGGTCATGTACGGGTTCCCCTTCAACCCTTAAAAGGGGTATTATCCATAATAAAATAAAAAATAAGGCCTTTAGGCCATTCAGGGTAATGAAATATTATTAATATAAGGGTGATCAGATGTTTAAAAAGGATAATATATGATGTTATAAATATTAATATAGTTCTTTTATAAGTTAATAACATGTTTAAAACTACTATATAGGAGTTTAAATCACAGTCAACCAAAAGGAAGTGTGAGGTAAGGGACTTCGTCTCAATTTCCCTTCATTGGGGCATATTATAATGGTATACACCTAATATATTTTATATAGTATATATACTTTCCCTTTTAGATGTAATATCATGATTAATTAATGATTTTTGGTATTTAAGTTTTAATTTTAATTATTTCATCTAAATGGATTTTGACTTAAAAGTTACCAAGTGGTAAAGAATTTCATAACTCAATTTCTTTTCATTGAGTTATATTAAATCTTCATCATATTTTACATTATAAGATTATGTGTGTAAATAATTTTGAATATATTATGTTTTATTTATAATTTATTTTTTTGTATTTAAATTTTATACACATAATCTATTCATTTATTAATCCTCAATTTAACATTATGATCTTTGTAAGGGTTTATTTCACAATATCATTTTAATCAGGATTGTTTATACTTGAAATTTAATTGATGGAAATTATTTGATAATTGTCTAATAAACTGATTTCATTTTATTATCCTATGGTTATTCGTGATATTTTAAAGTAATAGTATTGTTTTTTCACTCTTTGGTACTTAAAATAATTGAGAAAATGTTTTTAAGAAAATCTGACTTCGTTTATCTCTTTGGTCAAAAATCTATTTTCTTCCAAAATCATTTTTTCTAAAAAAAATCAAAATTGGTTTTAACCATTTCAAAAAAATATATTAAATACATTTTTACCCATTTTTACTTCTTACAAAATGTTTTTGAAGGAATCTTCATGTCGTTTTCAAAATAATGATCATTTGGCTTTTACTGAAAAAGTGAAAGGAATATTTATTTTAATGAGTATGGAATGAATGAAATTTATAGACATCATGACCACTAAAATGTTTTAAATACTATTTTATAATCTTTAAAGGTTATTTTCAAAGAAAATTATTTTCAAAATGATTTTGTGAACTTTTAGTTTTAAAAAAATTAAATAAAAATGATATTTTCTTCAAGAATGTTTTTAAAGATCTTTTTATGGTATTTCTATTCATCAATGATAAAAACACTTTATTGTTACTTAAATGGGTATATGTTGGATTGATACTATCCTTATTATTCCTTTGGATGGTTTATGATCATTTTGACCATGGAAATTATTGACATTAACTTCCTTGATTCATTTTTGTAGTCACTAACTTTCCCTTGAATTATTCACTTTTCTATGAAAATTAAATTTCACCTGAATATTCATATTATTTATCATGGATATGTTTATTTCTTTAACCATATATCATTTACACATAGGTGTTCTACATTTAAAGTTATTTTTTTATCTGTGGAAATATTGATAAATCTATATTCCTTACTCAAAATGAATATTTGATGATGAGGCATATTGTTCATGAATTAAATTGATTATTCGATATATGATAAATGATTTGGACATGAAGATATGATTGGGGCCTGGTTATAGATATCCCCTCGATGCATCAGTAGTATCATGAGGTGAATCAATAAGCTAGCATAAAATTAGTTGGCTAAACCATATGGGTTTATAACTGGTAGTATTAAACTATCTTTTTAAAGGTCTCGATGGTATAGGTTTCATGATACTGGGTTCATGGAGTCTAATAATTAAGAATTTTCTTCATTTATAATTCATATATTATTATTATCCATGAGATTTTCACTATGATATTATCTCTGGATGCATTTTATTCTTAGTTATTTATTAAATGGAATGTTTTTTTTAGTTATTTAACTTTCTATATTGATTATGCCTTATCTTGTCATGATAGTAAAGTTATTTAAATGTCATGTGTGTTCAATTATTTACCTTTCTATATGTATTATGTTTTATCTAATTATTGTAGACAATTTATTAATTTAATGTAATGTGTTTCAGTTATTTACCTTGTTATATTAAATATTCTTTATTGATTCATGATAGATTCTGCTATATATAATGCTTAATGAGCATTTGAGATCACCCTAATTTTGTTTATTTTCCCAATAATCCATGAAAAGTGTACTTTGATTGACATTCAAGTATATTCTAGAGGTAATAATGTTGTTCTAAAAAAACTATGTTATAATTTATGTATTCAAATGTAATGTAAGATACATGTATGTATCTAGTTTACCAATACTACTAAACTATTTATTCCTTCAGGATGTGATTCCTTGTATCTTATTCTGATGTAATAAAGAAAACACTGGCTCCAGGCTACTGGATTCAGGGTCTCTACATTTTATGCATCACTGTATATCACAAACTAATCATTTCCTAATGGTAGAGTCAAAATTAGAGGATTGACCAATATCCTCCTCAATTCTTCAAAGCATTATTCTAATTATTTTTTCCATAAAAACTTAACCCCTTTACATGTGATCTTGGTTAAAAGGTTAGCCAATTGGAAAAAATTCTAAATGAATTGCTGATAGTAACCTTCCAAACCAATGAAACTACATACCTTGGTTATGTTTATTGGTGTAGGTCATTCTGGGACTATATTTGTCTTTAAAGGATCTACTGATATTCCATCCTTAGAGATAATATATCCAAGAAATGAAACATTTTGAAGCCAGACTTCACACTTGTTAGATTTCCCATATAAGTCTTTTATTTTAAGTGTATCTAGAATGATCTACAAGTAATTCTCATAGTCCTCATATTTTTTAGAGTACACTAAGATATCATCAATAAATATCACCATAAAATCATCAATATATTCCTTGAATACTCTATTTATTATATCTATGAAAATAGAGGGTGCATGAGTGAGTCCAAATGGCATTATTGTAAACTCGTAATGTCCATACCTCATTCAAAATATTGTTTTTGTAATATCTTATTTCTTTACTTGTAATTGATGATAACTAGAATAAAGGTCAATCTTTGAAAAACATTGATAAGTTGATCGAATAATTCATCAATGTAAGGAAGATGATACTTATTCTTTATCATAATATCATTGATTTCCCTATAGTAAATTTACAACCTCATAGATTCATCTTTCTTTTTAATGAAAAGAATGGGGTCTCCCCAAGGTGAAATACTAGGATATATAAATACCTTACTAAAAAACTCCTCTAGTTGTTTCTTTAAATCAACTAATTCCATAGTTCCCATTCTATAGGAAGTTTTTTATATAGGTTTTTCATTAGGGATTAAATCAATGGAAAACTCAACTTCATGCTCTTGTGGATGTCCAGGTAATTCATTAGGAAATACATTAATGTATTACTTTAAAATAGGTACATACACTATTTGAGGATTACCTTTTCTATATGTATTCTCTTCATCCCCAAGAATCTCATTTAAAAGAGATACTGGATGTGGATCTAGACATGACTCTGATGATGAAATCTCTTCTCTAAATATACGAAATTCCACACCTTCATCACAAATCGTGATTTCCTTCTCTTTGTAATAAATTTTTGTATCGTACTTTGAAATCCAGTCCATACCAAGGATTATATCAAATTCAATAATAGGTATGATAATAAATTTAGAAAATATAGCATGTTTATGTGTCATAATGGGGACTTCCTGACACATCCTTGTTGCAATGAGGCTTCCACTAGGAGTTTAGACTAAAAAATCCCTTTTTAAAGTAAAAGGGAAATAACTAATTTTATTAGAAAATATAGAAGATATAAAAGATTTAGATGATACAATTTCAAATAAGGTATTGGCTAAATTTGTTTCCATTATTAAAGTACCTTCCACAATATCATTGGGGACTTCAACTTCATTTGTAGTGATTGCATGCACTTGGCCTTATATCCTCAACCTCTTTTGTGGTATGTTCCCTTGATTATTGGGGAATTGGTGTAAATAATACCATGTTTATCTATAGTTGAATCATTGTACATCATTGATTTGTTTATTCCCTTTTCATTCATTGGCTATATGACCCTTATCTCCACACTTGTAACAAATTCCCTTACCCTTCAAGAATTTTACAGGATGTTTCTTCCCATAATTTTCACATGATGGGAATTGTTTTGTTCCCCTATTCTTATTTGATGCTTTACCTTTTTCATGGTTCTCATCTAACCTCTTCTTCTCTTGATTTCCTTTTAAGATATAGAATCTAGAAAATTCCTTCTCTATTTTGATGGAACAAAATACTATTTCATCATATGATGAAAAATTTTGGGAAATCAGTGCCCTTTAGAGGTTTGTATAAGGACTTCAAATAAATGATCAATCTCTATCTTTGTATTACATATATAATATATAGAATACCTGTCTAGTCTTGTAAAGTTAGCCTCATACTCTACAACACTTTCTTTCTTCTTTTTATTTAAGCTAAGGAACTTTCTCTTCATTTTAATTTGTTGTTCAAGATGGAAATATTTATCAAAGAATATATATTTAAAAATTATTTACTCCATATGTTCTATTTCTTATTCTTCATTATTATTTTGGATCAATGACCACCATTGATCAGCATCACCTCTAAGACAATACACTGCCAATTTAACCTCTTCCCTTTCATTGCATCCCAAGGTGAGAAATATCTTTTCAATAGACTTTATCCATTTCTCAACTACCACTAGACTAATAGTTACACTGAAATATGTAGGATTTTATTGCATAAAATGATCCAATATAGGTGTATCATGTCATGGAACTTCACATTGCTTCATATGTGCAAGGTTTTAGACATAATCTGGGTTAGTTTCCCTAATATGGTCATGATCTGCTCAACCCCAATGCCAACTTTATCATATTTCTCAATGGTAAAATCCCTAAATTAACCATGGGTATTGATTCTATTTCCTCTATTAGGCTCTATCACTAAATAAAAGTGTACCTTGAGTTAGCTCAAAATGATCATGAATATTGATCCATAAAATAAAATCCCACTAATGGTAAAAATTCTCAAATGTTATAAGGTATTATCATAATTCTCATTTTAGCTATGTTTATTTAAAATATAGTTCCCATGTTTTATACTAAACCTCCTCTAATATCAACTATAACAAACCCAACTCTAGTATCTTAGATTTGTGGTCACTTTATTACATTGGCACAAATACAAGTAATCAAATCCTGAAGTACTGATCATTTTAGTAGTTTTGGAAAACCATATATATACATGATACCCATTTTACATTGGGGATAAAACATAAAACACAGAAATGGAAAACATTCAGTATCTATGAACTCATTCAAAGGATTCTCCTTCATATCCTGAGGAAAGAAAAAAATAAGTGTGATCTCAAATGCTCAGTAAGGGTTACATAAAGCTAAAGCTATTTTGAATCAATAATTTATAATAAATATGGCAATGTAAATAATGGAACACACATTCCATTTAATCAATAACTTTTCTATAATGATAATATAAGGAATAGTCATTATGGAAATGTGAATAATTGGAAACAAATGTCATTTAATCAATAAATTGATCAAAAACGATTCAATGGATAATATCATAGTGAAAATCTTATGAATGTTAACAACTGAATTCTCAATGAAGTAAATTAATACTATTACACATCATGATTTCTGAGATCATAATATCTCTACCATCAAGAATATGGATATTAATATAAATGAAATATCCAATGATCACAAGTAAGTGAATGATTTAAAGGATGGTATCATTAAAACATATACATAGTGGTGAGTAAGTAAAATAAAAGGTTTTTGTCATTTATTAATAAAATTACCATAAAAATATCATTAAAAACATTTTTTGAGGTAAATCTCTTTTTCACTTTGAAATTCACTTTTAAAGAAAAAAAATCGCAAGCATGAAGGAAAACATTTTATTTAAAAATAACCATGTAAATTTGTAATGGAGTATTCAAATAATTAAGGCATCATGACATCAGGAAAATCAGCTCATTCCATATAATTTAAAAAAACATTCCTTATGTATTTTTATTAGAAAAGTTGCAAAGTACCATGTTTAGAAAATGAAAGGAATATTTATTTTAAAACATTTTTAAAAAATTTAAACATGGTTAAAAATTAATTTAAACAATTTTAGGAGAATATTAAAAAACCTTTTTGAAAACACTTTTAGAAAACATGGACATGGAAGATAAATATTTCACAGTGGGGACTTAAACATAAACAATCCTAAATAATGAAGAGATTGTTAAATAAACCCTTACCTCACATTATACTTACCTCATAATTGATTTTAACCTCTTGTATCATAAATATAATTTTATTATACATCTATAACCATACTCATATGTATCATTGTAACATCCCAACCTAGGTGCCACATGTTGGTGCCTCGAGCCGATCAATCACATGACCTCAAGCACGCCTCCCCATACGTCATAGGCTACCAACTAGCAGCGAAGGTTTAATATAGATCATGGTGAGACTATACCCTCCTTATCAAAGTAGAATAATAATAGAAGTAAATAAACCAAATCCAATTGAATAATCATAAATAGAACAATACCAGTATCACATGATGACCAAAACAGGAATACAATATCCAAAACTAAAGGGGTAGATATAAAATGCTAAAATAAGTGCCAAGTATCTACTGTAAAACCAAAATAAAGACACTAAAAACACCAATCGAGTCCCAAAACCATGTATGGTTTCCTCATCCATGATCCATCTCAACTCATCCATCTAACATGGGGCTCTTTCCCTTATCATGTCCTATAAACATGTAGTCTATTTGAGTACTGATCAGGTAGCCTGAGTAGGGTGTGATTAGAACTCAATAGGCCACCACCAATGGAATCTAAAATAATATACAATCAATAATAGTGTATACAGTTGTAAAAATAATAAAATACAAGCAATAAAGTAAATGGTTCACATATATTCAATTATTCTTTATTTAACCACATAAACCCCTGGGTTCCCAAGGATTCTCGAACCATCAATACTTGTGATGGAGTCTGAACTATCCCTAAGGGATATCACATATTACAATACCAAGGTTATCATTTATCATATCAATTCAATTCAAATTACGTCCAATTGGAACTATGGTCCAATTCCAACATTTTGGGCCTAGAGCGCCATGTCTATAACCCCGTGGGTATTTTATTCATCAGTCTGTGCCCCAAAACTCATTTATCACTATGGGATTTTAAATCATCATTACATGTCCCTCACACGTATATCAGTCAATCACATATGATCTATTGAATCATTAGTTCATGTCCCACACACGTATATCATAAAATCACATGTATCACAATATCACATGTATCACAATTCCATAAACATCATAGTTAAGAATCATTGACCTTATTTTCAAACATTCTTATCATGGGGTACCAATTAAATTATCAATTCAATATTGGTTAATCACTTTAATCATGTGGATTAATATAACTAATTCAACATCAAACCATTGATCAACATTTAACCATTTAACCCATTAACCCATTTAGGTTAAGCCAACCATTTCAAAATCTTCATTGTCAATTAATTCATGATCACATTAATTGACTAATTACATAATCCCAATATCCCATAAATTTCACAATCACAATGTTCCATTAATTAATTAACCAATTAATTAATCCAATTCCACCAATTTTAATTGCCCCAATTTAACCCAAATCATTATCACATGGAAATTAAATCAAATCAATTCAATCGTCAATGAAATTTCCCAATCATGGAAATTTAAATTTTACAATTACATGCATGTAATTAAATCAATATTATAGAATTTTAAATTTATAAAACCTTCCTCAAGATTGATGATGAACGCTCACCAATAGAAATCCTCAATTGAAGCGAATCAACCAAGATTGCTACGAATAACGGGATCTAGAATTGAAACCAAGATCCAAGATCAAAATAATCAAGATCCATAAAACATAGATCTAACCCCAATACCAATGAGGAAAACCATACCCTTTTATCCATAAAGAGAGATGAGAGAGATAGTAAACCAATCAGGATTAGAATCTCTTACCGGGAGAGGTTCAGATCTTCAATATGAGATTTGATTTTCCAAGAACGGAGGTTGTAAAGCCTTTGAATTCATCTGGGAGCCTCCAAAAATGAGATAAATCGGTTTAGGGTCAATATAGAGGATTTAGGGATATAATATGGGGGTTTGGTAAATTTTAAATTAATTTTTGAGGGATTAAATTTCCATGCATACGGTTTCTTGCACGAAGCACACAGTTTTCCCTAACTGTGTGCCTCCTCCCAGGGGATCGTAAGGTTTGTACTTAGAGTATACACAGTTTTTCAAACCATATCTAATCTATGTGAGTCCCATCTATTTGGATTCTCATGGTTTTTTGTCCTGGGTGCATGGTTTGGGAAAACCGTGCATCAACTGTGCACTTCCCATCTACTTTACAAAATTATCTAATTTCACCAAAAAACTCCCCAAGGGAAAACCCAAACAAGATATAATAAAAACAAGTCAAAATAGTATCTATAAATTATCTCAAGAAATATCTAAAAAATATTATGATCTTACAATATCCCCGCATTATAACAGCTCATCCTCGAACTATACTCCTAAGACTCTGTAAGATTTTGAGGTAAAAAAGATCAGGCTACTGAACTCACATATTTGTTTCTCTCTCCCATGTTTCCTCTTGAACATGGCCATGTTGCCATAATACATGAACTATAAGCACGGTATTTGCCTACAACAATTTCTCACTGCAATCCAACACACGTATCGGATGCTCCTCAAAGTACGTATCGGTCTCAAGCTTAACATCATTCACATCGATCACATGAGAAGGGTCAGGGTGATATCGATGAAGTTATGACACATGAAAAATTTAATACATAGAATTATACCTCTATGGAAGAACCAATCGGTATGCCGCTAGCCCGATTCTATCCACAACCTCAAAAGTTACAACAAACCTAGGTGCAAACTTGCCTTGTCTTCAAATCCTATGGTGACCCACTCTAGACAACACCTGAAGGAATATACTATCACCCACTGTAAACTCTAAGGGTTGTCGACATCTATCGGCATACGAATTCTTCCTACTCTAAGTCATAGTTATATGCTTATGAATTAGATGAAGCTTCTCTGATATCTATTTCACAAGACTCGATCCCAACAACTCTGACTCACCTACCTCCACCCAGCATATAGTTGATTTGCATGGCCTACCATAAAGAGCCTTGTATGGTGCCATCTGAATAGATTCCTGATAACTGTTGTTATAGGTGAACTCCACCAAAGTTAGGTGCTTCTCCCAAGACCCACCAAATTCTAGGACACATTCCTGAAACATATCCTTAATCACCTGTATAGTACATTCTGACTACCCATCTGTCTGTGGGTGGAAAGTTGTAGTCGGTATAACCTATGTACCAAGTGCCTTCTGTAATCCCTTCTAGAAGTGTGATGTAAAACGTGAGTCGTGATCTAATACTATACTTTGTGTTACCCCATGTATATGGACTATCTTATTAATGTACATATCTCTCAACTATTCTACTAAGGAAGTCTCCCGTATAGGCAAGAAATGTACTACCTTTGTCGAACGATCCACAACCACCCAAATAGATTCATTCTTTTGGGTAATCCTTGGGAGATCCACCAAAAAGTACATGGTAATTTTGTCCCACTTCCAATACATGATGGGCAATGGTTTTAGTAAACCACCAGGTCATTGATTATTTTCCTTCACCTTTTGATAGGTGTAGCATTATGTCACAAACCTTGCTATCTCCTTTTTCAGGTCTGGCCGCCAAAACTATCATTGTAGGTTACAGTGTATTTTGGTCACACCTAGATGTTCTTCCCACTTTAAGGCATGAAATTCATGCATCATATCCTCCCACATACTCTTAGGCATAGTAAACTAATTCCTGATATAGATGATATCATCCTCATCTATAGTCCAATATGAAGGTGACTCCCCACCTTTAAGGACTTCCCTCATGGAAAAACATTCTCGATCATCATATTTTCTTTCCTTAATCCGACTCAAAAGAGTAGAATTCACTGAAACTGATATGAGAGTCATCTTTTCCTAGATCTCCTGAACCACATCATACATCTCAGCCAGTAAAGTCATCATCTTCTGCTTAGAACTAGACTCTTGAACTGCCTGAGTCCGATTTTCCCTGCTTAGAGTGAAAGAAACATTGTTTCCCTTTCCAAGAATATATGCTAGCTCAAAATAAAATAATTTCATATAATCAAATCACCTATACTATAGAAGATTCAAATATTGTTGGGAAAATATATACTTCAAGATCTTATGATCGGTATACATGATAAACTTCTTTCACAACATATAATTTCACCAACACTTCAAAGAATAAACTATTACTGCTAACTCAAGGTCAAGAATAGGGTAATTCCTTTCATGTGTCCTTAGCTGTCGTGACCCATATGCCACAAATCAATCTACCTATATCAACACTACTCCAATACCTATCCCATAAGCATCAAAAAACATTATATACTCCTCACCTGGCTTGGGTAGGATTGAGATTGGTGTCATTTTAAAGTGATTCTTTAACTTATGGAAATCATTATCACATGATCCAAACCATTCAAACTTTATCTCTTTATTGTTCAAGCCCAAAAGTGGTGCTTCCAAATGAAAAAAAAAATCTAGATGAACCTACGATAATAAACTGACAATCCCAGAAAAATACAAATATAAAAAATGTTATTAGGATTCTCCCAAGAAAAAATTGTCTGCACCTTCTCTAGGTCCACTGACACGCCTTACTCTGAGATTATGTGACCCAAGAAGTGTACCTAATCAATCCATAATTAACACTTAGATAGCTTGGTGTATAACTGATTCTCTCTCAGTGTACTCAGGATGATGTTAAGATGTTGGTCATGGTCATCATGAGTCTTGGAGTACACTAAGATGTCATTAACTAATGCAACAACAAATTAGTCCAGGTAAAAATGGAAGATTCAATTCATCAAGGCCATAAACATTATTAGGGAATTTGTCAGCCCAAACGGCATCATGATGAACTCATAAAGGTAATACCTGCTTCTAAAAGAAGTCCTCAGTATATCAAAAGGTAAAACTCTCAATTGATGATACCCTAATCTCAATTCATTCTTGTAGAAGACACCATCTACCCTCAACTCGTCAAAAAATCACTGATATGCAGAAGAGGATACCGATTCTTCATAGTTATCTGGTTCAACTTCCAATAATCAACACATAAGTGCAAGCTCCCGTCAACCTTATTTTTAAAAAAATGGATAATCCCAAGGATACATAATCAGTTGGATGAATCCCTTATCCATAAACTCTTCTAGTTGATTCTTAATCTCTTGAATACCTTTTGGTTCCATTATGTATGGTGAAATAAAAACTGGATTAGCCACCATCATGAGCTCAATTGTATATTCCACATATCTCTCAGGTGGAAACCATGAGAAGTTATTAGGAAACGCATCCTAGAAATTATCCACTACTGGTGGAAAGACATCATTCCTTTCACCCCCATCATTTAGTAAAATACTTTCAACCTAAGTGGTGAGCTCCCCCAGTTGCTGATGAACTAGCCCTGCATGGGCTGCCTAGATATCCCACTCTCCATGATGAATATAATTATCACCCTCATAAGATGTAAAATTCAATCTCATGTGGTAACAATCTATGTGTTCTTGGTATGCTACTAACCACTCCATACCCATAATTAGTTCAAATCCTAACATGTCAAGGACATAAAGATCCCAACTGAAATGATACTCCCCATCCTCTAGAGAACACCCCTTGTACAAACAGATGTCTCTCGACCGTACTCTCAAAGGTGTATCTATCATCATAACCCCACTCATGAACTCCATAGTTAGGCTCAAACCATTCACAAATTGTGCAGATATAAAATAATGAGAGACACCAATATCAAATAAGGCATTATCTATCATAGAATCTATAAGAATAGTACCTCTAATTGTCAATAGTCCAGCCTTGCTATCCACCAGTGTAGGATGAACTACATGTAACTGTCATGCCCCTCTTCCATGTGATGTAGTCTGAGTCCCTTGAGATACACCACTTTTCTTATACGAGTGCTCTTTCCCAGAATCACCTCATCCACTAACTCTACCTCCATATCTAGTAGAACTATAACTACCAGAATGATATGGGGTTAAAGACCCCCTCCCACTACTCTGCTTCCCACTGCTCTGGTCAAAATTCTCGTAATAACTCTTCCTACTCTTAGAAGTCATATCACTTGACCATCCATCAAAAACCACCTTTCCTCTACCGGAATCCTTCTTCAGGTTCCCCTCATAAACGATAGATTGATTTAATACTTCTGAAAACTTCTTTAGCCTAAAGATATTCTCCTAGGAATTAATTTTACATTTAAGACCATCCTGAAACCTCTTTTCCATAATAGCATCATCTCCCACCAAAGATGGAACAAAGAATTGTAAGTCTGTAAAGAGACCAATGTAGTCCATCACGGACGTATCCCCCTGTGTCAACCTCATAAACTTAGATTCTCTATCCCTCATGAGTGTATCAGGGTAAAAGTGCTCTAAGAACTTCTCCTGAAAGTCATTCCACTCCATATTCTCTAGCTTCCCATCCCAAGTCTGGATGTGCCACCAACACTTTTCTTGACCATGTAACATGTAAGTAGAAAATTTGACTCTCTTATCAGAAGAAGTCTCCAAGTGGTCAAGTATAGTATGGATAGACTCAATCTAGAAATTAGCTACCTCTGGTACAGCCTCTTTAGTAAACATTAGAGGGAGTTGTAACTAAAACTCCCGTTTTAGGTTAGACATACAATTCAGAACCTACCCTGGGTCTCTTTACATAAACCACTTGAACCGAGCAAAGTTATCTCGAAACCTCTATCTGACTTCCTCGCCCGACACTATTGGTGCCTCAAGTTCTACTATTAGAGGATCATTTCTAGCCATAACCTCATGTTATCCTCTTAGAAAGTGTCTTCATGGAGGCATACCTCTATAATGTGAAACACACTTATTAGGAATCATAACACAACTTTAACACATTTATCAAGAGGTTTTCACAAAATCCATAATAATTCATTCCCCCAAACCCCGCCACATGGTCAAAACTGAGGTGCTATCACTACCCTTAACCATCCTATATCTATGTCATGGTTAACAAGGGTAAAAAAATTCTCATATTAAAGTTTCACATTATACACTCATTTTCCAAAATTTACATCATTTTTAAAGTTTTAAATTTCACATTAGGTACCTTTTTCAATTCAATTACACAAGCAAGGAAAAACATTTCAATTTCAACAACTTACCCAAAACCTACTTTTATGTGTGTGCCTAAAAATGATTCATGTCTCAATAAGTATTAAGTGACTAGAATTATTCATGCATACTCAACTATCATTACCCAACGGGGAATAATTCAAATCTCAAAAAATCTCAAAAACAATAATCTTGTCACATAGTCGGTGCATCACCTAATGTGAAATAACATTCAATGGTAACAACACACATCAATAACAACAATCCCACTTGGGGTAATTGTCTCTTGCCCTCGTACATGGGTTAGTTACTCCCATGCATGATATCTTAACCAAGGCACGACTCATCCTATTCTCCTATATACCTTTCCCAAATAGTAAGATAAAAGAAAATAAAAGAAAAAACCCTTTGATTCCACTTTGTAACATCTCAACCTGGGTTCCACACACCGGTGCCCCAAGTCAGTCGGTTACATGACATCATGTGCGCCTCCCCATACGCGAGAGGATACTGAATAGCAACGAGGGTCTAATATCAATCATGGGGAGACTATACCATCTTTATCAAAGCACAACAACAGTGGAAGTAAATACACCAAATCCAACTGAATAACCATAAATAGAATAATACAAGTATCACATGATGACCAAAACATGAATACAATGTCCAAAACTAAATAAGTGGATATGACATGCCAAAATAAGTGTCAAGTGTCTAATGAAAAACCAAAATAAAGACATTGACAACTCCAAGTGAGACTTGACACCATGTCTAGTTCCCTTATCCATGATTCATCCCAACTCAACCATCTAATATAGGGATCTTTCCCTTATCCTGACCTATAAACATGAAGTCTATTTGGGTACCGATCAGGCAACCCGAGTAGGGTGTGAGTAAAACTTAGTAGACAACAACCAATGATGTCTAAAATAATATTCAATTGATAATAGTGTATGTGGTTGTATAAAGAATAAAATACAAGCAATAAAGTAAATTGTTCACGTATATTCAATTATTCTTTATTTAACCACATAAAACCCGGGGTTCCCGAGGACACCCGAACCATCAATACCTTCTTTGGACCATGCCAGAGTCTAAACTATCCCCAATGGATATCACATATCATAATACAAAGGTTATAATTTATCATATCAATTTAATTTTTATTGCGACTAATTGGAACTATGGTTTAATGCCAACATTTTGGGCCTAGAACGCCATGTCTAGCACCTTGTGGGTATTTGAAGCATCAGTCTGTGTCCCACAACTCATTTATCACTATGGTATTTTGAAGAATTATTTCATGCCCCCAACATGTGTATCATTCAATCACATATGGTATTTTGAAGCATCATTCCATGTTCCACACACATATATCACAAAATCACATGTATCATAATATCACATGTATCACAATTCCTTAAACATCAAGGTTAAGCATTATTAACCTTATTTTCAAACATTATAATCATGGGGTACCAATTTAATTATAAATTCAATCTAGGTTAATCACTTTAAATAATGGATTAATATAACCAATTCACCATCAAACCATTGATCAACATTTAATCATTTAACCTATTAACCCATTTAGGTTAAGCCAACCATTTCAACATATTCATTGTCAATTAATTCATGTTCACATTAATTGACCAATTACATAATATTAATATCCCATTAATTTCGTAATCACAATGTTCCATTAATTAATTAACCAATTAATTAATTCAATTCTGCCTATTTCAATTGCCCCAATTTAACCCAAATCATTATCACATGTCAATTAAATTAAATCAATTAAATCATCAATGAAATTTCCCAATCATGGAAATTATAATTTCACAATTACATACACGTAATTAAATTAAGACTGTGGGATTTTCAATTTATACCACCTACCTAAAGATTGATGACTAATTCTCACCAAAGGAAATCCCCAATTGAAGCAGATCAACCAAGATCACTACGAAGAATGATATCTAGAATTGAAACCTGGATCTAAGATCAAAAGAATCAAGATCCATTGAACCTAGATCTAAAACCACCACAAATGGATGAAACCCATTATATTTTTATCTAGAAATATATACGAGGGATAGGGGAAACCAATCGGGATTATAATCTCTTACCGAGAGAGGTGAAAATCTTCAATCTGGACTTTTATTCGTTAAGAACAAAGGTTGGAAAGCCTTGGAATTTTTCTGGGAGCCTCCAAAAATGATAGAAATAGTTTTAGGGTTGGGATAGAGGTTTTATGGATATAATACGAGGGTTCATGAAATTTTAAATGAATTTTTAAGAGATTAAATTTCCACACGCATAGTTTCTTGTATGGGGCACACTGTTTTCCCTAATTGTGTGCCTAATCATGCACCTCCTCCCAGGGGATCACACAGTTATTACTTGGAGGATGAATGGTTTTAAAAAACATGTGTCAGAAGTTTTAATCCCTTCTATTTTTATTTTCATGGTTTTATGGCATGGGCACACAGTTTGGGAAAACCATATGCCAATTGTGCACTTCCCCTCTTCTTTCAAAAAATATCCAATTTTACCCAAAAACTCACCAAGGTAAAACCCAAACAAAATATACTCAAAAAAGTAAAAATAGTAACTAGAAACAATATTGAGACATATACAAAAAAATTGGGATATTAAAATTATACCATATATTAATTACTTATTTTATCACTTATTTATTGATAATTCTATGTTAAAATATTGTTTCAATTAATAACTACTTTGTTTTTTATATATGTTTCGGTTTGTTAGTTCTGATCCTTATACTTTGATCAAGTTTTAATAAACTCAAAAACATTAATAATGATATAAATTTCATATATATTCATTATTTTCATCATTATAACCATCCATGTAAAGTGGTTATGAAAAACAAATTACACCACGGTGTGGAGACAGTAAGATGTACGTACGCACGTGCGGTGCTTTCATTTTTTATAGGATGGATAAAAAGAGGAATATGTTTGTGAAATAATAATAATATCATATCTATATATATTATGATGAATTTATTAATTTAGTATGGAAACAAAACATTTAGAGGAATTAGAAGAAGAAATAAATTTGAAAGAGTCGGTAAAGATGATTACCACTTCTGTGAAGGAGCTCCTTTATAACTTCTCTTAAGGGACCTAGGGTAGGTATTTTGGAAGTACCAAAACCTCAAGAACTTAAATAAGGATTTTTAGAAGATAAATGGGAAAAAATTTAGTGATATATATATATGGCTCAATGTGGTGTAAATAAGTGAAGTAAGTTATGTCTTTTTATAATTGAGGTGAGGGACACTTTTGGAATTTCTCAAAATATTAAAATATAATAAGACTATTATAGATCCAAATAGTTACAAATGGACTTTAAATGAATAAGGTATTATATTTTAGACCATATATTATCCCATTTTCTATTATTTAATATATTTTTTAATTTTTTTAATAATTTAATAAAATATCAATCCCATAAAATATCATTATTGTCAATTTTGATACTATTCGTTACTTTGAATTTAAAAACATCAAGAAAACAATTAAAATTCAAAAAAACTATTTTATTATATCCTAAAAATGTCATGGTGATCTATATAATTCATTTATTTCATTAAATTTCTTAAATTAAATTAATTTTAATATTTTTAATATCATTTATTTGATTATTCCATTAATTAAATAATTACTCCATCAATGTTGTGTAAGAATTTATGTTAATTATTTCTTAAATAAAAATTAAAAATAAATTTACAGGATGAAGATAAATATTTTATATTTAAAAATACTGTTTATAATCTAACATATCATTTGTATAACCCTATATTAAAAATATTATAGTTATTAAGAACTAGAGTGTGATAAGTTTGGCTTTTCTTGAAATAAAATACTATAAAGGTCATAATCTCATCCAAATTGAAATAAAATGACATATAACCGAATATTGGATGATTATTAATGAAATGGACTCATAAAATAATATCATGGAAAGTAATAGGGTTATTTTATAGTCCTTATCATTTTATTTTTAACATAAATTACCTGATTTATCCTTACTGTGGTAATAAAATTATTATAGTTATTATTCATAATGACCAAAAATAAAAGGGACCTATTTAAAAATTTTAAACCCAATGATTCCAAATATGGAATAAATTTTTAAAGATTAAACTCGCAGAAGTTTTAGAATTTAATTTAAAATTAATCCGGCAAAATGCAACAAAAAACAGTTTTCTTGAAAAATGCATTTTTAAGCCCAAAAATGTATTTATACAAAAATAAGGTATAAGGTTGATTAAAATTTAATTAATTATACTATATATAAATAAATAATAATTAAGTTACTTTGAGATAAAATTAAAATTATAAAGGGATGTTTTAATTAAAGAAAATGATAATTTTATAAAAATTGTTATTTTGGGTTGTTCACTGGAAAATCAATCTTTTCAAAAAAAAATCTAAAAAAAATCACCCTAATATAATTTTAATATGATGTTTTCAAAAATTATATTATTTTTATAAAATAAAATTTATAGAATTTCCAAATTTTGATTATAATATTCACTCATAAAAAACAATAAAAAATCATTTTTGAAGAAAGCGTATTTATGAAGCATAAACTAGTAGAAAAAGATGTTTTCACATCAGTTTTTTTTTATTTTAACATCATTTTTTAACTAAATTTATTGGAACCGGTGTTAAAAGTGGTACTTTTGAAGCCAGTTTTTATAAACTGACATTAAAAAGTAAAATATTGATCTTTCAAAATCGGTTCTTTGGAAAATTGATGTCCAAAGTCAGATTCCAAAAGGTGTTTAACGTCGGGTTTTATAAAAACGGACATGAAAATTATGTTTTCATGTCAATTTTACAAAAAAAATCATCATTATATGAAAAAAATAACATCAGTTTTAGTAAAAACTAACATTAAAATATTGAAACTCTAAATATTAGAGTATAGTTTTTTCCCAATATTCGATTTGACTGGTCGTGGAGCTAAAATGAACTTACAAATCAAAAGTTATGGCCATCAGAATTTAGACCTCTCTAAGTTTCAATAGATACTACTCACTTCAAATAAAACATGAGAAACATGAACTGAAAATTACAAACATAAAATTACAAAAACAAAGAATAAATATAAATATTTAGCTTAATTTCAATGCTTTTGGTAGTTTCCTTTAAATTGATATGTTGTTTTTTGTTATTTCTCTTCTTTTTAGGTAAGAACTCATGTGGTAATGAAAATGGTGATCGATAATGAATTTTTCACTTTAGTTGGTGATTCTCATGTGGAAGTTTTATCTTCGTATCCTGATCAAAATAATTCTTCATCATCATAAGAAAAATTATCAAGATTTTTAGCAATGAAGGAAAATTATAATAAAGAAATTAAATAATGGAAATAAATTCCATGTACAAATCATCAAATGAAGAAGTGTTAAAAATTTGATTGGATCTATCATGACTAGTCCTAATGGGGCCTATGTCGGGACTACCTCAAGACCGCCTCCAATAGTCTAGGGGGTGGAGACTAGCACCGAGTAGGCATATCACTTACACGGGATGCCTTAGACTAATGTACATGTACGCATCCATACATCTCTAAGCCCATACAATGATGAAATGTAAAACAACTGATAAATCATACATGCATAAATCTAAAATCCCGCCATCATAGTACGATAATAAGAACTAGAAAATAAAAGTTCCAAATACTAGCCCACCAAAAGAATCTAAAAATAAGTTCAACCTAAAATTATAAAAGGGGACTACTGTCAATGCGGTGGCAGGAACACACCTCAATTTTTCTGGATCACTAAGCTCTGCTTGGTCATGGTCCCTCTAGGACTCTATCAAAAGTTTTATCATCTACATAATACATGGAATGTGTGGGAAATTCCCATGTAGGGTGAGTATAATAATACCCAGTAGATTACCCTGAAATCACTAAGCATATAACATCAAGAATAACAGTCAGTTTGGCATAGGTATATGTCAGCAGCATATATAACAATAATATCCAGATATACTCAACAAAGATGCATAGTCTCAAGGAAATTAAAAACCATAATGTCGTCTTAAGATTCCTTCTTGAAGGGTCTGCATAGCACTCATCTAGTAGAACATACTCTAAGAGACAGATAACACTGATGGTTTCCATCCGAGATGTCATGCTCTTTAGATTTCTCCATAGGAAGTATGTGCTAGAAGTTTAAATAGAATGATACATATATGAGGATCACATCCAAGGCCATGGGGTATACCAAAAACTCAATCTATAATAACCCACTAAGTAGAGGATCGATTCCCACGTAGTGTTGTTCATAACGATACCAAGAACTCCACTTAAGAAAATATGATGATAGTGGATCTCACTTTGGGCCTCACAGAAGGATTTCAAAAACTCTATCCAAGACTGAAGTCCCACTAAAGGGATCACCATCCTATATGTAGGAAGTGAGCCCATACTAACCCTCATGTAATGGATCAAGGGAATTCACTCTGAAAAAACTTGTCAAAGTTGAAGAGGATAATGAATCTAAGCCATCTTTGAAGGAGTACGTGGCATGTACTGGTAGTACACAATGTGTACTAGTAGTACATAGTGTGTTACTTCGGCACTGGGTCATCCCTGTGTATCATGGACCATTCCCATGTCCATGCCTAATTACATGACATGTTTGAGCATGTGTACTCTAGGTCGTGTCCAAGTATACAGTTCTACTCATGTACACCTAGCCTGGTCGTGTATGTGTCATAGTGCACAGCATGTCTGAGCCCATATACTTCTGGTTGTGTTTGTGTGCCCTTCAAGGTACACACTGAGATTCTAGTTCGAGTCACACATCATGTGACAGGGGTCACACATTGTGTGATATTTAAATTTCCATATAAACCCTAACGACATACATGGGAGGTCCCACATGATGTGTGTTCTCGAAATACTCACCATGTACTGCAGGATTTTCTAGAACTCACAGTCCTTCCTTTTCATACGTCATGATATCGTTGATATTGATTCCACCATTGGTGTCACCAAGGATCATATATCCAGGGTTTTCCATCCACTACAATCTTTGGTTGGTCAGATTTTGGGTTATGATTCTCTAGAAAACATTACCCAAAGTCACACCATTATCTCACGCCAAAACCCCACACACAAATGCATATAATCCAAACCTAGTCTATCATGTCCATCATCATAGCTTGGTCTATCATCAATTCATACCTTTATTTGTGGTATCAATCTATTATGCCAAGAAATAGAAGCACAAATATTGAATATCTTGTATTTTTTGAACCGCAGGCTAAAGAAAATTTCCCGCGACAAACGAATAGTGGGAGAAATCCAATAAACGCCAAATATGAACAAACCTCAACTATATTTAGTTGGCCTCAATCCATTTCAATTATAATGATGAACAAAGATCCAATGTCAAATAAACAATTCTCCCATTAATCCTCATAGATAATCTCATACCCTTAATAAGACTGATTCGCAAATCAAATTGTTTGTCGATTGATTTGTGTTCATTATAAAAATAAACAAATGGAGAAATAATCCAAATAAAACAACATCCTACCTTGATTTAGATCAATCTCTAGTTAAGAATGGTTTCATTCCATTATCATTGGTGATATCTTTGAGTTCTGTCACACACTGATCAATGATCCATGATTCGAGTGTCGTTTTCCAACGGAATCTTCTCCAACGCTCTCTCTAAAATCTCTAGGGTTTTGTAGATAACCCTAGGATTTTCTCATAATAGTTTATTTATAGAAATCATCAATTCATGGTAATTAATTAAATTAATTTATTTATTAAATTTATTTATTTAAACATCCACCCACGATCGCACCCAACCTGAATGCCTGACGCTTATCGAGGTTATATTGCACCTAGGTTAAAACCCACATTTTGAACTCAACAGCGGCCTTAGATTTCCAATTCGAGCCTCCGTTTAGGAGTTATTACAATTTTTCATTAAAACTACACATGCGTGATATTTAATATATTTAATATATTTCAAAAATTAATTCCAGGCACACAAGGCCCCAAAATCTCACACTGTATTTACGCCTAACTCTAGAAATAATCCATATAATATTCCAAATCAAAACATGGAAAAATTAGATTTGTTACATTCTCCCCGCCTTAGGGATTTACATCCTAGAAATCCAAAACAAAAGGTTACACGAGTATATGTGAATACTGAGCACACATCTGGGTCTCCCGCTCCTGGGTGGTCTCTTAAAGATTCATGTGCATCCATTGAACACATACTAGGAGAATCAATCCCCCATAAAGGATCTTCTACTTCTGATCCTTGATTTGCACTGGGTACTCTAAAAAGTTAGCTCCATACTCAATGTCCATCTCTCCCTAGTTGATGACATGTGATGGGTCATACATGTATATCCTTATCTATGACATGTGGAAGACATTGTGTACCCAGTCTAACTACAGAGGTAGATCTAAGTGGTACACCACCTTGCCAAAACTATGAAGTATCTGGGAAGGTCAAATGAATCTCATAGATAGCTTTCCACCCTGGTCAAATATCCATAATTCACATTGAGGTGATACCATCAAGAACACATGGTCTACCTCCTTGAACTCTAGAGGCCTCTGTCATCGGTCCACATAAGAATTCTAATGGATTTGTATAGTCCTCATCCACTCCTAGATGATTTTCACCTTCTCTTTAGTGGCTCGTACTAACTCTAGGCCCATGATTACTAACTCTTCTGGGTCAATCCATCATAGTGGTGACATGTAGGCTCACCTATACAAGGACTCGAATGGTTCCATACCAATGGTGGAATGGTAGTTATTGTTGTAAGCAAACTGCTCCAATGGTAGGTGATCCTCCCAACTACGATCAAAGTCTAACATGCATTCCTGCAACATGTCCTCCAAGCCTTGAATAGTATTCTCAGTCTGACCATTGGTCTATGGGTGGAAAGTCATGCTCAGACACTACTGAGTCCCAAAGTATTCCTATAATCTTTTTCATAACTTCGATGTGAATCATGCATCATAGTTATAAACGATCATCAAGGGAACTCCATGTGGTCAGACTATCTCCTACACATAGATGCATCCTAAGCTCTCTACTAAACTCTACTCTTGGATTTCTAGGTTGTGGGTCGATTTGGTGAGTTGGTCTACGATCAACCAGATGACATTGTGTCCCTTATACATATGTGGTAACCCTGTGATGAAGTATATGGATATCACATACCACTTCCACTCTAGAACATCAAGGGGTTGAGCTAAACCTAATGGAACCTGGTGCTCAGCCTTCACTTGTTGACAAGTAAGGCATCGAGATACAAACTATGAAACTCTCTTCTTCATCTCTGGCCACCAAAAATGATGTCGGAGGTCCGAGTACATATTTTTTATGCTTGGATGTACCACCAAAGGAGATGTATTAAACTCTCTCAGAACCTACTTCTGAAATTTCACTGGTACCATCATCTTCCCTTTAAAAATAATGATATGCTCTCCACATTTAAAAAAATACATCAAGAGCATGTCCAATGGATATCTGAGTATATAGGGTCTCACAGTCGGTATCCCCAAGTTGTGACACCCAGACTTGTTGTAAAATTGGAGGGGTAAAAACCATCAACTAGAGGTAAGCTGCTTCATCTCTATCCATAAAGGATAACTGTAAAGAGTCTAACTTCTTTAATGCTTCACTTAGAAACTATGAACAAGATCTCTTGTTAAGAGCATATGCTACCACATTTCTCTTTTCAATAGTATAGATAATCTCAAAGTCATAATCCTAGAGTAACTCTAGATGTCACCTATATCTCAAGTTAATATCCTTCTCATAGAAGATATACTTAAGACTATTTTGGTCAGAATAGACAATAAACTACTCACCCATCAGGTAGTGTTGCCACATCTTCAGTGCGAAGACTACCACTACTAACTTAAGATCATGAGTCGCATAGTTCTACTCATGTGGTATCAACTAATGTGAACCATAGGTAATCATATCCTGCCTCTACACCATAACACAACCTAGCCTTATCCCTAATGCATTGTAGAACACTACGTACTGAACACCCTCCTCTAACAATCTCAAGATGGGAGTGTTAGTCAGTCTCTATCTCAACTTCTAGAAAGCATGCTTTAACCTCTCTATCCACACAAAAGGCTTCACCTTATGGGTAAAAGCTGTCAAGGGAGTTGATATCCTAGATAAATATGGTATAAATCTCTTATAGTATTCTGCCAACCTAAGAAACCTTCACACCTCCATCATACTCTTGGGTGGCTCCCAAGATAACATTGCCTCAACCTTCATCAGGTTTATTGCCACACCATCTACTATGTTAACATGTCCTAGAAAGTGGACCTACTAAATCCAAAAGTGGAACTTTGAGATATTTTTTATATATGATGCTCTCATAGTATGTCTAGAACCATCCTCAAGTGTCTCACATGCTCCTCCTCAGACACTGAGAATACTAGGATATCATCGATGAAGACTATCATCAACTGGTCTAAGAAAGTCTAAAATATATTTTCATGTGTCCCATGAATATTTCTCAGGCATTCTTCATGTCAAAGGGAATCACCAAGTACTCATAGTGGCTATAACAACATCGGAAATTCACCTTCAATATATCCTTGTCTCGTACTCGCAACTGGTGATAGCTTGGTCTGAGGTCAATCCTCAAGAACCATTATGCCCCTCTCAATTGATCAAAGAGTTAATTGATCATTAGTAGTAGATAATTGTTCTTTACAATAACCTGATTTAGGTGATGGTAATATAGACATAACCTCAAGCTCTCGTCGGCCTTCTTAGAGAACAACACTGGGGATGCCCAGGGTGAAACATTGGGTCTGACAAAACCCTTCATCTTAAAGTCCTCCAACTGCACCCTAAGCTCACAAAGCTCTATGGGATCTATCTAATATGATGGAATAGATATCGAGGTCTTCCTAGGTGTAGATAAATGTATAATTCTATCTCATAATATGTAGGTAATCCTGGAACATCCTCATAAAATATTTCCTTATACTCATCCACCATTGTAGGAAACTAAAAACTCATAGCATCCACTTCATTAAGGGTCATGCTATCTAAATGGTGAGTAATCAACTGCATCCTCCTATGCATGAGTCTGTCCTACACTATCTAGGTTTCCTTTTCACTTATAAAGGAAAATATCATCCCATCGTTGCGGACGCACCATATCCTTCACCTAAAACAGTCTATCTAGCTATGAACTATAGTTAACCAGTCCATATATAATATGATGTCATAAGGCCTCATCACTACTATAAAGGGATCTAAAATGAAACTCTCACCTCCAAGAGTTAGGTCACACCGTCGGCACAAGTGTGTGATCACTGGGTCACATACAGTGCGAGTATCCAAGAACAAGGGTCAAGCTAAGGGATCAACTAGAATCTCTAAGTCTCAAACCAGATAGTGGAAATAAAAGAATAACTTGCACCTATGTCTATAAGTACTATAGATAAGGTATAAAATACAAAAATCGCACCTTGTATCATCCCCAGAGCCTCTAGATCATAAGACCTGGCCGCCTGTAGCTGCCCTCGCCCCTTTCTCCCAGCTCCCTGATCCTGGAATGGACCACATGGGAGTGGTGATGGTTACAAGTCAAAACGTTTACCACCTCCAGTTGCTCTCCCATCTCCTTTTCTAGGTCCTCTACCCTGTAGACCTACCTACTCCTATTGTTTCCTCTACCTAGGTAGCTCATCCAGTGTCTCTCTATCAGTCGTACAACAGGTCGGACAATCTTGTGCGAGATGTCCATTTCCATCATAAGAGTAGCACCGCCTCTCCCTAGACTAACTAGACCCATCATGTGATCCATGAACTACAAACCCTCTATCCTGAGACCTCCTCCTAAATCATCTTGCATGTCTCATTCCCTATGTATGATGTTGGCTTCCATCTACTAAAGTCTCAGCTCCCATGTGCCTACTACTATTAACAACTATCTACGTACTCATCCAGAAAACTCTCGACTACCAAGGCATTCTCTAGCACCCCAGTATAGGTAGGAATGCACAGAGGTATAACGCTAGATCATATGTCTCTGTGTAGTCCTCACTCTAAGTTCCAATCCCAAAATAACTAATCACAAACCATATCCATCAAGTACCTAGAGAGGTTGGTGAACCTCAATGAATACTCATCCACAGTCATATTTCTCTGCTAAAGTTATAGAATCTCTTGGATGAATACATCCCTTAATGTAGCTATAGAGAAATCCTCTTTGAAAATCCACTTGAACTCAGACCATACAAGAGTCACCTCATCATATGAATGGTTCACTAAAACCTATTATCATCTTATAGATCCATAGAGAAGGTTTTCTGTTAGGACCACTATCTGATCTTTCGATGTCCTAAAAAAATGGAAAAATCACATAACCACCTCAAGTCAGTACTCAATCGACTGTGGGTTGGGCTTGCCTCGGAACCTGAGGGGTCACTATCACTGTAAATCATGAATCATGTTCAGCCTATGCACCTCATCTACTGGAATTGTTGGTACCATCTACTACTCAAAAAGTATCGGTATAATTGGTGCACCACTTGAAGGTAGAACCTCATGAACAGGTCCTTGTATTGATGCCTCATCGCTAAGGGTATCATACTCATGATCATGCTACTGAATCCTAATTGTAAAATGTCATGGTGGAATCCTGAAATAGAAAATATATACCATAATCAATGATTATATCTGGATATATGACTCAATAAGGATATGTAAACCACAACTCATTCCTATATAATGAATCTACCAATGTTTTTCCTACAACCAGTTTCTACCTGTTCCGAGTAGAAAGGTAGGTGATCGGAGTCCAGGTGTATGGATACATCAGTCATCATACAAATATTGGAGTCCCTGGCCTGAAATCCATACTCAAAACACTTAACATTGTTTCCCTAAACCAATATCACAGACCTCGGTCCTAAGGTAGAACTTACTGATCTGATACCACTCTATCACGACTTGTCCCAATGGGGCCTATGTCGCAACTACCCCAAGCATGCCTCCAATAGGCCAAGGGTTGGTGACTAGCACCAGGTAGGCATATCACTCACATGGGAGGCCTTGGCCTAATGTACTGTACACATGCACGCATCTTCAAGCTCATACAATGCTGAAATGTAAAATAGCTGATAAACCATGCATGCATACATCTAAAATCCCACCATTAGAGTACGATAATAAAAACTAGAGAACAAAAAGGAAAAATACAAATACAACACAAAGAATCTGAAAACAAGTCCAGCCTGAAAGTATAGAAGGGGTTGTTATCAATGTGACTATAGAAACACACCTCGGTCTGTCCGTCTCATTAAGATCTATTTGTTCCTAGTCCCTCAAGGACTCCATCAAAAGGTTGATTGTCTACATAAGACACAAAATGTGCAGGAAAAGCTCATGCAGGGGTGAGTATAACAATACCTAGTAGGAAACCCCAAAATCACTAAGCATATAACATCAAGAGTAATAGTTAGATTATCACAGGTATATATCAAAATCACATATAATAAGAATATCTATAT
Organism: Viscum album; assembly: GCA_963277665.1. Classification (NCBI taxonomy): domain Eukaryota; kingdom Viridiplantae; phylum Streptophyta; class Magnoliopsida; order Santalales; family Viscaceae; genus Viscum; species Viscum album. Next base: position 1,290,232,521 of record OY728130.1, on the reverse strand, counting down.
ATAGTCAAAAAAGACACAGAGTATCAAGGTAAGTCACAACCATAATGTTAGCCTAGGATTCCTGCTCGATGGGTCCATATAGCACCCTTTCGAGAGAACATGCTCTATGAGTCAGGTAACACTGATGGTGTCTGTCCAGGATGTCATGCTCATTGGATCTCACCATAGGAAGTGCATGATGGAAGTTTTAAGAGAATGATACACTGATGAGGATTGTGCCTAAGGACATGGGGTATACCAACAACTCAATCTAGAATAACCTGCTAAGTAGAGGATAAAATACCATATAGTGTTGGTCATGACAATACCAAGAACTCTACCTAGGGTAAGATGATGATAGAGGATCTCACTTCGGGCCTCACATAAGGATTCCAACAACACTATCCAAGACTAAAGTCTTGTTAAAGGGATCGCCATAATATTTGTAGGACATGATTCCATACTAAACCTCTAGTAATGGATCAAGGGAATGCACCCTAATGAAATTTGTCCAAAATGAAGAGTAAAAGGGTTTTAAGACATCATTTAAGGAGTACATAGTGTTTACTAGTAGTACACAGCATGTTCCTTCAGCATAGAGTCCTATCTGTGTATCACAACTCGTTCTTGTGTCCATTCCTAGGTACATAGCATGTCTGAGCCTTTGTACTCCAAGTCATGTCCAAGTACATAGCTATACATGTGTATACCTGGTCTGGTTGTGTCCGTGTCGGAGTACATATTGTTCCAGAGCCCATATACTTATGATCGTGTTTGTGTACCCTCTAAGGTACACACTGAGCTATCAGGTCATGTCACACATTGTGTGATAGGGGTTACATGTCATGTGGTATTTCACCTTCCATAGAAACCCTATCACTACACAGGGGGGGCCACACAGTGTGTGTTCCCAAAATGCATGTTGTGTACTATAGGATTTTCCATAACTCGTGGTCCTTCATCCATGTATGTCACACCTATGTTGTCATTGATATTATTAGGGATCACAGATCTAGGTTCGGTCATCCACTATCATCACTAATTATCCAGATTTCAGGTTCTGATTATCTAGAAAACATTACCTGTATCCATACTGTCATCGCACACTAAAACCCCATGCATGAACACCTCCAATACGAACTTGATCCCTCATCACCATCATCATAGCTCGATATATCATCAATACATATATAGATATGTGGTATCTATCTATTGCGCTAAGAAAGGGTGCACAGTGATTGATTATTTGGTATTTTTCAAACCACAGTCCAAAGGAAACTGCTCATAAAGAATGAAGAATGATGGGAGAAATCCAAAAAACACCAAAGAGAAAAAAACCTCAACCATGTTCAGTTGGCCTTGATTCTTTTCTGTTAGAAAAAATAATGAAGATCCAATATCAAATAAACAATTCCTCCAACAATTCCCACAAATAATCTCATACCCGAAATATGACAAATCTGTAAATCAATTCATTAGTCGATTGATTTCGTCCATCTTATGAATAAACAAATGTGGAAAGAATACAAATAAAATAAAATCCTACCTTGATTTGGATCAATCATTGGTGAAGAATGGTTCTGTGTTGTTATCATTGATGAGATCCCCAAGTTCCATCGCACACCAATCGATGATCGATGATCTGATCATCGTTCTACAATGAAAGCTCCAATAATGATCTCTCTCAAATCTCTAGGGTTATACATATAACCTTCGGAAATTCTCATAACATAATATTTATATACAATCATCAGGTCATGGTAATTAATTAATTAAATAGATTTATTCAATTAATTTATTTAAATGTTCATCCATGACCACCCCCAACCTAAACATCCAATGCGCTCCAAGGTTATGTCACACCTAGGGTAAAATCCATGCTCTAAACTCAACAGTGGCCTTAGATTTATAATCTAAGCCTCGGTTTAGAAGTTATTACACTTTTTTATGAAAATTATACATGTGTGATATTTAATATATTTAATATATTTTAAAATTAATTTCAGGTACACCGAGATATGGAATCTCATGTCATCTCTATGTCTAGATCCAAAAATAATCCATACAATATTCCAAATCAAAAAATGGAAAAATCATTTGTCACATTATCAAAGAGGCCAAAAAAGTTGAAAGAAAGAGAATGACAATTAATATATTGTAAATTAAAATATTTTTGGTGGTGATGTATTAAAATTTAGGTGGGATTTTAAAAATTGAAATGTGCGTTCTAAAAAAATTGAAATTATCGAACCTGTGTATTTGAAATTTTACTTTTAACATTGGGTAAATATTTAACTAAAGTTAAAACCCTTCTCATATTAGAGTTTTATGTCATTTTTTTATAAAACTGAGGTTAAAAGAACACAACATCAATTTTCACATCGGTTTCACAAAAAAATAATTTCGAACATAAAAACTACTTTTGACATCAGTTTTTACCAAAAAAACTGATGTCAAAAGTAGAAAACATACTTTTAACATCATTTTTTACTAAAAAATAATTTAAAAAGTGGTTTTAACGTCATTTTTTACTAAAAACCAATACCAAAAATGTTTACCAGGTTGTAATTTGTACCCTAAGCTTCATTTTGACTACTCATGGAACTCAAACGGACTTATGGATTAAAATTTATGGTCGTTGAAATTTGGACTTCTCTATGACTTAACTTAGAGAAGTCCAACTTCTGATAACCATAGATTTTTATTATTAATTAAATTTGATCTTTACGGGTATTCAAAATGAATCTTGGAAAATCAACTATAACTTAGTAAACATTTTTTATGTCATTTTTTAGTAAAAACTAGCGTTAAAACCACTTTTAACGTTTATTTTTACGAAAAAAACATTAAAAGTATTCTATGAGGACTTCTAAAATCGATTTTTCAAAATAATAATGTCAAAAATGTTTACCAGGTTGTTTTTCATTTCTCAATATTTTTTTTTGACTACTCATGGAGCTCAAACATACTTACATATTAAAATTTATGGTTGTCAAAATTTAGAATTATCTATGACTTCTCATAGAGAAGTCCAACTTCTGATGACTATAACTTTTAATAAATAAGTCCTTTTGAACTTCACTAGTAGTACAAATAAATATTGGGAAATTAAATACAACCTGGAAATCATTTTTGAGGTCGTTTTTTTTTTTTTGAAAAACCTACATTAAAACCACTTTTGACATCGGTTTTTACTAAAAACTGATGTTAAAAGTGGTTTTAACATTGGTTTCTCGAAAAAAACAAACATCAAAACTGTTTACTAGATTTTAGTTCATTTCCAAAGATTCATTTTTACTACTCATGGAGCTCAAATGGACTTATAGATTAAATTTTATAGTCATTGTAATTTGGAATTCTCTAAGACTTATCTTAAATAAGTTCAACTTCTGATGACCATAACTTTTGATATTTAATTCCCTTTTAACTCCATGAATAGTCAAAACGAATCTTGGGAAATGAAATAAAACTTGGTAAACATTTTGGATGTCATTTTAAAAAAAACATTAAAATTCCAATTTTAACATCATTTTTTCAAAAAATTGATGTTAAAAGTCTTTTATGAGGTATTTTAACGTCGGTATTGAAGAATCAACATTAAAACGTCAACGTTAAAGACCATTTTTTTACTAGTGATAAAATAAATTTTCTAAAAATTGAGTACATATTTCATAAAAATTAATCAATGCATTTATATTGAGTGGTCCCTGTATATATATTTCATAATTTAGTAAATATGATTCATACCTTACAATTTGATAGATAGGTTATAACAGTTATATTTAAATAATAATATTTTGGGGTTTATTTAGGCTCAGTGTTGCATAAGATATTGAAGATATTAAATTTATTTAAAAATATACATATCGTAAAATCTTGGGGTGTTATAAAGAATATTTAGGATGGTATCATAAATAGAGAATAAATTTAAAATTGAATTATTGTCCTTATAGTATGGGTGTTAGCAGTAGTATAGTGGGAACATATCACCATGTAATGGTTAATAAGGGAAATAAAATTTCATATTGAAAGGAAAAAATTTGAGATAAGCAGAAAGATACAATACCTAGTTCAAAGCGAATGCACTTGTGGAATATCTGTATTTAGCAATAGCTTTGTTGCATTCAAACTTGTGGAGATAATAATTGTATCTGATTCATAGATTATAGTTATTAATTAAATGATAAATTGTACTCCTTATACATTAATTAAAAAATACAATTGACTAGTTTAGTTAAAATAATACCATTGAGATGCTTTTCATAGACAAGTTGCATCACTATAATGTTTATTGATTGTGTTTCATCTATAAGTAGTATAGTCAATTGTTCTGAAAATTCATCCCATGATGTGTAGCTAATAGTAACTCCTCTATAATATATAATTGGAAAATTTAATTTAGTAAATATAAATATATGGTGGACATAAAATTTTGGAAATATGATTGTGAAATTACCTCCTATGCCTCAAAATAATATGCATCCTCTTATTTTTTCCCCCATGGCTGCATTAGTCGGTGGCGATGAATCTGACCAATGAAATATAGTTTAAAGTTGAAATTAGTGAATATCAAAAATAAAGACTATATAATTGAAATTTTTATTGAAATTCATTTGAAATAAAATAAATTTATTTATGTTTTGTGACATGAAAATTCGTGAATATGTTAATGCATATAGGGGAAATGTGTATAGATGACAAAAAAATCAATTAAAGTTTTATAAAAGTTCACTTAATTTTATGTAAATATACCTATGAGGTATTCTTCAATAACCTTATATTGTTTGATGTAATCAAGTGGAATAAGATGAAATCCAAAATGAGACAAATTCACATCAGAATGTATGACATGAGTGCTCCAATTAAACTGTATCTTGTACTTATATCGTCTTGCTAAATATTTTCCTTCATTTTTGGTGATTTGAAAACTCTATGATATAATAGAGACCTTCATGAAGAATTAATTTGTAATCTAATATTAGTTATCATCCTGAAATTATTTCTTGAATGTTTGATCCCTACAAGTAGTAGTGTAAAATATTTACATAATACTTAAAGTGTAGAAAGTGTTAAATAATTGTAACATCCCAGCCCGGATGCCACTAAACTGGTGCCCTAATCCAGTTCACCACAAGACCTCAAGTGTGCCTCCTTATATGTTAGAGGGTGCTGACTAGCAGTGGAGGTCTAAGGTGGGATTGTGAGAAGACTATACCTCCATATTAGAGTTTACAACCAGAAGTAAATAACCAAACATCATACACATCAAATTACTTGGAAACTGAAAAAGAAGCATGTTATAATAAAATAAAATATAGTGAAGACCCAAAAAGTCATGCCACACATACAACATCAGTCTCCCACTGGGATAACCTCATATACAAAATAAATGACTGAAAATAAATACATCAGTCCCCATAAAAACACTGAGTTGAAACCTATCCAGTCACCTCGCATTGTCTAAGTTATCCCGCCCAGCCATGAAAAACTCAACACGGGCCTCAGAACAAGCCTGTACCTACAATAACATGTGAGATTTTCTTAGGTACCCATGTGCAGTGGAGTCTTGAGTAGGGTGTGAGTAAAACTCAGTAGTTCACCACCAACAGTGTCTATAGAAAATACCAGTTAGTACAATAGTGTGTGTAGATAAACAGTGTAATAAATAAATAGTACAGGAAAGAATACACATCAAAAGGGACAATAGTTTATCTAATAACCCATTAGACCTTAGGTTCTAAAGTTATGTTCGGTACATCCAACCCTACATCATCCCAAATCGATCATCTAAGTCGTAAGAATAGGGATAAACTTACTTTAAGCAAAGGGAAGAGTCTTTTAATTAATAATTTTACTCATTGAAGCATAAAACATCTCTCTAAGGTACCTATCTCATGTACATATACTATCAGGGTATGGTTAATCAGTCTAGAATCTAACCACATACACATAACACCAATTTTCATCATCTTAACCATATTTGTCAACGTGTTTAGAACCTCAGTCCAACACTCAAACCATAAAAAAAATTGGTACTAACACGGAGTGTCATGTCCAACCTTCTAAATCGTGGGTGAGGACCACCATAACCAATAACCTAAACCATAGGTGAGTACCATCATGACCAACACCTTAAACCATAGGTGAGGACTGTCATGACCAACACCTTAAACTATAAGTGAGGACCACCATGACCAACACCTTATACCATAGGTGAGGACCACCATGACCAACACCTTAAACCAAGGGTGAGAACTACCATGACCAACAACCTAAAACATATGTGAGGATATCCATGAAAAACACCTTAAACCATGGGTGAGTATTTCCATTACCAATACCTTAAACCATATCATTAAATTCAAAAATACCAAGGGTCAATATCTTGACCTTTCAAAATATCCAAAAGAAAACACACATAAGCCCCTTTTATAAAACCACTTAGAGGTCAACACCTCACTTAAAAAAATTAGCATTTTAAACATAGATTTCCCCCTTTGATACATAAAATCGGGTCAAAACCCAATGCACATGATCAAAACCATTTCAATGGCCTCATAGGAATTTCACAAATCTTAACACATGAAACAAACCATTTTCCCCCATTACGAGTCATTAACCATTTATTTCCAAGTTCTACCCATTAGCTCCACCACCCAATCAAACCAACACATGAGCTAATCCAGTTCAAGATCATAACTCGATTTAATTTTATAACCTCAATAACATTTCCAAGAAATGGAACACCCTAAGGGTGGTGGTAAGTTTGGTCTTCTAACTATCAAAGGATCTGATAAGATTCATGGAAATCCTGATGTATCAATTTAAAGTGAAAACCAATTACCTTAGCTAGGGTATTAAACACACAACACATGGGATTAAAGACGCATACCACATACACATGCAATTAAATTAACAAGATGAAGGTAAATCTTTTAGACCACCTACCTTATCAACGAATCTTTACAACATGTTTCCATTTCCAAGGCTCATCCAAGTCTTTTCCAAACTCATCGACATCCAAAAAAGATCTCCACAACCACCCATCTCTAACCACATATCAAGCAATAACAATTAATTAATTATAAAAATTATAATAAATTAATTAATCAAAAATGAACTCGACATAATGTTGTAAAACTCACTAGGTCAATCACATCTTATTGAAACTCTAAGGAACCACCAAACAAGGTCCACATCAGACTCCCAGAACCATTCTTGGGAAAATCTCTAAGAAGTGATACCATTTCAACACTTAAATAATTTAATTCGTTAGGAAAACCCTAATAAAGTTCACCGTGAACACATACCTTAACAAAACTGAATACAATGATGTGCGGAATCCATATTGGGATCTCCTCTACCCAAGCCAACCAAAAGTCCAATCATCCTCGGATGATTCCACCATAATCTAGTGGAATCAGAATCAAATCGCTAAACCTACACATATGAAATTAGAATGAACCAAGAAAATGGGGAAAGGGAAAGAGGAGGAAGAGAAATATCACCTTAAACGACAAAGAAATTCCATGAAATCACCCTAAATAAAAGAGTGGAAGGAGGAGGAAGAGGGTTTGGGGAGCCCCTAGTTTGTGTGCACCAAATAGGGGAAGAAGAGGGGTGAGGGATGAAAAACTCAAGGGGTATTTTGGTTATTTCACCCTTTTAATGAAATCTAGGTAGCCATGTGGTTTTTCAAACTATGTGCCAACCACACAATTGGAACTTTCCAATCCAACACCTTTTCATGGTTTGTTCGCATGATTTGTCAAACTGTGTGCCAACCATGCACACCCCACTAGACAACTTCTAATATGAGGTGCATGGTTTGTCTGAAACTTTGCGTAGGTCACGCACCATTTATCAGACCCTCCTTTTCCTCACACAGTTTCCTTTTACCCCGCATGATTTACCCCAAATCATGATCAAACTATGAAACTTAATTATACTTAGTTCAAAATGAACTGAAAACCTTCTAAGCATCAAGGTGTCACATAGTTTCTCCTAAACCGTGCACCTTGGCCAGAATTCTTCAAAACTCCCAAAACTTAACTTGAAGACTCTAAATCTCATTTGAACACTCAAGATACCTCCCGAGACTCATTACTCATCTCAAAACATCACTTTGAGTCATTACAACTCTCAAAATATCATTCTGAGTCTTGATCCAATATTTGACTCATCTGGTAAATGGAAATTCAAAATCCTTCTAAAATTTTTGACTTGTCTGGATGTGGGATCTTACAAAAAATTTAATTGTATTATTCAAGCAGTGCTCAATGAAGTGAAAATAGTGGAAAGTGAAATTTTCATATTGTTAAAATATAAACATTGCTAAAAGTAATTTATTTATTTTTATTTTTACAGTATAAGAATTCTGGATATGAATGTTTTTTAAATCAAGTAGATAACTGGTTTTAAATGTATTTTATATAGTTTTAATATACATGGTTGTGGAAAAATTTCAAAAAATTAGTTCAAAATGAAACTTTTATAATAGTTGTATATTTTAGTAAATAGTAAAATTACACAATGCCACATTTAAATGATTGAACACTAATAATACATAGCATGAAAATTTTAATACTGAACTAAATATTTAAATGAATATTATTTTAGTAATTATTAAGTAATTATAATGAAAGATAACTTAAACTTTCATCGGTAAATAGTAATTCAATAGCAATTGGGTCATTTGAATATTTTGACGATTGTGTGTACCACATGCGTATGATGTATACTTGAATCTTCAATGTTTAATCATCCTCAATTAAAATATTTCATACATGAGTAAAAGAATAGGTCATTTAAAATAATTTTTATCATAATAGAAAGGAAAATATTAATTAGTACAAATATAGAATTTCATAAAATAGTTGGCATCAAAAAGTAAAGTTGAGAAGGTAGTAATGATGCAACACTTAAAATTATTTAAATATTCATTCTTCAAAGTTTGGTAAATACTAGGGAGGATAGATGAACTGAGTTTAATGGTCTGGTTGGAAATGATATATTAAATGTCATTTAAATAAATATTAATGTATTTATTTAACAAATGAAATTTATTTATCCGCAGGTATTGCACATGTTAAGGAAATAATATTATTGATCATATTATTATTTGACATGAAGTTTACTAATGAATAAGGGATTAACTAAGGTCTTATGTGCAATTACCAAATCTGGACTAGCTTTAAAAATACCTAGTTATATCACTTTCAAGGGTTAGCTACTTATTGAGCACAACAAACCTAGAGAGAATTCTCTCTATCCCTAAAGAGAATCCTCTCAAGAACACACTCAAGAACAAGATCCCCAATCCTCCTCCAACCTCTCAAGACTTAAATAGATCCTCAATAATCCTTTATCCATAAAGATATTCTTCTTATGATCAATGATGAACAATTAAAGTGATTAGAATCAACCACGCTAGCACCCAACAATTCTATGATGACGTTCTGAGATTTTGAAGCAAGTTTGGATTGCCGCTAAAGAGATTCTGCTTGGATCCTATAATGCAATGACATTATGATGAGAGAAGTCAACCAAATCATCAATTAAGAATGAATTATAGGAAAAGGTAATTCTAAATATATCTATAAATTAATTATAAAATATATGTGATGATCCTTCCTTCTGGTTTCGACATTAACAATTTAATTGATTCTCAATCTAATTTTATTGTTCATGACATTCTTCATCATGTGCATCTTGGATTATTCATCGATCATGAAAAATGGTTGAGTTGAACATGCCTAATAGGAACTTTTTTTGTGTTAGGAACCTTCAAATCCAACGTAAATTCGCAGTCTTCTTTGGGGTCCCATCTTTTTTTGTTGTGGGGGTGCTATAAGCACATATACAATATGACCAAATATTTTTAAGTGTGAAATATTTAGTTCATAGACACAGGATAATTGTAAAGGGAAATATTCATGATATATTGATAGCCTTATTTGAATTAGTTTTATTTTATGAAAAATTGCATATCCCCATGCTGAACTAGGTGATGTAGTTTTCATGAGAAGAAATCTAGCAAAAAGTTGTAATCATTTTATAAATAATTTAGAAAACCCATTTTGAGTGTGAACATGGCATACAATATGTTCATCATTTATTCCAATCAACATAAAATAATTATTAAATTCATGTGATGAATATTCACCAGCATTATCATGTTGAATATTCTTGATTAAATAATCTAAGAATTGTTCCCTTAACCTTATTATTTAGGCAAGAAATCTCGTAAATTCCAGATTGCGAGTTGATAATAAACACACATGGGACCATCTAGTTAATGCATCAATATTGATCATAAAATATCTAAATGGTGTCCATGGTGGATGAATTGGACCACATATGTCATTATGAATTCTTTCCAAAAACATAGGGGATTCGTTCTTGATTTTCAATGGTGATGGTCTTATAATTAATTTTCCTTGCGAACAAGTGGCACATGAAAAATCATTAGGTGTAAGAACTTTTTTATCAACCAATGGATGACCATGAGTAAATTTAATTATTTTCCTCATAATTATTGATCTTGGATGGACTAAACAATAATTCCATACAATAAATGTATCATGGTCGGTAAACTTCTAGTTTCCATATTTGATTCAATTGTATAAATATTAACATGATGCAATTGAGAGGGAAGTCTTGTAAGTTTCTCTAGAATCACCTAGTGTTCATTTTTAATACTTATTTTATAAAGGTATTCAACACCTCTTTCATCCATAGTCTCAATGTGATATATGTTTTCATAGATATCATTAATTATTGATAAATTTCATCATGACTATGAGAAAAATGCATTATTTATTAAAATATGTGTACCACTAGGTAGGCATATTTTTACTCTTCCAGGGCCTTCAATTAATTTTTCACTACTAGTTAATGTACTTACATGATCACTTTCCATTTTAAGGTTGATAAAATGTTTTTCATATTTAAAAATTTTGTGTGTTGTTGCACTATCAATGATACAAATTTCTTCATCATGGGGATTAATCCCAACATAGTGTTTCATAACATTCATTCCTATTAAAAAGAAAACATGACATGTATATAATAAATAATATAAAAGGAAATGAAATAAAACATGAAACATTAATTAACCAACATTAAAAATTCAAAAAATACATTTCCACCATAAACATTTACACATTACCAATATGCTCAATAACTCTAGGGTTCACAAAATAATCGAAGATGTCATAATTCATAATATCATCATCATGTTTCAAGGTCTGGCATGAAAAGTTTGCTTCAGTGCTATTTTCTTTCCATTTGATTAATTGTTGATAGATATTGGCAAAATGATTTGGAATAGGATGGATAAGCAGTCAGTTCCCCTTCATGTCACACTAACAACATCCACTTTCACCATTCTTTGTTTTCTTCAATTGTGATTGTTCATTATTTTCCGATTTTTTGTGGTGTCATTTCCCTTTCTCATTTGATGTGTGACCACCTTGAGCAGGTGATTTTCCACAACCTTGACTATGTTGATTATTTTCATTACCTCAATTATAAGAAATCATATTCACTTCAAGGAATGGAGTTGTGTCAGTTGGACGAGATTCATGATTATTTATACATATATAAATAAATATATATGTATATATATGTATAATTTTTTTTAAAATGAATTATTATTTATTATTATTATTATGCATAAATAATGGAACCATCTATACCAATTGTTTGGTATAGGTGTCCAAAATAATAATAATAAATATATTATTCTAGGTATTGATCCCAACACTACCTCCTTATATTCCAAGGACTTTACCACTATCCTGAGACATCTTATATCTTCATATATATTAGGTTCTTTAGGGTACAATTATATTCAAACACACACACACCACACACACAGGCCGAAAAGGCAGACCATAACCCTCCAGGGGATACCCCACCCATCAACACTTATTTATTTAGTATATATCCCATAGGTCCATTGGGCGCGAAACCCATTACATGGCCTGAAAGCCTAATGCAGCAACATGCCTGCATCATTGTCTACATCACTGCCTGTGTCACTACCTGCATCACCACCTACATAGTACTGAATAGTACCTATACCCAACAGGGCTTGATCTCATGACCTCTTAGATGCCAAGCATGAGCATTTACCACTTGGGTATAGGCTCATTGTCTTTATATCTTTATATATATATGTGTGTGTGTAAACATTTTTAAATTATTTATTTATTATTATTATTATTATTCATAAATAATCAAACCATTGGTACAGGTATCCATAAAAATTAAAAAAAATCCTTCAACATCTTATATGTTCATATATATATATATATTTAAAATGAATTATTTATTATTATTATTATTATAATGAATAAATAATGGCACCACCTATACCAACGGTTTGACCAAACCATTGGTATAGGTGTCTAGAAAAATTACTTATACCAATGGTTTTGGTTAAACTGTTGGTATATGTCCTCTATTGAAAAAAAATCTTATGTTGGGTGTTAATATCAGCACCTACTACTTATATTTCAATGACTTTACCACTATCCTACAATATATTATATATTTAAATATGTTGGACAAAAATCCATCAAGGTAACATTGCAGTGTTTTTGGGTTGATTATGTTTGTTTTCAAACCAGGTTTCCATGGTCAGTTGTGGAGTTATATCATGGTTGTTGACTAGGTATGTTGAAAAAGGTTTGAGACAAAGGAATGAATTCCCTATAAGTGGTATAGATAATTGTATATACAAGGTGGTGTTGTTTCCCAGTGATTGCAAAATTTTGGGGTCCAAAATTTGGAGGTTGGCTCAATCATCGTGAAAGTTGGATTTCTATAAATGCCTCATAAAAGTATGGAAAATGCATTAGTTTCATGAATATGGGAGTTTCTCAAAGGTAAGAATCTTTGGAAAGGAATTTAGTGTCACGAAGGCTAAGTTTCATGAAGGTCTAGACCATCATGAATGCATGATGGAAATATGGTAATCTCTGTAACTATGTGAATTGGAGCATCATGAATGCGTGAAGGGTTGACGGTAATCTCTGTGACAAAGAGAGATGAAGCATCGTGAATGGTGAAATTTCCCTAGAGCTTCGGGAAATAGGGATCTCCATGAACAAAAGTGGAGAGCTTCACGAAAGGAAGATGATGTGGGTGGAAGCTTCTGGAATGGGAGGCAACACCTATAAAATAGGCCTCTACCCCCTCATAAAAAGAGATCAAGACTTAACAAATATTCAAAGGATATAGATTAACAAAGGTAATTTTTTAATGTTGTTCTTGTAAAAAAGTTTGCGAATAAAGGAATTTCGTGAAGGCTATGAAAGCAGGACAAATGTTGTGAGCATCGCGAAAGTATTGAATTTCATGAAGGCTATAAAAAGTTGACCAAAAGTTGTGAGATTATCAAAGGCTAAGTGAGATTCAAGAGAGTGTTTGAGCTTCCTAAAATTAGGTTGCTTCATGAAGATGGGTTGAGCTTCGCGAAAGAGGTGAGATTCGCAAAATTTGTGGAGTTCACGAAGACAATATTTACTTGTGAATAATTTTTTAGTTTTGTGAAGGTTGTGAGCTTCGCAGAGAAAATGAGCATTGAAAAAGTGTTCAGAAAGCATTGCCCAGTGATTCTGTGGTAAGGTTATATTCATCAAGTGGTTTAAAGTAGAACTTCAATAGAGCATCTATCTTCAACTGAGGATGTATTCATTATTTCTAATGAAGGGACTTACATGTCCATAAATTTTGTGTGGATATTTTCCAAATTAGTGAGTAAATGAAGAGGGGGAAGGTGATTATTTCCACCAGTAGTGATCCATAAAAAGAGAGTTAGGGAGTGACCCTTGGGAAGGCAGTGATCTATCCCTAAACTTTGTAAAGGTAGTGATCTTGGGCATAGAAGTGGTCTATCTCAAATCTTGAATTGGAAGTGAGGCATAGTAGATTTGGTACATCAACACATTATCATTGTATGCTCCTTGTAAATAGCCTAGTATAGAGACCCTAACCTTTTACACATATCATTACATGATTTTAAGCATAATTAAACATCAAATTATAAGCCAAGGATCATAATGTTTGTTATCTTGGAATACTAGGTACATAAAACTGAAAACATGGGACTAAATAAAACATTTGTTTATTTATCATCCATTATGATATCCTAACTTCCTTGGAGCCCTTAAATCTTCATAGGATAACCTGGGGATAATATGAATAAAGATATGAGCTAAAAATCCCAGTAATGGAATAAACATTAAAATAAAACTTAGAACATAGGTTAAGAGGCATAACATAATGATATAAACATGCATGGAACATGATTAAACATAATGAATCATAACATGGGATCATATAATAATGGATTAATATTAATTTGGAATCAACATAAAACATGACTTTATCATGAGTCTAGGCTCATTGAACATAGAGGAGCATGAGTCAATGCCCGTTGCACATAGAGGAGCGTGATTCAAGACTACCACCAAGACCATTGCACATAACGTATCATGAGACTAAAATTTACCCGATGCATTAGAACACTATCCAGCCTCACCCATAATAACATATTCATGAATATGTATTCCACATGAAGAATCATACATAGGGAATCAAATATAAACGTAAGGTTTACCCATGCTAAGAATTGGGTATCATAATCATAACAAAAGGCATAACATAAGGGGATATTGTAATGGTGTCCATTAAAGAAAGGATTTAAATCATACATGAACATTCATAAGGTAAAATAGGCATGGATCATAATAAGTGATGTCAAACTGAAGTGAATACATGTGAAAATGGCATTTAAGAAACAATAAAACATTTTAGTGTGGTTTAAGTAAAATATTAAAGAGCATTTAAAGCAGAAAGGGGAATAATATTTTATATAAAACCAGAATTGAATCAATAAGTTTTTCATAATAAAATGAGAATTTTTATAAAAATAATGGTGGATTAAAACAAATTATGGATCACACTTGAAAATAGGTAAGAATTCAGAAAGTTTCCTTAAATCGGGCTTGCTTATCGAGAATAATTGAGTAGGGAACCTTTTAAAACATGTATATCCTTAAAAATAAGGATGAATGGATCTTGATACATGAGTTTGGACTATATAAAAAATATTTATAATATGTAAATAAAAATAAAAAATAAAATCATTTGGGTCAAAAGAGAGAATGAATAACTCGAAGGAATAATGGAGGTTCGGGTAGAATCTCTTACCTTATGTCTGAAACGATTATGAACTTAATATTAATATCATAAATAATCAAATTATATTAATTAATTAATAAGTCTTGGACCATTTATACATTTATTTTATTTATTATAACTTTATTAAGTTCATTTATGGCCTTTTTTGTGGGTTAAGAGATTCATTTTCATCGTTTAGGAGCGTTGATTTCCTTGGTTTTCATGATCGGTTTACATGTATATGTGTATGGAAAATCATGTAGAATGAGGATAGTTGTCCAAAACTGAACTTATATGTTATTAATGAACTAATATAATATTAAAATACCATTTTTTATAAGTTATGATGATTCATTAGATAAATCATTAATGATAATTGTTTAGATTAATTTAGCGTTTTTTATCACAACGAACTTATCTTGTTTTATAAATTATTAGCTTGTGTGAAAAATGATTACAGAACATTACATAAGATATAATACATATATTATAATCTATTTAAATCCTATAAATGTTTTTATGACCATATTTGAAGATTAAATTGAAATATGAAAGCACACCGTCCACGAAGGTGGTAAATCAACACCTCACAGACGATGTTTCCATTCTTAAAATAAAAGAGAGATAATAAGAGATTGTATGAAGAATTATTCCATAAACATGATAAAATTCCATTATATGTAAGATAATTTATTTTTCATTCCATATGGATGAGTGGAGGTGAGTATATAAAAATAAAAGAAAGGAACTTGAAAAGAAATTGAAAGAAAACGGGAGAGGGTTTTACCTCTTGATTCCTTCTTCTTGAGTACCTCCTTAGGGGATTGGTTTTGGTATTTTATTAAGAAAAAAATATCATGGTCATGGGTAAGGGTCTTGGGATTATATTTTATTAGAATTTTTACAAGGCTAAAGTCGTGAGAGGTTTGAAGAGAAGAGGTGGTGAGGGTGGTATTTATAATGGAGGAGAGGGGTGTTTTTTCATTATTTTACTCAATATTTTATTATTTTTCTCAAGACAATCAATGGTGATGATTATTGAGATTAAATAAAGTAATGTGTGCATTTTAATTAGAACCAATGGTCACTTACATCATTCATGACTCAAGCATGACTCAAAAATTCATTTATTTACTTATTCTGTAAATTATCGTATTTCACTATTCACCAAAAAATCATGTATTTTAGAAAAATACCAAAAACTCACCCTAACCATTTTTTGATGTGTATAATTCAAAAATGAACTCAATTTTATGAAAATAACTTTCTAAATATGAGTAATTTGATTTTTAATTAAAATCATCATTTACTTGGAAAATACAGATTTTAAAATTATAACTAATTTTATAACACTTTGAAAAATTACTTAAGGTCTCATAAAATTATATTAAAATCATAATACATAAAATTAATAATTTATAAATACATTTTTTTGAAAATAAATTTTCTTTTAAATTATTAAATTAGTTATAAAATTGTAATTAAATATTTATGACTTACAAAAATACCAACACTTAATTAATAATTTTTAAAATATGTATTTACTTATACTATGATATAATTATATAATATTGTCACTTATAATATGGATAGATTTTATTTATACTATCGTTGGTGAGGTTTGTCATGACCCGAACCTACCCGGGCACGAGCCGCAACTACCCCAAGCCCGCCTCCATAGGCTAGGGGCTAGCGACCAGCGCCGAAGGCACAACAACTCGGGGAGGCCTTTGCCTAAGTACCTGTACACACACACGCAGCACACTCAATGCAAAAGTGTAGAGTAAAATAAAAGACAAGCAAAGAAAAGGAAAGAGCAACTGCTATATATATACCACAAAGTGCATCGACCTCTAAAAGTACAAAGAAAGATGAAGGAACACTGAAAAGAAAAGGGGAAAAACACGCGCCCAACCAAAAAGTGACACAAACCGGCAATAGGTAAACAAAAAGAAACAGATGACGGGTCTGCCACCTGGAACCCAACCACGACCACCGTATGCGGTCCAAGCTCCCAAGCTCCTAAGCTCCACTGAAGTCACGCTCCACCTGTCCATCGTCTGCAAGGGCACACCAAGTGCGGGCAAAGCCCAAGCAGGGGTGAGTATAAAAATACTCAGTAGGATACCCCGAAGGTTCGAGGGAGCAACAAAAAAGGTACCGAAGGGTGAGCAGTAGAGCGAACAGAAAAAGTAGAGGAGTACAACTGAAAGTGCAGTAAGGAGTGCAGTAAAGATTCCAGCTCAACCCAACAAGAGGAAAGAAGTTAGACTCGTCCAAACACAAGGAGCTGGAAACGGTGAGAAGATGAACTTCCCGTTGAGTCTTCGCTACCTATAGTAGGAGAGTAGACTCGTCCAACCATGAGAAGCTAGACACGGAAAGCACATGGCATACCTCGCGCGTCTTCACCTCTCCTGGAAGGAGAGTAACCAAACCCAAGAAGTGGGTACCGGAAACAAGGTATATACATATCTTTATGCTTAGCAAGAAGCCCGAACAACGTCATAAGGGGATCTTTGTCCCGTAGATTAGCCCAAGAAAAGTGAGTCGCCAACAGTCCCAGAAGTAACACCATCGATGCCCAGCATCCCACACGTCTTCCCCGAACTACAAGTCAAGGCTCAATCACCGCACCTCGACACTATCCGCTTTGGGCGGCACTGACTCGCCCGCACAGTTTTAGGTCACATCACAAGGACACGTCTCGGTGGGGGAAAGCGCTCCTCGTACTTGAGAGTTCTGGGGGAACGTCAACCACAACTCGTCACTGCCCTGCAGTCGAAAGGTCTACTCAAAGTCGACAGGTGACCCCCTGCCCAGCCCCGCTGGAGGATCCATGGAAGTCAACGGGTTCCCATTCTAAGGAGACCCGGAAAGTCGACGGGTGCCACATTGTCCAGTCCCGTAACAGGGTAATCCACTGGAGGGAGACCCGGCTAAAGTCGGTGATGGGACCACTTCCCAGCCCAGCTGGAGGTAACCCGGCATCGGGGACCACTGCCCAGCCCAACTGGAGGTAAGCCCGGCATCGGAGACCACTACCCAGCCCAGCTGGAGGTAAGCTCGGCATCGGGGACCACTGCCCAGCCCAGCTGGAGGTAAGCCCGGAACTGCTCTGGCCATCCCTGCTGGATGGTACTGCTCGGTGAGCACCGCTGTACTGGCTATCCCTGCTGGATGGTAACCCACTAGAGAGTCATGCTCGAAACAACCTCAGCCCTGCTGGAACAACCTCAGCCCTGCTGGAAACAACCTCAGCCCTGCTGGAACAACCTCAGCCCTACTGGAACAACCTCAGCCCTGCTGGAACAACCTCAGCCCTGCTGGAAACAACCCCATCCCTACTGAAACAACCTCAGCCCTGTTGGAAACAACCTTATCCCTACTGGAACAACCTCAGCCCTGCTGGAATAACCTCATGGGTAGAGGATCGGTGCCCGCGTAAAGTTTTGGTCACACCGAAACCACAAGATCTACCAGGGAACACGGAGTAATGGGAGAAACTCCTCAGGCCTCACAAGGCGATCACTCTCCAATCCACTGAGTCACTGTCGAAGCGGACCAAGTCAACTCACCCCAGAAAGTGGGGAAAACACCCACGATGCACGGACACTCGTAGTCGCAGACGGTGTTGCAGTCCGGTGAAAGGATACGGTACTGAAATAGTCGAAGAAGCAGAGGAACCAAACCATCTCTGTCGGCCAAACCAATGAGATCAAGACTAGGGGGAGACCACTCAACCCTGCTGGTCAGACAAAAGAGCACCAGGCCAGGGGAAACTCAACCCTGTTGTTCAAACAAACGAGCACAGATCCAGGGGAAAACTCCACCCTGCTGGTCAAACAAACGAGCACAGAGGGACCCTCTACGTCGCGAGAGGTCAAAGTACATAAAGCAGAACACGGCACACACATGGGGCCCACACGACGTGTGGCCCCAAGTCAACCCCAACTGAGTGCACAAACATCCTCAGGTACAACAGCCACATGTACCTCCAAGCGCTCCCGTATACTCCCAGAGTATACCTCATCTCCAGCCCAAGGGCTATCGTGCACACGGCACCCAACGTCAACGCGAAGGCGTGATGTAACAACTCCACCTCAAAGGCCCAGGCACAGCCAACCACATCTTGTGAATCGTTTATATCACTCTCCCAAGAGTGCGCAATCACACGCCAAGGGTCCGCTACAAACAAGGTAGGGCGAACCACCACTGGAGCACCTTCCATGCTTCCATATTTAATAATATCGCGTAATAGGCTTCGCTCGCCTGAAGAGATCACACCGTCGTATTACTCGCGGAAAAACACGCGAGATCGACTACTTACTCGCCTCCAACGGATATCCGACGGAAAAGTCACCAACACCGCCTCACGCCCGAACGGCGTCCCGTGATCCCGAGCCTTGGCCCCGAAAACAGTTGGGTGCATCGCACCATTACGATCCCCTCGGGAAAACACGTCAAAAGCACTACTCACTTGAGTGCAACAAATATCCGGAGAAAAAGGTGCATTCTGGCGTACCGCACACGAGCGGTGCCACGTGGGACCCGCATCCCGGTCCCGAAACTCAACAAACGGATCGTACCGTTGCGATCCTCTTGAAAAATCACACAAGATGGACTATTCACTTGTCCAAAACGGTCGCCCGGTGATAAAGATGGAAAAAAACCGTCGACGCCCAAACGGCCCTCGTGGGCCCCGCACCATCGTGCAGAATTACAGCGAGCAGACTGTGCCAACGCGATTCCCTCGGAAAAACACCCAACATCGACTGCTCGCACGCCCCGAACGGACGTCCGAGGAAAAAGTCGTTGAAAGCTGCGCACAGCTCAAAAGACGGGTCGTGGGACCCACGCCTCAAATCCGGATTTAACACCCGAAACCACCCTGGAAAACCTCACCCCGACGCCAGGGTCGCAACGCCACTGACGGCGCTCAAAACGGACGTCAGACGCGCCCGCGCCGTCCAAAACAAGATTCCCGGAAAAACGGCAATTCGCTTAAAGACGTGTCGCGCCTCCGAGGCCCCTCGTTTCGGGAATTAAAAATTCCCAAAACCATCTCAAAAATTTCGTCTCTACTTAAGGGATGCGTCGTCGCAGACGGCGCCAAAATCCGACGCCCGGTCTATGATTTATAAATCATTTCAATAATAATAATAATAATAATACTATTATTATTATTTTAACCCCCCCCCCTTTTTTTGACCAGTCGGTCGTCTCTCCCGACCAGACCCGCCTCCCGAGGGTCTTCCTCCTGTGCAACCGCCTCGCCGCACACCTCGTCGGCGTCTCGCCCCCCCGACCGCCGGCCTGCCGCCGTCCTCCAGCCGAAGCCGTCGTCGTCGCCTGCTCCGGACCCCGCACCGCCTGCTGCCGAAGCCCGCACCTCCGCGGTGCTCGCCCGGCCGAACAGGCCTCCACCGCGCCTCCGCGGCGCTCACCTGACTGAAATGGCCTCCGTCGCTCCTCCGCGGCACTCACCCAGCCGAACCGGCCTCCGCCGCCCAGGAGAACTGTCGGACCACCCCCAACCGCCAGATAACCAGCAAAAACCCGCAAACTTCGGCGGTCTTTTGCGCTCGACTCCGAACTCGGATTTTGATTCCGAGTAGTGCGATGGACAGAGAATAAAATCTACTACAAATACATGTGATTTTCTCGATAATTCTACAGAGGTTCGATACAAATAAATTGAGCTCAATG
Organism: Viscum album; assembly: GCA_963277665.1. Taxonomy (NCBI): domain Eukaryota; kingdom Viridiplantae; phylum Streptophyta; class Magnoliopsida; order Santalales; family Viscaceae; genus Viscum; species Viscum album. Next base: position 1,290,211,641 of record OY728130.1, on the reverse strand, counting down.
TATATGTAGAAATAAAAAATTGGAAATCGCAACGATCCTACCTGGTGGGGCTTAGCCCGTCGCTTCGCGACGATCCGCCGGCCGGATCCACAACCGCCTTGGGAGGAGTAGGAGAGGAGATGGGAAGGAGATCTTTCTTTGGTTTCTGTCTTCCTCCAGAGGGTGAACAAGGGGAGGTGGGTGAGGGGTTACTTAAATAGAAAAATTAATTTTGATTAATTAATTTTAAAACACCCCCAAATTCACTCGCGTCTGAAACATCCGACGGGGTTGAGGTTAAGCCTCCCCTAGGGTAAACACCACCTTTCGAGCACAACGGTGGTCTCAGAATTTTAACTCGAGGCCCCGTTCAAAAGTTATTAAACTTAGCGCCTGAGGCCGCCAAATTACGAAAACGCCCATGGGGCCATTTTTCACAAACAGCCCGCGCCCACGAAACTTATACCCCTCCTAGGGTAAACAACATGCTCCGAACTCAAAGGTACCCTAGATTTTCCAATCCGAGCCACCGTTTAATAGATACTTGGGTTTCACCATTAAACGAATAAATTAATAAATTAATTTATCCGTTTAACATTCCAGAAGCGGGCGAGGGGTCCAAACGTCCCGCGCCGACAAGTTTTATGTCGTTCCTAGGGTAAACACCTCATTCCGGACCCATCCGTACACTCGGATATCTGATCTGAAGCTCCTTTTAGGAGTTGTCCCATTTATTTAGCATTTCCAGTGTGAACGCACTGAAAATTTAATTCCAGCCACTCCGGGGCTCGGAATCGCACGCCGTCTGAAGGCACTGCTCTGGAATATTATCAAGAATATTCCAAAGTCTTTATCAGAAAAAACCGGGTTCTTACAAGGTTACTATTCAATTGGCCAGTTTACTATTCATAAGGGTCACATTACTATTCCAGAGGTCAAGTTACTATCTTATCAATATTGGTTCTTTAACTTCTAGAAACACTTATTATTTCATTCATTCATCATTTGTAAATCTTGTATTGTATTCTCTTATGTGTTTAAACCATATTAAATAATTATAAGAAGGTAATTTACATTGATAAAACTTTGGGTTATTACATTTTTTCCCCCTTATGAAATTTCGCCCTTGAAATTTCATTTTATATACTAAGGTGAAAACAGGTGTGGGTACTTTTCCTTTACCACTTCCTCCAGTTCCCATGTTGCCTCTTCGTACTTATGGTTCCACCATAGTACTTTGAATAGTTGAGTAGTCTTTTTGTGTAGAAATTTATCTCTACGATCTAAGATCTTCACTGGATTCTCCTCATAAGAAAGATTATTCTCCAATTGTACCACCTCTGAAGTCAGTACATGTGAAGGATCTAGTATGTACTTCCTCAAGAGGGATACATAGAATACATCGTGTACTTGAGACATGGTTGGTGGAAGTACCAGTCGATAGGAAATAACTCTGACATGATCAAGGATCTCTAAGGGGCCGATGTACCTAGGACTTAGCTTCCCTTTCTTCCCAAATCACATGATCCTCTTCCATGGAGATATGAGGAGGAATACCATGTCTCCAACCTTAAACTCCAGGTCTCATCGACGATTGTCTGCATAACTCTTTTTTCAACTTTGGGTTCCCTTGATGTGCTACTGAATGGTTTTTAACTTCTCCACCATTTCTTCAACCATTTCAGGTCCTAACAGCTTACATTCACTAACTTCATCATATCATGTTGGTGTTCTGCACCTTTTCCCATAAATGGCTTCATATGGAGCCATTTGGATGCTTGAGTGAAAACTATTACTGTAAGAGAACTCAAACAGTGGCAGATGTTGGTCTCATCCTCCTTTGAAGTCAATAGAACATGCTCTCAACATGTATTCCAATGTATGAATAGTTCCCTTAGATTAGCCATTAGTTTGAGGATGATAGGTTGTACTGAAGTTCATCTTAGTGCTTAAGACATGTTAGAAACTTTTCCAGAACTTTGAGGTGAATCTCAGATCTTGATCAGATACTATCGATAATGGTACTTCATGCAGCCTTACCACGTATTTGATATATATTTGTGTTATTTGATCTAGTGAGAAGTCATCTTGAATTTCGATAAAGTGATTTGTCTTTGTAAGATGATCCATAATAACCCATATAGCATTGTTCCCTCTAGATGTCTTTGGAAGTCCAATGGCAAAGTCCATAGTGATGTTTCCCCATTTCCATATTGGTATGGGTAATGGTTACATCATCCCTTCAGACTTTTTCCTTTCAGACTTCACTTACTGACATACCAGGCACTTTGATGCATATTCATTTATCTCCTTTTCCATATTGTCCCACCAAAAGTTCTCTCAGATATCTCAATACATATTTGTGCTCCCTGGGTGAATAGAGAAGTTTGAGCTATGTGCATCATTCAGAATCTCTTTCTTTATCTCTGGATTGGATGGTACACATAGTCGTAACCAAAATCTTACAACTCCATCCTTTTCGATCTTGAACTTGGAGGATTCCCCATTTCAGATAGCTTCCACCATTTTCTTAATATCCATATCATTTCTTTGAGCATCCTTTATTTTCTCCATAAGGGGTGGTTGAACAATCATTTGAGAAATGATTGATGATTTTCCTACCTTAATGATTTCCATGTCCATTCTTTATAAGTCTAAGAAGATTGGATATTTCTCAATTCTCATCATTGATAAAGATGCAAGATCTTTTCTACTTAGAGAATCTACCACCTTATTTGCCTTGCCAGGATGGTAATGGATTGAGTAGTCGTAATCCTTGATGAGATATAACCATATTCGTTGTCACATATTAATCTCCTTCTATGTGTATATATTTGAGACTATTGTGATCAGTATATATCTCACACTTCTCTCCATAGAGATAATGCTGCCAGATTTTCAATGTGAAAATCACAGCCACCAACTCCAAATCATGTGTATGATAGTTTTTCTCATAAATTTTCAATTGCCTTAAGGTATAGGCTATAACTTTATCATTTTTCATCATCATATAGCCTAAGTCTTTCTTTTAAGCATTGTTATACACCATAAAGAGTTATCCATTTTTTGGGAGTATGAGTATTGGTGCAGTGATAAGCCACTTTTTGAGATCCTTAAAGCTTTCCTCACATTATTGAGTCCAGAAAAACTTCACTCCATTCCGTTTCAGCTTGGTTATTGGGTTTGAAAATCATGAGAAGTTCTTTACAAGTCATCGGTAATACCCATCTAGACCAAGAAAGTTGTGAATCTCCATTATAGATGTTGGCATGGGAAACTCTTTAATTGCCTTTATCTTGGAAGTTCCAAAGATATTCCTTTAATGGTGATAACATGCCCCAATAATGATACTTCCTCCATCCAAAACTCACATTTACTATACTTTTCATAGAGTTTATCCCTTCACAAATTTTGTAACACGGTATTAAAATGCTTCGCATATTCCTCCTTGCTCTTGGAGTATATCAGAATATCATCGATAAAGACTACCACGAATTTTTCATGGTAATCTATAAAGACTTTATTCATTAAATCCATGAAAATTTATGGATCATTAGTGAGTCCAAATGGAATTAGTATGAACTCATAGTTTCTATACCTCTTTCGAAAGGCAGTCTTAGAAATATCTTCATTCCTCACCTTTAATTGGCGATATCCTGACCGAAGGTCCACCTTAGAGAAATAATCGGCCTTACATAGCTGATCGAACAAGTCATCTATCCAAGGTAAGGGGTACTTATTTATTTTGATTTTATTGAGTTCATGATAATCAATGCAGAGGAAAAATGATCCATCCTTCTTCTTGATGAAGAGGACCGGTTCATCCCATAGTGAAGCACTCGGATGTATAAAACCATTTTTCATATTCTCATGTAACTTCTTCTTCGGTTCTTTTAGCTCAATGGTGGCCATTCTATAAGGTGTCTTTGATATAGGAAGAGATCCAGAAATAAGTTCAATTGAGAACTCAACTTCTCGGTCAAGAGGAAGACCGAACAATTCTTCAGGGAATACATCAGTGTAATCCATCATGATGGGAATCTCATCGAGCATGATCATCTCCTTTATCTCAATCATTTGAGCAAGATATGCTTGCTCATAAGGAATTAATATCCACACTTGAGATGATGATTCTAAAGAATATTCATCTTCCTCCTTACACTTGTAAATAATTGGAGGATGTTTTGGGATGTGAAGAGTGATCTCCCTTTTTCAATAGTTGATGTTGGCTTTGTATAAAGATAGTAAATTTATGCCCAAAATAGCATCAAACTCTACCAAAGGGAGTACGAAAAGATTTTCTAGGAGGTTCAGTCCACAAACATTAACTAGGGAGGAGTTATGTACTTTGGATGCAATAATTGCCCCATTTTCTATTCTCGTAGATAACTCAACTTCCAAATTTTGAGGTGGGTTTTGAACAGTTCTCCCAAACTTGCAAGATATGAAAGAATATATAGAACCATAATCAAATAGTATATTCGTTATTCTTTAATGAATAACCAGCATACATGTCACCACATCATTGTTAGGCTCCACATCAGTAGTAGTGATAACATAAGCCCTTCCTTGTTTCCTTAAAGGTTGTTGTTGATTGCCTCTGAAAACCCTGGGCTTAGGGAATTGATTTTCAAAATGCACATATTCCTTGTAGTTGAAACACTGCACTACATGATGAGTGTTGATTTGAACCTTCCTTTCTTCTTCTACATTAGTGGAATTATTCATATCCCTTCATTAGTTCATAGCCATATGCCCCATTCATCTACATTTAAATAATTTCCTAGTTCCCTTTAGATAGTTCCCAGGACGTTTTTCCCACAATTTTGATATGTGGGATATTCATTCTTCTTTACATAATGGGATTTATTTATTGATCCACCCATATTAGACTCCATTTTATGGTTTTTTTCACTGGGGCCATGATACCATTGAGAGTCTATAATCTTTATTTCAACCTTGAGGGCACAATGGACAATCTCCTCATAATTGTCACAGTCTCGAATTGCCAATACTTTTCATAGACTCAGCTTTAGTTCGCTAAAGAACCGATCCAACTTGCTTTCAGTGTTCATGAAAAAGTCAGAGGCATACCTTGAAAGCCTTATAAAGTTTGTTTAATATGCCCCGATAGACTCATCTTTCTTCTACTTAAGTCCAAGGAACTCTCTTTCCATCTTGAGGTGAAGGGTTCGGGGAAAATATTTATTGGAAAAAAAAATCTTGAATTTCTCCCAATCCATGGAATCAATTTCCTCATTTGACTTTTTATTTTTGATTAGTGTCCACCACTAATCAGCTTCCCCATCAAAATGATAGGCCGTCATCACAACTTTCTCTTATTCTGAGCACCGGAAGATAGAGAATATCTTTTAAATGTAGTTAATCCACTATTTCATGAGGAGGGGATTATAAGATCCACTAAACATGGGAGGATTTTTCCACATGAAGGATTCGATGAAAACTTGCTCTTTACTTGGAGAAGGAGAGCGTTCCACGTGATTTAAGTTATTATTCATAACTTGAGTCAGTTGAGAAAGTATTATCATGAAGTTTTAAGCACCCGTTTCCATTATATTTGGCATATCATTAGGGAAATCATCACATTGTCTATCACATTGATTGTTATCACATGTTTTTTTATTTCCCACTATTAACTAAGAAAAATAAAGTGCAATTAGGGGGCTTTAATGCTTAGCTAATAAGCATAAAAATGAAACTTTAAACATAAAAGGATAAACTCTTAAAGGAAAAGTATATTCTAGCTTGTGATTCCCTGGGTTTCAATCTAGATTATCCATGATCTATTTCATAACATATATTCTTATGGGAATTTATTTTTTCCCTTAATAATTGTTTGTAATGAGCTTATGAATTTACCAAAGCATATCCTTCGGGAGTGTCAAACCAGGTGCGCAGTAAGGTTCGTTGTTGTGTATCAGGTTACCCCAAGTCGGGCCCGAAACACCTTGTTGGAGTTTTCTCTTCTATTTACATTTTTACCAGAACCAAGTCCACTTGTAGTATCCATACATGGATGTATTTTCTTGATAAATCACTTACTCTATACTAACCAAAATTTAGGGATGTTTTCTCATACTTAGTCTTATCCTTAGGGTTCTTACTAAAGTGCTCTATTCCTAGTTTCCAAAAATAATTAAACTTTAACTGTCTCAGATACCAACTATAGCGACCCTAGACTTTTACATGTATCATTACATGATTTTAAGCATAATTAAACATCAAATTACGAGGCAAGGATCGTAAACTCTGGTGTCTTAGAAGACTAGGTACATAAAACTGAAAACATGGGACTAAATAAAACATTTCTTTATTTATCATCCATTATGAGATCTTAACTTCCTTTAATCCCTTACATCTTCATAGGATAACCTGGGGATAACATGAACAAAGGGATAAGCTAAAAAACAATAAGGTAATAAACATTAAAATAAAGCTTAGTACATGAGTTAAGAGGCATAACATAATAATAAAAACAGACATGGAACATGATTAAACATAAGGAATCATAACATGGGATCATATAATCATGGATTCATAGTAAATTGGTAGCAACATAAAACATGAATTTAGTACGAGTCGAGGTTTGATGCACATAGAGGAGCATGAGTCAAGGCTCGTTGCACATAGAGGAGCACGAGTCAAGGTTACCACCAAGACCATTGCACATAACGTCTCATGAGACTAAAATTTACCCAATGCATTGGAGTGATATCTGGGTGCACCCATCATAACATATTCATGAATATGTGTGTCACATGAAGAATCATACATAAGGAATCAAACATAAACATAAGGTTTACTCATTCTAAGAATTGGGTATCATAATCATGAAAAAAGGCATAACATAAGGGGATATCATAATGGTGCCCATGAAAGAATGGATTTAAATCATAAATGGACATTCATAGGGTAAAATAGGCATATATCATGATATATTATGTCAAACTAAAGTGAATACATGTGAAAATGGCATTGAAGAAACAATACAACATTTTAGTGTGGTTTAAGGAAAATATTAAAGAGCATTTGAAGCGGAAAGGGGCATAATCTTCTATATAAAAATAGAAGTGAATAAATAAAGATTTCATAATAAAATTAGTGGTTTTATAAAAATAATGGTGGCTTGAAATAGATTATGGATCACACTTGAAAATGGGTAAGAATTCGTAAAGTTCCCTTAAATCGGGTTTGCTTATCGGGAAGAATTGAGTAGGAAACCTTTTAAAAACATGTATATCCCCAAAAAGAATGATGAATGGATCTTGATAAATGAGTTTGGAACATATAAAAAAAATTAGAATATGTAAATAAAAAGAAAAGATAATTTAATTTGGGTAAAAAGAGAGTTAATAACCCGAAGGAAAAATGGAGGTTCGGGTAGAATCCATTACCTTATGTCTTAAACGATTATGCACTTAATCTTAATGTCATGAATAATCAAATTAGATTCATTAATTAATAATTCCAAAACCATTTATACATGTATTTGATTTATTTTAACTTTATTAAGTTCATTTATATCCTTTTTGATGGGTTAAGAGATTCAATTTCATCGTTTGGGAGCATTGATTTCCTTGGTTTTCATGATCGGTTTACTTGTATATGTGTATGGAAAATCATATAGAATGAGGATAGTTATCTAGAATTGAAATTATATGTTATTAATGAACTTATAGAATATTAAAATACCATTTTTTCAGAAGTGAGGATGATTCATTAGATAAATCATTAATGATAATCTTTTAAATTAATTTAGCATTTTTTTATCACAATGAACTCATCTTGTTTTATAAATTGTTATCATGTGTACAAAATGATTAAAGAACATTACATGATGTATAATAAATATATTATAATCTGTTTCACCCATAAAAATGGTTTCATGACCATCATTGAAGATAGAATTGAAAGATGAAAGCACGTCGTCCACAAAGGTGGTAAATCAGCACTTCATAAACGGTGTTTTCATTCTTAAAATAAAAGAGAGTGGAGAGGAGTTTTGATGAAGAATTATTCCATTGACATGATAACATTCCATTATATGTAAGATGTTAGATTTTTTATTCCATATGGATGAGGGTGGGTGAGGATAGAAAAAGAAAAGAAAGGAACTTGGAAAGAAATTGAAAGAAAACAGAAGAGGGTTTTACCTCTTGATTCTCTCTTCTTGAGAACCTCCTTAGGGGATTGGTTTTGGTCTTTTATTAAGACCAAAAGTTCCTAGTTGTGGGGAAGGGACTTGGGAGGATATTTGAGAAGAATTTGGACAAGGCTAAAGACTTGAGAGGTGTGAAGAGAAGAGGTGGTGATGGGTGATATTTATAGTAGAGGAGATGAGTGTTTTCTCATTATTTTACTCAATATTTTATTATTTTGCTCAAGATACGTAATAGTGTCGATTCTTGAGACTAAATACAGTAATTTCTGCATGTGACTTCGAAGCAATGATCACTTATATCATTCATGACTCAAGCATGACTCAAAAATTCATTTATTTACTTATTTTATAAATTATTGTATTTCATTATTCACCAAAAAAATCATGTATTTTAGAAAAATCCTAAAAATTCACCCTAACCATTTTTTGATGTGTAGAAGTCAACAATGAACTCCATTTTATGAAAATAATTTTATAAATATGAGTAATTTAAATTTTAATTAAAATCATCATTTATTTGGAAAATTGAGATTTTAAAATTATAACTCATTTTTTAACACTTTGAAATTTTACTAAAGCTCTCATAAAATTATTTTAAAATCATAAGACATCAAAATACTAATTTATGAATACATTTTGGGAAAATAAATTTTCTTTTAAATTATTAAATTAGTTATACAATTGCAATTAAATATTTATGACTTACAAAAATACCAACACTTAATTAATAATTTTTAAAATATTTATTTACTTATACTATGATGTAATTATATCATATTGTCATTTATAAGATGAATAAATTTTATTTATACTATCAATTGTGAGGTTACTATTCAATTGGCCGGTTTACTATTCATAAGGCTCACATTACTATACCAAAGTCAAGTTACTATTTCATCGATATAGGTTCTTTAACTTATAGAAACACTTTATTCATTCATTCGTCATTTATAAAGCTTGTATTGTGTTCTCTTATGTGTTTATATCATATGACATAATTATAAGAAGAAAATTTTCATTGATAAAACTTTGGGTCGTTACATCTAGTGAGGGTGAACCAAGTAAAAATCATCGTGTCTCGTGCGTGATTTCATTTTTGTTTATACGTTGTTATGGGAAAGGGAGAAAATAGTGTTTTGTTTAACAATGAAACAAGATCTGAATGAGCAATTGTTTTAATTTGTCATGCCCCGATTCATCCCCTCTCAGGGTATTTAACCTACTTGGGCTAACAATATGTATAAATATAAATATAAATATATATATATTTTAAAATGATTTATTTATTTATTTATTATTATTATTATGCATAAATAATGGCATCACCTATACCAACGGATCGAAAGTTACTTATATCAACGATTTGACCAAACCGTTGGTATAAGTGTCTTGGAAAATTACCTATACCAACGGTTCTTCAAACCGTTGGTATAACTCATATATTCCAGTAGTGAATATCACGGCTCAAGCATACTCTTAAGCGAAAGTGTGATTGTCAGCTTTAATTGTTTTGCCAAGGTCGTTTGTGTTTAGATTCATCTCAGCACCCCGAATCCTTGACAAGTAGTTTACAAAAATGTCAAGAGGAAAAAAGAAAGCTTCACAACATTCTCCATAAAAAAGTTACTCAATACATTTTACTAATTTCTTCGAACAAATAAAGCTCGTGTTGATAACATGTTGCGAAACAGATCGAGTGCCGATTGAAAGCGTGATGGATTTCAAAGCCAGTATCAAACGTCGATTGAAGGTGAAGCAATGACGGGTGAAAAATAAGTTGCTGACAAGCAAGCATAATAAACCCAATGACAAGTAGGAAGAAAAAACACAATGCAAAAGACCATAAACATCACACATTTCATAAACATGTCACCATATATATATATACAACACATGTGATTTGATCCAATAGTTGAAATTAATTACTACTTTATCTAATGAAACAGTTGGAGTTCCAAAAGGTAAAGAGTATGGAAGGTTGGTCATGTGAAGGGTTGCACTGAGAAATAGAGTTACCATTATTATTATTATTATGAGATCCATAAAACAAATGATAATTCACAACAACAAAACATATATCTTGTAAAGATAATAAAAAATTATTTATATTAAAAATATATTTGTTTTTAACATACAATAAACCCATTATTATTTTTTAATCACGACTATTTATAAAAAACCATTAAAATTCTGAGATTGATTTGGGATGACAACGGGTTGGGTAACCGTGAAATTTGAGATACCCGAACCCTAACTCGTTTACTTTTACAATATCATGATCACAACCCCAACCTGTTTATTTTTTAAATCCACTATCCTAACCCTACCCTATTATATTTTTAATTACCCTAGCCATTTTAATTATTCGATTAAAAAATCAAATATTTGAATTTTATTTATAAATTTAGAAAAAACATATCAAAAAATTAAACAAATAGATTTTGTAATCTTGTCTTCATTCAACAAGCCAAGGAATTCAACTTTAAAATTTATTTATAAATGTAATATGTACCGGATTCAAAATATATAAGTTAGTTTTTAATTTTAATATAATTTAAAAATATACTATGGGTTAATAAAAAATAATTTGCATGATGGAGTTCGGGTTTATGGTCCCATAAGTGTACTATTGTAACCCTATCAGTTTATTAATTTGGTTTTCAATCAGACATCATAACTCTATAAACACCCATTTAACCACAGGGCTAACCTTATTTAATCGGATCGCACAGTATTGGTTAATGGTTACCATAGCCATGGTGGGTCATTTTCTTTAATCCGTAATTTTGCTTGTAAAAAATCCACGTGTAACTTACCCCTGTAATTTCGGGCACTGGAGACGATAAAAGCCGGTGGAGTGGGGCGGCCATTAAATTACCACCCGGAGAACGAGCAAACCAACGAACGAACGGTCCCTCGGGAAGCAATTGTCCCAAGTCCACGCACGGAGTGCGAGCTTGGCTGTTTGATCCATCATGTACAGGGCAGCAGCTGGACGAATCGGTCCTCTCAAGGTTAGAATATCTTTTGATCTTTGAAACCCTAACTGGAGTTCACTCCTTTTGGTCGATGAGTTCCTTCCACAATCAACGTCGTATTTGGATTATTGGAGGTTCGATTGATACTGAAATGTTCTGTTTTCTTGTCGCATGCTTTTTAATCACATGCATTACTGATCATTTCTGTTATATCCATGATGCTTTTGTTCATTCCAGAGATCCAATGGCTAGCAATTTAAACCGTTGATTTTACTGATTGCAGTGTAGCTCCTGATCCCTAATATCGATCAAATATGCCCAGGCCATAATTTTTATGTGAAAAGAGAAAAGCAGGGAGGGGATTTAGACTGCGTTGGCTGATTCTGAATGCAGTGCACATTTGCCTAGGACTTCTTCTCAGCTTATTGTGAATTCATATTATTGCAAGCAGTGTCTCTCAAAATTCTTACGATTTTTTAAAAATTGAGCTTTTACCATTTCTATTTCGAAGCTTTTGTTGAACTTTTAACTATGTTTGCCTGGTTACGACGAGTGAGGGTGAATCGGCTATACCCTTTTTTCAGTATTTAAATTGATTATTTTAATCAATCAATAATGCAAAATGGAAATAGAAAAACAATCACAACACATCAATATATGTTTTTTCGGTCAATGTTATCAACATCCACTTTCTTCGATCCTCTCCTTAGGTCAAAAGTTTCATTTTAGTTTTTTTCCTTCAACACTCCCTTTCATTAATAAGCAGAAAACTCGATCTATCACCTTGAATGGTGGTGGAACACCCACTTTCCTCACACATAATGGCACCGAGACACACAAATCCCTAACAGTTGGTAGCAGTAGTGAAATACTTGACACCTTAAACTTAGCGACTATGTGACTCTTGCTTCTCTTGGACACAACAATAGTAAGACACCCGCTTCTCTTATACCGTGAGACGCTTATGTTACACTCAACAATACCGAGACACTTGTGACAAGATTTTCTCAATTTTGCAATTTTGAGAAAATCTGAGACACAATACCAAACATAACTATTAGTGGCACTTACACTTTGATGACGCTGCTTCCATCTTAGAGCATTGAAAATGGGTGTTAGATAAGAAATTGATCTATATCATCAAACTTCAATTGGTTGCGTTTCAATTTTTTTCTTACTCGTTTCTTTTGAAGCAAGGCTACATTTAGCATGATGGAACAATTTTTCAGGAAAGAGAATGGATGATGAAACAACTAAAAATCATGTTCCGTACAAGGTAGAGAGAAAGATACAAGGAGTGCTTGTTCCCCCGTTTATGGAAATCTAAATTCTATCTAATTTTGGGAGAATTCTCATTCGTTTATCGGAAAACAAATTTTATGCACATAATTATCCTTGATTTTATTTATTACAACAATAAACAAGCCTTAAATCCAATTAAACGGGTTGGCTACATGAATCAAACGTCACCAATTAGCTTGATTGAAGATCATATTTTCATTGAAACCATTCAGAATAAGATAATGATTTGTTTAAGGACCATTTTAGGTTTACCTCTACTTAACATGTTCAAACCATCTTAATTCAGTCTCAGTCATCTTCTCATCAATTGAAGCCACTCCAATTTTATCTCGAACACATTCATTTGTAATCTTGTCCATCTTAGTATGTCCACATGTTTATCTTAACATTTTATTTTCTACTACCTTTATTTTTTGTTCAAGATGTCCTGTCAAAGGTCATCACTCATTACCATATAGAATTGGAATAATAACGATCCTAAAAAATTTATCCTTCAATTTCAAAGGAATTTTACGACCAAAAAGCACCCCAGAACTCTATTTTATCCATCAAGCTTGAATCTTATGAGACATCTGCATTAATATCTCCATCACATCAGATTCTACAATGAGAGCCATATCATCTGCAAAAAACATGCAATTAGATATCTCATCTTGAATATGCTTTGTAAGTCCATCTAAGACCAAAGAAAAAAGGTATGAGTTTAAAGCCGAACCTTGATGCGGTCCTATCAAGTCAGGGAAGTCTGTAGCATCACCTATTGAATTTCTAACTAAAGTCAAACCTCTTCACACATGTCTTGGTTGAGTTTGATATATGCCACCTGCACTCATTTTCTTTTAAGATCTTTCCATAAACCTCTTTAAGAACTTCATCGTACGCTTTTTCCAAATCAATGAAAACCATATGCAAATCTTGGATTTTTTGTTGACAATACTCCATTAGACCTCTAATCAAATACATTGCTTATGTGGTTGAACGTCTAGACATAAAACCAAATTGATCATTTGAATCTTTAGTTTCTCTACGACTTTTGTGTTCAATCACTTTCTCCCAAAGTTTCATGACATGACTCATATGCTTAATGTCTCTTTTTTTCTCATATGCTTAACTCTTTCTCTTTTCATCGGACATTTTCTTAGATTCCATAATTTCATTAAAGAACCTATTGAGCCAATTAATACCCAACTCCCCTGAATATTTTCGCACTTACATGCAGATGTTATCTAGCCCAACTGCTTTACCGTTTTCCATCCTTCTTAAAGCATCTTTAACCTCGAAAGGGTGAACTTTTCGATAATAACTGCAATTGAGTTTCTCTATACTAACACTTAGATTATCTAAGTCTAATCCACACACCTGCTCTTCATCGAAGAGATTATTAAAGCAACGTCCCCATATTTTCTTAATTTCCTCATCCTTAAAAAAGGTACATCCTTCATTTTTTATGCATCAAACTTGATTTAAATCTTTAGATTTTCGCTTTCTACCTCTAGCTAAACTTTAGATTTATCTTTCACCATTCTTAGCATGTAATGAATGGTACAATTCCTCAATAACTTGAGATTTAGCCTTATTGACTACTTTCTTAGTTGGACATTCTCACGTTGGACATTCTCATTCCACCACCACGATTCTTTTCTTCTTGGAAAAAACTCTTTTGATACTCCTTGAATAGAAGTTTCTATATTGCAAACACTTTTACCCGCCTCATCCCACATGTAGTCGGTGGTTCCTTGAACTTTCAAATCCACTTTTTCCAAAAGTTTGTTTTGAAATTCCATTATAAGATTATCCTTTATGCACCACCATCCGATTCTCAGATTCCTTAATTATTTCATATTTCTCTTGTAATTTTTAACTTGCAGGTCTAAAACTAATAAATGATGTTGGGTGGTAAGACTTTCACAGAGTATAAATCTTTTATCCAACCTTTTTACCAAGAAATAATCAAATTGGGATCTTTTGAGTCCACTTTATAGCTGATCCTTCATCATTTATTACACCCAAACCAAACCCTCTGTGTATGCGAATCTCTAAAATCCTTTCCTACATCTTACAATCCTTGATAAATCTTCTATCCAACCTTTTTACTAAGAAATAATCAATTTGGGATCTTGTGACTCCATTTTTCTAAGAAATAAGATGTTCCTCTCATTTTCTAAGTAGCACATTTGCTACCATAAAATCACAACTATAAGCAAAGTCTAAGATAAATGATTCTTCATCATTTACGACACCCAAACCGAACCCTCCATGACAATCTATGTGATCTCTAGAATCCTTTCCTACATGCCTATTAAGGTCACCACCTATAAAAAACTAATCATGTTGCGGGGAACTCTGAATCAAAGTTTCTAAATTAACCCCAAAAGTAGACTTTTGTTGCACATTGTAGGTTGAGAAACCCCCTTGCCTCCTTACCTCAGAGTGAGGCGGAGGTATTCTTTTATAATGAATGAAAATGACCACATCGGACCACAAGTCCGATGTGGGATACAGACTCCAACACTCCCCCTCAAGCTAGGTGTACCTAGCTTGGACACATAATGAAAAGAAAGCAACAAAAAGAAAACAGATGCTAACACTCCCCCTCAAGCTGGACATGCCCAGCTTGATGACAAATACAAGACAAAAACAGAAGAAACGGAAATAATAAAAGCGTTGTTGATGCTGCTCCCCCCAAGATGGTAATGTGATGCCGCTGAAAAAAAAAGGATGGGTCATCGCCGGAAAAGTGCGGGGCCGGACAACAGAGCGCCGGGAAATCCACACTGGCGGGTCGGTCGTCAGAGCGTCGGGAAAATCCGCACTACGGGCCGGTCGTCAGAGCGCCGGGAAATCCGTAATGTCGGGCCGATCGTCAAAGTGCAGAGAAATCCGCTCGGGAGGGCCGGTCGTCAAAGTGCCGAGAATCCGCAGGAGGCACCGACGATGGGATGCGGGGATTCCGCAGGAGGCGCCGGGCAGGAAGGCGGGGATTCCGCAGGAAGCAGGAGGAGGTTGGCATGGAGGGAGCAGTTGTTGATGCGCAGGAGGCCGCCAAGGGAGGCACGACAGCAGGGATCCGCTGGGATGGGGCCGTTGCGCTGGAGTGAAGAGCCGACTGCTGGGAGGGCGGGGCCTTCGGGGAGAAGCTCCGCTGGAGGGGAGAAACGCCAGAAGGGCAGGGACCCGCGGCAGAAGGAGACGCCGACAGGGGGGAGATCCGCCGGTGAGGGAAATCTGCCGTGAGGGAGGGCCTGCGCGACCGGGAGGAGCAGCGGGAGAGATCCGCTGCATGGGAGAAGCGCCATGAGTCGCGCGAGGAGAGGCACCGCTGGGAGAACTGGAGCCGGTGGCTGCCGGAAGAGGAGCGAGAAGATGAAGGCGCTGTCGCCGGGAATCTCGCACAGGAGGCGGAGCCGGGAGAAGCAGAGGCGCCGGGAGAATCGCGAGGAGGCGCGCCGGGATTCCGTCGCGGGAGCCTTGACTGGAGGGCGGTTTGTGCGTAGCGAGAGATGCGGGAGTCGGCCGTTCTTCTCGCCGGGAGATGCGGGAGCGAGCCGACAGTTGCGGGGAGCCGAAAAGACCGTCGGGTAGGGCGGGAGGAGCGCCGTCGGGGAAAACCGCCGCGGGAGGGGCAGGAGCTGCGCGCATGGAGGACGGGAGCCGCGTCGGGATCTGGAGGGGAAGGCGCTCCGCGGGAGGACCGTCGCCGCAGGAGGACCGCCGCGCGGGAGGACCGTCGCGCGGACTGTGAGAGAGGCGGCGCTGGAAGTCGGTGCCGGCAGGGGGGAGATTCGCGTCGGATGCGGAGGGCCTGGAGGGAGTCGGCCGGCAGGGGGAGGAGATCCGGCGCCGGCAGGGGGGAGGTCCGCCGCCTGGGAAGAGCCTGCGCACCTGCTGGGAGGGAGGGTCATCGCGCCGACAGTAGATCTGGATCGGGACGCTGGGGGATGACGCTGCGGAGGAGGCAAGGCGGAGGAGCCCCCCGCGTAGGGCAGAGACGGCTAGAGCCCGTCGCACAGGGGAAGCGCGCAGGAAGGGTAGGGTTTCGCCGGAATCGGGAGCGGGAGGAGCGCCGCGGGAGATCGCTGGGGAGAATCGCCGCAAGCGCGGCTGGACGGGAAGCGTCGGGAGGCCCGCGCTGGAGATTCGTCGCACAGGGGAAGCGGCGCAACGGAGGGGGCGGTGGCATAAACATAAGCCCCCTTGCCTCCTTACCTCAAAGTGAGGCGGATGCATTCTTTTATAATGAATGAAAATGACCACATCGGACCACAAGTCCGATGTGGGATACAGACTCCAACACACATCTAGACCTACTTGAGGCACATAAACACTAACGAAGTTGAATGTCTTGTTTCTTACTACAATCTTAACGACTATAATTATGTCGCCTAATCTTACAACGTCGACCACTTTATCTCT
This sequence comes from Viscum album, assembly GCA_963277665.1. Taxonomy (NCBI): domain Eukaryota; kingdom Viridiplantae; phylum Streptophyta; class Magnoliopsida; order Santalales; family Viscaceae; genus Viscum; species Viscum album. Next base: position 1,290,194,787 of record OY728130.1, on the reverse strand, counting down.
TGAAGTCTCTATTTATTATTGCGGAGAATACCCCTTAAATGATAGAGACAAGTTTTATCATTTTTCTCTTATTATATATTTATATTATTTAATATATTTCATCACATCCTTTCTATGCATGCCAAACACATCATTAACTCACAAATTTCTCTCCCATTCTCTCTCTTTTTCCCTCTTATCAAATGAGACCTAAAAGCTTTCGAAAGAATTTTTTCTCAAATCTTCAAGACGTCTCTCTTACTTGCGTGCAAAAAAAATTTCAAGTGATTGAGTCAAACATCGCATGCTCATAAAAACATTACACCTTATTTTGTATGAAACTTATAAAAGATCCACTTGAATTCAATTAAATGATTTGTGACGTACTCATGTTCAACTCATACAAGAAAAATGTTAAATCAAGTATTTTCTCATAGTGTTGCGGAAACACCGGAAATCACAACGACAAAATGGTTTAAAGATTTATAAAAGAAATAACAGAAGAATAAGAAGAAAATGAGCACGGGATACAACGATTTACGTGGTTCGGGAAATGATCTCTACGCCCACGAAGAGTCAGAAAATTTAACTAATATTGGGAGCAGAATTATAGGGTACAATCTCAAAGTGTAAAACCCTAGCTCGAAATGAGCTCATAAAGAAAATGATGCAACTATGCCACTAACCACACAGTATGTCCACTGTGCTACAGTAACCGGTCACTGAAAGTCCACGAAGCTACAGTGACCTGTCGGTGTCGCCAGTCACATGTTGCTACAGTGCCATGTTGAAGTCCACACTGCTACAGTGTCCTGTTGCATGCTACAATAGTATGTACGCACTGCTATAGTGCCCTGCCAGTGTCGCCGGTCAGTTTTGCTACAGTGAGTCAACATTGCTACAATGTCCCAAAATTTGGGCCGAGAGCCTTCCGCCCCCGGACCCCTAACCCTTGCAATTCCCCACAACCTCACCGCGGAGGTCGAACTGCGGGAGTTGTGCCTGGTGTGCAGTATGAGCCGTCAACAGTTGGCCCAACTTCATCCAAGGATGGCTACACCAATCCAACACATCGCTCATCAAATCCTTATTTCTAACACTTTTTGTACTTTTAAAGTATGTGATTTTGGTTTGTTTTTTTAAAATGGGGACTATAAAATCAAGCACAAAAATAAATGCAATAAATGCAATCCTATCAAAACTTAACAAATTTCAACAGCAAGAATGACATAATAATGATGCATGCATAAATATATGTTAACTTTCTGATGCTTTTACTGATAAACCCCTGAAAAAATCTTTTCTCTGTATACAAACATTAAATCCAATAGATTTAATGTTATAGAGTGGAGCTTTAAGGCCACTTCCATGTGTTCTTCAAGGAGAAAATGATCATGGAACCCAAATATGCTTAAGCCCAGAAAACTCAGCTAAATATACCTCGAGAGCTTAAATGGAAGTGACCTTAAACTTTTTCTCAAGCCTTAAATCTTTGGAATTAAGTCACTTTATTTGGCCTACAAGTGTTGGCCCACAAGGGATTTATCTGGAAATTCTGCATTGGTGGCGTTTTGAATGACTTCTGCTTTAGACAAAGGAATTATATTTAATATGTGTCGGCTATTATCCTCTTGTGTGGGAGAGGTCATGGTCCCCATCCAAGTTTTAGGGTTGGTGTCCTGAGAACCAACTGTTTATACTTTGATTACTTGAATATACCCTTATTATATATTGTTCATTGTTTTGCATGACTATAATATAATAATGTTCTAGAATATTTGTTGCATTAATAAGTTCATGGCAGATCCCCGCTATGATGAGAACCTTGAAATGTTATAACAATATTCTTAAATAAAGTTCTACAGTTGGATGACATACTATGATAGGACACATAGTATACAGACCGTCATGTGCGAGTACTCGTAAGAAGATGGGACTCTCTCTCATGGAGTTCGCACTTGGTAATCTCCAAGATGGGAGATTATGAGAACAGACCCGCCAGTAGTAATTCCGCATGTCTTGGTGTCATCGGACATTGCTATCTACGAGCGTGTGTAATGGTCCTTGGACTGGAAGATTATCATTAACTCATGTCATGACTCGCGCACTTAGATTTGCTGACGAAAACCGTCACGAAGACAGTTGACGGGAAGTAGGGTACGTTGGGTGCGTCACGAATGACATGTTATTAATGGATAAGTCGAGGAAGGATTTGTCCCTTCCATATTTATGGAAGTAGATATCTCGGGCCCTTTGATTGAAATAGAACTGTCGCCCAAATTCCATGGCCATGGTGTCACGACGAGTTTATTTCTGGAAGTTAAAGAATGACGGATCAAACATATAGGTTTATGACACTGCCATGAAACCTGCTTGATGAGATATTGAGACAAAGGGATTAAATTACACAGTAAGCGTTCGTATGAGGTGACACGTCAATGAGGCGTCAACTTCTTTCTCTCGGGTGCCTTGACCCGTTGCTAGACAGTAATCTTGGACTTTAGACAAACCCGCCTAATGCCAACGAGAAAGAGGCCTAGAGGGTCACATACTAAGTGTATCCAAGTATCTCTACTAGAATAAAGATTATTCCCGTATGTGGTTTAATAATTATTCAAGGAAGCCTAAACCGTTTTAATGTTGGAGGAATAATAAAATGAAAACAAGTACACGCCGTGTATTAATGATTACTCGCCGTGTAGTTTTATGAAAAACAAGTACACGCCGTGTATTAATGATTACACGCCGTGTAGTTTTTCCAGTTGTGATTTTGAGGAAATAATATTGTTTTATTAAATGATATTTATTATAATCAGCGTGGGCGCATGTCAAGGAATTAATGATTCGACATGGGGGTTTTCAATAAGAGTTTATGAAATAAATAAAACGCGTAACGCGTTTATTTATTGTCATAACTCTATAACCTCAAACCCGATTATAAATATCCTCACAACCCTAACACTTTTCCGAAGAATCGTTGTGCACAACAATTCTGGAGAATTCTCCCAAGGCCGAAAGAACTCCTTCCTCCAAGAACGCTCTCAAGACCGAGAGAGATCCTCCTCCATCGGATCAAGACGATCTAAGGCGGACAACGCAAGCAAAGGTTTTTTCACGCTAGCACCCGGAGACTCGGCGACGTCCAGAGATACGTGGTGCACGTGTGGATCACCGCTAGAGGAAGTCTACCCTTGGCTTCTGCGACGCAACGACGAATCACATCGGAACGTGATCAGAAATATCAACGAAGAAAGAACCCCATAAAAGGTACTTCTTGTCAATTAATTAAATTAATTATAATCAACCTGTGATGATCATCCTTTATGGTTCCAGGACTATTCTTCTTCTTTGTCTATTTCTGTGATTCGATCCGTGGAGTCTGGCGTTTATCGTCGTATTGATCTCGGATTGATCATTGCTAACGACAAAAAGCCAAGTGGGCACATCCACCCACGAGCTTCCGCTCCGCCCGGAACCTTCACCAAGGGTGTGGGGTGTCAGCCAACAAGGTTTTTGGATCCCATGGGGGCCCAGAAAGCCATCTGTTGGCAATCTCCCCCCTTGGACGGGAGCCATGGTCTCTCCCGCACGGGAGAGTATGATGATTTGGACTGTGTTAGGACCTTCTCGGAGGAGAGTATCTATGACCATGATGCTCTTGTAAAAATCTTTTTATGCCCATAATTTTATCACGATTCTCCTTTCCTTGGGCAAATTTTGGGAGTTTTAAGTGACCTGTTTTTTTGATTTAATTGAACTACTACATTTTGAGTCATGCTCTTTGACCTTAGCTCACCCAACTTAATATGAAGGGTCTCGTTTTCAATATGAATTTAAACATTTTTTTCATGTATTTGATGATTAATTCAAGCTCTTCTTCAAGAACACATGCTTCTACGAACTCCTCATATTCTGAACTTAAGATTTTTCATCACATATGCTCCTTAAACACATTTTTGTAGAAATTTTCCTCTGAATTGATGCTTCCTTCTTGCAAGTATCATCATTTGATAGGACGGACTGTGTGAAGTAGTTAGGGGCTAATAAATAGGGAGGGTTAGCAGTGGAAAGGGGGGTATGATTCATTTTTGGGAAAAGCTTGGAAGGTGTTGGAGGTGTGGCCTTGGGAGGTTTCGCCTAGTTCAATGGAAGTGGTTTTCCGAGGAGATCTCTCTCTCTCTTTCTCCTTCCATCCTCTACTCCCTTCTACTGTAACTCAAATTCTTCTTCTTCTTGAAATAATTATAGTCGCTGTTGTTTGATCCCTTCCCACTACCTATAATATGCTGTGAGACCTGCTGTTAGATTTCTAACCTAACAATTGGTGCTTCCATTGAGTTTCAGACGTGAGAGTAGGAGGTGAGTTGTCTTCTTGCACCCCCTTCTTTTTCATTTTCCTCTGCCTTCTTGGACATTGTGTGCCGCCGGAGAACCTTCTGGGGAGTAAATCAAGAAACTGATTCTTGATTGTTGGAGATGGCCAAATTGTTTTTCGATTGACATGCGCATTGGGGAAGAGCATGCTGCGGGAGTACGTGTGCACTGTGTGGACAAACGCTGTAGGCTGCACTTAGGAGGGAATTTGTAACTTTATTGCGATTGCCGAATTGAGAAGCATCGCACAAAGCAGTTCAGCCGTTGGGAGGAAAACTTACATAGCTAGCCGTAGTTGTGTAATGTGCACGCAGAGGAACGCTCGCTGGAAAGTAACGGTATTTGTTGTTTCGGTTGTTGCAAAGGATGATCAGAATGAGTTCCGGTATTTGTTGTTTCGGTTGTTGCAAAGGATGATCAGAATGAGTTCCAGAACCGCAGTTGTTCTTTCGTTGACAAAGCGATCGCGATTACTGTGGGAACATGATCGGAGTTGGAGGCGACAGTTTGAGGATCGCTTGGAAGAGAAAAAAAATGATTCTCCTACCGGTCGTTTGGAGGAAGACAGACGTGTGGTCTGGTGGACCGTTGAAGGAAAGAGGTTCTTGACGTACTCAAGAAAGATGTTCTTGAGGTCCTCTGTCAGTACTGGTGCGACTTCGCTGGCAGGAGATGATCGCTTGGGAATCGCTCGTGTTGTTGGAAGTCATTGGAGTATTTGGAGCAGGAAGCTGCTAGGGCTCTTTTCACAGGCCTTGCAAATTCTGGTTGAGCAAGCACTGGTGGTTGATGATCTACCTGGGTTACCAACGCAGTGTCGACTAACTGTAGGTTCGACGTTCAACACGCACAACCTCTATAATAACTCCTTGTTCGTGACACCTACTTTCAGGTCCAGTTTGAAGTAAAGGGAACCACCGCACCGAAAGATGCTTCATCATGGCAAAGAGTTGGGCCGTGTTTTGGAGGTTCACCTTGGGGACAAGGTGGTTTTTGAGGAGGGAGGAATTGTTAGGACTGTGTGTAGTAGGGTTGTCCATGTTAGTATGGGTGAGGGTAGTATTGTCTTTCCCTTTTACTTTTGTTAGCTGTGATAGCAAGGCAGATAAGAAGTAGTTAGGGGCTAATAAATAGGGAGGGTTAGCAGTGTAAAGGGGGATATGATTCATTTTTGGGAAATGCTTGGAAGCTGCTGGAGGTGTGGTCTTGAGAGGTTTCGTCTAGCTCAACCGAAGTGTACTTCCGAGGAGATCTCTCTCTCTCTCTCTTTCTCCTTCAATCCTCTTCTCCCTTCTACTGTAACTCCATCTATTCTTCTTCTTGAAATGATAATAGCCGCTGCTGTTTGATCCTTTTGATCCTTTCCTACCTATATTCTGCCGTGTGACCTGCTGTTGGGTTTCTAACCTAACAGAAATGGCCAGGGGGTAGCATTGTAATTCTTTGGGGGGGGGGGTTGTTGGATTAGCTGTAATCGCCGGAGTTGTTGGAAGCGGGTCAGGGAGTTGAAGTGGGGAATTCGATAAGATGGACAGCTAGGCCCATGTGGAGAGGGGGGAGAAACTCGGTTATAAATTAAGGGCAGGGAAGAGAGGGGGAGGGAGGAAAAGGGAATAGTATTCGGCCATTAGGCCTGGGCGGGGGAGAAACCAACTTCTCCCTGTAACTCTTCTTTCTCTGTCTCTCTTCTCAGCTGTCATTCTCTTACTGTTCTTAATACAAAGAAGTCCCCTGGGTTTTGTTTCTTATCATCATCACACATATCTCAAGCCATGAAACACTGTTTGCACTGTCTTTAGATGATTCTTCATCATTACTGCAATCTCAAGTGATAGCATTCATGACCTTTTTTGCCTCTCTGGCCTTTTCTCTCTTTATTCATATCCCGAGTTGACACTTGGGTTTGATATGACCTTTCATCCCATATTTAAAACACTTTATCACAATCTCTGTTTCTTCTTTTACATCGCTGTCCTGACTTTTATAATCTTCTCAACTTATCAATCTGCTCATCTTTTTATCACTGTCACTAGAATTTTGAACTGGTTTTTTTTTGATGTACAGATTTGAGAGTTTATTTTCTCTATCCTTTTCTTCTTAGTCACAATTTAATTTATGGTTCACTAGCAAACCTATGAGTTCTTTGTACAGATTATCTATTTCCTAAGTTTCTTCTACAACAATGATCTTTGAAGTCCATTTATCCAATGAATTCTGAAAAAAATTTCAATCAATTTTACCTGTGGAATATGCTCTCCATGACCATTTACAATGGTTGTAAAAAGGCCATCCATACCCAAGCTACCTTCGCTTGGATTAATTTGGAACCTTTCTTATCCTAAATATAGCATATTCACCTGTGTATGTTTCAGCTTGTCAGTCCCAACACGCTTTACCTCCATTGCGTTCCAAATTTTTTGCATCTATCTTTCAAATTGAGATTTCCTGAAAAATATTTTTATCAAATGCACAATACAGCGTGTGTTGGTCGGAGAGTGATGGCAAGAGGGGGGGGGTGAATTGCCTTTTAAAAATTAATTAACAATTTAGAAACAATTTATAAATGCAGCGGAAATAAAAAGGGGCAAAACACAATTTGAGAGATTTACTTCAGCTTGCTTTTTAATGGTTGTAGCAAGAAACCCACTAGCCGTTTTAAGGTAGGCTAGATCACCTTCGTACAGCTTGCTTTTTTATGATGGTTGTAGCAAGAAACCCAAAATGAAAGTGAGGAAGAAAAGGATGGTTTGTTTTAATACAAACCCAATGAATAACTAAACAATTGAAATAAATAAATTACAACAATCTTGAGGAAGCCTTGAGCGCCAAGAGTGTGAGAGTAGTTGATGTAGAGGCAGCCCAAGCTTCAAGGATCACAAGTAGCCTTAGAGAATTTGTCGTTAGAGCTTCAAGGGATCAAAATATCATTCCAATGTTTCGGTGTTGTTCCCGGCATCCATCCTCGTCTATTTATAGGAGAAATATCCCCAAATACTTCAATATAGCCGTTGGAGGGCTTCCGGAGCCGTTGGGGGTCAAAAGTACAAGTCCGGTCAAAGCCCAACGGCTAGTTTGACTGGGCTTACCGGCTGGCCGGTGGTCCAGACACCGGTTGGCCGGTGGTCGAGACAGAGAGCAAGCTCTCTGTCTGGTTCCACCGGCTGGCCGGTGGTCAGGCACCGGCTGACCGGTGGCACCTGGCAGAGAGCATTGCTTCTGCCAGAGACCACCGGCTGGTCGGTGGTAATCCACCGGTTGGCCGGTGGACTCAGAGAGTCATTTTCCAGTCTTCTTGGGCCAACTCTTTGGCAACCTTTTTCCTATCACCAAACAAACTTGAAAACAAGTTAGAACACGATGAGAGTGATTGTGATCATTAAAATCCAAGAGAGAGAGGGGTACAACAGCGTGTCCTGATTTTTTTCCCTTCAGGAGAGTAAAGTCATCTTCAATTGTATCCCAGTATTGCAGCCCCAAGTTTTTTAAGGTACACCATTATATGCATCTTCCAATAAATACCCCATCAAAGAATAGTGAACAATTTATTTGCCAACCATTGTCTGATCCAAACAGTTTTGTGATTGTCATATCAATTGAACGCAACAGAAACGGAAAAACGAGCACAGGATTGCAACAATAGTGGTTTGGTCAATGTGACCCACATCCACTCCTTTTGATACATTCTCTGGATCAAAGTTCCTACCATAGAAAGATGTTTTCCTTTTTTGCTTGCTTTCACCAATAAGCAGGGAACCCTATCCTTCACTCTCAATGATGGTGAGGTATTGAGTCCCCCTCCCTCATACTCGATGGTGAGGTATCGAGTTCCCTCCCTCATACTCAACAGTAGTGAGACACTCAACACTTTCAGACTCCACAATTGTGAGGCATTTGACACTCAATGGTAGCCAGACATTCACTTCTGCCACACTAACGACAATGAAACACTTGCATTCCTCACACTCAACAGCAGTAAGACTCCTGCTTTACACAACAGTAGTGAGACACTCTTAACAAAGTTTTCTCACTCTTGTAGTAGTGAGAACACCCAAGATGTGCCGCACTTGGCTTGACTATTCCAGACACTTAACTGATGTAATTGCTTCCATTTCCATCTCCAAGCATCTTCTACTAGTTTTGGAAACGAAGTTGATCTACATCATCAAACATTAACCAATCACCCTTTGATTTTTTCCTTGTTTCTTTTTTGGTGTAATAAAATCTCAAAGAAGACTTTTCTCTAAGGCATCTCTCTTATGGAATACTCTGAAATTTAAATTTCTGAAGGATGAATGTGGCTATGGGTGGTTTCATTCAAAAACCAATTAGATGATATCTGAGGCGATTCACCATTCACGATGGCAGATTGTGTAGGAAATCTCTAGTATTGCGTCGGTGACTTTGTGATTGCCATTGGCATGTTGGAGATATTGACCTGATGATTTCCGTCTCTCTTCACAATTTCATGGGTGATTTTTCCTCACACTTCCAGGCTCCACAATTGTGAGGCATTTGACACTCAATGGTAGCGAGACATTCACTTTCGTCACACTCAACGACAATGAAACACTTTCATTCCTCACACTCAACAGCAGTAAGACTCCTGCTTTACACAACAGTAGTGACACTCTTATCAAATTTTTCTCACTCTTGTAGTGGTGAGAACACCCAATACGCCATACTTGGCTTGACAATTCCTGACACTCAACTGATGTCATTGCTTCAATTTCCATCTCCAAGCATCTTTTATTAGTTTTGGAAACGAAGTTGATCTACATCATCAAACATTAATCAATCACGCTTTGATTTTTCCCTTGTTTCTTTTTTGGTGTAATAAGATCTCAAAGAAGACTTTTTCTTTGATCTCTATGGCATCTCTCTTATGAAATACTCTGAAATTTAAATTTCTGAAGGATGAATGTTGCTATGTGTGGTTTCATTCAAAAATCACTTGGGTGATATCTGGATTGTTTAGGCGATTCACCATTCACGATTGCAGATTGTGTAGGACCGGTGACTTTGTGATTGCCATTGCCATTGCCATTGCCATGTTGGCGATATTGACCTGATGATATCCGTCTCTTCACAATTTCATAGGTGATTTTTGCTCTTAGATGCTCTCCTCCTTTGCAGTAAAGGCTCAAACTCTATTGTTTTCTGTTCAGTTCGGAAATTCATTATCCCACGTGTGATTATCCTTGATCATGTAGATGATCGCGTGATCGCATAGGTGATTTCTTCCAACAGATTCCATTGAAAATTGACATCTGTTTCAAAGTGAAACAATTGCCTGAGCAATCTTTTGTTGCTTGGGCAATCACTTCCAAACTTCGACTGCATGTTATGGACCTTTGACTGTAAACAACCTTCGCTTGGGCGAGTTCTGGATCGATCAAACGACCGGCCACAATTTTTTGGATTTCATTTTCGACATTCTTGAAACATCGAACACAAAAATTTATACTGCTAAACAAAGTTATGACTGATAGGATTTAGATGAGAGAGAGAAGAATCCACTAGCCTCTATTATTTCCAGCAGCATTGGACAAAGAAATTACAGAAGATCAGAGGAAGAAGAAGAAAGATAAGAAGAGGAAGAAGAATCTCCAGGCAGTCACAACTCCCCGAAGCCCTAGGCCGCAACCCCCTTCAGCCAAGGCTGAATTCCTGCAAATAACATCCGCAATCCCCTGGCCTGCTACAGCATCCCCTCTTTAATACCCCTCCAACCCCTCCCAGCAGCTCACATTTGATACTTCCCACCTGCTACTACCAGCCCCTAACAAACTAATAAAAGGGAAAAGACTTTTCTGCCCCTAGCAGTTATTAGCTTCCCACACAGACAGCCCAACTCCAGGACCCCTACTCAGCCCTCTCACAAGCCAAGGACACCTATGCAGCCAGCTCTTCAGCCCCAGGATCCCTTCGTAGCAGCTCCCTAGCAAACCCAGGACCCCTACGCAGCCCTCTCACATGCCAGGACCCCTACGCAGCCAGCTCTTTAGCCCCAGGATCCCTTCGCAGCAGCTCCCTAGCAAACCCAGGACCCCTGCGCAGGTTCCCACGCACAACAGCTAGAGTCTTCCAGCTTGCCTCTCCAGCCCATGCCGCAGCAGCCAGATTTGTTGGATTGGTGTAGCCCGATCCGGTTGGGCCGAATGCTTGTGGCCCGCAGCAGCCAGATTTGTTAGATTGCAGTAGTAACCCATTTTTTTTCGAACTGTAGCATCACTGACACTGTAGCAGAGTTGACCGACTGACAGGTACTGTAGCAGTGCGGACTTTGAAGTCAACTGTACTGCAGCACTTTTGACAAAGCTGACCGCTTTTCACTGTAGCGACGCGGACTTCCTGTGCAAACAGTGGATCGTCTTCTCCATTTTATAGCCCATTTTTTCAGGCTAGGGTTGCTACTGCAAAATTCTGTAATTTGTGCTCCCGATTATAGTGAGAATTCTGGTTCTCCGTGGACGTAGGGATTATTCCCGAACCATGTAAATCGTTGTGTTCCGTGTGTTTTCTTTTCTTCTGCATTTTATCTCGTTTGTCGTTTCTGTCGTTGCGACTCCCGACGATTCCGCAACAAGATTCCCCGCAGCCAACCTCCATTCCGCTTTCCTATCAATGACCATCAAAACAAAATTATATTATTTACATAATTTATCTCTTGAATTATAAGTGTGGTGGAAGGTTTTTTCTTTGAAAATAACATAATGCTGATGGGTTACAAGGCTGATAGAGATATATTATATGATGCTTAAGAGATTGATGTTTTGTATTATCAAATGTCACTGACAACAGGGTTATGTGGGAACAAGGCTTTCTAGCTCAATTGCCATTGCTAGAAGATCTTCCGGTGGTTTATTTGGCTGGTTGACTGGAGGTTGGTCTCGATCCCTTCCCTCTCCAGATCACCCCCTTGAAGATGTTTCACTCGTGCCCTCACTACCTGATTATATTGAGCCAAGCAAGACAAAGATAACAGCACTCTCTAATGGTGTCAAATTTGCATCGGAATCTTCAGTGGTACTTGACCTAAAATTATGTATCTTAATTCTGCTCTCTTCTGAATTCAGCTGCGTTTCCATTCGTATTTATGGACTTCCTTTTTGGCTGGACAGAGCCCTGTTGCCTCAATTGGATTATATGTTAACTGTGGTTCAATTTATGAGACCCCAGACACATTTGGAATCTCTTATCTCCTTGAACGCATGGCCTTTAAAACCACCACAAACCGGAGTCACTTGCGTGTTGTGCGCGAAGTGGAGGCAATTGGTGGCAATGTCGTTGCCTCTGCTTATCGGGACCAGATGAGTTATACCTTTGATGCTTTGAAGGGTTATGTTCCTGAAATGGTGGAGCTGCTTATTGACAGTGTAAGGAATTCTGCATACTTGGATTGGGAGCTCGAAGAAGAGGTACAGCCTTTACAACATTCTTTCTGTTATGTTATTAGAAAATTTGGACTCTCCATTATGAATTTTCAAATAAGTGGTATTTGTTCTGTTTCTGGAGAAGCACTCACACTTAGGTTGTGTTTGGAAGCACTCACTGAAAAGTCCTTATAACATCACTTATGGTAAGTAGTTGAAAATAATAAGCCTGAAAAACTTCTTTCACTTAAATTCAAGAAGAAAACCATGTAAATAAGTGGCAGAAAATACCTTTTCAGTAAGAAGTCTGCAAACGTTTGTACAAAAGCAGTCATCATAAGTGATAAGTGCCATAAGCAGTTTTCAGTAAGTGTTGTCAAATAGAGTCTTCAATTCTAGAAGAAAACCACTTAAATAAGTGACAGAGAAACACTAATAAGCAGTTTTCAAGTGATGTCAAACGGAGCCTCTGATCAATTTGAATCCTTGCTGCACTGTTGAAATATTCTCTTCTGGTTCTACAGCTGCAGTTTATAAAGTCCCAGAGAGCAGAAGCCTCAAAAAACCCTCAAGCTTTTCTTATGGAAGCAGTTCACACTGTTGGATATTCCGGTGCTTTAGCAAATCCTTTGTTAGCTCCTGAATCTGCTTACGATAGATTGAATGGTCCGATTTTGGAGAAATTTGTTTCTGTAAGTTAAAACTACTTTTATGTTTAATTAATGTATCCTATTTTTTCGATGTACATATCATTATAATCCATTCTTAAGATTTGCTCACAAGTGCTGAATTCATAGGTCCTGTTTGGGAAGGGGGCTGGAAATGGGTGAAGGGAAAGGAAAGTTGGTTAAAAAATATTTATTTATTTATTACTATTTATTTTCAATATTATACTAATGAAATTATATTTAATTAGTTTCTTTTTTATTACAAACTAAACACAATTTTTTATTTTTCTTCATTTATTTTCCTCCCTTTGCCTCAGTGCTCAAACAGGGCCTTCTTTTGTTTTGCTGTGGAAATTTTAGGAACATTACATGGCTCCTCGGATAGTCGTTGCAGCATCTGGGGTTGAGCATGAGGAGCTGATTTCTGCGGCGGAGCCCCTTCTGTCCGATTTGCCTAGTGCCCCTACTCCCGAGGAGCCAAAGTCTGTTTATGTCGGAGGTGATTATCGATGTCACGCTGATTCAAAGGTTTGCACACAATTTCTCATTACTATTATCTACTCTTATATTCCAGGGATTGATTAATTCGTTTTTTTTTTCCTTTTTCTTGGCCAGAAAGCTCATTTTGCCATTGCTTTTGGATTTCCAAGAGGTCGGTGTAATGAAAAGGATGCCCTGACTTTAACTGTTCTTCAGGTATTGTTTTCTTCTGTGGATGAAGATTTGTATGTTCTTTTTTCTTGTCCACTGGTTTTTGAAAATTACTTCTTGAGTTGCCAATGAGGTAACAATATTAAACTGAACTTTCATGTAGATGCTAATGGGCGGAGGTGGTTCTCTGTCTGCTGGTAGACCTGGTAAAGGGATGTACTCGCGTCTTTGTAAGTTTTTCCAAACAATACTTGGTGCTTGATGTCTGGGTCTTTTAACTTTAAAACATGCAATGATAATGAAAAAACTGTCAAGGCTTTACCTTTTGTTGAATAGATGTTATGATTCCTGAGATTGCTGTTTATTAGCTGAGAATTTAATTTTAAACCGGTATGAGATGTGCAGATCGCTGTTTATTGAATGAGCATCGAGAAATCGAGGCTCTTTCTTCGTTCAACAGAATCTACAATGACACGAGCATTTTTGGAATTCAATGTACCACGGTGCGTTCCTTGTGTTTGATGATTAAGTTATTTTTTAGGGGGTGTTTGGTGTGAGGATTTTAATAGCATTGTGGTCTAATTTAGTTGGCTGCAATCACTTTACAATGCTTGACTTAACAACTGCCATTGCAATTCAACATTATATATGCGAAGTGATCCCAGTGAAGTCCTGCAATCTAATTGCAAGCATTTCCTGCTGCAATGTAAGATGGCAGCACAAACTATAAAATACCAAAAATATCCCTACTGAAAGGTGAATGTATATGAATCACTGCATTGCTGTTTTCTCTACAATTTAAACAGGAGTTCACTTTTCCTACACTGCAACGACTCTTACATGTAATGTACCTAACACCCTCAAGTGTGATCGCAAGAATGGTAGTTAAATATTCAATTCTAATCTTAAAAAGCATTCCACTGAATATTTTGATGCGCTCAAACCTCTAAGGTCCTGTTTGGTTCAAGGAATCCGGTAGAAGGGAATGCTGATTTTGCTGATATGTTAAATGCAACGTTTGGTACACTAAATTCATGATGTTGGAAGGAATTGAGATTCCCTCAAAGAACGTTATGAGAATTTTGGGAGTGAGTGTAATCTTTGAGGACTAAATTGTGCTTAATAATATATATTTATATAAATCATTGGCATGTTTAGATTTTTCAACCAAACGTCGGGCCTGCATAATTGGGTTTGTGTAGAACAATAACAAGTTTTCTTTTAATTGGTTGCATGTTTGTACAACAAGAATTAATGAGTGGTTTATTTGTCAATTCAAATTCATTACCGGTTGAACCATGTGCATTTTGACTTCAGAGCCCTAATATGGTTCCCCAAGCTGTTGACATAGCTGCTGGAGAACTGATTTCAATTGCGGAACCTGGAGAAGGTTTGTACACCTTATGCTGTGTTTGGTTTTGGAAAATGTTTTGTGATTTTATTTTTTTAAAATGTGTTAGAAAATGCGCTAGAAAATATTTCAAATTGGAGGAAGCTATCGATCATGTGATTTATCTTTGATTGCATTTTCATTTTTCAGGTAATATAAAAATGTTTTTTTTTCAAAAATCCACGATTTCCATTTTTATTTTCTAAAAAGCATTTTCTATTTTCATAGTTTAATATATTTTTGAAAAAGAAAAACATGAAATGTTTTTCAAAACCAAACATGACCTTGACTTTTTATTAAAAATGTGTTGTAGTTGATGAGGTTCAGCTTAACCGTGCAAAACAATTGACAAAGTCTTCCTTCCTACTGGAGTCCAAGGTTTGCTGCATTTTTAATTTATGTGTTCTATTTAATTTATTCATATAGCAATCTGTTTGGCTTTTGCTTATTTGTAATTGTGCGTCGCGCAGGCCGGTGCATCAGACATGGCTAGACAGGTTTTGACACATGGAGAGAGGTATGGCCCATCTTGCAATTTGATATATGTTTTGTTGGAGCGAATTGCGGTTTAAAAAATTAATGATTTTGGGAAGTTTGTTAGAAGTGGTTTGAGAGAATCTAAATATTTTGTGTTTGGGTTAAAATAAAAATTGTTTTTTTGCTTTTTAATCTTAGAATTAGTTTTTAGGGTCAAAATTAATTTTTTCTTTTTTTTCTGAAATTATTGTTTGTCATTAAATTTATTCAAAAAATAGGTTCCGAAAATAACCAATTTATTTTGATTAACTTGAAAAAAAAATGTGATTCCAAATAAAAAATTGTTTTTTTTGTTTTTAGCCAAATAAAAAAAATGCTTTTAAACTTTTTTAAAATCAAATTTTAAAGTTGCTCTCAAATCACAATTTTTTTAAGCTGAAGCATTCAGGATAGGATGACAAGGGGTTGGATTCCTGTGAAAATGGAGCTTCCCAAACCCGGACCATTTAATAAATTGACACTCAAGCTCGAGCCCATTCCTGTTTGATGTTGGAAATCAATTTCGGAATCCAAACCAGAACAAAAAATTTAATTCCTGTTTGTAACATGGATCTGTTAATTACGCGTTTTTTGCAATGGGCGCCCAAATTCAAATCGGTTTAATGTTTGAAATTTGAACCCATTTATTACCCGTTTAGTTTTTCTATTTTAAATCAGACCTGAATAAATGTTTTTTATAATTTTTTTTAATAATAATAATTTATAAAAATATATTCATGTTTGAGTACTCTGTGATATTCAAACTCAAATTGGAATATAAACTAGTATTACATGTAATATCTAAGTTGATTAAATTAGGTTAATAGCCGTTCCTAGGAAAAGATGGTTTAGTTTTAAAGAAAGCGTTTTTGTTATTGTATCAGGAAACCGGTGGACCATTTTTTGGGATTGATTGATGGGGTGAGCGTGAAGGACATCGTATCTGTTGCCAACACCCTTCTTTCTTCCCAGGTCACTTTCGCGTCATATGGAAACGTGTTGCATGTTCCCAGCTATGATGTGGTCAGCAAGAAATTCCTGTCCAAGTAGAATTGGGGCGTCAATTTAATGGTAGTCGACAATAAGAGGTGACGTTTGTTGGATTCGTTGAATAAATCTGGAGTGGTGGTGGAGGAGCCCTTCAGGTTTTATTTTTTAAGATGAATGGGCGCTGATTCGTTTTTTCATTGATGCGTTGTAACCTCATTTTTCCAATTTGCCTTTTTGTGGGGCTGCTTCGGTTTTCATGAAAATTTCGTTTCGAGTATTTAATATTTTCATATATGAATTTAAAATTAGTTTTTCATGTTGCCAATTGTAACGATGTTATTGGTTGGTCCTCCATGAACGGTGGGTGGTATCCCACGTCTCATGATCTTTGTCTTATCATCCACGAAGAGATGAGATGGGAAGTTGGTTCTAAACCTCATGCAAGATATCTCCTGACAATCCCAACATGCCTGCCGCACAATACAAATGAAAAAAGCAAATACAACATGAAGAACAATCAACAATGAGCGCAAGTAAGCAAGTTTGATATTCCTTCTTCCACCTTGAGTGCCTTCAATCCACTGAAGATGTGTGCATCATGTACTTTTCTGAAAGTCTATCCCTCAACTCCCAATAAAGCACGTGGAAAAGTTTGGTTGACAGAAGATCCAGAAACAGGATCAAAATCTCAAGCATCCTAAAAATCTGGAAGTAACCACCATCACTTAACCGTGAACGTTTTGTCTTCAAACCACAACGTAGGGATTAAAACCATGACGTGTTTTGGTGCATGTGGTGGACGACAACTTCTACAAGCAGCTGGGCACAATGACAATCATTTTTCATTAGACCGTAGTTCAACTCTACACCACAACATGGTTCGTATACCACAACTGTTTAAATGAGTCCTCAAACTCCATAAGCAATTTAAAAACCTTCACCAAACTATGCTGAATGACCAAGACTGTTTTGATTGAACTACGACAGTTTTTAGAACCACCAGGAACCATGGATATAACCACGTCCATTTTTTCATTCTTCTTCAAAAGACGTTTTTCTCGGTCATAAATCTCAACGTGTTTTAAATCACATCGCAATGTGGTTTTCACGTGAGTCAGTTTTCACCTTCCTTGAATTTCTTTGTAGATTATTTTACTTCAATTATTCTAAAACAAATCCATGAGTATGTTGACAATAAATACAATATGAAAACATATTCAAAACTCATCAATCAACTCAAGAAACTAATTCATAGCATGCTCTTAATGTGAGAGTTATCTAAACATTACGTTATTGAACATATCAAAGTTTGTTGGATTTGTGCACTAAAGCAACCACCACAATGTGGTTATAATGACTCTGGTTTTTCCATGTATTGTTTTGGAGTATTGTATGAATTATTTTTGAAGTTTGGCGCGGAAACAACGTGAGATTTCGATGCCCGGTATGCCCAAAATTAATTTTTGAAATATATTAAATATATTAAATATCATGTGTGCACAATTTTTTTGAAAGTGAAATAACTTCTAAATGGAAACTCGGATCAGAAATCTAAGGTCGTTGTTGAGTTTATACCACGAGTTTTACTCTAGACACAACATAACCTTTGTCGGCGTCAAGAGTTTACATAAAGTGTCGTTGCGGGCAAATTAATAAAATAAAATAAATAAAATAAATAAAATAAATAAATTATTTATTTTATTTAACATGACGCGACGACCTAATATCCTTTTATAAATACGCTGCTATGGCTAATTTGCAGGGTTAGCCACATAACCCTACAAATTGAGAGGAGTCGTGAGAGCATTGGAGGAGATCTTGACAGACGACGCCGAACCAGATTGTGGATCGTCGATCAACACACAATGGGGTTCGAGGATCTCGCCAACGACAACAACACATATTCGTTCTTCATCAGCGATCAATCCATCAAGAAGTCGGACATTGTTTTATTTGAATTTATCCCCATTTGATTTCTCTCATGACGAACGTGAATCAATCGACTAACAGATTGATTCACGGGTTGATCGTATTGCGAGTATGAGATTATTTACGAGGGATTTGAGAGAATTGTTTATTTTTGTTTGGATCGTCGTTCGTTATTCTAACCAAAATAGATCAAGGCTAACCCGAACACGACCAAGGTTCATTCCTATTTTGTGTGCTTTGTTTTCTCCCACCGTTTTTTGTGCGACCATCACCGACATTCGGTTTGGCCGGTGGTTTGACAAAATACTGGGTAAACAATCGTTGCGCACCCATTTCTTGACGCAACATATTGTTGTCGCATATCCGAGTTCAGATCGACGATGGGATCGAGTTGCGATGATGGTGATGACAAATTAGGACTTGATCAAGATGTTTGCATACAAGTTTTGGAACGCGTGGCGACAGCAAGGCTGCAGGACGATTCCCGAGCAACCGGGACGACCAAAAATCGGTTCTCTAGTGATGAAAGAACTCGGTTGACCAAGATCTGCGGTCCACGGACAGGATGTGCAATGGATCTAGCGGCGACAACGGTGGAGGAAGACGATGCAGAATAAACTAGAGGGTTCTGGAAATCGTGATATACACGATGTGTGATCCGGGATTACACGACGTGTGGGGCCCTAACTATGGCGCTAGGGTTTTCGTGAGAAGATAAATATCACACGACATGTGAACCTTACCTGACAACTCGACATGTACCTCATAGGGTACATAGACATGACTAGGTACACGGGCCCGAACACACCGTGTACTCGGGCACAAACATGACTAGAGGGACACAGACACAGTCAGAAGTACACGGGCACAAACACACCGTGCACTCAGACACGGACACGCTATGCACTCAGACACGGACATAGGCACGAGTTGTGATACACTGGCAGGACCCAGTGCCGAAGGGACACGCCATGTGCTGTCAGTACACTCTGTGTACCCCTTCAAACATGGCTTAGAGCCATTGTCCTCTTCAGTTTGGACAAGTTTCATTAGAGTGTGTTCCCTTGATCCATTCCTCCAGTGTTTATTATGAAATCACGTCCTATACATAGGATGACGATCCCTTCAGAGGGACTTTAGTCTTGGATAGAGTTGTTGGAATCCTTCTGTGAGACTTGAAGTGAGATCCTCTATCATCATCTTTTCTATAGGTAGAGTTATTGGTATCGTCGCGACCAACACTACGCGGACGTCGATCCTCTACTTAGCGGGTTATTCCAGATTGAGTTGTTAGTATACCTCATGACCTTGGGTGTGATCATCATCTATGTATCATTCTCTTCAGACTTCCAGCACACACTTTTTATGACGAGACCCAATGAGCATGACATCTCGAACGGACACCATTAGTGCTATCTGACTTGTGGAGTGTGTTTTCCCAGATGAGTGCTATGTGGAACCTTCAAGTAGGAATCTTAGACTGAAATTACAATTGTGACTTTACCTTGAGACTGTGTGTCTATGTTGAGTATTTCTGGATATTCTTGTTATATGTGCTCTAGAAATATACTTATGATGAGCTGATTGTTATTCTTGATGTTATATTCTTAGTGATTTGGGGTATCCTAACGGGTATTATTATACGCTCTCCTACATGGCCTTTGCCCCCACATGTTGTGTCTTATGCAGATTACCGACCATTTGATGGAGTCATAAAGGGACCAAGACTAGGCAGGGCTTAGTGAGTCGGACAGACTGAGGTGTGTTCCCGCGGTTGCATTGATAACAGTCCTCACCCACTTTACAGGTTGAACTTGTTTTTATTTTATTTGTGGTAGGCTTGTATTTGGCCATTTTTCTTTCCAGTAATTGTTATCATACTCTGATGGTGGGATTTAGATGTATGCATGCATGGTTATCATTTGTTTTACATTTCATCATTGTATGAGCCTAGAGATGTGTGCTTGTGTACAAGTACATTAGGGTAAGACCTCCCATGTGAGTGATATGCCTACTCGGTGCTGGTTGCCAGCCCCTGGCCTATTGGAGGCGGGTTTGGGGTAGTCATGGTTCAGACCCCTTTGGGTTGGGTCGTGACAGAGTGGTATCAAATGAGTTGGTCCTACCTTATGACAGGAGCCTGTGAGATTGGTTTGGAGCAATAATGTTAAGTGTTTTGAGTTCGACTTTCAAGTCAGAGAATCTGGTGTTGGTACAACGGTCGACACATTCATACACCAGGACTCTGACAACCTGCTTGTTGACTCGGTACATGTGGACATTGGTTGCAGGGAAAACATTGATACATGCATCATATATGAATGAGTTGTGGTTTCCATGTTCTTCTTGAGTCATCGCTCCATATATACTCATTGACCGTGACACATATTTTCTATTTTAGGATGCCTCTATGACGTTTTCCAGCTAGGATTCAGAATTAGGACCATGAGGATGATCCCCTCAACGATGAGACTTCGATACAAGGACCTGTTCATGAGGTGTTACCTCCAGGCGTTGCACCAATCATACCACCACCTGTCAAGAAGAAGATGGTACCAGTAGTACCAGCAGATAATGTGCACAGGGTGAGCGTGCTTCATGAGTTTCAGTGACAATGACCCCTTAGGTTCCAAGGAAATCCCAACCCATAGGCGGTTGTGGATTGGCTTGAGGTAGTGACACGAGTTTTCCATCTTGTCAGGATACTGAAAGTTCAGATGGTGGTCCCGGCAGCGAGCTTCTCCATGACTCTGCAGGACGATGGTGGGGATTAGTGACCCAGTCGTATGAGGATCCAACTCTTGCATGGCCAAAGTCTGAGTGCCTTTTCAGAGAGGAGTTTTCTCTAGCTATGTTGAGGGCTGTGTGCATCTATAAGCTCCTGCAACTTCAACATGATAATATGACTGTGGATGAGTATTCATTGAGGTTCACCAACCTCTCTCGGTACTCAACGAATATGGTGTGTGATCAGTTCTTTCGGGCCTAGACCTTTGAGAAAGGACTACGCAAAGACATTTGATCCAACATTATTCCTCTATGCATTCCTACTTATGCTGGGGGTGCTAGAGCATACTTTGGTAGTCAAGAGTTAACTAGCTGAGAAGATGCAGACAATTGTTGCTGGCAGTGGGCACATAAGAGCAAAGACTTCGAAGGCATGAAGTTGATGTTAGTCTTAGGGACTTGGACATGCTATAAATTTTATGAGGTGATCCCGGGATAGAGGGTCTATGGTTCATGGCTCACAGGATGGATCTAGTCAGTTTAGGGAGAGGCGGTGCTACTCTTGTGATGGCAGGGGACATCTCGTGTAAGATTTTCTGACCCGCCGTACGATTGACAGAGAGATAGTGGACGAGCCACCTAGGCAGAGATAGTGGTAGGAGAAGGAAGGTTCGTAGGGTGGCAGACATGGTAGAGGAGTTGAGAGAGCAGCTAGAGGTGGTAGACATTATGACTTGTTGCCACCACCACCCCCCAGGTGGTCCTTGCCAGGCTAAAGGAGTTGGTAGTTAGGGATGAGGGTGGCTGCAGGTGGTCGAGGCATATTGCCCATAGGATCTAGGGATGATACGAGGTACAATCTATGTATTTTCTATCTTAGTTGTAGTATTGATAGACATAGGTGTAAGTCATTCCTTTATTTACACTTATCTGGTTTGAGACTTAGAGATTCTGGTTGAGCCCTTGGCTCGACCCTTCCGCTTGGAGACTCCAATTAGAGGTGACTCAATGATCACACATTTTTGTCGATGGTGTGACCCAACTCTTAGAGATGATATTTTTGTTTGGGATCTCTTTGTAGCAACGTTGAGGCCTTACGACGTCATCTTAGGTATGGACTGATTATCTACAGTTCATACCTAGATAGATTGTTTCAGGCTGAGGATGCGGTGTGTCCGTAGTGATGGGGAAATGTTTTCCCTTTATGGGTGAAAAGGAGACCCATGAAGCACAAGATGGACTCATGCATAGCAGGGTGCGGCTGACTACTCATCATCTGGCTAGCACGACCCTTGGTGTAGTGGATGCTATGAGTTTTTAGTTTCCTATGGCGGTGGTAGAGTATGATGAAGTATTTCCTAAGGACGTTCCAAACTATGCTGAATGAATAAGATCATTTTTATTGAACTATGACATAGTTTTTAGAACCACAAGGAACCATGGATAGAACCATGTCCATTTTTTCATTCTTCTTCAAAAGATGTTTTTCTCAGTCACAAACACTACGCGTTTTAAACCACATCACAATGTGGGTTTCACGTGAGTGAGTTTTCACCTTCCTTGAACTACTTTATTCCTTTGTATCTTATTTTACTTCAATTATTCTAAAAAAAATCTATGAGTATGTTGACAATAAATACAATATGAAAACATATTCCAAGCTTAGCAATCAACAAATCAAGAAACTAATTCATAACATGCTCTTAATGTGAGAGTTATCTAAACATTACGTTACTAAATAGAGCAATGTTTGTTTGATTTATGCACTAAATAAACCACCACAATGTTGTGGTTTAGACCATTTTGTGATTTATCCTCATATGCACCACGATATAGTGTCAAACACTCTCCCATGGTGATTCTTGCATGGAATTCTCACGTTATGTGATAACATGCAGGAATCTATTGTATGTATCTCCAAAAATTATCATTATCAGTCACATGTCATTAGATGGAAATAAAAATGAGTTTGAATGAAAAATATGAATGTTTAAACA
This sequence comes from Viscum album, assembly GCA_963277665.1. Taxonomy (NCBI): domain Eukaryota; kingdom Viridiplantae; phylum Streptophyta; class Magnoliopsida; order Santalales; family Viscaceae; genus Viscum; species Viscum album. The sequence goes on along the minus strand of OY728130.1, from coordinate 1,290,172,193 downwards.
TTAAATATTCAATATGGGGATTGATTCAAATGTTTCAAAAGTTGAAATGTTTGGAGCGTTTATGTGAAACACAATCAATATGGAAAAACATTTTAATATAAGGTGTATCATTGGAAGGCTATATATGAAGGTTCAATCCCATGGGATTTTTGGATCGAGACACCGTGATCAACTCCTCAAACTGAGATGAATCATTAGCTCCCATTTCTCTTTATCCTTTAACCAAAGGTTCTAGTAAATCATGGATTAGAGGGAGATCCATCTCGAGCATCGAGATATTTGTGTAATCCATGGATACCCTAGGAGAGAGGAATCCTTTAGTTCCTCCTTAGTGATCAACATCAAATGTCTGTTTAAATTTTGGACATGATAGATCAACAAGGTGTAAGATATGCCACTCTTATTTGTTTTATTATTCATTCCAAAAGTATAGATAAATCCCAATTTTTGGGGTTTTTGGTGCAATTTTACACTATGTTTTGGATGTTTGGCATCCCTTCATAACCCATTAGTGGCATCAGATCAAGTTTATCAATGTTTGGATTGATTTCTTGTTGGATCTAAATAATGAATGAAGATACTAATTGTATTATCATATGCTGCTCAATATACAAGAGGGGGGGGGTGAATTGTACACTTTTAAAAATTCCTTTGGAACTTTTAAAGATGGTAATGTTTAACAAAGTTAAACAAGGAAAAATTCACAAAACCTCTAGTTCTATAAACTTGCTTGAATCTAGAAAAGTGATTCCGAGAAATCAACTCCAGAAAGATGGTTCTGGAAAGGAAACTTAACATAAGTTTACAAAGATAAAGATTCTACCTTAAAGCATATAGAATCTTACTAAATCAGAGTACAAGTATAAGGAAGTATAAGATAGTTATACTTTCCTCTACAATCAAAAAATGAAGCGGAAAACTTGAAACAAAACAAGTAACAAGTAGTAAACCCAAAAAGAAGGGTATCCAACAACCTTGGATAAATGTCCCTTGATTTATACTTTCAAGAAAGTCTGTCTTACCCACACCAGGGTAAGCCCTCGATACAAAGATCAGAGTCTGTCTTGATATCCCTACAAGCCCTCAACTTTAAGGTAGTCAACACCTCTATCTTCCTTAGCAAGGAAGCCCTAAAATTCAAGGTAGTTGACACCTCTGTCTTCCTATCCCTGGAAGCCCTTGAATGTAATCAACAACATTCAGAGTCGCATGAAGAAAATCTGAACAAGACGTTCAGTGCACACTAAGCATGAGATTCTCTCTCTAGAAATCACTTCAACAGCATGTAATCTCTAGATTCATAGAACAGTTTCAAAGTTGTGAGCTCTTTCAAATGTGCTTCTATTTATAGGCACATTCTCAATGGTCGGCTCCCTCCTCCAACTGTCATATTTTTTACTTGAATTTTCGGAGGGACCTTTACACGTGTCACTCAAACAACAGCTAGTTAGTAACTGAATGCACGCCATCGTTTTATAACAAAAACAAGTGTAAGAAAAAATATGGTTACATAACCAAAATCAAATATTCAGAATGTAAGCAAATAAAAGTTTGGAGTCTAACCAAAAAACACATTCAGTGTCTATAATAAAAGGATATTCAGATTCTATTTTCTAAGGAATTCAGAACCTAAAATCTATAGAATTCTGGAGTCTAAATTTCAAGGAAATTCGGAATCTGGATTCACAAGAATTCAAAACCTGAACTTACAAAGTTTGGAGTCAGAGTTCATAATAATTTGGAGTCAGAACTTACAAAGTTCGGAGTCAGAATTCATGAGAATTTGGAGTCTAAACTTACAAAGTTCAAAGTCTGAATTCATTAGAATTCAGAGTCTGATCTTACAAAGCTTGGAGTCTGAATTAATTAGAATTTAGATTCTAAACTTACAAAGTTCGGAGTCTGAATTCATTAGAATTCAGAGTCAAAATTTATAAGAGTTTAGAGTCTGAATTCAGAAAACTCGGAGTCAGAACTCAGAAGAGTTCGGAGTATGAAAACATAATGCTCTTTATCTAAGTATTATATGATTCTGAGGTTTTAGATATGAAACTGAATTTTACACTTAGACAAGATAATGAACAATGAAAAACATGGTAAGGATAAATTTCCTTGGGGAAGGAAAATTTTCCTTATGAAAATAAAACACAGGGTAAAATGAAATTTTTATTGAGATAAGGTGTTTATGATTTTCAAAACACGAGGATTGGTAAAGTCATAAGGAAACCTTATTGACTCAAAAATCTTTCCAAACATGAAGGAATGGAAATGTCATAAGGAAACCTTATTGACTCAACAATCTCCCCCTTTTTGGAAAGCATAAACATCCTTATGAAAAAGAAAATAAGGACTTGGAAAATATTTTTCTAGACTTTGAAAATAAAACTTATCTCCCTTATCATATGGGCAAAGATGAATACGACTAACTCCCCCTTAGGCTTTGGAACACTAAGGATCGTATTCTAGATTTCTGGAATGTGATTTTTCATTATCTTGAGTACGGAAATCTCTGTAATGAAAACCCCCCCTTAGATAAACTCCCCCTTACTTAGGGATATTTCTTATTTACTTAGTATTCTTTTTACTTTCTCCCCCTTTGTGATTTTTAAAAAGAATTTGATGGAATGGAAAAGAAATTATGGTACCTAAAAGATTAGTACAACACATCTAAAAGACAAGCAACCAAAAATTTCATTATGATTAGAAAGAATTTGTACAAGGAAGAAAAGTACAACAAAAGATCAGATTGCAAAAAATTTATCCTTCCTTTTCCTTTGGCATCAACTTCTTGACTATAGTCTTTAGCTTTTTTAGCTCCTTATGATCTTCCTCTTCTCAATTAAGAAGCTGATCCTGATCCTCAGCTTTCTTGTCTAAAGCCTTGATTCTTTCTTCCTAAGACTTAAGAGCCTCTGCCAAAGCCTTCAGGACTTCTTCCTGCTTGAAAATATTTTATTCTATCTCAATCCGAAGATCTATCTCTCTTCCAGATTTGGGAAACAAAATAAAATTTCCCATTCAGATCCTTCACTTCTTGAATCTGAGAATTTTGTTCCAAAGTTAACTTTTCTTCAAAACTGGTTGTAAGATTTTTGATCCTACCATCTTCAATGTCAAAGGCCTCCTTGACACCTTCTTGGAACTCATCAAGTTCTCTCAAATCTTCTACTGTCTTCTTTGAACAACCAACCATTTTCTTACAGGACCTTTTGTGGGCATTGTAGTTAATGAAGAAATTCTTGAAATCAGCCTCAAGCTTGACACACTTGTCCATAACCATGGACACTGAATCTGATTTCTGATTTAGTGTGTGTTGAATCATTTGGCATCTAGAGTCTATGCTTGGGAAAATCGGAATGCTGCCAACCAGCTTCTTCAATGACTGGACAATGAAATCGTGTCCTAGAGATAATGATTCTGAATCTGAGACTTTGCTAGGTGAAGGCTCTTTCTCTAACTCAACGACTTTCCTCTTTAAAGATCCACCAGATTCCTTCTTCTTCATAATAGATTTAGTAGGTGTATCAACAACCACCTATTTACCCTTATCAATTCTCAGAATGACTTCCTCATTCAGAGATTCATGTTCACTGTCAGACAGCTGAACAATTCTATCTTCATCTATCTTCTCCTTCTCAGTTCCTGCCTCAAAATATTTAGGATGAATAAAATGATGATTAAAAATTTCTTCCTCAGACAACTTGTTCACTTCATCTTCAGCTTTTTCATCCTCTTCTTTATGATCTTTCCCAGGTGTAGAAAGTTTTGAAGATTCTGCTTCTGAAGTTCGTATTGGAAATTTCTAAGATGGACTTTCTTTCTCATGGAAGTCTTCAACTTGCTTTATGAGATCTTCAGTGTCCCCACTACTTTCTTCTTCTTCTATTTCTTCCACAACCTTTTCTACTTAAACAACTTTTTCTTGGGATTTTTCCGAAGTCACGAATTTCTTCCCCGAGGTCTTAGGTAAATATTCTACCATGAAAGATTTTGGTACTAGGATATTCTATAATGATTTTTCATTATCCCTCAGAAGGGATTAAACTATTTCAGTCCTATACATCTTCTTCTTTTGTTTCTTTTCTTTAGCTTGCTTCTCAAGCTCATCTGCTGTCTTCTCTTTTAAGGATTTGGCTTCAGTAGGATCCAAACCAAAACTTGGCTCCCATGCTTTCTTATTTTTCTTATCTTCCCTCCATTTTTCTACAACCTCATCTAGATAAGCTTTTTGTTTCTTAGGTTTTGGAGGTGCGGATTGGGATTCCTTAGTTTTTGGGGTTTTTCCTTCCTCTTCTACTTCCTTCAGCTTCCTCTTCTTTCCAACTTTTTTCGATGGTTCATCCACTTCTTGATTTTTCAGAACAACTTCAGCTTCTTCCTCTAGTAGGTCATAAAATTATCCAGATTATTTAGAAAAACAAATGTTCATCCTCTTCAAAGTATCATCACTAACTAGCATAACTTTGCAATTTCTAGGATTTGAACTGTAAGGAATTTTGAAAGATTCTAGACACCGAACAATCAAGTTAGAAAGAATGGCTGAGTAAATGATAATATGAGACTTCATATTTCCATTCTTGATATTCTCGATCGTAATAAGAATATGCTTAACCAAATTAACCTTTTTCAGGTTCACCAGAAAATCTAGGATGTACATATCACTCTTTTTTCAATGTGTCCTTGTCACCTTTTCTCGGAATGATAAATCCTTGAACCCATAATTCAAGGATCCGATTATTTGTAGAGAGGTGAGCAATCTTCAAAGTCTTGAAATCTGTAAGACCAAGGCACTCCATACCTTTCACCTTTACAAATATTTCTTTGACATCCGGAAACTTGTGGGAACAGAATTCAGCTTCCCCTTTATATGGAATACCAACTAAGCTGGCTACCTTAGTATATGAAAGAGCATAGGTCTTTCCATAGCTTTTGAAGGAAAAATTATCTCTGCCTTCTTCCTTAAAGAAACTTACTGATTCATAAAACTCAACAAGAAAATCTGGATATACCAAATCTTGATCCCCTGGCTTCAATATGAAAATAATCTCCCACCTATTCAATTTGATGTTCTTTGAAATGATTGAATCATACTTAGAGAAGAAGTTTGAATGCACTAACCTTTCTCTATACACCTTCCACTCTGGAATTAGATTTACATTAGACATATATTTTTGAGAGGATTCTTCTACAGACATTCGGAATTGAGAAAACTCTGAGAAGTTCAGAACGAGCTTAAGTAGAGAGGCATATCTTCAGTACACGAGAGCTTGAGATCGATGTGGGAAAACCCTTCGAGGGTCCTTTATATAGGTGTTAGAAGAGAAAATTCATCTTCTAAACTCAATCCAATGGCTGAAAATCCTTCTGATCAGATCTGACGGTTGATATGATAGCTGTAAGGAAAAATTGATAGAATCTGATATTTTGAGGTTTTTAAGAAAAACATTTGGATTTAAGAAAAAGAGAATCCAAAAAATTAAAAAAAATGAAAATACCAACAAGTAAATGATGATTACGAAAACTTAAGAAAAGAAACATAACTTTTGGATTGCCAGGAAGATTATTCATATTTAAGAAAAATCTTCTTGAAGAACTTTAGATTCCAAAAATTTGATTACGAAAAATAAATTTGAAAACAAAAATCTCCATTATGAAAATTTTGAGTATGAAAATCTTCATTACAAAAATTTTGAGTATGAAAATCTTCATTATGAAAATTTTAAGTACAAAAATCTTTATTACAAAAATTTTGAGTACGAAAATCTTCATTACAAAAATTTTGAGACTACGGAAAAAAATTTTACACTATGAAAAGTTTTATTTCGAAAGTTTTTTAAAAAAAATATGACTACGATAATTTTCATTACGAAAGATTTTGAAAAATCTGACTACGAATTTTTTTAGAAAATCTTCATTACGAAAATATTTAAAAAAACTTCATTAAGAAATTTTTTAAAAAAATGTACTCATTCTATGAAAAGGAGTTTATTACTGTAAGGAGATTGATTTGAACAGAAATTTAATAAGGAAGATTACCTTACAGTTATCATTCCTAACTTCTGTTTAATGTATTCAAATCTATCGGGGGGTAAAGATTTTGTGAAAATATCAGCAAGTTGATCTTGTGTTCTAATAAATTGAATAATGATATCTCCTTTTTGTGTGTGATCCCTAAGAAAGTGATGCTTAATATCTATGTGTTTTGCACGAGAGTGATGTTCAAGATTTTTTCTTAAAGCAATGGCACTAGTATTATCACAAAAAATTGTGTTTTGGTAAAACTCATACCATAGTTTGTGAGTGTGTGTTGCATCCACAACACCTGAGCACAACAACTTCCAGCTGCTATATATTCAGCTTCAGCAGTGGAAAGTGCTACTAAGTGTTACTTTTTGCATGACCAAGAAAATAATGAATCTCCTAAGAAATGACAAGTTCTGGATGTACTTTTTCTATCCATTCTACATCCAGCAAAGTCAACATCTGAAAAACTTTAAAAAAAAAATCATTTTCAGAAGTATAAAAGAGTCCTAAATCCATGGTTCCCTTTAAGTAGCAAAAATTATTTTCACTGCCTTTAAATGAGATTCCTTAGGATTGGATTGATATCTTGCACATAAGCATACTGAAAACATTGAGTCTGGACGATTAGCTGTAAAGTAAAGTAAAATTCCTATCATACCTCTAAAAGATGTTTGATCTACTGGTTTCCCGGCTTCATCAGGATCACGTGAATTTAAGGTACCGATGGGAGAACTTATACTCTTAGTTTTGTCAAATCCATACTTTTTAAGAAGATATTTAATATACTTATGTTGGGATATATAGAATCCTTCTGGTTTTTGAGAAATTTGAAAACCAAGGAAAAATGTTAACTCACCCATCATACTCATTTCGAACTCATATTTCATTAGATCCACAAAGGAATCAGTTAAATATTACTGAGTTGAACCAAATATAATGTCATCAATATAGATTTGAACAATCAATTTTTTTCTTATCTTTATTTATAAAAAGGGTTGGATCTACATTTCCCTTAACGTAATTATTTTGAAGCAAAAATCCTGTAAGTCTATCATACCAAGATAGAGGGGATTTATTAAGTCCATAAAAGCCTTGGTAAGTTTAAAAACATGTTCAGGATGTTTTGTATCTTCAAAACTAGGTGGTTTTTCAACAAAAACTTCCTCTTGAACAAAACCATTAAGGAAAGAACATTTCACATCCATTTGAAAAAGTTTGAAAGTGAAGAATGCTGAAAAGGCAAGTAAAATATGAATAGATTCAAGTATAGCTATTGGAACATAGGTTTATTCATAGTCTATTACTTCTTGTTGATTATATCCTTTTGAAACCAATCTAGCTTTATTTCTTACTATGATTCCATTTTCATCACACTTATTTCTGAAGACCCATTTTACACCAATAACAGAAGTTTCCTTAGGTCTTTCAACCAAGGTCCAAACTTTATTTCTTTCGAATTAATTTAGCTCATCTTGCATATCTTTTATCCAATCATCATCACCTAAAGATTCATCAGTGATTTTTGGTTCTAATTGGGAAAGAAATGCTAGATGTTATACTTCATTTCTTAAGGAACTTCTAGTCCTTACAGGTTGATTTACATCACCAATGATACTATCACTAGGATGATTCTTTAGAAACAACTGATTTGGGTTTTGTAAAACCTGTTCATCAACATAAGGTAGGAAATCTTCTGGGGTAAATGCTTCAGAACCATTTTCTTGGGCATCTTCCTTATCAGAAGAATCTTTTAACAAAGGTTGATAATCAGTTTTTGAAAATACATCCGAAGACGTAGGTTGGGGTTGTTTAAAAACGAAGGGACCAGTTTCATCAAATTTAACATGTACTATTTCTTCAACAGTACATGTGTTTTTATTGAAAACTCTATAAGCCTTAGAAGTTGTGGAGTAACCTAATAAAATTACTTCATAAGATTTTGGAGAGAATTTGTGTAAATTATCTTTAGTATTCAAAATGAATACCTTGAAACCAAAAACCTTGAAGTAGGAAAGTCTAGGTTTTCTACCATTCCATAACTCATAAGGAGTTTTATTAAGAAAATATCTAATCAAAAATCAATTTATAGTATAACAAGAAGTACTTACAACTTCATCCCCTACAAAATACTCACTCAACATGGTTCTAGTTATCTCTTGAAGAATTATATTTCTTCTTTCAACAACACTATTTTGTTGAGGTGTTCTAGGTGCTGAGAAGTTATGAGTAGTGCCTTTTCTACTAAAAAAAGTTTTAAAATCAGAATTTTGAAATTCTCCTCCATGATCACTATGAATAGTTATCAAAGGAAGTTTTTTCTCATTTTTAACTTGGGATCTAAAACTTTTTAAATAATAAAAAGCTCCATATTTCTTTGCTAGAAAATAGACCCACGCAAATCTAGTGTAATCATCAACTAAAACAAATACATAATACTTGTCTCTAATGCTTCCAGTTTGTGTTGGACCAAAAAGATCCATATGTACTAACTGTAATGCATCAGTAGTTGAGACTTCACCGAATGATTTAAAACTTGATTTATGTTTCTTTCCATATTGACAAGGATCACAAATTTTTGAATAATCAAATCTAAGCTCCAGTAGATCCTTAACTAATATTTTCTTTGAGAGTTTGCATAGGTTTCTAAGGTTATAATGTCCTAACCTTCCATTCCACAACCAAGAATGATCTTCCATTGCACTACAGCAAGGTAAATCTTGGATCCTAAGGTCTTCTAAGTTTAGTGTGTATACATTCTATTGCCTTTGGGTAGAAAGAATAAATTCTTCCTTGGAATTGTGTACTAAGCACTTGACATTCCTAAAATTCACAAGGTAACCTTCATCACATAATTTACTTATGATAATGAGGTTGTGCTTAAGACCCTTAACAAAAAAAAACATTTGAAATCAAAGTTTTTCCAAGAAGAACGATGTTACCTATACTAATAATTTCTCCCTGAGCATTATCTCTGAAAGTTACTTTTCATGATTTCGTCTTGATAATCATTTCAAAGTAGTTTTTATTACCAATCATATGCTGGGAACATCCACTATCCATATACCATATATTGTTGTTGGTACTTTCTCTATTTTCCTGAAAACAAAAGAGTTAGACTTTCGGAACCCAAACTTTCTTGGATACAGAAATTTTAGAAAGAAAAATATTAGGCACTCACATTTTCTTAGAAAGATATGATTTTTGAAATCCTAAAGAATGAGTTTTGTTTAGGGAACAATTTTTTGCCCAATGCTCACCACACCGACACTTAGTGCAGAAACAATCACTTTTAGGAACAAAATAATTGTTACTAAAAATTGGTTTAGAACTAGTATAACCAAATCCATAATTATTCCTTAGAGTTCAGATTTGAGAATACATCTTATCAAAATTTTCTTTAACTAAGGTAAAGTTTGACAAACACTTCCTCAAGGAAAATTTTTTGGATTTCAGTCTGATAACTAAGTTCTTATCTTAAAAAACATTAGCTTTAGAACTATAGTTAAACTCAAAAACATTTTTCTTAGAAATTACATTTTCTAGATCCTTAGAAATTTTATCCTTCTCAGAATTTACTTCCTCAAGGTTTTTTGAAATACTTTCAAAATCAAGGGTTTTCTTATCAAGATCTTTAGAAAGATCTGATATTTCCTTAGTAAGTATAGAAATCCTAGAATTTTCCTTATCAAGATTCTTGTTGACTTTATAATTCTCATTCTCAAGAATCTTAGAAAACCTAGAAACTTCTTCATAGGAAGGTAAAGTATCATCTTCATAATAAGAAGATTCTTCATACAAAGATTCATAGTATTTATCATTACTATAATTTGCATTTAAAGAAACATTGGTCATTGATTCAGCATTGTGTACCTTAGCCATTAAGCAATAATTTTCAATAGGTAGTATGGCTGTTAAACCAAGATTCTTCTATCCAGAAGATTCGTAATCTGATGATTCATCAGAAGAGTCACCACCACTATCACTCCAGGTGTCATTAGCTTTCAAGAATTTCTTGGCTTTAGATTTGTAGTACTTCTTACTGTTTCTCTTAGAATTCTTTTCCTTTCTTTCTTTTTTCTTAAGCATAGGACAATCAGGTCTTATATATCCAGATCTCTTGCATTCATAACACGTAACTTCTGAATCTTTCTTATATTTCTTTTCTTTCTTATTATATATGGATTTAAAGTTCTTCTATCTAACTATCTTGTTCATCCTTCAAGCAAGATTGTCTAGTTCATTTTATGAGGATTCAATTCCACTAGATTCGGATTGTATAACAACCTTATTATATTTGGATCTTGTAACTCTCTCAAGAGTCTTGGCTTTAATATGATTTGAATTTGTAGTAAAATCAACACTTCCATTCCCATTATTCTTCTTTACATTATCAGTATCTCTCTTCATTCTGGTTTCGTGTTGAAGAAGAGTTCCAAAAAGTTTATCAAGAGTAATATAAGTAACCTTTCTGTTCTTATTAATAGCATCCCTCTTGGATTCCCACTCATTGGGCATGATGTCTATGATCTTATCAAAAAGAGATTCATCATATAATCCTTTATCACCCATAGATTGTAAACTATTAACAATATTCATGAATCTTTGTTGCACCTTACATATAGGTTATCCACAAGGAAATAAAAAACCATGATATTCATCTCTGAGAATGGCTCTTCTAGTTTCAATGACTTTTGAAGTTCCAAAGTGTGTAACTTCAAGTTTCTTCCAAATACAGTTTGCTGCTTCACAAGATGAAATTTGGATATATATATTTCTAGTCATAGAACAAAGCAATGTATTTCATACCTTATAATTTAGTTGATATTCATGCTTTTCTTGATTTGTGAAAGTACTAACTTCCTTGTCATGGATTTTATATCCTACAGTAAGCATAAAAAAATTATCCACTCCAGTATTGATAATAAATATCTTCATGCAATATCTCCAATATTCATAATCATCCCCATCAAAAATAGGTGGTCTTGTTGGATTTAGGTTGTCAATAGAACCAACATTGATTCCTACCATCTTAAAGAAAAATGTCTCTACACAAACTTGTTAGTAGTAAGGTTAAGTAAACAAGGAAAATATTCCTCAGTAAGGAAAAAATCAGAACAATGAAAAATTGAGCAAGGAAGACTTATATGTGAATATAAGTATTTTAGAGACCTCCTATGATACCAATTGTTGGATTGAAATAATGAATGAAGATACTAATTTTAGTATCTTATGATGCTCAATATACAAGAGGGGGGGGGGGGGGGGTAAATTGTACACTTTTAAAAATTCCTTTGGAAGTTTTAAAGATGGTAATGTTTAGCAAAGTTAAATAAGGAAAAATTCACAAAACCTCTAGTTCTATAAACTTGCTTGAATCCGAGAAAGTGATTCTGAGAAATAAACTCCGGAAAGATGGTTTCAGAAAAGAAAATTAACAAAAGTTTACAAAGATAAAGATTCTACCTTAAAGTGTATAGAATCTTACTAAATCAGAGTACAGGTATAAGGAAGTATAAGATAGTTATACTTTCCTCTACAATCAAAAAATGCAGCGGAAAACTTGAAACAAAACAAGTAACAAGTAGTAAATCTTTTAACCCAAAGAGAAGGGTATCCAACAACCTTGGATAAAGGTCCCTTGGTTTATACTTCAAGAATGTATGTCTTACCCACACCAGGGTAAGCCCTCGATACAAATATCGGAGTCTGTCTTGCTATCCCTACAAGCCCTCAACTTTAAGGTAGTCGACACCTCTGTCTTCCTCAGCAAGGAATCCCTCAACTTCAAGGTAGTCGACACCTCTGTCTTCCTATCCCGGGAAGCCCTCGAATGTAATCAACAACATTCAGAGTCACACGAAGAAAATATGAAAAGACGTTCAGTACGCACTAAGCATGAGAGTCTCTCTCTAGAAATAACTTCAACAGTATGTAATCTATAGATTCATAGAACAATTTAAAAGTTGTGATCTCTTTCAAATGAGCTCCTATTTATAGGCACATTCTCAATGGTCGGATCCCTCCTCCAACGATCATATTTTTTCCTTGAATTTCGGAGGGACCTGTACATGTGTCACTCAAACAACGGTTAGTTAGTAACTTAATTCATAACATCATTTTATAATAAAAACAAGTGTAAGAAAAAATATGGTTACATAACCAAAATAAAATATTTGGAATGTAAGAAAATAAAAGTTCAGAGTATAAACAAAAAACACATTCGGTGTCTATAATACAAGGATATTCAGATTCTATTTTCTAAGGAATTCAGAACCTTAACTCTATAGAATTCCGAAGTCTAAATTTCAAGAAAATTCAGAATCTAGATTCACAAGAATTTGGAACCTGAACTTACAAAGTTCGGAGTCAGAGTTCATGAGAATTCGGAGTCAGAACTTACAAAGTTCGGAGTCAAAATTCCTGAGAATTCGGAGTCTGAACTTACAAAGTTCAGAGTCTGAATTCATTTTAATTAGGAGTTTGAACTTAAAAAGTTTAGAGTCTGAATTTATTATAATTCGGAGTCTGAACTTACAAAGTTCGGAGTCTGAATTCATTAGAATTTGGAGTCAGAACTCATAAGAGTTTGTAGTCTGAATTCAGAGAACTCGGAGTCAGAACTCAGAAGAGTTCAGAGTCTGAAAATAGAATTCTCTTTATCTAAGTATTATATGATTCCAAGGTTTTAGATATGAAACTGAATTTTACACTTTTACAAGATAATGAACAATGAAAAACATGGTAAGGATAAATTTCCTCGGGGAAGGAAAATTTTCCTTATGAAAATAAAACACAGGGTAAAATGAAATTTTCCTTGAGATAAGGTGTTTGTGATTTTCAAAACATGAGGATTGGTAAATTCATAAGGAAACCTTATTGACTCAATAATCTCCCCAAACATGAAGGAATGGAAAAGTCATAAGGAAACCTTATTGACTCAACATTTCTGAATAAACAAAGTAACTGAAGATTATGATTATCTAGGTACTATGACATAACCTCTTAAAAAACATATGTTTTGGTTCTTCAAATTGAAGGACCATGGCATAATGGTTATATAAAATGGGCATAATTCTTATAAACTATTATGAGACCTTATCATCGAGGAAGAAAAATGACCATTTTTGACATCAACAAAAAATTCATGAAAAAATAGCATCGTAGGATGATGTTCTATATTGTGGTGAATTGATATCTGTGTTATGTGGTGGTTCCAGATGTAGTGGAAGTGCCTATTTGGCCTATGGAAAATTTATATTTTTTCAGATTCAACAAATCATCCATAATGTACATGGTGATAAATGCCATGACTAATGAATTTTTTTCCAAAGAATATTGACAAATATTTTCACCAGAACCAAGAGAGCATATTTTTTATGTTAATTTATAAATAATTTAATAGCATAAAGAAATACCTTGGTCTTGAGTTCTTTCTTTGATGTAGGTGTTGATCGTTCGAAGGTTGTTTGATTATATTTTCATTGCGTTGATGAGGACCCAAGGTAGATCCCCTTTAGCAGTGATGTTAGGACCAAAATGATGAGGAAGGTGATTGCATTCAAAGTGTTGTCCTTTGTTATCAAGGAAGTTTTAGAAAAGAAGGAAAGTCACATCACTTTTTATTTTCATGAAATTTGGACTGACCGTCGTATTCAAAGAATCAGATCTGACATGCTTGAAAAGGTCTATCATATTCCAGAGATGTTAGCAAAAAAGTCTCATCAGATTCACACCGGATCTAGAATGAGAAGGTCAATTGTATTGAGGAAAGAATCTTGCTGGATGTAAATGGTCATCAGATTCAATCTAAATATGGTATGGAAGAAGAAATCAGAATGGTGGAGAATCAGAGTCTGCATGAATATGATTAAAATAAATGTGACAATGCTTTATTGATCTTGGAGTTATCATAAATAATAAGTAAAGTTTTGGAACTTATGATACAAGATTGATGAAGGAAAGAGTAACATAGATACTAACAATCATATGAATATTGATCATATCTGGATGGAAAGAAAGATGAGTGTTGGAGATCATATTCATCCTGATCATATTCAGGGAAATTGTATTCATGATAATTGTATTTAGGCTAAAGTGGGAAAGATAGGTTTTGTTAAAAGAAAAGGAAGTTATAATACTTTCCAATGAAAATCAGATGATGATGAAGATGAACTCAAATTTATTCAAAGTCACGAAGGAAGTCATGATACAAGCATAATATTGAAGAGTTGATGAATTCATTATATTGAGCTTGTCAAAATCATAAAGGCTGAGAACATTTGTGGAAAATGTGAGAAACCGAAGGTACTGGTTTTTAGTCAGACCAAAAGCCAAAAGAAAAAAATCTATGAGGAATTAAGTTAATGGAAAATAGAAAGAAGTTTCTCAAGTGGAATCATATTCAGAAGAGAAAGAATCTACTGATCAGATTCCCAATTCCATCATATTTAGGGAGAGAATTGTTTAGGACCGATGAATGAAAATAAAAGTGATCAACAATGTAGTCAAATATTTCAAATGGATGGAATTACTTTGTTGGATTATCAAGTGGATCAAGATAAGACTTGAATAAAAGAGATGGATGTGTTGTAAAGGGGGAGCTTGAATTTTTTCATTCATATATTAATTGGTATAAAGCATTGTAATGAAGAAATCAGATTGAGAAAAATCAGATTTAGAAATCGGATTTGGACTAGAAATTGAAGAGGAAAGTCTAAAGAAGAGATTAAGTTTTGAGAATTTTCAATAATATTCGAGAAGAGTTTAATAAGTCAAGACTCACCCAAAATTCAAGGAAAATTGATATTTTGGTGATTTTTTTTGAGTGGGAATGTTTTTGGGATTCCCTCAAAAACCACCCATGGGTCACCTATAAAAGGGGAGAAGTACATTGTACTTTTTAGAGGACTGGCATAGATGTAATATTCATAGAGGAGATAGAAGCTCCAAATTTCTAGGGAGAGGAATAAGTTTTCATATTTAGCCTTTGTTGAAGAATTTTTGACAAAGAAAAGTGAAAGAGAAGAGATAATATCGCAACATTACTTAGATTTCCATTGTATTCAATAATCATTGTATTCAACTATCTATCGTATTCAACTTGTCATCGTATTCAGATGATCATCATATCAGGATGAATTAATCAGATCGTAGATTTCCATATTGGGATTTCTGGACTGAGGAAGTAAGTGTTCTAAATTGTCTCGATCATATTCTGATAGATCTATATCTATCATATTGGGAAATCAGATTTGAAGATCGGAGTGAGCAGATCAGATTGGGAAATCAGATATGGAAAATCAGAGTGAGCATATTAAACTGGACAATTGAATTTGAATTCTATATCAAATTCCTGAAGTTCTTACCATCTTCTGGGTAAGAAATTGAAGAATTGTTTTCCAAGCAATACATTTGTGGAAATTGAAAATAAGCACAGGTAACATGAGTTGTTACACAAACATTGTATTACCCTATTTGTGCTAAGAGGGCACACACACACTTTTGGATTGTCTTCAAAGTGCTACATGAGTGAAAGGGAATATCCTACTCATTGTAATCCAAATATTGTTTTCTAGCAGATTTTGTGGTATTGGATCATTTACAAACCATACCAAGAACATATCTATTCTTATGGAATAATAAACCTTGTAAATAATTGTGTTTTAGTGGATGTGTGTTTGAATTGTTTTAAATAGGGAATCAAATATTTAATAATAGGCGAAGGTTGTTTCAAGGAAACATAAAAGAAAAAGTATAACTGATTCACCCCCTCCCCCTCTTAGTAATATAAATACACTGACTGGGCACTTTTAAGTGCTATCAGAGTGCAAGTTCCCTTAACTTATTATTTGCTGATGGAGAATTTTAATTGTGTGAACAATAAAGGTATTCTTGTTTTTGATGGAAATAATTTTCATATCTGGAAAGATAGAATGTTGTCATATCTTATGTCTATTGGATATGATGTTCTTGAATCTACAACATATGAGTTTCCTCCTATTGATTATAAAGTTCCTCTTACATATGTTTACAAGAAAAATATTGAGAATGATGGAAGGGCCAAGATTGATTTATTATCATCACTTTATAAAAATGAATTCCTAAGGGTGAAAGGAGTAGCCAAAACCAAAGGTATATAGGATAAATTGAAAAACATATACAAAGGAAATACAAAAGTGAAGAAGGAAAAGTTACAAATCTGGAGATTAAAGTATAAATATTTGAATATGGGTGAATAAGAATCTATTGGGGACTTCTTTACCAGGGTGAATGACATTATTAGCATTATCAGATGTCTTGGTGAAAAGTTATAAGATTCTTCAGTTGTTGAAAATATCTTGAGAATCCTTCCTGACAAGTTTGATTCAAAATTTTCTTTATTGGAATACAGAGATCCTGAACCATTATCTCTCGATGATTTACATAACACTCTCATTACTTATGAAATGAGAAGGGAGAAAGCTATGAAAATAAAAAAAAAAGTTGATAGAGAAATGTATTTCAAGGTTTCAAGAAAAGAAAAGCTAAATATGATTCATATTGAAGATTAATCTAGTAAATCCGATTCTGAAAATGAGGTATGTAAAAATCTTGATGATATTTATCCTTGTTTTCTAAAAATGTGAAAAGAGGTACATGGAAATACAAAAGAAAAATTCCCTTGAAATGTTTTGAATGTGGAGCCGTTGGGCATTTTGAAGTTAATTGTACTCAAAGAAAGAAAGAAGAGGATAGTGATGAAGAAGAAAGAAGTCTAAGAAGATCATGGAAGAAATAGGGAGATAAGGTAAAATAGTATTCCACAGGGAAAGATAGGAAATTATTCAAATAAAAAAGAAGAGGTTTCTTATCTAAAGATAATGAAGAAGAAGTCAGTGATGTTGAATCTGAAAAAATATGTTGAATATGGTATTGAGAATAATTTTATTGAAATAGTGAATGAATAATAATTTGGAAGTAGTAGTTCTAAGGAAGAAGAAACTCAACTTGAATTTAATTTGAAAGAAGAGTTTAAATAATGTTCGAGAAATATCAAAATTCTTGAAAAGAAAAATAAAAAGTTGGAAGATGAATGTTCCTCAATAAGAAATCAAGAATGTTTTGATGATGAGAAGGTGAAGTTAGTAATTTTTTTTATGATTTGAAGAAATCTATTGAGGAAGAAAAGAATCTTAATGATCATTTGGAAGTGAATTTTAAAGAAAAAGAAGAAGAGTTGGAACTAGTCCAACAAAAGTTATCAAAAGTTGAGATGAGGAATTCATGTTTCAAAAACTCTATCTCTGAAGCTGGTGAAAGTTCTCATATTGAGAAACCTAATAAGGATAAAAAAAGTTACCTTCAAAGGGTGAGAATAATTATAGAGGTGTTTCTGAAAAGAAGAAAGCTATAAAAGTTATGTATGTGGCCAAAACTAACAAAGTTAGGAATTTAGAATTTTCTAAAAATTATGAATCCAGAAAAGTTTCCAATACTTTTGGCTATGATAAAGATAAAAAGAAAAGGAATATTCCAATTGAAAATAGAAAGGTTGGTGGATTAGAAAAGAAATACAAGTAGGTTGCTGAGAAACAGATTTACAATTTCAGTCAGTATGAAAATTTTAGAGGCAAATACTATTTCTATGGATACTGCTGGTATTGTGGTGGATTTATACACATGACTAATATGTGTTGGTTCAACCAACAACATTACTTTTACTCCACAGGTTATTAAAGGAAAAGGTTTAGAGGGAGTCAATTCCCTCAAAAGAAGAATTCTGAGAAAGTTGTTTTGAAGAAATCTGAGGAGGATGGTATGAAGATTGAAAATAGGTTCCAAACTTTGGAAACTATTTGTGAAAGATGTGAACAACCTAGACACCTTACAAAAGGATGTCTTGTATTATTACCGACACAACAAAAGATTCTTAACAATTCTTAGAAGCTGAAAGTGAAGAAATAAAAGAAAGAAGAAAAGAGTCTTATTGTTGAAACTGCATTGAAAGCTACAAAAAGAGAACGACCTTGGATTCTCGATAGTGAGTGTTCTTCTCATATGATAGGAGATTTGAAGTTGAAGAATGTGAAAGGATTTAAATAAGGAATGGTGGCATTTGACAATGATGAATCCTGTAAAATCAAAGGTGTTTGATCAACCATCATTTGGAAAGAAAAATGGAATCCAAGAAAACTTTGTATGTTGATGGGCCAAAACACAATTTTATAAGTATTTCACAGTTGTGTGATGAGGGTAACAAATTTATCTTTAGAAAATATGGGTATGTTGTGAAAAGTGAGGAATATGGAAATATTGTTACAAGAGGCCAAAAAAAAAAATTATTTCAGGTTGGTGAAATACAAAACTCTTGTTACATGAGTATGGTAGAAGAGAATCAATTGTGGCATAAAAGGCTAGGATACATGTGTCAAAGAAAAATGAGCAAGTTATCAAAGTTAGATAGTGTCTGAGAAATTATTTATTTTCCAAGAAGAATAGATTGATATTGCACTATTTTCCATAAAGGAAAGATTACAAATTCTATGAACAAGAAAGTTGAGATTAGTTCAAAACAACCCCTGTAGATGATTCATTCTAATATTTGTGGGCCAATGAGAAAAAAATAAAAAATAGAGATAAGTACTTCATTACTTTCATTGATTATTTTACTCACATTACTTGTGTTATGTATATGAAACACAAGTCAAATAGTTTGAAAATGTTTAAAAGTTTCAAAAGGAAAGTTGATAAGGAATGTGAGTATTCAGTAAAGAAGTTGAGAACAAATAATGGTGGTGAATACAGAATTGAATAGTTCAAAATTTATCTTGAGAGGCATGAAATTATGCATGAGTATATTTACCCATACACTCTTCAAAAAATGGGGTTGTTGAAAGAAAGAACATAAGTTTTATGGAAATAAGAAGAGCTATGTTAATTGAACATGGTCTTTCTCATTACTTTTAGAGTAAAGACATGAGTGATACTATTTATATTCAAAATTGATGTTTATACAGGTCTAGTTCAAATATGACTCTATATGATTTTTTTATTATAAAAGTCTAATTTTGAAGCACTTAAGAGTTTTCAGGAGTCCATGTATTATAAACAAGAAAGGTGGAAATTTTGGAAAGTTTGAGCAGAAAGGTGAAGATGAAAATTTTCTTATCTATGCTTTGAAAGTAAGAGGATATAGGTGATTCAACAAAGAAACAAGAAGAATTGTGGATTTTGTATATGTGAAAGTAATTGAAAGATTTGTGGAAGAAAAGGGTATTTAGGAAGACAAGGAAGTTGAGTAGGATAAGGAAAGTTTTGAAAACTATAGATAACTACAATCCTTGTCAAGAAGAAGAATCAGGATATGTTATTTATAGTTATGAGAGAGATACTCAAAAATATCATCCTAGGATATGGAAGCAAGTGGAAGCCTAGAATATAATTAGGGATCAACATCAGAAGGTTCTAACAAGAATAAAAACAAACACTATTATACACACTTATTTGTATTAAAAAGTGGATCTAAATGATGTTAAAGAGGCTTTTGAGTATTCAAAATGAGTTCAGTCCATGAATGAAGAGATGGATCAGATTGAAAAGAATAATACATGAGAAATTGTACCCAATCTAGAAAACAAAAACATTATTGGAACAAAGTGGGTTTTCTTAAACAAGATGAATGAAGAAGGTGAAGTGATAAGAAAAAAGAAAGATTGTTGTGTAAAGGGTATTCATAAATTGAAGCTATTGATTTTGATGAAACCTTTTCTCCAGTGGAAAGATTAGAAACAATTAAAATATTTATTTCTATTACCGCACAATTAAGTTACAAGATCTTTCAAATGGATGTTAAATCCACATTCTTAAATGGTGATCTTCATGAAGAAGTTTACATTGAACAACCTTGTGGCATTGTTGCTGAAAAAAATGAAAATTATTTGTGAAAATTGAAAAAGGTATTATATGGGCTAAAACAAACTCTAAGAGTATGGTATTCCAAATTGGATACTTGCTTAAGGAAGATGAGTTTCAAGAAAGGAAGAGTTTATAACAATCTTAATGTCATAGAAAGTCAAGAGTATTCCCTCATCGTAATTGTTTATTTTGATGACATTATCTTTTCTGGGAATGATGAAAGAAGTTTTGAAAGATTTACTGAAGATATGAAAGAGGTTTTTGAAATGTCCATGCTGGGGGAAATAAAATACTTTCCTGGGTTAAAAATTTTACAAAATAAGAAATTTAACAACCTAGGTACCTATAAAATATATATTTTTTCATTCTAGAATTAAATATTTAAATTCATTATAAATTTATAATGAAATAATTGATATTTATAGAAATTAAGTAATTTTTACTGATGAAATAACAACTTGACCTTATGAATAATAACATGACCATTAGAAATAGTAATTTTGGTTAATAGAATAGTAACCTCACCTATAAGAGTATAAATAAAATTTATGTATCTTATAAGTGTGATCATGATATATTTATATCATGGAATAAGTGAATAAATGTTTTGGAAATGATAAATTAAGTGTTGCTATTTTTGTAAGTCATAAATATTTAATTATAATTTTATAATTAATTTAATGATTTAAAATATTTTTTTTTTCATAAAATAGAATCATAAATTAATATTTTATTGTATTATGGTTATAATAAAATTTTATGAGACCTTGATTAATTTTCCATGGTGTTATAAAATCAGTTATAGTTTAATTTTTTTTAGAATAAATTATGATTTTATTTAAAAATTAAATTTATCATATTTAGAAAATTATTTTTATAAAATGGAGTTAATTTTTTAATTCTAAATGTTGAAAAATGTTTGGGGTGAATTTTTTGGTTTTTTTAAAATACTTGAATTTTTGGTGAATAGTGAAATACGGTAATTTACGGTATATATACATTATAAGTTATATAGATTATTCCTAACTTCATGAATGATGTAAGCACCATAATCTATAAATTCTATTGATTATTTTAATATATTTTATGATAATTCTCAAATTATTCATATTCTTGAGCCAAATCAATAAACTAATGAATAAAATAATAAAAAAACCCTCTTCTCCTCCAATATAAATACCAACCCTCACCCCCTTTTTTCCTCACACATATAAAGCTTTGATAATTGTCTAAATTACATGAAATACTCTCCCTAAGCCTCTTCCCCACATACAAGACTTGTTGGTCTTACCAAAAGGTCAAAACCAAGAGCCTTAAGGAGGATCTCAAGGAGAAGAGATCAAGAGGTAAAAATCCTCTTTCATTTTCTTTTATTTTCTTTTAAATTATTTTTATTTTATTATACTCTCTTCACCTCAACTTATCCAAGAAGAATGAAAAATAAATTATATTAGATATATTATAATTTTATCATGTTTATGGAAAAATTAATCAATATAATTTTTCTCCTCTCACTTTTATTCTAAAAATAAAAACATCATTCGTGATGTGTAAAATTACCGACATTGTGGATAATGTGTTTTAAATTTACATTACCTCCATCTTAGATGGTCATAAAACCATTTTAAATGTTTATTTTTTTAAAGTGTATTATATAACCTCTTTTATGTTCTGGAATTAACATATATACATAATATTAAGTTATATAATGAAACTAGTTTGTGATTATTGAAGAACTGCCAAAATGATCTAAATGAATATAATTAATATTTTATCTAATGATTCATCATAATATATGACAAAAAAATGATTAATGGAATAATTTAATATTATAGAAAAATATTAATACCATTTTATTCCACTTCGGGATTTTTACTTCCATTCGATAAGAAAATCCATTACGAACCAACCGTAAAACATGTAAATAATGCACCCAAAACATTGGAAATAACAAAATATTATTAGTAAATTGGTGGAATGATGTTATAAAATGATTATATAAGGTGTTATAAATATTAATATGTTTCTATAAAATATTAATAACACTCTTTTAACCATTATACAGGAGGTTTAAAAACATTTGAAGTAAGACGAACCCGAGGTAAGAGAATTCTTAACCCAATTTCCATTCTGGGGTTAACCTTATACTTAATTAATTATGTGGTACTAAGATTATTTGTGTAATGATTTTTTTGTATTATGTGTATTTACAGTGTATACACATATTCATTTCATTCTATTAATTCTATCTTCAATTATATGAAATTTATAAGAGACTTTTCTTTTAAAATACTCTTTTAAACTTCTATTTTTTAAAAAATTCAAAAGGGATGTTTTTATGAAAGTATTCCTCTTTTATGTTTATGTTTTGGTTTTTGGGAATTGTTTATGATGAAGGGTGAGACCTATATATTCTTCCAATGAATTGGGTATGTTTAAGTTGGAGGTTGGCCATATGGTTACTCCAAGTGTAACTGTGATGGTTACATCATAAGGTAGCCGTGAGAGTTACATTGTAAGGTAGCCGTGAGGGTTACAAATCATAAGATAGCTACTAGGGTTACAATATTAAGTAAGTAATTCCGTAAGTTACCTACATGGATTTATTTATGTTTTATATGTTTTATGGAAATATCTTATTTCAAAAAGTAAATGATACTTTATGTATTTGTGAAAATGATTTCATATGTTTATAAGTATTCATAGACTAATGATTTCTATCCTTTTTTTTATATCCCTTACTGAGCTCTTTGTGCTCATCCCAAGTTTTAATTTTTTTTTCACAAGGTTTAAGGATGGATAAGAGAAAATTATAACCTGAGATGAATGTTGTGAAGACTTTTTATAAAAATATTTCATGTTTTTATTATAAAATTTTGTATTTTGAAAAAATGGAAATTGTTTTAAGTTGTACCCACGTTGTATGCTTGTGGGTTGATATGTATGAATTATGTACTAAATTTCTAAAAATATAAACCAAAAATATATTTGGGAATGTAAAGAATTTAATTTTAAAGGAATTTACTTCATTATGTAATGTTTAAGGATGAGTCCTTATAGTTGGTATGATAACACAGATTATATAACTTATAGGGGTCAGTATGATGTTAATAAAATACCATAAAATATTTTTACCATTTTTTTATATTTAAATGATATAAAATTTGAAGATTACCATGTTGATTTGTCAAATATATGTCTTTTCAGAATGGGTTTCCATAGAATAAATAGGGAAGCTGAAGTAGGAAGGCACCAAGAGGCTGATATCTTTTCAAATCCACAACTTGGAATGGTAGGGATTGGAATCGAGAAGTTTGTGATAGTAATGTATTGGCTGACATAGGAAATAAATGGCAGTGGAATCCATGAAAGATAACAACCATAACTACCACAAAGGAACATGACGATAGTGAAACATTTTATGAGGCAACATCCTCATGCTTTCAGAGGATCTTCTGACTTAGTGGTGGGTGAAGGGTGGATTAAACCCCTTGAAAAGATATTCGATGTCATGGGTTGTTCATATAATCAAAAGGTTAGTCTTTCAATTTATCATTTTAAAGGTAAAGATGACCAATGGTGGTTAATGGTCAAGAATACCAGGGATATCGAGGAGATTGATGCCTTGGAATGGGATGAATTTAAAAATATTTTCCATAAAAAATATTTTCCTAAGGTGGTTCGACTTATGATGGAAAAAAATTCCTTAAATTGAAGCAAAATGAGGAGGATTTAGAGGATGTGTATGAATAAAACTTCACCCTATTGGAAAGGTACACTCCAAATATTATTTAGGATATTGATAATAAAATCAATTGTTTTTACTCAAGATTAAATCCAAGATACCCAAGGGCATTGGACTCCCGAGAATTCAAAAGTTATAAGAAACTTGTATGATGTACTGAGAGGGAAGAAATGGAGTTTGTATATGACCACAAGTAACTTGAAAATAAGAAGCAGGATAGGTCCAGATGGTAAGCGATGGGTAATAATCAATCAAAGAAATCTGAAGGTAAGAAATTCCAATTTATTGTTTGTGAAAAGTGTGGTAAAAAGCACCCTAGGGGATGCCTTAACAAAATTAGGAAATATTTTTGATGTGGTAAGTTTGGACATATGGCCCGAGATTGTAATGAAAATGAAATTAAGATACATTATGATAAGAAAACTATAAAGTGTTTCAAATGTAGTGAGATAGATCATTATGTAAATACCTTCCCAAAGAAAGATTCAAATGATGGAAAAAAACTAGATTATAAGCAGAAATGTGTAGTTAGATCTTTTGAAACTACGTCAGCAGATGTTGGGCCATCCAATGAAGTGGTATCAGGTACTTTGTTTACTCAAATTTTTCTAGTGTCTTTTTTGATACAGGGTCTACACATTCCTTTATTTTTGAGATTTTTTTTGGTAAATTGAAAATTCTACCTCAAGAAATGAGACTGAAACTTATGTTTAAAACCCCAGGGGGAAATATTAGAGAAAAAAGGAATTATAAAAATCTGTTGTTATTTGTGGAAATAAATTACCTAAAAACCTTATTGTTTTACCATTAATAGAGTTTGATGTCATTCTGAGTATGAACTGACTTTCTGTTTATCATTCTAAGATTGATTTTAGATCTAAATAATTTTTTTAGAAAGAGTTTAAGTTTGTATACAAGAATAAAACCGTACAATTAATAACATATTAGGAAGCTAAGAAACTATTAAAATATGGAAATGAAATTTATATTTCTCATATTGTTGAAAACAAGGGAACTGTTCAGATTAATGATATGCCAGTGGTAAATGAATATTTGATATTTTTCCTAATGAGTTACCCAGTGTTATACCTAATTGAGAAGTTGAATTTACCATCAAATTAGTTTCTGATGCTAAGCCAATTTAGACCCAATATCGAATGGATCAAGTGGAACTTCTTGAATTGAAAAATCAGTTACAAGATTTAATTGATAAAGGCTTTATTAAACTTATCACATCACTATAGGGTGATCCTATTTTGTTTCTTAAAAAGAAATATGGTTCCATGGGACTTTTCATTGATTATAGAGATTTGAATAACATTAATGTAAAGAATATGTATCTTTTTCCTCATGCCAATGACTAGTTTGATCAGCTCTAGGGAGCTCAATATTTTTCCAAGATTGAATTGAGATATGGTTACCATTAGTTGAAGGTAAATGAGGATGAAATCCAAAAAATATATTTTTGTACTAGATATGGGTATTACAAGTTTTTTGTTATTCCCTTTGGTTTGAAAAATTTCCCTATTGTATTCATGGATCTTATGAATATAATATTCTAAGATTATTTGGATAAGTTTTTTATTATTTTTATTGATGATATTTTGGTCTTTTCAAAAAATTATGAGGATCATGAAAAACATTTAAGGATTGTATTACAAACTCTCAAAGAAAAGAAGTTATATGGAAAATTTAGAAAATGTGATTTTTGGTTGAAACAAATTTATTTTCTTAGTAACATTGTAAATAATAATGAAATAATAGTTTATCCTACCAAAACAAAAGTGGCTGATTAATGGCCAAGACTTACACATGTTATAGATATTTGTAGTTTTCTTGGATTACCAGGTTATTACAGATGGTTTGTTAAAAACTTCTCATGGTTATCTAGCCTTCTAACTAAGTTAACACGAAAAGGGGTTAAATTTATCTAGAAATAAGAATGTGATGTTTGTTTTTGGGGACCAAAGTAGAGATTGGTGAATGATTCAGTTTTGTACCTACCTTCCAGAAATGGTGAATTTTTCATCAACAATAATGCTTAATTGAAGGTACTTGGTTGTGTTCTGATATAGAATGATCAGATAATTTCTTATGCTTCAAGACAAATGAAACCTCATGAGTTAAATTATACCACACATGATTTGGAATTATCAAATATTGTTTTCAATTTGAAAATTTGGAGGTATCATTTATATGGAGCCAGATGTGAAATATATAATGACCATAAAAGTATGAAGTATATATTCACTTAGAAGGAATGCAACATGAGGCAGAAAAGATGGCTTGAACTAATAAAGGATTATGATTTCACAATCAATTACCATCCTGGAAAAGTAAACAAATTAGAAGATTCCTTGATCTAAAAACATCATACTACATTAACCATGTTACATTTGGAACATGAACCCTTGATTAATGATTTGATGAATTTTGGATTGGAAGTTGTTAGTGCAAAAAATTCCTTTGTTTTGTTTTTGGTTTTAGTGTAGTCATCTCTTTTAGAAATAATTAAGCAAGCACAGAAGGAAGACAACAAGTTGAAAAAAAGGTAAAATTTGTGAAACATGGTAAGTTTCCAAAATTTAATGTAGATATTTTTTTGAGATTTGAGAATAGATATGTGTGCATTTTGATTCCCATCCGAAGAAAGAATTATTATGTGAAGATTATAGTTCTCTATTTTCAGTTCATCATGGCAGTACTAAGATGTACAGAGACCTTTGGGAGTATTACTGGTGGGATGGAACAAAAAGATATATTTCAGATTTTACCATGAAATATTTGACATGTCAACAGGTTAAAGTAGAGTGACAACTATCAAAGGGGATTCTTCAACCATTGCTAGTTCTAGAGTGGAAATGGAAAAATATATCCATGAACTTCATGGTGGGACTACCAAATAATTCTCGAGGTAATAATGCGATTTGGTTTATTATTGATCGAATGACTAAATATTCATATTTCCTTCCTATTTGAGATACTATGTCTTTGGATCAGATTTCTTGACTATACCTCAAATAGATTTTCAGGTTACATGGAGTTCCTCTTTCCTTTGTATCTGATCATGATCCCTGGTTCACTTCTAAATTTTGGAAAGGCCTTCAAAATTCATTGGACATAGAATTAAATTTCAGCACAACCTTTCATCCTCAATCTAATGGACAGACCGAGTGAAAAATCTAGACATTAAAATACATGCTTCAAGCTTGTTCAATGGATTACCAGGGAAGTTAGGATCAACATATTTCTTTAGTTGAGTTTTCTTATAATAATAGTTTTTATTCTAGTATATAGATGACACCTTTTGTGGAATTATATGGAAAGCGTTGTCAAACTCTAGATTTTTGGGATGAAGCTGGGGAATGGAAGTTTATGGGACCAAAGTTAGTATAGGAAGTGGCTAATAAAGTGAAGAAGATCCAACAACACATGAGGAAAAATTAGAGCAGGTAGAAAAGTTATGCAGATAACAGGAGGAAAGAATTTTCTTTTGAGGTAGGTGATCATGTTTTTCTTGAAATATCTCCTTGGAAAACTGTTATTCATTTTGGTAAGAAAGGAAAGCTAAGTCCACAGTTTATTAAACCTTATGAAATCCTTGATAAATTTGGACCAGTCACCTATTGAGCATATTTGACTCTGATTTTATCTTAGGTATGCAATGTTTTTCATGTTTCGATGTTGAGAAAGTATATGCCAGATTCATCTCATGTTTTGAGCTCAGAAGTAGTTTAGTTGGAAGAGAAACTTCCTTACGAAGAGAAACATGTTCAGGTTCTTGATCACATAGATAAAGTATTTCGAAATAAGGTAATCTATCAGGTTAAGGTTTTGTGAAAAAACCACATGGTTGAAGAAGCAACATGGGAATATGAAAATGCTATGAGGGAAAGGTACCCTCACTTGTTTAATAAGTAAATAAAAATTTTGAGAACACAATTTCTAGAATATAGGGAGAATTTAAAAACCCAGGTACTTATAAAATATTTTTTTTCATTCTACAATTAAATATTTAAATCCATTATAAAATTATGATGAAATAATTGATATTTATAGAAATTAACGAATTTTTACTGATGGAATAGTAACTTGACCTTAGGAATAGTAACATAACCATTAGAAATAGTAATTTTGGCTAATAGAATAGTAACATCACATATGAGAGTATAAATAAAATTTATGTATCTTATAAGTGTAATAATTATATATTTATATCATGGAATAAGTGAATAATTTTTTTTGTAAATGATAAATTAAGTGTTGGTATTTTTGTAAGTCATAAATATTTAATTACAATTTTACAATTAATTTAATCATTTAAAAGAAAAATTGTTTTCATAAAATAGAATCATGAATTAATATTTTATTCTATTATGGTTATAATACAATTTTATAAGACCCTGATTAATTTTTCATGGTGTTATAAAATCAGTTATAGTTTTAATTTTTTTTAGAATAAATTATGATTTTATTTAAAAATTAAATTTATCATATTTAGAAAATTATTTTTAAAAAATAGAGTTCATTTTTGAATTCTAAACATTGAAAAATGGTTGGGGTGAATTTTTTGGTTTTTTCTAAAATACTTGAATTTTTGGTGAATAGTGAAATACGGTAATTTACAGTATATATACATTATAAGTTAAATACACTATTACTAACATAATTAATGATTTAAGAACCATAATCTATAACTTACCTTTATTATTTTAATATATTTTATGATAATTCTCAAACTATTCATAGTCTTGAGCCAAATTAATAAACTAATGAATAAAATAATAAAAAACCCTCGTCTCATCCATATAATTACCACCCTCACCCCCTCTTCTCCTCACACCTATCAAGATTTTAGCATTATTTAAATTATGTCCAATCCTCTTCTCAAGAATCTTTCCCACATCCAAGACCTACTGGTCTCACCAAAAGGCCAAAACCAAGGGCCTTAAGGAGGATCTCAATGAGAAGAGATCAAGAGGTAAAAATCCTCTTTCATTTTCTTTTATTTTCTTTTCAAATATTTTTATTTTCTTATACTCTCTTCACCTATCCTTATCCAAGAATAAATAAAACTATAGTATCTTATATATACTTTAATTTTATCATGTTCATGAAAAAGTTCATCATCATTTTCCCCTCCCCTTTCTTTTATTCTAAAATTAAAAAACATCATATGTGATGTGTCGAATTACCAACATCGTGGACGATGTATTTTCAATTTCTATTACCACCTTCAAGGATGGTCATAAAAACATTTTAATGGTTGAATAATATTTTAAAGTTTATTATATAACCTCTTTTATGTTCTGGAATTAACATATATATATATATATAATATTAAGTAATATAAAAAAACTAGTTTGTGATTATGGAAGAATCTCCAAAATGATCTAAATGAATATCATTAATGTTTTATCTAATTATTCACCATAATATATGAAAAAAAATTAATAGAATAATTTAATATTATGGAAACATATTAATACCATTTCATTCCACTTATGGAGTTTCGCTTCCATTCGATAAGAAGATCCATTACTAACCAACCATGGAAACCATATAAATAACGCACCCGAAACACTAGAAATAACAAAATATTATTAATAAATTGGTGTAATGATGTTATAAAATGATCATATAAGGTATTATAAAAATTAATATGTTTTTATAAAATATTAATAACACTCTTTTAACCATTATACAGAAGTTTTAAACACATTTTAAGTAATACGAACCCGAGGTAAGGGAATTCTTAACCCAATTTCCATTCTTGGGTTAACCTTCTACTTCATTAATTATGTGGTACTAAGATTATTTGTGTAATTAATTTCGTTTTATTATGTGTATTTACAGTTTATACACATATTAATTTCATTCTATTAATTCTCTCTTAAATTATATGATATTTGTAAGGGACTTTTCTTTTAAAATCCTCTTTTGAACTTCTATTTTTTATAAAATTCAAAAGGGATGTTTTTATGAAAGTGTTCCTCTTTTATGTTTATTTTATGGTTTTGGGAATTATTTATGATTAAGTGTGGGACCTATATCTCCCTCCAATTTATTAGGTATGTTTAAGTTGGAGGTCTTCCGTATGGTTACTCTAAGTGTAACTGTGATGGTTACATCATAAGGTAGCCATGAGGGTTACATTGTAAGGTAGCTGTGAGGGTTAAAAATCACAAGGTATACGAGAGGGTTATAATATTAAGTAATGAACCAAGTTACCCACATGGATTTATTTATGTTTTCTATGTTTTATTTAAATATCTTATTTCACAAATTAAGTACATGATACTTTATGGTTGAGAAGTATATCTTTGTGAAAATGATTTCATATGTTTATAAGTATTCATGGACTAATGATTTCTCTCTTTGTTTTTATATACCTTACTAATATTTTTGTGCACATCCCAAGTTTTAAAAAAAATTCACAGGGTTTAAGGATGGGTAAGAGAAAAGTATAATCCAAGATGAATGTTGTGAAGACTTTTTATGAAAATATTTCATGTTTTTATTATAAAATATTGTATTATAAAAAAATGGATATTGTTTTAAGTTGTAACCACTTTGTATGCTTGTGGGTTTATATGTATGAGTTATGTCTTAATTTTCTAAAACACTAAACTGAAAAGATCTTTGGTAATGTAAATAAGTTAATTCTAAAGGAATTTACTACATTATGTAATGTTTAAGGCCAAGTCCTTATAAGAAACATATCTTTCTTTACCAAGAAACGTATGCTAAGGAACTTTTGAAGAGGTTAGACATGGAAAAATAAAAATCTATTTCCACTCCAATTTCAGTGGGTAATTTTTTTACAAAAATAGAGAAGGAAAAGAAGTTGATTAGAAAGAATTTCAGAAGCTGATTGAAAGTTTGTTGTATTTGAATTACTCAAGACCCAACATTGTTTATGATGTTACCTTATGTGTAGGATTTTAGAGTGCTCCGAAATAATAAAATTTAATTACTAGAAAAATAATTAGAAGATACATCAAAGGCACAACAGAATTCAGAATCATATATTATAGCTTATAAATTATTGATTTTTTTGGGTATTCAGATGCTGATTGGTTAGAAAATATTGATGATAGAAGAACCACATCTGGTGGAGTATTATTTATGGGAAATAATTGTGTTAATTAGAATTCAAAGAAACCGAATTCAGTAACTCTTAGTACGGATGAAGTTGAGTATGTTTCTGCCACTCAATCCACTACTCAACTTATGTGGATGAAAACAAAATTGTAAGACTTTCTTGTTGAAGTGAAGTTACCCTAATCAGAGTACAATCAATCTTACTAGAAATCCAGTTCAACATTCTCATTAAAAACATATTTATATAAAATATAATTTCATCAAAGAGAATGTGGATAATAATGAATTGAATCTAGAATATGTTTCAACATCAAAATAAGTTGCTGACATTTTCACAAAACATTTACCGAAATAATCATTTTCTAAATTGAGGTTAAACATAGGTATCAATCCTCTATCTCATCAAGGTTTAGGTATGTGTTTCTATCCCATATCTCATCTTACTCTTGGATTATATTGTCAAGGAGGAGAATTGTTTCATAAATCTATCCTTTTTTTAAATACATGAAAAAGAGAGAGTTGTGGGTAATCTGTGAATTCAACATTGTAAGTGTGTAAAATATTCTAATTGTTTGTTGGAGTTTTTGTAGGAAATATTTTTTTGGTATTCCATGAATTTTGAAAATCCAAGAAAGAAAAGAAATAGGAATAAAGATGAAGAAGATTTTTATAATCACTACTTTTGGACATCATGGTGTTATTGTCAATTTTTTTTGTTTTATATAATGAGTTAGCTTATGTAGGCTTACAATTATTGATAAGTAATCCATTTCTTGAGGATAAAAAGTTTAGTGATTTATGAAACTCGGTTGAAAAAAAATCCAAAGGGGGAGATTGTTAGGACCAAGATGATGAGGAAGGTGATTGCATTCAAAGTGTTGTATTTTGTTTTCAAGGAAGTTAGGAAAGAAGAAAAATAATATCACTTTTTATTTTATGAAATTTGGACTAGCCAACATATTCAAAGAATCGAATCCACAATGCTTAAAAAGTACCATTGTATTTAGGAGATGATGGTAGAAAATTCTCATCGGATTCACACTAGATCTAGAATGAGAAGGTCGATCGTATTAATGAAATAATCTTTCTAGAATTAACTGGTCATTAGATTAACTCTGAATCTAGTATAGAAGAGGAAATAAGAATGGTGGAGAATCAGAGTCTGCATGACTACGATTAAAATAAATGTGACGATGCTTTGCTGATCTTAGAGTTCTCATAAATCACAAGTAAAGTTTTGAAACTTATGATGCAAGATTGATGAAGGAAAGATTAAAATAGATGTTTTAAATCGTATTCAGATTGATCAGATCTATATGTAAAGAAAGATGGGTGCTCTAGATCATATTCAGGGATATTGTATTCATGAAAATCATATTCAGGATGAAGTGGGAAAGATAGGTGTTATTGAAAGAAAGGTAAGTTATAATACTTTCCAATGAAAATCATATGATTTTGAAGATGAAATCAAATGTATTCAAAGTCATGAAGGAATTCATGATACAAACAGAATATTTAAGATTTTATGAAGCCATTGTATTGAGATTGTCAAAATCATAAAGGTCGTGAACATTCATGAAAAATGTGAGAAACTGAAGGTACTGGTTTTTAGTCTGACCAAAATCCAAAAGAAACAAATCTTCAGGGAATGAATTTAATGGAAAAGAGAAAGAATTTTCTCAAGTGACGTCAGATACAAAAGAGAAATAATTTACTGATCGGATTCAGAATGCCATTGTATTCAGGGAGAGAATTGTTTAGGACTGATAAATGAAAATAAAAGTGATAAAAATGTAGTAAAACATTTCAAAGGGGTGGAATTACTTTGTTTGGCTTTCAAGTGGTTCAAGATAAGATTTAAAGAAAAGATATGGATGTGTTGTCAAGGGGGATCTTGAATTTCTTGATTTATATATTCAACTGGTACAATGCATCGTAATGAAGAAATCAGATTGAGAAAAATCAGATTCATAAATCGGATCTAAACTGAAAATTGAAAAGTAAAGTCTAAAGAAGAGATGAAGTTTTTAGAAGTATTGAGAAGATTTAAGAAGATTTTATGAATTTAATATTCACCTAAAATTCAAGGGAAATTGAGATTTTGGTGAATTTGTTTGAGCATGAAAGTTTTTGGTATTCCTACCAAAACCATCCATAGGTCTCCTATAAAAGGGGATAAGTACATCATACTTTTTAGAGGACTAACATGGATGTACTATTCATAAAAGAGAGAGAAGATCCAAATTTATAGGGAGAGGAAGAAGTTTTCATATTTATAATTTGTTGAAGAAGGTTTGAAAAAGAAAAGTGAAATAAAATAGACAAGATCACAACATTACTCAACTATCCATCATATTCAATAATCATCATATTCAGCTGTCTATCGTATTCAACTTGTCATCGTATTTAGCTGATCATCTTATCAGGCTGAATTAATCAGATCTACGATTTACGTATTGGGATTTTTGGAGTGAGGAATGAAATGTTCTGAATTTTATTGATCATATTCTAATAGAGCTACATCTATCATATTGGGAAATCAAATTTGAAGATCAGAGTGAGTAGATCAGATTGCACAATCAGATCTAGAAAATCGGAGTCAGAAGACCAGTCTGGAAAATTAGATTTGAATTATATATGAAAGTTATGAAGTTATTACCATCTTATGGGTAATAAATTGAAGAATTATTTTCCAAAGAATACATTTGCAGAAATTGAAAATAATTACATGTTACATGAGTTGTTACACAAACATTGTATTACCCTATTTGTGCTAAGAGGGTGCACACACACTTTTGGATTATCTTCAAAGTGATACATGAGTAAAATAGAATATCCTACTCATTGTAATACAAGTATTGTTTTTTGGTGGATTGTGTGGTATTGGATCATTTCCAAACCATACCAAGGGAATAACTATTCTTATTGAATATCATACTTTGTAAATAATTATGTTCCCGTGGATGTGTGTTGGAATTGTTTTCAGTAGGGAATCAAATCTTTAATATGAGTATAAGGTTATTTCAAGGAAACATAAAAGAAAAATTATCAGTGATTCACCCCTCCCCCTCTCAGTGATACAAATACACTGATTGGGAACTTTCAGGTGATCCACACATGCTCCTTTAATCTCAAAATGTCACCAATGACAGTCCCAGTGTTGGAATGACCATTTAGATCATCTTGCACCACTACCATGATCACAACCATGATCCCTTCAATATATAAGGATTGTATCTTGATCTCTCCATCTTGAGAGGAATGAAGGAGGTAGATAGAATCTATTGACCTAGATAGAAAACCCTAGAGACGTTCTTCACTGAGAGAGGATTCTCAAGGGAGGCGAATATTGCACACAATGACCAACCTCTCACTATTATCATAATTTTCTATTTATAGACCTAGTGTTAGAGTTTTATAATAATTAATTTCACAAAATATCTTAATAACATGTTAAACCCAAAAGCAATCTCATTCCATGTAAAATAATAATAATATTATTTTATTCCATGGTGTGCACTAACCTGTGAAATGATAAATACTATTTACAATTTGGTAAATAAATATTTATCACCAAACCAATAATCAAGTCCACTTTTCCTATTATTAATTTATTGAATTCACAAAAAAATATTTAATTTAATATTTTCATAATTAAATAAATTATTTAGTAATAAATAATTATTTTATTACCCTGAGAATAACAAGAGATAAATATTATACATTCAATAAATAAATAAATATTATATTCATAGTCTGACAGATAAAATAATTATTTTGATATTCACATAATTAAATAAACTATTTATTAATGAATAAATAATTATTTATTACTTTGTGAATAACTAGAGATAAATAAATATTATATATTCACATAATTAAACAATAAACTTGTGAATAAATATTTATTTAATGTTTTTGATCATTTAATAAATCCTAAATAAATATTACTTCTTATTCTGAAGAATAATATTTATCCCAACCATTAAATATAAATAATATTTAACTGAGATCAAAGGAAACACTTTATATGTGACTCTCTAGACTTCTTCCTCAATGGCATGAGACAAGCTTGTCTAAAGTCCAAGATTACTATCTGGTAATGAGTAAATAAATCAATAGTATAAGTGGATATTCCTTAATGACAACAACCACATAAAAATTTTCACTGTGTAATATAAACCTTTTTTTTCATGAAATCTCATGAAGCTAGTTGCATACTCTTGTCATCAAACTATATGATTGGTACGTCTTTATTTGACTATCTGAAAAAAACTTTTTTTATAAAATTTCCATGAAATTTAATTTTATGGTCCCATTTCAATCAAATGTTCGAGGTATCAACTTCTATATAGATGGAATAGACAAATCCTTCCCGGAATTATTCATTAATAACATATCATTCATGATGCACCCAATGTACCCAACTTCACTACGAGCTATCTCATTATGGTTTATGATAATACATATAATAACGTGAGTCATTACATATATTAATAATAATATTAAATTCTAAGGACCGTTACAAATTACCACAAATATGATATCTAATGACACAGAAACATGCGAAATTCCTACTGGTGAATTTTTTATCATAATTTATCATCTTGGAGCTTACTATGTGTGAAATTCATGAGATAAAGTCTCATATGCTTATGAGTTCTCATACCAGACAATCAACATACTATGTTCCCTTTAATAGAATGTTATCCGAATATATAGCAATATTTATAAATACTTTCATGACACTTAAATTTTCTCATCATAGCGGGGAACTATTATGACCCTTTCAATGAAACATATATTCTAAGACATTACCACATTGATGCTTCACATTAGATTAATCAATATGTGATAAGGTATTTATTAATATTCAAATCCATGAATATATAAGAAATATAAATTAAAAAGTAGTTGGTTCTAGGACATCGACTCCAATAGACACCCACTTTCATTAGATCCAATTGATAATGATTGTTTAGTTCTCACATGTTAAACATGCTTCTGCTAAGTATGGATATAGGTGCTGGGCATACCATATTTCCATGACTAGGGTTGGTAAATCCACATGTATGTGTGTAAAATATTCTTACTTTGACATCAATACCTTGATAAAATCCCTCAAGTTGTCATATTTTTGATTATACACCTCTTATTCCCAGGTCAAAACATGACATTTTGATTAAGTCCATAGTCTAAGCTGATCATAATAATGAAAAAACACTTTCTTTTGGTATAACCATAAATTGGAACAAGATGTTATTAAACCACTTATTAAGTTGCATAATAATCCACAACGTGCTTAGATATTGTGGATATTAAAACCACTGATTGTAATTGGGTTGTCTTTCATATTACCTTATCCTTACTCTGATACTAGATCAAATTGAACTAAATTAAGATAAGTGTTCAATTCCCATGATCACTAGTAATACCACTTTTCAAGAAACCAAAAACTCATCTAGTTCTACTTTTTAAAGTTTTTCAGATAGTTCTAACATCAATTGTAACACCCCAAGCTTCCATGGTATGCTTCTCTTTGATTAATACAATAGCGTGTGTTGTATGCAACTTCGAATTCTAACACACACCACAACCAATCAAACTAGCCGTTATGAATAGTAATACCCACTTTTTGAAATTTTATAAATTTTATCTTTCAAAATGGACTTCATTTTTGGATTCGGAATATCGAAATTAGCCTAGTGTGAAATTTTGGTATTTTTCTGAAAACTTTCAATTTTTGATGAATAGTGAAAAACACTGAGTCATGGTTTAAACCTGAATTTTTATTTAAATAATTATTTATTTTATTTAAATTTAATTAAGGTAAAAATGGATACATAATACCTATATAAGTTCAATGTAATTCATTGGAGTTAGTTTAGAATAATTTTAGATATATAAAAATTTTATTGAACTTTTCACCGTCTTTTACCCACCTCCTAGGAGAATTTGGAAATTCACATAAAACTTAATTTTACCGCTTCTTTGAGTGGAATTTCAAAAATCCGAGAGACACGGTTAATAACAAGGAGTAAAATGTGGTTCAATAGGATAAAAATAATTTTTGGTGAATAGTAACTTTTTACTTTTATTTACCACGGTTAAAAGTAAATAGGGTAATTAAGGGTAAAAATGATATTAATATTACCCTAAAACATGTCCTAATTCTATTGGATAAGTTTATCTCGACCAAAAACAACCTTAGGAATAAAATATTATCATTTAGGTCAACTTGGATTAGATTAGGACATTTATTATTATTTAATTCAAAGAAGAGATACAAGAGATAAAATCAAAGTTTAATAACCAAAACATTTTTAATATAGGGTATAAATAAGATAAATTCTATTATAATTATTCATTAGAAATATAAAACTATTTCCTACATAATTTTATTTTATTTATAATTTTTAGACATTAAATAATTTAATTTATTTATGACACAATGGTGATGCAGTAATTACCTAATTAGTGAAATATTAACATAATTGATATTATAAATACCCAAATAAATATAATTTGAGACTTTTAATGAATTAAAAGAATTTTATAGCTTAATATGACATGTTAGTATTGATTTAATTATGTTTTTTATAAGTAATCATGCTGTTATAATTTTCTCAAAAATCAAATACTAAATAGTGTCAAAATTGACATAAAAGAGTTCTTAAAACAAATATTATATTATTAATTGATTTTAAATTCCTAAAAATCTAAAGTTCGGCCAAAGGACTTATATCATGATAGGTGTAACATTAATGGACCACTTGGGGGTTTCTTGAATGTATATAGTAAGTTTATTAACTATATAATATAAAAATACAAAGTGACATGGTAAGTGTCAAACTAATTAACTAAGAGTTAAAACTAAAAGATAAGGTTAATAATGTGACCCAAACCTGTCTAAAACCTATTGTTTGAGTTTTTTTAGACATATCCCCAATTTAACCTTTAAATAATCCAATTTTGAGCCATTATAAACCGAAAATGAATTTATTATAAAATAATATTTCAAGCTTTTCCAAAGGTGCCCCTCACCCCTCTTATAAAAGGGCACTCCACCTTCTCTCAATTTCACACCTTCATAGCCCTTGGGATCGGCCAAACTCTACCCAAAAACCCTCTAAAATATCATCCATTCATCCTAGAGGCCTTACTTTAGTCATAAAGCCAACCTAAGGAGCCTTTTTGATCAAATCAAAAAGAAGAACCCGAAGAAGAGGTAATGTTTTCACCACCCTCTTTCAAGTTCCTTTCTTCTTCAACTTCTTATTTCTTTGTTATTTCAATTATAAAATAATAACTCCAGTATATTCTATATACTGTGATGTTATTATAAATATGGTACAATAATATTCAGTATTCTATCCATCCTTTGAATGACATGTCACCATACGTGCGTACGTACGACTTACCGTCTCCACGTCGTGGTGTAATTGTTATTCAATATTTTATTATTTGGATGGGTATAATAATGATGTGTAATTAATTTAAATAACAAATATAAAATGATAATGATTCTGTATATATTATATACCATCCAATTATATATTATTTTAATATCAAAAGAATGATATTGTCGCTCGTGCATACGTACGGACTACCGTCTCCACGAACGCGATGAGATTCATTCCCCATCGTATCCATTCAAGAATAATTCTCATTTGATGATTAAAAGTAATGTTTAAGAACTCTATATCATTATGGATATGAATAATATAAAACCTATCCATAAAAAACACAACTTATGTAACAAAACATGTAAAATAAAACAAGTAAGTTAACACCCGAAACAACGATAATACTAAGATATTATTAACAGAGCAATGTTAAAAGATCATATATGATATCATATTAATTTAAATGATTCTTGTATAATTTAATAAAAATTATTTCAGTATTATACAGGATTTTAACCTACCATTCACCAAGGAAAAGTACAAGGTAAGGGTTTATTTCACAATCTCTTCATTATCCGAGGTTGTTTATACGTAATTATCTACTGGGACCTCTTTACCATCCACATCCATGTTTCTTAAAAATGTATTCCAAATTTTTTTTACTATTTACTAGACTATGGGTTAAAGTCATTTATACCCTTGTTTTAATTTTTATAAAATGGATTTAAAGGAATCTTTCCATCGTTTTCCAAATAAGGTCCTTTTTAACCTTTTCAACAAAATTAAGGTAATAATGTCTTTTTAACTTATACGGCGGGTGCGACTATTTTCCTCTGTTATAAAATCATTGAAGCTTCCCTTACAAGATTATAAGAATATTTTCAAAGTAAATGTTTTATTTTATAATTATCTGACTTTTAAATGATTTTAAAAAAAGAGATATTTCTCTCAAATATTTTGATTTAATCTATGTCAACATCCTTTGATGGATTTTAAGCTTATCTAAATGTGATTTATTATGATAGAAAACTTCCATATTGTATTGAAGGTTTTGTGATATGTTTGAGTGTGGATGTGTTATTTTTATACCATTCATGGTTTATGGATAAAGTATTGATATTTGGTATGCTAGTTTTAATAGGAATGTTTATGTTATGTTTAAACCTATTCATATGAGGATTGCATTGGACTTAATAAGTGACGGGTGGAGCCCGCTATAGCTCCTCGATGCATCAGTAGGTATCATGAGACAAACTAGTGTCTTGGAACAATGCCTTGAAAAAATATTATTTGTAGTCTTGGCACAAGTCCTTGACTATGTGGTTATGATAGTCTGGTATTATGCATTCCATCATTATGAAAGTGGTTATTGATATTGCATGTGATTATTAGATTATTAGAATATCCATGTGAATAAGTAAATTTAATTATTTCATTTTATCTTTGCCATATTATGCTGAAGTTCGAGTTTAAAAGGCTTTTGTTTTAGTTATACATTTCCTTAAATGATTATGCTTATTTATGAAAGTTTCCACTATATTGTTATCCTTACTGAGCATCTGAGCTCACCCCTTTCAATGTTTTATTTTTCCCAGGATGTGAAGAAGTAATTTATGAATGACCTACAGGGATGGTATGAGGGGATATGAAGACAATTTGTTGTTGTAGTAGTTTTCACTTTATGATGTAATGTAAACTTTATGAATGTATCTAGTTATTCCAAGGATACTAAACTAATCAGTCTTTTGATACTTGATCTTTTGTGATCATGCCAATGTTATATAATAATGCACCAAATCTGGGTAACTGGGGTCGGGGCGTTACAGTTGGTATTAGAGAAAGTTTAGTACAAACCTTGGAAGCTAGATTTAGATAAACTCTGATTAGAGAACATAGCCCTAAGATAGACTTCGAGGATTAGTATAGAAGAACTTCCTAGAATTTTGGTATTGTAGAGATTTTGTGAGTTTTCCGAGCAATACATCCCTGTATAGATACAAGCGGGCAGAGGCAGCTCTAGAACAGATGTACCTAGGGGAAAAACCCGAAAACACCACTTTTAGCTAGACTCGAATGAGAACTGGTGCACGACAATGAGCCTTGCTACACTCTTGGGTATGACACTCCTGGGGTATATGATTAGGATAAATCTCATTTTATTTACAAACCATTATGAAGGGTTTATGAGTATATACTTTCTCAAAGAAAACATTTTTATGATTATGGATTATATCCATAAATAGTTCAATTTATGTTAAGTGTTTTACAAGTATGGAATTATGTATTTTGATTCATAAACTGATCTAGTTTATGCCATTGTTTAGAAATGGCACCTAGTGGAAGAAATGGAAACCGTATCAATGCACACACTCCATGTAGGGATTTCCCTCCTGCTAAAGATAATTATAGTGGAGCTGGTGATGCAACTGGTTCTGATTATCTAATCACCATACTGGGAAAACTCACTCAGGTTATGAATAATAACCTTACCCTTATGGAGCACACTGATCCGTAGCGTGGAGGATCAATGTTAGACCGCTTTAGGAGGCAAAAACCACCAACGTTAAATGGGAGTACAAATCCATTGGTAGCTGAGTAATTGATAAATTCCCTAGAGAAAATATTTCAGGCTTTGGGGAGTAGTGAAAGGGAAAGTTATCATGGATGTTTATCACCTCACTAGAGATGCTGATCAATGGTGGTCCTTGATTCAAAACACAAAGGATGATAAATAAGTATCAAATATGGAATGGAGGGAGTTCAAATAACTTTTCTTAGAAAAATACTTTCCTTATGACCATCGAGCAGATATGGAAAGACAATTTCTGAGTCTGAGACAAAAGGAGGATGAGAATGTCAAAAAGTATGAGGCTAACTTTACAAGGATAGAAAGGTATGCTGGAGATTATATACATAACCCAAGAAGTAATATTGATCGTTTTTTGATGGGTTAAAACCATTTCTCCGTCGAGAATTAGTCTCACAAACATTCTCATTGTACGAAGATATTGTCTCATGTGCTATCAAGAATGAAAAGGAATTCTCTATGTCTTTTGACTTTAAAGCAAAGCAGGAGAAGAAGAGATCTGCTGATCACTCTGGGAATGGAAATAAGGGTAAGAAGGGAAAAGTTGAATATCCATCCTGCAGTAAATGTGGGAAGAAACACCCCGGTACTTGCTTAAAAGGAATGAGAGTCTGTTACAAGTGTGGTGAAAAAGGCCACTAAGCTCGTGATTGCAAGGGGAAGAAGGAAGCTACTGATGTCCAATTCTACAATTTCAGGGA
Organism: Viscum album; assembly: GCA_963277665.1. Lineage (NCBI taxonomy): Eukaryota > Viridiplantae > Streptophyta > Magnoliopsida > Santalales > Viscaceae > Viscum > Viscum album. The sequence continues at coordinate 1,290,130,733 of OY728130.1, read as the reverse complement.
GATGGTACATTATGAAAACGAATGTACTAAGCATCAGGGGAACTTACCTAAGAAAAGGCCAAGGGATCAAGGCCAAGCTTATGCTATCACTACTGCTGAGGTAGAAGCGCCGAAAGACATGGTGGCAGGTAATTTAATGCTTTCCTCAAGTTTAGAAAATGCATTATTTGATTCTGGATCATCGCATTGTTTCATATCTTCCCATTTTGATAATAAAACTAGATATTTCCAATTTTATTTAACAAGGGAGTTGTCAGTTAAAACTCCTAAGGGATGTATCATTGCAACAAAGTTTTGTGAATCAGTCCACATTAGAGGACATAAATTTTCTTTATCCGCTGATCTCATCGTCATACCTATGATTGAATTTGATATAATCCTTGGTATGGATTGGATTTCAAACCATGATGCAAAAAATTTATTGTAAGAAGAAGGAGGTTACCATTTTTGATGATGATGATAAGGAACACCTTATCTTTAGAGCAGAATCGTCACCACCTAATTCTTACCTAGATCCACCCCCAGTAGCTCAACTAAATTAAATTATTGGGGAGGAAGAGAATGAAATGACTATGGTTGAGGAAAGTAATGTTCAAATAGAGGATGTACCTATTGTGAAAGAATATATAGATGTGTTTCTGGAAGATTTACTTGGACATCCTCCAGAACGAGAAGTTGAGTTTTCCATTGATTTAATTACTGGATCAAGGCCTATATCGAAGACCCCTTATAGAATGGCCACTGTGGAATTATTTGAACTAAAGAAACAACTATAGGAATTGAGTAATAAGGGATTTATTCACCCTAGTTTTTCTCCATGGGGAGCCCCTGTTATTTTTTAAAAAATAAAGATGGATCTATGAGGTTATGTATCGACTACAGGGAGATCAATGCTATAACAATAAAGAACAAGTATCCCCTATCTTGCATTGATGATTTATTTGACCAACTGCATGGAGATCAATACTTTTCAAAGATTGACCTTCGATCTGGATATCATCAGTTGTGTGTGAAGAAGGAAGACATTCCGAAGACAGTATTTTGAACCAGGTACGGGCATTACGAGTTTACAGTAATGCCTTTTGGATTGACTAATGCACCCTCTATATTCATGGATCTAATGAATGGAGTTTTCAAGGAATATGTCGATGAATTTTTGATGGTATTTATTGATGATATCTTGGTATACTCCAAAAGATACGAAGATCATGAAAATCACTTGCGCATTATCCTAAAGACTCTAAGAAGACATGAATTATATGGGAAGTTTAGCAAGTGTGAATTCTGGATTTAGGAGATTTCTTTTCTTGGCCATATTGTCTCTAAAGATGGAATCTCTATTGATCCTTATAAGACCAAGGCAATCCAATAATGGCCTACACCTACGAGTATAACTGAGGTACATAGTTTTATTGGTTTAGTAGGTTATTATCGACATTTCATCCAGAATATTTCCCGGTTAGATAACCCATTAACAAAGATCACACGTAAAGGGGTTAAATTTGTTTGGAAAAAATAGTGTGAAGAATGTTTCGAAGAACTGAAGATAAGATTATTTAATTCTTCTATATTGACTCTACCATCAGGGAATGATGGGTTCGTTATTTATAGTGATGCATCAAAGATAGGACTTGGTTGTGTCCTTATGCAGAATGATAGGGTTATTGCCTATGCATTACGACAATTGAAAATTCATGAGAAAATATATCCTACTCATGATCTCGAGTTAGCAGCTGTGATCTTTTCTTTGAAGATATGGAGACACTACCTTTATGGTAAAAAATGTGAGATTTATACTGATCACAAGAGTTTGAAGTATATTTTCTCACAAAAAGAACTCAACATGAGGCAAAGGAGATGACTTAAATTACTCAAGGATTATGATTTCACGATACACTTCCACCCGGGGAAGGAAAATAAGGTGGCATATTCTTTGAGAAGAAAAGATCATGGAGTTATGAAAAATATGAGAATTGAAAGGGATCTAATTTTCATGGATATAGTAAAGTTGGATATGGGAATCACCAAAGAAGGGAAAACATCAATGCTTTTTCAAATGGTTTCCAAACCATATTTATTAGAAAGGATAAAGATTTCTCAGACCGATGGTGAAGAATTTCAAAAGAATCTTAAAGAAGTGAATGATAAGAGATTGAGAGATTTTGTGTATGAAGAAGGAATTTTGAAATTCAGGAAGAGATTTTGTGTTCCCGATATACCTGATCTAAATAGGGAATTATTGGACGATGCTCATAGTTCCAATTTCTCTATACACCCTGGGAGCACCAAAATGTATAGAGATTTGAAGGAACATTTTTGGTGGGACAACATGAAGAGGGAGATTTCTGATTTCGTGTCAAGATGTATGGTTTTTCAACAAGTGAAAGCTGGAAGCCAACAGCCTGGAGGAGTCATGCAACCTCTTCCCATACTGGAGTGGAAATTGGATAATATCACGATGGACTTTTTCATGGGACTACCAAAGTCTCCTAGAAGGAACGATGCAATATGGGTTATTATTGATCGTCTTATCAAGTCAGCACATTTTCTTGCTATAAGAGAAGATCTACCACTGGAACGTCTAGAAAGACTATATATTAATGAAGTTTTGAGACTTAATGGAGTACCCCTATTGATTGTTTCTGATTGTTATCCCCATTTTACTTCAAGATTCTGGAAGAGTCTTCAGAAGGCCTTGGACACTGAACTTCGTTTGAGCACTGCCTACCACCCTCAAAGAGATGGAAAATCAGAACGAACTATTCAAACCTTAGAAGACATGTTGAGATCATGCTCACTTGAATTTCAGGGTATGTGGGATCAGTATTTACCTTTGGTAGAATTTTCCTATAACAATAGCTTCCATTCGAGTATTCAGATGGCACTATATGAAGCGTTATATGGAAAGAGATGTCGCACACCAACCTGTTGGGATGACGTTGGTGAAAGAAAACTTGTGGGACCAAAAATTGTGGAGGAAACGATGGAAAAGGTGAAGGTAATCCAAAACCACATCAAAGCATCTCAAATTAGGTAGAAGAGCTATGCTGACAACTGAAGGAAGGATTTGGAATTTCAGGTAGGAGATCATGTTTTCTTGAAGGTATCTCCATGGAAGGGTGTTATACGTTTCGGTAAGAAAGGTAAATTGAGTCCCAGGTACATCGGACCTTTCGAAATTCTAGAATGAATTGGTGCTGTAGCTTACTGTTTGGCAATGCTGCCAAGTCTCTCCAAAGTTCATGATGTGTTCCACGTATCACTGTTGAGAAAATACATGCCTGACCCAACGCATGTACTCACATATGAGGAATTAGAACTGGAACCCAATCTGTCTTATTGAGAAGAGCCCATCAGGATTCTTGACACAAGAGAAGAAGTTCTAAGAAACCGGACGACTCGTCTGGTAAAAGTTCTATGGAGAAACCATAAGATGAAAGAGGCAACGTGGGAACCTGAGGAACTTATGATGAATAATCACTCGAGTCTTTTCATGTGGTAGTATTCTAGAAATTTCAAGGATGAAATTATTTGAAGGAGGGGAGAATGTAACACCCCAAGCTTCCATGGTACGCTTCTCTTTGAATAATACAGTAGCGTGTGTTGTACGCAACTTCGAGTTCTAAAACACACCACAATCAATCAAACTACCCGTTAGGAATAGTAATACCCACTTTTTGAAATTTTATAAATTTTATCTTTCAAAATGGACTTCATTTTTGGATTTGGAATATCGAAATTAGCCTAGGGTGAAATTTTTGTATTTTTTTGAAAACTTTCAATTTTTGATGAATAGTGAAAAACACTGAGTCATGGTTTAAACCCGATTTTTTATTTAAATAATTATTTATTTTATTTAAATTTAATTAAGGTCAAAATGGATACATAATACCTATATAAGTTCAATGTAATTCATTGGAGTTAGTTTAGAATAATTTTAGATATATAAAAATTTTATTGAACTTTTCACCGTCTTTTACCCACCTCCTAGGAGAATTTAGAAATTCCTATAAAACTTAATTTTATCGCTTCTGTGAGTGGAATTTCAAAAATCCGAGAGACATGGTTAATATTAAGGACTAAAATGTGGTTCAATAAGATAAAAATAATTTTTGGTGAATAGTAACTTTTTACTTTTATTTACCACAGTTAAAAGTAAATAGGGTAATTAAGGGTAAAAATGATATTAATATTACCCTAACACATGTCCTAATTCTATTGTACAAGTGTATCTCGACCAAAAACAACCTTAGGAATACAATATTATCATTTAGGTCCACTTGGATTAGATTATGACATTTATTATTATTTAATTCAAAGAAGAGTTAAAAGAGATAAAATCAAAGTTTAATAACCAAAACATTTTTAATATAGGGTTATACATAATATAAATTCTATTATAAATATTAATTGGAAATATAAAATTATTTCCTACATAATGGTATTTTATTTATAATTTTTATACATTAAATAATTTAATTTATTTATGACACAATGGTGATGCAGTAATTACCTAATTAGTGAAATATTAACATAATTGATATTATAAATACCAAAATAAATATAATTTGAGACTTTTAATGAATTAAACGAATTTTATAGCTTAATATGACATGTTAGTATTGATTTAATTATGTTTTTTAGAAGTAATCACACTGTTATTATTTTCACAAAAATCAAATACCAAATAGTGTCAAAATTGACATAAAAGAGTTTTTAAAACAAATATTATATCAATAATTGATATTAAATTCCTAAAAATATAAAGTTCCTCCAAAGGACTTATATCATGATAGGTGTATCATTAATGTACCACTTGGGGGTTTCTTGTATGTATATAGTAAGTTTATTAACTATATAATATAAAAATACAAAGTGACATGGTAAGTGTCAAACTAATTAACTAAGAGTTAAAACTAAAAGATAAGGTTAATAATGTGACCCAAACCTATCTAAAACATATTGGTTGAGTTGTTTTAGACCTATACCCACCTTAAAATTTAAATAACCCACTTTGGAGCCATTATAAACCGAATATGAATTTATTATAAAATAATATTTCTAGATTTTCCAAAGGTGCCCTCACCCCTTTATAAAAGGGCACTCCCCCTTCTCTCAATTTAACACCTTCATAGCCCTTGGGCTCGACCAAAATCTGCCCAAATACCCTCTCAAATATCCTCCCTTCATCCTATAGGACTTAATTTAGTCAGAAATCAACATAAGGAGCCCTTTTGATCAAATCAAAAGGAAGAACCCGAAGAAGAGGTAATGTTTTCACCACCCTCTTTCAAGTTCCCTTCTTCAACTTCTTCTTTATTTGTTATTTCCATTCTAAAATAAAAACTCCAGTATATTATATATACTGTGATGTTATTATAAATATGGTACAACCATATTCAGTATTCTATCCATCCTTTGAATGACATGTCACCATACGTGCGTACGTATGACTTACCGTCTCCACGTCGTGGTGTAATTGTTATTCAATATATTATTATTTGGATGGGTATAATAATGATGTGTAAATCATGTAAATAATAAATATAACATGATAATGATTTTGTATATATGATATACCATCCAATTATATATTATTTTAATATCAAAAGAATGATATTGTCGCTCATGCGTACGTACGGACTACCGTCTCCACGAACACGATGAGATTCATTCCCCATCGTATCCATTCAAGAATAATTCTCATTTGATGATTAAAAGTAATGTTTAAGAACTTTATATCATTCTGGATATTAATAAGATACAACCTATCCATAATAAAAATGACTTATGTAACAAAACATATAAAATAAAACGAGTAAATTAACACCCGAAACAACGATAATACTAAGATATTATTAACAAAGCAATGTTAAAAGATCATATATGATATAATATTAATTTAAATGATTCTTGTATAATTTAATAAAAATTATTTCAGCATTATACAGGATTTTAACCTACCCTTTACCAAGGAAAAGTACAAGGTAAGGGTTTATTTCACAATCTCTTCATTATCCGAGGTTGTTTATACGTAATTAACTACTGGGACCTCTTTACCATCCACATCCATGTTTCTTAAAAATGTATTCCAAATTTTTTTACTTTTAACTAGACTATGAGTTAAAGTCATTTATACCCTTGTTTTACTTTTTATAAAATGGTTTGAAAGGAATCTTTCCATCATTTTCCAAATAAGGTCCTTTTTAACCTTTTTGAAAAAATTAAGGTAATAATGTCTTTTTAACTTATACGACGGGTGCGGCTATTTTCCTCCGTTATAAAATCGCAGAAGCTTCCCTAACAAGATTATAAGAATATTTTCAAAGTAAATGTTTTATTTTATAATTATGTGACTTTTAAATGATTAAAAAAAAGAGACATTTCTCTCAAATAGTTTGATTTCATCTATGTCAACATTCTTTGATGGATTTTAAGTTTATCTGAATGTGATTTATTATGATAGAAAACTTCCATATTGTATTTAAGGTTTTGTGATATGTTTGACTCTGGATTTGTTATTTTTATACCATTAATGGTTTAGGGATAAAGTATTGACATTTGGTATGCTAGTTTTAATTGGAATGTTTATGTTATGTTTAAACCTGTTCATATGAGGAATGCATTGGACTTAATAAGTGATGGGTGGAGCCCGCTATAGCTCCTTGATGCATCGGTAGGTCTCATGAGACAAAATAGTGTCTTGACACAATGCCTTGAAAAAATCTTATTTTTAGTCTTGGGACAAGGCCTTGACTATGTGGTTATGATAGTCTGGAATTATGCATTCCATCATTATGAAAGTGGTTATTGATATTGCGTGTGATTATTAGACTAGTAGAATATCCATGTGAATAAGTAAATGGAATTATTTCATTTTATCTTTTCCATATTATGATTAATTTCAAGTTTAAAAGGCTTTTGTTTTAGTTATACATTGCCTTAAATGCTTATGCTTATTTATGAAAGTTTCCGCTATATTGTTATCCTTACTGAGCATCTGAGCTCACCCCTTTCAATGTTTTATTTTTCCCAGGATGTGAAGAAGTAATTTATGAATGAACTGTAGGGATAGTATGAGGGGATATGAAGACAAGATGTTGTTGTAGTAGTTTTCACTTTATGGTGTAATGTAAACTTTATGAATGTATCTAGTTATTCCAATGCTACTAAACTAATTGGTCTTTCGAGACTTGATCTTTTGTGATCATGCCAATTTTATGTAATAATGCACCGACTCTGGGTAACTAGGGTCGGGGCATTACGGTTGGTATTAGAGGAATTTTAGTACAAATCTTGGAAGGTAGATTTAGATAAACTCTGATTAGAGCACATAGCCCTAAGATAGACTTTGAGGATTAGTATAGAAGAACTTCCTAGAATTTTGGTATTGTAGAGATTTTGTGAGTTTTCAGAGAAATACATCCCTGTCTGGATATGAGCACATAGAGGCGACTCTGGCACATATGTACCTAGGGGTAAAACCCGAAAACACCGCTTTGAGCTAGACTCGAATGGGAACTGGTGCACGACAATGGGCCTTGCTGCACTCTTGGTTACGACACTCCCGGGGGATATGCTTAGGATAATTATCATTTTCTTTAAAACCATTATTAAGGGTTTATGAGTATATACTTCCTCAAAGAAAACATTTTTATGATTATGGATTATATCCATAAATAGTTCAATTTATGTTAAGTGTTTTACAAGTATGGAATTTTGTATTTTGATTTATAAACTGATCTAGTTTATGTCATTGTTTAGAAATGGCGCCTAGTGGAAGAAATGGAAACCGTATCAATGCACACACTCCATGCAGGGATTTCCCTCCTGCTCAAGATAATTATAGTGGAGCTGGGGATACAACTGGTGCTGATCAGCTAATCACCATACTGGGACAACTCACTCAGGTTATGAATAATAACCTTACCCGTATGGAGCACACTGATCCGAAGCGTGGAGGATCAATGTTATATCTCTTCATGAAGAAACAACCACCAACGTTCAATGGGAGTACAAATCCATTGGTAGCTGAGCAATGGATAAATTCCCTAGATAAAATATTTCAGGCTTTGGGGAGTAGTGAAAGGGAAAAAGTTATCATGGAAGTCTATCACCTCACTAGAGATACTTATCAATGGTGCTCCTTGATTCAAAACACAAAGGATGAAGAATAGGTATCAAATATGGAATAGGGGGAGTTCAAAGAACTTTTCTTAGAAAAATACTTTCCTCGTGACCATCGAGCAGATATGGAAAGGCAATTTCTGAGTCTGAGACAAAAGGAGGATGAGAAAGTCACAAAGTATGAGGCTAACTTTACAAGGTTAGCAAGGTATGGTAGAGATTATATACGTAACCTAAGAATTAATATTGATCATTTATTTGATGGGTTAAAACCATTTCTCCATTGAGCATTAGTCTCACAAACCTTTTTATTGTATGAAGATATTGTCTCATGTGATATCAAGACAGAAAAGGAATTCTCTAAGTCTTATGACTCTAAAGAAAAGAAGGAGAAGAAGAGATCTGCTGATCACTCTGGGAATGGAAATAAGGGGAATAAGGGAAAAGTTGAATATCCATCCTGTAGTAAATGTGAGAAGAAACACCCGGTACTTTCTTAAAAGGAATTAAAGTCTGTTACAAGTGTGGTGAAAAAGGCCACCAATCTCGTGATTGCAAGGGGAAGAAGGAAGCTACCGATGTCCAATGCTACAATTGCAGGGAGATGGGACATTATGCAAATGAATGTCCTAAGAATCAGGGTAAATTACCTCAGAAAAGGCCAAGGGATCAAGACTAAGCTTATGATATCACTACTGCTGAGGTAGAAGCTCCGAAAGACATGGTGGCATGTAATTTAATGGTTTCCTCAAGTTTAGCAAATGCATTATTTGATTCTGGATCATCACATTGTTTAATATCTTCCCAGTTTGCTAAGAAAATTAGATATTTCCAATTTGATTTAACAAGGGAGTTTTCAGTTAAAACTCCTAAGGGATGTATCATTACAACAAAGTTTTGTGAATCAGTCCCCATTAGAGAACATAAATGTTCTTTATCCGCTGATCTCATCGTCATACCTATGATTGAATTTGATATAATCCTCAGTATGGATTGTCTTTCATACTATGATGCAAAAATTTATTGTAAGAAGAAGGAGGTTACTATTTTTGATGATGATGATAAGGAACACCTTATCTTTAGAGCAGAATCATCACCACCTAATTCTTACCTAGATTTACCCCCAATAGCTCAACTAAATTCAATTATTGGGGAGGAAGAGAATGAAATTACTATGGGTGAGGAAAGGAATGTTCAAATATAGGATGTACCTATTGTGAAATAATATGTAGATGTGTTTTTGGAAGATTAACCTGGACATCCTCTAGAACGAGAAGTTGAGTTTTCCATTGATTTAATTCCTGGATCAAGGCCTATATCGAAGACCCCTTATAGAATGGCCACTGTGGAATTAGTTGAACTAAAGAAACAACTAGAGAAATTGAGTAATAATGGATTTATTCACCCTGGTGTTTCTCCATGGGGAACCCCTGTTCTTTTTGTTAAAAAGAAAGATGGATCTATGAGGTTATGTATCGACTACAGGGAGATCAATGCTATAACAATAAAGAAAAAGTATCCCCTACCTCACATTGATGATTTATTTGACCAAATACCTGGAGCTCAATACTTTTCAAAGATTGAACTTCGATCTGGATATCATCAATTGTGTGTGAAGAAGGAAGACATTCCGAAGACAACATTTCAAACCAGGTATGGGAGTAATGCCTTTTGGATTGACTAATGCACCCTCTGTATTCATGGATCTAATGAATAGAGTTTTCAAGGAATATCTTGATGAATTTTTGGTGGTATTTATTGATTATATCTTGGTATACTCCAAAATCTATGAAGATCATGAAAATCACTTGCCCATTATATTGAAGACTCTGAGAAGACATGAATTATATGAGAAGCTTAGCAAGTGTGAATTATGGCTTTAGGAGATTTCTTTTCTTGGCCATATTGTCTCTAAAGATGGAATATCTGTTGATCCTTCTAAGACCAAGGCAATCCAAGAATGTCCTGCACCGATGAGTATAACTGAGGTACGCAGTTTTATTGGTTTGACAGGTTATTATCAACGTTTCGTCCATAATTTTTCCCGGTTGGCTAACCCATTAACAAATCTCACATGTAAAGGGGTTAAATTTGTTTGGACAAAATAGTGTGAATAATGTTTCAAATAACCGAAGAGAAGATTAGTCAGTGCTCCTATATTGACTCTACCATCGGGGAATAATGGGTTCGTTATTTATAGTGATGCATCGAAGAAAGGACTTAGTTGTGTCCTTATGCAGAATGATAGGGTTATTACCTATGCATCACAAAAGTTGAAAATTCATGAGCAAAACTATCCTACTCATGATCTCGAGTTAGCAGCTGTGATCTTTGCTTTTTAAGATAAGGAGACACTACCTTTATGGTAAAAAATGTGAGATTTATACTGATCACAAGAGTTTGAAGTATATTTTATCACAAAAAGAAATCAACATGAGGCAAAGGAGATGGCTTGAATTACTCAAGTATTGTGATTGCACGATACACTACCACCCGGGGGAGGAAAATAAGGTGGCAGATGCTTTGATCAGAAAAGATCATGGAGTTTTTAACAATATGAGAATTGAAAGGGATCTAATTTTCATGGATCTGGTAAAGTTAGATATGGTAATCACCATGGAAGGTGAAACATCAATGCTTTTTCAAATAGTTTCCAAACCATATTTATTAGAAAGGATAAAGAGTTCTCAGACCGATGATGAAGAATTTCAAAAGAATATTAAAGCAGTGAATGATGGGATATTGATAGACTTTGTGTATGAAGAAGGAATTTTGAAATTCGGGAAGAGACTTTGTGTTCCCGATATACCTGATCTAAAAAGGGAATTGTTGGATGATGCACATAGTTCCAATTTCTCTATACACCCTGGGAGCACAAAAATGTATATAGATTTGAAGGAACATTTTTGGTGGGACAACATGAAGAGGGAGATTGATGATTTTGTGTCAAGTTGTATGGTTTGTCAAAAAGTGAAAGCCGGAAGCCAACAGCCTGGAGGAGTCATGCAACCTCTTCCCATACCTGAGTGGAAATGGGATAATATCATGATGGACTTTTTCATGGGACTACCAAAGACTCCTAGAAGGAACGATGCAATATGGGTTATTGTTGATCGTCTTACCAAGTCAACACATTTTCTTGCTATAAGATAAGATCTACCACTGGAATTTCTAGCAAGACTATATATTAATGAAGTTTTGAGACTTCATGGAGTACCCCTATCGATTGTTTCTGATCGTGATCCCCATTTTACTTCAATATTTTGGAAGAGTCTTTAGAAGGCCTTGGATACTGAACTTCATTTGAGCACTGCCTACCACCCTAAAAGAGATGGACAATCAGAACGAACTATTCAAACCTTAGAAGACATGTTGAGATCATGCTCACTTGACTTTCAGGGTATGTGGGATCAATATTTACCTTTGGTAGAATTTTCCTATAACAATAGCTTCCATTCGAGTATTCATATGGCACCATATGAAGCGTTATATGGAAAGAGATGTCGCACACCAACCTATTGGGATGATGTTAGTGAAAGAAAACTTGTGGGACCAGAACTTGTTGAGGAAATGATGGAAAAGGTGAAGGTAATCCAAAATCACATCAAATCAGCTCAAAGTAGGCAGAAGAGCTATGCTGACAACTGAAGGAAGGATTTGTAATTTTAGGTAGGAGATCATGTTTTCTTGAAGGTATCTCCATGGAAGGGTGTTATACCTTTCGGTAAGAAAGGTAAATTGAGTCACAGATACATCGGAACTTTCAAAATTCTAGAACGAATTGGTTCTGTAGCTTACCGTTTGGCAATGCCGCCAAGTCTCTCCAAAGTTCACGATGTGTTCGACGTATCACTGTTGATAAAATACATGCCTGACCCAACACATGTACTCACATACGAGGAATTATAATTGGAACCCGATCTGTCTTATTACGAAGATCCCATCAGGATTCTTGGTACAAGAGAAAAAGTGCTAAGAAACCGGACGACTCATCTGGTAAAATATCTATGGAGAAACCATAAGATGGAAGAGGCAACATGGGAACCCGAGGAACTTATGATGAAGAATCACCCGAGTATTTTCAAGCGGTAGTTTTCTAGAAATTTCAAGGACAAAATTATTTAAATTATGTGAGAATGTAACACCCCAAGCTTCCATGGTATGCTTCTCTTTGAATAATACAATAGCGTGTGTTGTACGCAACTTCGAGTTCTAACACACACCACAACCAATCAAACTAGCCGTTATGAATAGTAATACCCACTTTTTGAAATTTTATAAATTTTATCTTTCAAAATGGACTTCATTTTTGGATTCTGAATATCGAAATTATCCTAGGGTGAAATTTTGGTATTTTTCTGAAAACTTTCAATTTTTGATGAATAGTGAAAAACACTAAGTCATGGTTTAAACCCGAATTTTTATTTAAATAATTATTTATTTTATTTAAATTTAATTAAGGTCAAAATGGATACATAATACCTATATAAGTTCAATTTAATTCATTGGAGTTAGTTTAGAATAATTTTAGATATATAAAAATTTTATTGAACTTTTCACCGTCTTTTACCCACCTCCTAGGAGAATTTGGAAATTCACATAAAACTTAATTTTACCGCTTCTGTGAGTGGAATTTTGAAAATTCGAGAGACATAGTTAATATCAAGGAGTAAAATGTGGTTCAATAAGATAAAAATAATTTTTGACGAATAATAACTTTTTACTTTTATTTACCACGGTTAAAAGTAAATAGGGTAATTAAGGGTAAAAATGATATTAATATTACCCTAACACATGTCCTAATTCTATTAGACAAGTGTATCTCGACCAAAAAAAACCTTAGTATTAAAATATTATCATTTAGGTCCACTTGTATTAGATTAGGACATTTATTATTATTTAATTCAAAGAAGAGTTAAAAGAGATAAAATCAAAGTTTAATAACTAAAACATTTTTAATATAGGGTTATACATAATATAAATTCTATTATAAATATTAATTGGCAATATAAAATTATTTCCTACATAATGGTATTTTATTTATAATTTTTATACATTAAATAATTTAATTTATTTATGACACAATGGTGATGCAGTAATTACCTAATTAGTGAAATATTAACATAATTGATATTATAAATACCCAAATAAATATAATTTGAGACTTTTAATGAATTAAAAGAAGTTTATAGCTTAATATGACATTTTAGTATTGATTTAATTATGTTTTTTCGAATTAATAACGCTGTTATGATTTTCATAAAAATCAAATACCAAATAGTGTCAAAATTGACATAAAAGAGTTTTTAAAACAAATATTATAGTATTAATTGATATTAAATTCCTAAAAGTCTAAGGTTCGGAAAAAGGACTTATATAATGATAGGTGTATCATTAATGGACCACTTGGGGGTTTCTTGGATGTATATAGTAAGTTTATTAACTATATAATATAAAAATACAAAGTGACATGGTAAGTGTCAAACTAATTAACTAAAAGTTAAAACTAAAAGATAAGGTTAATAATGTGACCAAAACCTGTCTAAAACCTATTGGTTGAGTTTTTTTAGACCTATCCCCACCTTAAACTTTAAATAATCCACTTTTTAGCCATTAGAAACCGAATATGAATTTATTATAAAATAATATTTCTAGATTTTCCAAAGGTGCCCCTCACCCCTCTTATAAAAGAACACTCCCCCTTCCCTCAATTTCACACCTTCATAGCCCTTGTTCTCGACCAAACTCTGCCAAAATACCCTCTAAAATATCCTCCATTCATCCTAGAGGCCTTCCTTTAGTCATAAAGCCAATCTAAGGAGCCCTTTTGATCAAATCAAAAGGAAGAACCCGAAGAAGAGGTAATGTTTTCACCACCCTCTTTCAAGTTCCCTTCTTCTTCAACTTCTTCTTTATTTGTTATTTCCATTCTAAAATAATAACCACAGTATCTTCTATATACTGTGATGTTATTATAAATATGGTGCAACCATATTCAGTATTCTATCCATCCTTTGAATGACATGTCACCATACGTGCGTACGTACGGCTTACCGTCTCCACGTAGTGGTGTAATTGTTATTCAATATATTATTATTTGTATGGGTATAATAATGATGTGTAATTCATATAAATAATAAATATAAAATGATAATGATTCTGTATATATGATATACCATCCAATTATATGTTATTTTAATATCAAAAGAATGATATTGTCACTCGTGCGTACGTACGGACTACCGTCTCGACGAACGCGATGAGATTCATTCCCCATCGTATCCATTCAAGAATAATTCTCATTTGATGATTAAAAGTAATGTTTAAGAACTTTATATCATTCTGGATATGAATAAGATATAACCTATCCATAAAAAACATGACTTATGTATCAAAACATATAAAAGAAAACGAGTAAGTTAACACCCAAAACAACGATAATACTAAGATATTATTAACAAATCAATGTTAAAAGATTATATATGATATAATATTAATTTAAATTATTCTTGTATAATTTAATAACAATTATTTCACCATTATATAGGAGGTTAACCTACCATTTACCAAGTAAAATTACAAAGTAAGGGTTTATTTTACAATCTCTTCATTATTCGAGGTTGTTTATACGTAATTATCTACTGGGACCTCTTTACCATCCACATCCATGTTTCTTAAAAATGTATCCCAAATTTTTTTTACTGTTTACTAAAATATGGGTTAAAGGCATTTATACCCTTGTTTTACTTTTTATAAAATGGTTTGAAAGGAATCTTTCTATTTTTTTTCAAACAGGGTCCTTTTTAACCTTTTCGACAAAATTAAGGTAAGAATGTCTTTTTAACTTATAGGGAGAGTGTGGCTATTTTCCTCCGTTATAAAATCTTCTAAGCATAACTTACAAGCTTATAAGAATATTTTCAAATTAAATGTTTTATTTTATAATTATGTGACTTTTAAATGATTTAAAAAAAGAGATATTTCTCTCAAATAGTTTGATTTCATCTATGTCAACATCCTTTGATGGATTTTAAGCTTATCTAAATGTGATTTATTATGATACAAAACTTCCATATTTTATTGAAGGTTTTGTGATATGTTTGACTATGGATGTTTTATTTTTATACCATTCATGGTTTATGGATAATGTATTGACATTTCGTATGCTATTTTTAATACGAATATTTATGTTATGTTTAAACCTGTTCATATGAGGAATGCATTGGACTTAATAAGTGATAGGTGGAGCCCACTATAGATCCTCAATGCATCGGTAGGTCTCATGAGACAAACTAGTATCTTGGAACAAGGCCTTGAAAAAATCTTATTTGTAGTCTTGGTACAAGGCCTTGACTATGTGGTTATGATAGTCTGGAATTATGCATTCCATCATTATGAAAGTGGTTATTGATATTGCATGTGATTATTCGACTAGTAGAATATCCATGTGAATAAGTAAATGGAATTATTTCATTTTATCTTTTCCATATTATGCTTAAGTTCAAGTTTAAAAGGCTTTTGTTTTAGTTATACATTGCCTTAAATGATTATGCTTATTTATGAAAGTTTCTGCTATATTGTTATCCTTACTGAGCATCTGATCTCACCCCTTTAAGTGTTTTATTTTTCCCAGGATGTGAAGAAATAATTTATGAATGACCTGAAGGGATAGTATGAGGGGATATGAAGACAAGATGTTGTTGTAGTAGCTTTAACTTTATGATGTAATGTAAACTTTATGAATGTATATAGTTATTCCAAGGCTACTAAACTAATCAGTCTTTCGAGACTTGATCTTTTGTGATCATGCCAATATTATGTAATAATGCACCGACTCTGGGTAACTGGGGTCAGGGCGTTACAACAATTTAGTGTAGTTTTTTTTGGATCTATTTGATATTCACATACTATGCATCATGCATCAGTAATACAAACGTCAATACATATCATGGAAAATGAGATAACTTCCTATAACTTAAGATTGTGAAATTATTTTAATCTCAATAATCTCTTCCCATTACCATGCATGTTCCATTGGAAAGATTATATACCATCAATAATTCGTTCTTGAATTTTTTCAAATTATATTTTTCAATACTTTGTTAAGATATGTACTATGACTAGATTCTATAAATCCATGGATCTATTTTTGTTGATCTTGTTCCCTAGAACATGGTTGATACTTTTTGTCATTCTTAGATAAATTTATTCCTTAGTCTTTACAAACTGGTAATACATAAATTTTTTTTCCATATGTTATCAAAATATATGTCATGAAAAATTATAGCATTCCCACTAACTTGTTAGAGACACATGACATTCCTTTATTTCCAAATGAATATTCTATGATCACTATACATGATATATCCATAGATGAATTTATCTAATTTATATATATTATTGTAATTTATTGATGTCACCGACCCTTTATAGTTATGAATTATAGACATATACCATAGGGTCTCCTTTTGGACATGTCATATAGATATCTTCCATAAGGTTTCCTCCAAATGAGGCGGCCTTGACAATTAATATCCCAACATGTTGATCATAAAAGTATGATTTGACAAGTGGAATTAAAAATAATTTTACTCATGATGATTGGTGTATATGTTTTTTCATAGACTAAACCTTTCAATAACCAATCATGATTTATTTATATTGACTTATACCATCCATGTATAGTTTCACTTTAATACTCACCAAAAATATCAAGTCTTAGAAACATTCAAAATACAGAGTCCTTGAATCTTAATACATGGAATGCATCACTTGAATTCATATATACCTATAAACCTTTGCATGTTTCTACTTAGTGATTCTTTGTAGGGATAATATATATATCATCCACCATAGTGAACATGAACCACCACTTTGGTTATAACTTCCTATACTGACTGGAAATTATTTTTTATTGAAATAAACCCCCTTTTAAGGGTTGAGGGGAAAACCATCAATACATCAAGACTTAAACAAAATAAACGAGTTTCCAACCGAACAAACCTCAAGATCAAAATCAGTGCTCACTACAATATAGAAGCTCCTCCTAACAAAAAGAACCATTAAGACCAGATTACATTGTTTCATCACAGTACAAAAAGCTGTCTCGTGCCGAAGAGCATGAGCCTAGTACCGATGGCCAAGGCCATACCCTCTCAAACATCTGATTCCAAAAATCCATGAAACTATGAAAAATCTTTGCCCTAAACCTCATATGGAGCATCTTCTTGAAAGAGAATGATTGCAGAATCCTTGGATTTGTGGCCCATTGAGACCAAAACTCTATAAAACCTTTAGTGCCCTCCATCTGACTAAAATCAGAAAACCTTACAATGAAAAATCAAAGGCCTCTGCGAAAAACACATCAAGAAAAAAATTTATATCCAAATATCCATCAAAAATAGAAATACCAAATCCAAAATTGCAGAATTCCCAAAGCATAATCTTAAATAACCAAACATGATAGGAAATCAAGGAGAAACTGTAGGTCCTCAACCTTCACCTCACTGTGAGAATCAAAAACCCCCATAAAGAGACCACCACCACCGCTTCACAGAACCAGTCTATACTACTCCTACACCTTCAGCAACTCACCTCAACATATAATTTCAATAAAAAAATCAACCATCACCCTCAAACAGAAATCAAAACCAGAACCAGCACAGAATCATTGGCAGCATCGACCCATCGCATGACCAAAACCAAAAGCAAACGTAGAAGAAGAATAAGAAAAACAAACCTAACACCAAAATGGGGACCTCTAGAGTCTCTCCATAAGAAGACCTCACTAAAATCCAAAGCCACAGATCCTGACACCGCCTTCAAAACCGCACAGAGAGACCAAATCCTCCTATCACATCCACATCCAAAAAAAAATGCGACAGAAACCTTAGGCTGCAGTATATAGAGCTCGATCTCTGGACCAACACCACACTGCCATGAAAACCCTAGCCGACTCGAAGGATAGGGAGAGAAGAAGGCAAAAAATGATATAGAATTCTAAGAGTGATGATCCCACACGATGCCGTCACTAGAGGTTAATCACACCACGAATACGCCTATCTGAATCACCAAGGAGAGATCTGAAGCTGATCCGCGATGGTGGAGAGGAAGGAGGCATGGGGGAAAACCTATCATCGCGATGCCCCTTACGGGATCATCCTATAACTTCCTATATAATATGTGTCTTTGGAACTACTCCTCCAACTAAATTTAGTATATCCCAACATTCCTATGCCAAATCATATGCATCTAGATCCTTAACCCATATAAGTTAATTATGATCCAAATATCCTTAAAAATATAAGTTTCCTTTATTGAAACATGGTTTTTCCTAACTTGACATTAACATCATTAGTGGTTATAAGATTAATAACTGAGATGCACTGATATTTTTGATGTTCATTTGTAGCTAAAAACAACCTTTAACAAATGGTTTTCAACAAACACTTGAGTTTATGTGCTAATAGATTCTTAACAAATCATAATTGATATGATATCCATTAGTCAATATAGTTTTCATATGGTTAGTTATGTAATTTCTATTTTCAAAACAAGTTTTGAAATAAATTATAGAGGATTTACAATATATATAAGAATCTTTACCAATATTCCTTTTACTACCATCATGATATTGATGTATATAAGGAAATGTGAGTTTGGGAATACCTTTACTCTACATGTATGATTAATGATTACTTGGATAATATGTTCTTTGACAAGACAACTCAGAGGTTCCTCTACCATCATATAGTCTTCTAGAACTGACTCTAAGATATTTATGGCATACCTTTATGTATAAAGGTTTATTTATCTAAAACATGAAAATTAGTTTGTTAGTATACCTAGTATATAAGATTAATATTGACTAAAACACATTTATAATTATAAGCAAATAAACTACTTTCTGTTTTTATTTGAAAAAGAATTATGTTTCCAAAATCAGGTAAGAGTCTTATATTTTCTACTTTTCACAACCCATCCTAGAGTGGTCCATGCTGTGACTACCCCAAGGCCACCTCCAATAGGATAGGGTATAGTGACTAGCACCAAGTAGGCATATCCCACAAATGGGAGACGTTAACCTAAAGTGCATGTACGCACACACACATCTTCAAGCCACAAATGCTGAAATGTAAAAACACTAAGTAAACAATACATACAAACCACTCCATCCCACAACCAGAGTGAAATAGTGAAATTACTAGAAAGTAAATAGGGCCAAAACAAGCCCACCAAAAGAGCCTGTAACCACAAGTACAACCTATAAGAAAAGAGGTAATGGAATTGTCATTCGAAAGTCACAGGAACACACCTCGGTCTGTCCAGTCTCATAAAGTACCACCTAGTCCTAGTCTAATTGGAACTCCATTGAAAGGTCGATCTTCTGCACAAGACACGACATGTGCGGGCAAAGCCCATGCATGGGTGAGTAAAATAATAGTCAGTAGGACTCCTCAAAACAAAAAAGGAATACCAGAAAGGATTGATACAAAGGAATACCATGAAGGAATAACACACATGAGTACCACACAAGAATACCATAAAGGAGTACCACATAGGATTACCACACAAGAATACCACATAGGAGTACCACATAATAATAACAAACAGGAGTACCACACAGGAGTACCACACATGAATACTATATAAGAATACCACATAAGAATACCACACAGGAGTACCACATATGAATACCATATAGGAGTACCACAAAAGAATACCACACAGGAGTACCACACATGAATACCACATAGAAATGCCATATAGGAATACCACACAGGAGTACCACACAAGAATACCAAACAGGAATACCACACAGTAATAACACACAGGAATACCACATAAGAGTACCACACAAGAATACCATATAGGAATACCACATAAGAATACCACATAGAAGTACCACATAGGAATAGCACATAGGATTACCACACAGGAATACCACACAATAATGCACAATCATCTCTACATAGGTATATGTCTACAATACATATAACAAGAATATCCACATATAATCAGTCTAAGACACAAAATATAGAGGTAATCCATAAGCAATTACCTGCCACAACATTCTACTTGAAGCACGCTCATTTTAGGATAACTCACTCCTCGAGCCATGATATCATCAGAGACACTCACAGAGAGGTATAGCTCATTTGGGCCCCACCCAAAGGGAATGTATTGGTCAAGGAAAACTATGATACATAGAGAGGGTATCGTGACCAGACACACCGGGGGATACCACAGATCATGCCCAAAAACATTAGGGGATACCACATGTAAGAACCTGGGTTTTTAGAATGGGTCAAAATCCTGACCCTGTTTGAATTTTTGACTTGTCCCTGAGAAAACTGGAGAAATTGGGCAGTTTCTGGAAAATTACAGACTACACACCATGTACTTTTAAGTACAAGTTGTGTGAAGGTTAGGCGAGTGCCAGCCGTGTGCTCTCCAAGTACATGCTGTGTGATGACCGTGTAGGAATTTCGTATTACATGACGTGTAGTTATCGACATGCCATGTACCCTTGATCGTGTGGAGGAAAAACATGGCGTGTAGACGTGTTGGACAGGTATAATATTTTAACTAAGTACACGCCGTGTCCTCCTTGGACACGCTGTGTAGTCTAGACATGTATGAGGGATATACATGGCCTGTGGATAAGTCAGATATGAAGAGAAAGAAAACCAAGTACATGCTGTGTTCAGCCTAGTACACGCCATGTACTCATGTCGACATGTTCTGGAAAGTAAGTTGGCAGAATTCTAGCATCCATATGAATAATTAAATGATATACACGACATGTAGTCATGAATTACACACCATGTACTTTATTTTTTTTCTCTCGCTAAAACAGGCAGTAGCCTCATTTTTGAGGCAGAACCTCATTATGTCGCCGGGTTTCGTGAACCAGGCTACCAGAGATCATTTTTGCTCCCAGATCTTCGTCCGAACTCCGTTTCGATCACCGATTGATCCGTTGGAACCCCCTCAGTAATTACTTGATTCCTCTTGGGCCATTTTTCTTGATTTCTGTTCTAGAACGATTTATTGGGGTTTGAGTAGTTTTGATTCTTTTGTAGATCTACCGTGTTTTAGACCTAATTGGAGGCTGTTATCGGAGGAGTAGCATCGTATGAATCTCAAGTAGGTAGTGCATACCTATTTTTGTGTTTCCGTGGTCATTTGGGTGGCATGGCCTTTGGTGAATTTTTAGGTATTTTGAGAGGGACCCGTTTTATCTACTATTACATATTGAATTGATTGTTGACCTATGGGATGCCTTTGGGTATGCCCTGTTACCAGTTTTTCTTGAGCAGGGCCGGGTGAGGGGCCGTTGCTCATCAAGGAATTTTGGCCGGGGGATGAAAAAATGGTTATATTTTAATTATATTGTTTTAAACTATTGATTTTAGTTATTAAACCTTAATAAAAATTGTTAGAGGCCTTAAGGACCTCTGTGCTGGTATGGGACAATGCTTGCTTAGTGTAATTCAACTGTTTAGATTGTTTTGCCTGATTATGTGTTTTGTTTAAATGTGTATATATGTAATTACTGAATTGAATATACTAGAACCTTTGTGTTGTGTTGGGCATGGACCAAATATTCTTGAGTGATGCTGATCATAGGTTGGGCTTGGCCCAAGTTACGATGGGTGGTTTTGACCACAAGATTGGGCATCATGGGCACCGGTTTGAGGCAAGATGATTGTCAGGTTGGTCATGGCCTGGGGTATTGGGATGGAAAGGCTATCAGAATTGAGTGGCATGGTCTCAAGGACATGAGGTGTCACACCCATGACTTATTTTAAAGGTAAATTTCATTTAATTTCCATTCATACTTTGTTTTGGGGGGGTTCCCAATCTTTTATGGAGGAATGAGAGAGTGTTCATTAATTGGGCCAAACCGTGAGCCCAATTCCAGATTTAAAAACCAATTTTATTTCTTTTATAACTTTTTCATTTTTTAATATTTTTCACCCATTCAACTTCCCAAATGACCTCCCCTGACCTATTAACACCACCATTTCAATTTGGAGCTTTTATAAATCCATAACCAGGGTTTATTTTGGTTTTTATCTAAGGGGTTGGGCCAGCCCGAAATCCCAATTCCTGTTTTAAAAATAAATTTTGATTATGTTATAACTTATTCAATTGTTGGGATTTTTTGGTGACTCCAAGTGGAGCCCAACCCCAATGAACCCAGCCGCACGACCATTCCCTCTCCCACCTCTTTGAAGCTCTGGTAAATCTCGATTTGATGCCGAACTTCAGAGGGTTCCTCAAATCGACCAGATTTGAAGAGGTAAAGTCTTTCTTTCATAACTCTCTCAATTCTCAATATTTTTCCTCCATTACAGTTTATAAATGACCTAATACATCTTGTGCGTACGAAACCTAAATTTTGGATCTTTTAAATTTCATCTACTGGTGTATTGGAGTGATTACTTCAAGATAATTCAAGTAAATGAGCCCTTTCCTTTCCTCTTTCAAATTACTTTGGGTCTAACTCATTGTTATTTGGGTATCTTTGGTTATAATTGAGTTTAATAATGTACAGAGACTAGTTTTTTGAACCTAAGGTTTAACTTTGGGCTTTCCTGGCCAATTTATGTGGTTTTAGGTTTGATCTAGTTGTCTCTTGGTGCGGCGGGGGTGCGATTTGATTTTCGCACGGAGATTCAAGGGTTTCCTTGGTTTTGGTAGGTGATTCCATTGTGTGTGAAATTTTTGTGAATTAGATTGCTGTGTTCATGGTACCTTAATGTTTATTTCACTTTAATGTTTCTGTAAAAATTGGTTTTAGTTGCTTTTATAATGCAAATGAATTTTAAGTTCCATTTTTGGTGAGATTGGGGGCTTTTCATTCAAATATTTTATTGGTTCATTTTGGGCTGACCTATAAGTAATTAGTTGATTTTAATGAACTGTAATAGGACTGAAAATACTGTTTTTATGATTTTACAATGTGTTTGATGCTGTGAAAGTTGGTTTTAATGGTGTTTGTGAAACACATGAATTTCTAAGAGTCGTGTTGTGTAAAAATGGAGGTTTTACAATGATGTCACTTCTTGAACCATATGAGGCCTCCCAAAAAAAAATGATTTGTTGTTTTAATTTAAATGTATTGGGATTCCATTTATGTTTTGGTAATTCAAAAATGTGCACATAGTGTGCAATTTGTGTTCTCAAGGTGTTTTTTTTGTGCAAGACACTACGTGATTTTGAAGAATTGTTTTATTACAAATCAAAGTGTTTTATTGTGTGTTTTAAGTGGTATAAAAATGTGATAGATACTGTATTTATTGTGTGTTACCAGTAGTGGTATTTTATTTGAAAATGGATTTATGTTGCATGCTGAAATTGTTTGAGCACAAAAGGGGAAGCCCGGGTACTTAGGTGGGCGGATTTGTACTAGTACGGCTAGTGGACTGGATGGGTGTTGTCCCTGTTTCACTTAACATTTGGATAACGACAACTCTAACTAAACTATATGGATGATGATTGTAAACCACTATGTTGTGGGTATGATCCCTACTAGTGGCTCGTGCACGAGAGTGGATTTTACTATGGTTGCTTTACACCGAGGTACGAGGTACATAGGGCCCGAGACAACCTAGTGCCTAGGGGTGTTCCTGGTTTGTTGCTCACTAGATTTTTAGTATTTAACCATGTATTTGGGTGTTTTTTTCAGTACTTTACAGTATCTATCATTTCCATTTAGATATGTTAACATTCTGGAAATTCTAGTTTGAAAACTTTTCTTTTAAATGAAAGTTGTATTTCTTGGAATTTCATCGTCGTTTTTCTTTACGAATTAAAAATGTTTGCTTCTTCACCTTATATTGAATGAACTTTGGAATCATTGGGTGGTATCCTATTGGGATTAGGCTCACACCCTACTTACACCCCTTGGGTGTAAGTAGACTTTGTTATGCTTGACTCAGGTAAAGGGAAGGATATGGGCGATGACAGTTCAGGGTGTTAGTCCTCATCGTTGGGGCGGAGTTGCAGAGAAGGTTTGTGGGTGATGACCCCCTTGTCGTGTGGAGTCCATGGGGATTTCATTATGTTGTCATTATTTGTTTTTAGACCACTTTTAGTGTCTTTAAACATATGTATTCAGTTCTGGTTTTTGTGTAAACATCGTTTGGTTTACATTTTTCAGATTCAGTTTATTGATTGTTTTTAATGTTTTATGCCTTCATATTCGAGTAAATCGTTCCCAAACAAAAATAAATGATACCCGGGCACTTGTGCCAGCCCGTGGGGATAAGGAACGCCCTTCGGGTCATGTCACGGGCTGGGTTTGGTGCCAGTTTTGGTGGCGACCAGATTCGGTTCGTGACAAAATGGTATCAAAGGAGGTTCACTCCTTGGGTCATGTTATTTGGGGAAGAGTCAGGATAGTCTGGAGCTAGGATTTTCGGGACTTGAAATTTCAGTCATGGGTAGTGTGCCTGGGCAACACACCTTAGGACGAGATTCAATTCCCTAGGGGATTTATGGATTTATCTGATTCATTTGGTTTTCTTGGTTTAATGATGACTATGGGAAATGAAAAGAGAGTTGGGAGAATAATCTCAGTGAGCTCGTAGGGCCTGGCAAGCCATGTGGAGCCGTGGATATTTCCCTAGAATACTCTCTGTGATGGAGAAGTGATTGGAATATTGCTGCCAACCATATGTCCAAGTCACCCACCGAAACTAGTTTCCTCTTACATTGTCTTGTGTCTCTTTGTTTTGGAATCTTGGAAACATTTTTTTAAGCAAAAAAAAATGACTTCACATTAAGGAGTGTGAATTTTTGTGAAGTTATTTTCTAGTAAAGTGAAAATGGTTTTTTTTAAAGTCTATAAATAAAATTTTAGAATTATTTCAAAAGGTTAAATTATGTGTTTATACCTCTTTTGAAAGTATGAACTATGTTAATTGGGGTTTTGAAAATATGTTTCTAGTGGATTTTTTTTTTAAACTGTGGAAAAGTGTTTTGGATTGAATTAAGTGTTCTAGAATTTTTGTGTGGGGGTTGAATATGGATTTTTGGTTTGGTTACTACTGAACAAAAAAAAAAT
The DNA here is from genome assembly GCA_963277665.1 of Viscum album. NCBI lineage: Eukaryota > Viridiplantae > Streptophyta > Magnoliopsida > Santalales > Viscaceae > Viscum > Viscum album. Next base: position 1,290,105,529 of record OY728130.1, on the reverse strand, counting down.
TATGAAATTTTAGAACCTTGTCTTGAAATGAGAAGAGTTGAGTTCTTAATTAAATGGAGATTTATGAAATGGTGTTTTTCATGAAATTAGAAGTGTTTTGAAATGGGTTGAAATGTTTTGAAACAATTGTGAAAGGCATGAATATGTTCTTTTATTGAATTATTCATTCTTTTCTAAATTGTTTTGTGAGATTAAAAATTTTGTATTGATATTATGGTTAGTGTTTTTGAGAAAGGAAAATTGTGGTTAAAGTTTTTATTTTAAAAATAGGAAAGGTTTGATTTTTGGTAATTGGTGCTCTCAAGGGTGACCACATGCATAGGTTTATTTGGGAATATGGATGGATATGAGGTGGGTTCCTAGTGTGGAATGTAAACATGCATGTGTGAGGATCATGAGATACCATTGGTAAATGCTCAACCCACCAACACTGTTTTTTTAAATAATTTTTTTTGAAGGAAAGTGTTGTGTTTTGATAATGTATGGTTGGGAGGTATGGATTATGTGTTTTCAGGATTATTATTGTGGGATGTTTCGAGTTCAATAACCCCTCTTGTTTGAACGATGTTTTGGTTTGGTGTTTCATTGATAAGTTGGAATGAAGTGTCGATCAGTGGTCTCTTTTGAGGAAAAGTTTGGGAGGCCAATGTGGTGGATCCCATCATGTGTTCGGTTCAGGTTTGTGGTCTTTTGTGACCAAATGACCAGTTTGGTTTTGTCCTTGGGTTTTCTTGTAGGCCAGGGTATGCCCCCATAAAGTGTTAATGTATGATTCATGTTTGGCCTATGGTGATTCACCGTTGGATGATCCTCCAGTTGATCAACATAAGGACTTTATTCTTGAGGTTTGGAGATTGTGTTTACCCCTCTTCTTTTTCAATTATGCAGACCCCCCTATAGTGGGAGAGTGTTTGTGGGAGGTTAAAATAGACCTTAGTTTCTTATGTTTCCTAAGTTGTCTAAGGTCAATGAAGTTCAGAGTTGTCAGTGTAGAATGATGTCTTAAAGGGCCTCTGGGTCTTTCGTCAGTCTCATTGAATCAAGAGTTCATGTTAGGCCACCGGTGTGCAAGATCTGGCCAAGAGTGGCTATTATGGACACTTGATGGAATCATGTGCTATTTTGGACTTAGTACAAGGTCCCACTCTTTGTGTTTTCTTTTATCCACAACGGTTATGTTCGGTTATGCCTTGCGATGTCATGTGCTCATTTGACTATAAGGGTGAAGATTGAGAAATATTATGAGAGTCATTATTTTTTTTGTTGGATGTGTGTCTCCCTATAGGAAATTCTAAATCCTATGTTCTAGAGGAATGTGTTTCTATATGTCCTTTAATTCTGCTGTTTAGAATCCGAAGAAAAAAAAGGGGTGATGTGTGTGCATCCTCTAAGTTCTTGTTTTGGTAAAATGATGGGTTGGGGAAAAGCGGATTCGAAGTGCGTCATGTCTCAATGAGACCATCTGAGATTACAGTATAATTGTTTTTGGAACTGGAAGAATATTTTCAGTTTAGGGGTTTCCAAATCCTAACTACGTGGCCGAAGATGCTTCAATCCATTGAGCTCCAGCCATAGGCCCCGGAGAGAAGCTGGCGCGCAGTTAGGGGAAATCCTAGAGTCGTTCAAACTTTTGGTCAAGGTCATATCCTCAATATGAAAGATATGAATAGTTTAAACCTCTGGTGTCGTCGTCTTGTTCCAATTTCTCACATTTGGTGGAAAGAGGTGTGAGTACCTTGTTCCCATGTCGTACCCTGAGTTTTTTTTTTCCCTTTGGGGTCCCTTGTGTTTTTGGAGAAAAGTTTAAAATTTGGGTTAGGCAGGTTGAAGTGCATAGTTTGTACGTGGTTATAAGTAACCATGTGCCAACCTAGGGGACCGTGTGATAAGAGACAGTAGCTAATGCATGGTCTATGCACGTCCATGATCCTTGGCCAAGGAAACTGTGTGAAGTTTCCTCTTTGGATAGAATGATCCGCACAGTTAACTCGCGGTTTCCCAAACCGTGTGAACCAACTATGCAGCCATGCCAGCTCCTTAAAATTCTATTGTTTTTGTTGTTGTTATCCCATAATATTTAGTTAATATGGTTGGGTTTTGTTTTGGTTATACCCACAATGGGACTCATTTAAGTTTTATTGGAATAATTCTGATATTAATCTACCCCTAATGCTGGGAATTCCGTCCGAGGCCCCCTGTTAGTGTCTTGATTTTGTCTTAAGGAAAGTTGTGTTCATTATTATGGTGGGGAGACCCATCATGGGTATCGTGTATGTTCTCTTGGAAAAGGAATAATTTTAGTTTAACCCTTATGATGGGGAGACCGTTCGTTCCTTCCCCAATTGTTATCCTTATTCTATCTAAGAAACTTGAGTTGTCCCTGGTGGTGGGATGTCCAGATTGGGTCACCCTGTACTAGTGAATCAGTTTTCTCCTTGGTGTATTCTAGGTAGGAGGTAGTATCGTTCAAGTCTATCTATCCAAAAATTTGTTAGTTGGGTAATTTTGGGGTTGGAGAACACCCAATGGTTTTATTTATGTAATGTTGTGGTAGCGTTATTCGAGTTCGTTGTTCATTTCAAGTGGATTTCTTGAGCGTGGTCTTGTAGTATTTGAGGTGTTTTGTTTTGGGATGTGTTTTTAATGTTTTTCATAATTTTATGTAAGTGGGGTACTTTTTGGTTGGTGATAGTATTATCTTCCTTAGTTTGATCAACTGGAGATGTTCATCCTTTTTGAAGCGGGTGAAAACGTGGTAAGGAAGTCTGTCTTGGTCTATCGTTTGGGCTTTGCTTTTGCATCTGGTGTTGTTGTGGCATTCCGGGGGCAGAATGCTTTATGGTGGGGAGAATTGTCACACCCATGACTTATTTTAAAGGTAAATTTCATTTAATTTCCATTCATACTTTGTTTTGGGGGGGTTCCCAATCTTTTATGGAGGAATGAGAGAGTGTTCATTAATTGGGCCAAACCGTGAGCCCAATTCCAGATTTAAAAACCAATTTTGTTTCTTTTATAACTTTTTCATTTTTTAATATTTTTCACCCATTCAACTTCCCAAATGACCTCCCCTGACCTATTAACACCACCATTTCAATTTGGTGCTTTTATAAATCCATAACCAGGGTTTATTTTGGTTTTTATCTAAGGGGTTGGGCCAGCCCGAAACCCCAATTCCTGTTTTAAAAATAAATTTTGATTATGTTATAACTTATTCAATTGTTGGGATTTTCGGTGATTCCAAGTGGAGCCCAACCCCAATGAACCCAGCCGCGCGACCATTCCCTCTCTCACCTCTTTGAAGCTCTGGTAAATCGCGATTTGATGCCGAACTTCAGAGGGTTCCTCAAATCGCCCAGATTTGAAGAGGTAAAGTCTTTCTTTCATAACTCTCTCAATTCTCAATATTTTTCCTCCATTCCAGTTTCTAAATGACCTAATACATCTTGTTCATACGAAAACTGAATTTGGGATCTTTTAAATTTTATCTACTGGTGTTTTGGAGTGATTACTTCAAGATACTTCAAGTAAATGAGCCCTTTCCTTTCCTCTTTCAAATTACTTTGGGTCTAACTCATTGTTCTTTGGGTATCTTTGGTTATAATTGAGTTTAATAATGTCCAGAGACTAGTTTTTAGAACCTAGGGTTTAACTTTGGGATTTCTTGGCCAATTTATATGGTTTTAGGTTTGATCTAGTTGTCTCTTGGTGCGGCGGGGGTGCGATTTGATTTTCGCACGGAGATTCAAGGGTTTCCTTGGTTTTGGTAGGTGATTCCATTGTGTGTGCAATTTTTGTGAATTAGCTTGCTGTGTTCATGGTACCTTAATGTTTATTTCACTTTAATGTTTCTGTAAAAATTGGTTTTAGTTGCTTTTATAATGCAAATGAATTTTAAGTTCCATTTTTGGTGAGATTGGGGGCTTTTCATTCAAATATTTTATTGGTTCATTTTGGGCTGACCTATAAGTAATTAGTTGATTTTAATGAACTGTAATAGGACTGAAAATACTATTTTGATGATTTTCCCATGTGTTTGATGCTGTGAAAGTTGGTTTTAATGGTGTTTGTGAAACACATGAATTTCTAAGAGCCGTGTTGTGTAAAAATGGAGGTTTTACAATGATGTCACTTCTTGAACCATATGAGGCCTCCCAAAAAAAAATGATTTGTTGTTTTAATTTAAATGTATTGGGATTCCATTTATGTTTTGGTAATTCAAAAATGTGCACATAGTGTGCAATTTGTGTTCTCAAGGTGTTTTTTTTGTGCAATACACTACGTGATTTTGAAGAATTGTTTTATTACAAATCAAAGTGTTTTATTGTGTGTTTTAAGTGGTATAAAAATGTGATAGATACTGTATTTATTGTGTGTGACCAGTAGTGGTATTTTATTTGAAAATGGATTTATGTTTCATGCTGAAATTGTTTGAGCACAAAAGGGGAAGCCTGGGTACTTAGGTGGGCGGATTTGTACTAGTACGGCTAGTGGACCGGATGGGTGTTGTCCCTGTTTCACTTAGCATTTGGATAACGACAACTCTAACTAAACTATATGGATGATGATTGTAAACCACTATGTTGTGGGTATGATCCCTACTAGTGGCTCGTGCACGAGAGTGGATTTTCCTATGGTTGCTTTACACCGAGGTACGAGGTACATAGGGCCCGAGACAACCTAGTGCCTAGGGGTGTTCCTGGTTTGTTGCTCACTAGATTTTTAGTATTTACCCATGTATTTGGGTGTTTTTTTAGTACTTTACAGTATCTATCATTTCCATTTAGATATGTTAACATTCTGGAAATTCTAGTTTGAAAACTTTTCTTTTAAATGAAAGTTGTATTTCTTGGAATTTCATCGTCGTTTTTCTTTACGAATTAAAAATGTTTGCTTCTTCACCTTATATTGAATGCACTTTTGAATCATTGGGTGGTATCCTATTGGGCTTAGGCTCACACCCTACTTACACCCCTTGGGTGTAAGTAGACTTTGTTATGCTTGACTCAGGTAAAGGGAAGGATATGGGCGATGGCAGTTCAGGGTGTTAGTCCTCATCGTTGGGGTGGAGTTGCGGAGAAGGTTTGTGGGTGATGACCCCCTTGTCATGTGGAGTCCATGGGGATTTCATTATGTTGTCATTATTTGTTTTTAGACCACTTTTAGTGTCTTTAAACATATGTATTCAGTTCTGGTTTTTGTGTAAACATCGTTTGGTTTACATTTTTCAGATTCAGTTTATTGATTGTTTTTAATGTTTTATGCCTTCATATTCGGGTAAATCGTTCCCAAACAAAAATAAATGATACCTGGGAACTTGTTCCAGCCTGTGGGGATAGGGAACGCCCTTCGGGTCATGTCACGGGCTGGGTTTGGTGCCAGTTTTGGTGGCGACCAGATTCGGTTCGTGACATGAGGTGTTAGAGGTGTTGTGTCTTGGGTACTATTTTGGTGATTACCGCTCACCCGGAACTTTGAGTAGTGTGAACACAGAGAGACTCCGTGATGAGGTGGTTTGACCACTCATGTGGGTAGAGGCCCCCATTAGTTGTGGTTTAGGTACTATTGTTTTGGGGGTGCTTTCCGTAGGAATCCATGTGGAAGGTGAGGAGCCTTCAGGGGATAACATTGAAGCTATCAGGTAGGGGGTAGAGGGTCGCCATTTTTCTAGGGAAGATATCACTATCCCTCTGGATAATTTACTTTGAGGGCAGACATCGCTGTCCCTCTAGCTACATTATTTGAGGGTAGACATCGCTGTCCCTCCGGTTACTTATTGAGGACATGCATCACTGTTCCTCCGGGTTATTATTTCTTGGGAGTGCCTTTGGGATGTCGGTACTTGAGACATGTGGTGTCAGGGGGCACATGTTTCCGGGTTACATGATAAAGATTCCGACATTGTCCGAAGCAGGTGACACTCCATGGTGGCTACTGAGCACCAATGGAGTTAGTGTTTATTTGTGCATTGTACTATTTACTGCTTTCCTTACAAATGCATGACTGCTTAAACACTTATATTAGGTACGCACCATTGGGTGGTATCCTACTGAGATTCATCTCACACCCTGCACGGGCCCTTCGGGACGCGTGCAGACTTTATGGATTTATGTGCAGGAAAGAGGCCAGCTTCAGGAGATGAGCTGCATTAGGTGTGTATGGAGATGGTATGGACCTTGAGGTCTTGCCTAGATGGAGTTAATTTGTTTTTATTACTTTCCTGTATCATTATACTTACTTTTTTTGTAGTTATAGTTGGTTATCCATTGGCGCCTTTACATATGGATATGTATGACCTGCTTTGGATGCATGTTTTTTGTTCAGTGGTAGTTACAAGTGATCAGCATGCTATTGTGTTTACTTTCCAACACTGTTGTTTATATTTATTGATTCCGCTGTTTATTGATATTGGATGTGCTTTCGCTCTGCGGGTCTGGTTCGAGTCTGCCGAGTCATTTATTCCTCTGCATCTTTATTGTTATACTTGGACCAGTACCATTGTAATTATCATCCGAGAGGGTATAACCTCCCCACTATACCTATAATACCCTCGCTTCTAGTCGGTGAACTTTGGTGTTCGAGGAGGTGCACCTAAGGTAGTAGCACCCGACTCGTTTAGCACTGTTTGGGTGGCTGTTCGGGTCCAGGTCATTACAAAGTGGTACCAAAGGAGTTCTTGGCAGGGATTTAGTAGCAGTGTTTTTCTGGATACTAATGAGATTGAGCCTTCTATTTTATTTTAACTGGTTTTACTATTTGGGATATGGTTTACTGGATATATGTTGTTAATGGAAACTTGGTTTCTAGCTTATTCTTGGGTGCCTGTAGCCCCAGGTATGAGGGATGGACCAAGTTACCTTGGGTGGGAATTGTTGTTTTCCTTTTTATTAGATTACAGTTTATATGATTTCCACATCGGTGGCTCACTTGGTGTGCGATGTTATTTATTGTGATATGTTACCCTTGACCTGGTGCGGTAAGGGAGAATTAGACCTTAGCTCGGTACGTCAAGGCTTGTTTTCTTGGCTTTTGATAGACACATTTTTAGGGTATTTCAATTTCATAACTGCACGTATGCTTTGTGAAGTGATAATTCCATGTGAATAATATCAATTTGCATGCTTTGTATTCTTGAAACGTGAAAAGGTGAAATTCCTGATAGAATTTCTTGTTGTTGCAATGTGTATTCCATGCTTTCTATATTTGTATAATTGAATGTGATAGGGTATTTGAGTCTGGATCTCATACGAGCTGGTAGGTACTATCGGTTGAGGTGATTTTGATCACCAGGATTGGGTGACTTGGTCTTCGGTTTTAGGCAACGTGGGTTGTCGGGACGGGCATGACCCGGGGTACTTTTGATACTTGGCTCTATTGAGGGGCGGGTAAGGAGGCCATGAGGATGGGATGCTATGGGCATGGGTTGCAGTGGGGGAGAGTAAGGGTAGTAGTTGTGCATTGCCTTTTACTGCTTTCCTTATCTACGTTGAATATATATTGTTATATTTATATATATGAGATGTCTGACCATTTATGGTATTCAGTGGGTTTCTCCTATACATCTCGATGGAGTGTCAGGCAATTGAGGATACAGTGCCGCATGTGCAGGATCAGGTTCAGGATCCGGTGTAGGCAAAGCAGGAGCCGCAGGTACAGGCTCAGGGATAGGATCATGTCCATGATTCAGTTTAGGTAGGACACCATCCGGGTTTGGCAGCATTTGGACCATGGATCAATGATTAGCTCCGAGCTAGCCTGTTGTGTGTCTTGCAGGGGATCGACAAAGGCACGTAGGGTACAGATCCATCTATGGAATATCTGATGCGGGAGTTCTAGTCACAGCACCCACCATTTTTTCAGGGTGAGGGTGGTCCATAGTAGGATAAGAACTGGATAGAGAGCATGCATATGATCTTCGAGCATCTCAATATGCCTCCAGGGCGGATGGTCAAGCTGGCGACATACATGCTGTGAGGACCGGAAAAGCATTGGAGGGATGTGCAGGTTCAGGCTCGCAAGCACGAGGAACTAGCATGGAAGGACTTTGAGGACATATTCTTTGAGCACTTTTACCCGGAGATACTGAGAGCTGAGAGAGCTCGAGAGTTCTTGAGTCTTCAGCAGGGAGACATGTTTGTCTTGGACTATGAAACTACTTTCACTGAGCTGTATCGCTTTGCACCTGGAATGGTAAGCAATGACGTGACTAGGGTGAGGCGATTTGAGGATGGCTTACGACACACCATTTGAGTCCATGTGAATATATTCAGGCTGAGTTATTTTTTAGAGGCGGTGAATCAGGCGCTCATAGCGGAGGGAAACCATAGAGATTGGCCTCAGGTTGGCCAGACGACGGATTCAGGTGAGGGTTCAGACAACAGGAAGTGGGGAAGGGATGAGTTCCAATAGGGCAGTCTGGCCAAGGACTCAGCTAGACCACCTCATAGAAGTTCTTCGGTGGTTTTATTTCAGTGTGGAAAACCAGGGCATGTTTGGACTCAGTACGATAAGCCTCTAAAGGAGTTCCGATCATGTGGATAGGTCGGGCACCTTGAGAGGTTTTGCAGGCAGCCTTCTCAGATGGCTGACAGGCAGGGACCAGGACAAACGGTGGAATCTAGAGTTAGTTCAGGTTTAGTACCAAGAGAGGGTATCCGAGGTTCAGTTGCACGTGGAGGATGTGACAGAGACATCGGGATCCAGATGAGGGGTCAGTGGCCGATGGCTGGAGGAGCATCTCAGGGAGGTCAGACATCAGACAGCCGCACTTCAGGCCAGTTGCATGCCGTGGAGCTGCTAGAGAATGAGCGGGTTGGTGAGCCGACAACGGTTAGAGGTACACCATAGGTGTGGCCATGATTTCCATGTTTCCTTTTTGGAATTACTTGTAGAGGCATGTCTGTTTTGAGTGCACATGATGCACATTATCTATGTGGACTGACTAGATGTTAGTCAGTGGGATTGGCACCATATTGGGTGCAAGATATATTTATATATATGTATGAGATGCGTAGAATCAGGGGAATCGAGGATGCGGGTTACTTGAGGTGCCATGGGCATCAGGGCATCAAGGATGTGGGTTACTTGAGGTTCTAGGAACCAGGTTTGTTTTTGAGCATCCATGGGATGTAGGACCTCTTGGATGCAGACACCGATGCGGTGCAGGATACGTTGGGTGTCGGGAACGACACATGAGCACCAATGAGGTGCAAGGGTGACGATGCATCATGGAATGACTATGTGTCCGGAGAACAGGTTAGTGAACCTTTGTTTGTTTTGAGTTTTTTCATGTTGAGACTGAGTTAGGCGATTCCTAAGGTGGGGAGCCCCTTGAGGATTTTAGCCAGGGCCTTAGAGATCAGGGAAGTCTGGGTTACTTTGATCAGGGTGGTATGTTCGGTTCCATATCCAAGTTTTGTTTGATATCTTGGGGAAGAGATATGTTAAGGTGGGGAGATTGTAAGAACCTGGGTTTTTAGAATGGGTCCAAATCCCGACCATGTTTGAATTTTTGACTTTTCCCCGAGAAAACTGGAGAAATTGGGCAGTTTCTAGAAAATTACAGACTACACGCCGTGTACTTTTAAGTACACTCTGTGTACAGGTTAAGAGAGTGCTGGCCATGTGCTCGCCAAGTACATGCCGTGTGATGACCATGTAAAATTTTTGTACTACATGACGTGTAGTTATCGACACACCATGTACCCTTGATCGTGTGGAGGCCAAACATGGTGTGTGGACATGTTGGCCAGGTATAATCTTTTAACCAAGTACACACCATGTCCTCCTTAGACACACTGTGTATTCTATCCATGTATGAGGGATATACATGGCATTTGGGTAAGTCGGTGAGGAAGAGAAGGAAAACCAAGTACACATCATGTTCGGCCTAGTACACGTTGTGTACTCATGTCGGCAGGTTCTGGAAAGTAAGTCGGTGGAATTCCAACCACCATATGAATAGTTAAATGATATACACGGCATTTATTCATGAAGTACACGCCGTGTACTTTATTTTTTTTCACTAAAACGGGCAGTAGCCACGTTTTTGAGGCAGAAACTCATTGTGTCGCCGAGTTTCACGAACCAGGATGTCGAAGCTCGTTTTTGCTCCCGTATCTTCATCCGAACTCCCTTTTGATCATTGATTGATCTGTTGGAACCCCCTCGGTAAGGCATTGATTCATCTTGAGCCATTTTTCTTGATTTCTGTTCTAGGATGAGTTATTGGGGTTTGAGTAGTTTTGATTCTTTTGTAGATATACCGCTTTTTAGACCTAATTGGAGGCTGTTATAGGAGGAGTAGCATCGTACGAGTCTCAGGTAGGTGGTGTATACCTCTTTTTGTGTTTTCGTGGTCATTTGGGTGGCGCGGCCTTTGACGCGTTTTTGGGTATTTTGAGCGGGACCCGTTTTATCTACTATTACATATTGAATTGATTATTGACCTATGAGATGCCTGTGGGTATGGCCTGTTACCAGTTTTGCTTGAGTGGGGCTGGGCTAGGGGCCATTTCTCATCGGGGAATTTTGGTCGGGGGATTCCAAAATGGTTATATTTGAATTATATTGTTTTAAACTATTGAGTTTAGTTATTAAACCTTGATACAAATTTTTAGAGGCCTTAAGGACCTCTGTGCTGGTATGGGACAATGCTTTCTTAGTGCAATTCAAATATTTAGATTGTTTTTCCTGATTATGTGTTTTGTTTAAATGTGTATATAAGTAATTTCTGAATTGCATATGATAGAACCTTTGGGTTGGGTTGGGCATGACCCGAATATTCTTGAGTGATGCTGATCAAAGGTTGGGCTTGGCTCGGGTTACGATGGGTGGTTCTAACCACGGGATTGGGCATCATGGGCATCGGTTTGAGGTAGGATGACTGTTAGGTTGGGCATGGCCTGGGGTACTGGGATGGAAAGGCCATCAGACTTGAGCATCATGGTCGCAGGGACACGAGGTGTCAGAGGTGTTGTGGCTTGGGTACTATTTTGGTGATTGCCACTCACCCAAAAATTTGAGTAGTGTGCACACAAAGAGACTCCATGATGAGGTGGTCTTGACCACTCATGTGGGTAGAGGCCCTAGTTAGTTGCGGTTTAGGTACTATTGGTTTGGGGGTGCTTGCCGTAGGAAGACACGTGGAAGGTGAGGAGTCTTTAGGAGATAGCATTGAGGCTATCGAGTTGGGGGTAGAGGATCACTATTTTTTTAGGGTAGATATCGCTGTCCCTCCGGATACTTTACTTTGAGGGTAGACATCACTATCCCTCTGACTACTTTATTTGAGGGCAGACATCGCTGTCCCTCCAGTTACTTATTGAGGACAGGCATCACTGTTCCTCCGAGTTACTATTTCTTGGGCTTGCCTTCGAGACTTCGGTACTTGAGACACACAGTGTCAGGGGGCACATGTTGCCGGGTTACATGACAGAGATTCCAATGTTGGACGAAGCAGGTGACACTCCATGGTGGCTGCTGAGCACCAGTGAAGTTAGTGTTTATTTGTGCATTTTACTATTCACTTCTTTCCTTACAAATGCATGACTTCTTAAACACTTATATCAGGTACGCACCGTTGGGTGGTATCCTACTAAGATTCGTCTCACACCCTGCACGGGCCCTTCAGGATGCGTGCAGACTTTATGGATTTACGTGTAGGAAAGCGGCCAGCTTTAGGAGCTGAGATTCATTAGCTGTGCATGGAGATGGTATGGACCTTGAGGTCTTGCCTAGATGTAGTTACTTTGTTTTGCTTACTTTCCAATATTAGCATGCTTACTTGTTTTGTAGCTACAGTTGGTTAGCCATTAGGGCCTTTACATATGGATATGTATGACCTAATTTGTATGCATGTTTTTTGTTAAGTGGTATTTAAAAGTGATCAACATGCGTTTGTGTTTACTTTCTGCTGCTGTTGTTTATATTTATAACTTCCGCTGTTTATCGATATTGAATGTGCTTCCGCTCTGCGGGTCTAGTTCGAGTCTGCTGAGTCATTTATTCTTTTGCATCTTTATTGTTATACTTGGACCAATACCACTGTAATTATCCTCTAAGAGGGTATAACCTCCTCACTATACCCATAAGACCCTCACTGCTAGTTGTAAGCCTTTGGCATTCGAGGAGGTGCGCCTAGGTAGTAGCACCCGACCCGTTTAGGACTATTCGGGTGTCTGTTCGGGTCCGGGTCGTTACACCACATACCCAATCTGGATCAAACCGCAATATAGGGGATACTTCTCAAACACACTGGGGAATACCACTAACCCTACTGATGTGGCTCATAGCATAGGGGATTCTACCTAGACACATTGGGGAATACCACTAATCCTACTGATGCGGTCCTAGAGATGGAGGACCAACGCCCTGATCTCAGAGGTTATATCGATTCTAAAAAACTCCAATAGGGGTGATAGAGTATCCTACTCCAGTCCCATCGAGGGATACTACTCGTCCTCTAGAGGGGACTGAAATCTAGTAATGTGGATGTAATGATGTACTGAACCCTCGAGGAAAAGTCCAAGGGAAGGATCTACAACTATACTGGTCTAAACTAAAATCTCACCACATTATCTAAAAAGGCCCATCTCGAAATTTGGGTGTCAACTCCATAGGCGGATTGTCAAACAGTCTCCCCATTTTAAAGTTATGGTAGTTCGAAGTAACTGCCTGAAAGCCTGTCCGGGGTACGGGGGACTGACCGATCATGGGCCAACTAACCATGGACCGACTGCCATGGTCGGTCCATCCCGCGATCAACTAACCCATGGTCGACCATGCGATCGCCTCAAGTCGACCCAAATTATGACCTGGGTTCAACCTAGATCCGTCCCGGTCTGCTGGGCCGACCCTACCCGCTCCGCCTGGGCCGACCCGGCTCGCTCCGTCTGGGCCTGACCCTTCTCGCTCAGCCCCGCCCATGCAGTCATCTATAGTGTCCCACACAACCACCATCACTTCTCGTGGCCCTGATGCAATCCCACACAACTGCCTCCACCTCTGATCACTACCACCTCGATCACCGCCATCATAATCGCTACCACCTTGGCCTGCCGACACCACCACCTCACCTCACCGGACCACCGTGTTGGAACCATTCCAATGGTCCCTTCCACATACCACTGAGCCACCTCCAATGATCGAAATTCAAAATGTCACAGATCTATGCTCCTTGGGTTCCAATCTACAAATACATGGCCTCCGTTGTCAGATTTCTTCTAATCTGAGGTCTGATTATGTTCGGATCCACCCGGGAAGTCGAACTGTGGCCATGGGGGTCCAATAATGTAGAACACGAAGAATGGGGGGGGGGGGAATCACAAACAAAACCCCAAGTAACAAACCTATACCTTTTTTCATTTCAGCCTCAATTCATTCTTATTAGAATGAAGAACGAAGAAGAATATGGAAAACTCATGAAATAATACCCATAATTATAAACCATCTCACAATAATCAAAACACGAATCGATATGTTTGTGGATTGACTCACATTAATCATGAAAATCAAAAATGGGGAAACCAAAAAGAAACAAACATTGTACCTCTATTCGGTTTGATTGTTGATGAAGAATGAAGCATCGTTGTCATCAATGTGGTTTCTTCGAATCGGGTGCGTGTTGATCATTGATCCACAATCTGTCACCATTTTTTTGAGAGAGTTATTTCTCAAAATATCAAGAGGAATTACAGGGTTATGATGATAACCTTGAATTCCTGAAAAAGTATTAATAAAAAGAAAATTTGCTGCATTAACAAAATAATTTTTATTACATTATTTTATTTCTGTTACATCCTACAACAATGTTTTCACAAACGACCCACACCGACTAAAGTTAAGTTTCACCTAGGTAAAAAACCACATTAGAAACTCAAAGGTGGCCTCAAATTTACAATTTGAGTCACTATTCATTATTTATTAGGACTTAAAAATAAAATAATTTTGTTTAATTATTTTATATACAGTTATGTCCTTGGTGAATTTTTCTACAGATGACCAAAACTGACCAAAGTTAGGTCGTTACTAAGGTAAAGCCAGCATTCTGAGCTCAATGGTTCCCTCATATTTCTGATCCAGGTACCCATTTAAGAGTTATTTTATTTTTTAGGAAAATTGCATGCACATGATATTAAAAGTTTAATATTTTTTAAATAATTATTCCGGGTACACCAGAACTCCGAATCGCACACCGTCTCAGTTCATATTCTTGAAATTAATCCATATAATTTCTAAAAATAATAAATGGAAAATATGATACATTACATTCTCCCCACATTGGGTCTTTATATCCCCAAAAACCCAAAACAAGGTCTACTCAAACAAATAAGAGTATTGAGCATGAATCTGAGCCTCCTTATTCCATGTACTCTCCTGGAGATTCCTGTGCTACCACCAAACACACACTAAAGGAATATCTTTCCCTCAAATTATCCTCTCCTTCTGATCCTAGATCTTCACAATTGGGATGTAAAGTGAGAATCATGATCTGAAACTATCATCAATGAAACTCCATGGAGTCGAACTATCTCCTACACATAGAGGCTTCCAAATATCTCTACTTAATGATAATCTCAGATAGCTAGGAAGTGGGTCGACTTAGTGAGTCTGTCAACGATCACCTAGATGGAATTTTGTCCCCTGGACGTACATGGTAAATATATCCCAAAGTCCATCAATATCCCATCCCACTTCTATTTTGGCACCTCTAGGAGTTGAGCTAAACCTGTTAGAACCTGGTGCTCAACCTTCACTTTATGATAATTAAGGCATTAATAAATGAAATCTACAACTCCTTTATTCATTCCTAGCCACTAAAACTGACATCAGAGGTCCTGATATATCTTTTCCACACATGGATGTACTGCCAATGGGGATTTTTAAAACTCCCTCATAACCTCCTCCCACAATGCCATTGGTACTACTGTTCATCCTATAAAAATAAAGAATTTCTATCCACCTTTCAAGTAACCATAAAGAGAATGTACTATGGATATATGAGCATGTAGGGTCTCATAGTAGGTATCTATAAGCTATGCCTACCTGACTTGCTGTAAGAGTGGAGGGGTGACAACCATTGACTGGAGGTAAGCTGCTCCATCTCCACCCACAAAGGATAACTGTAATGAGGCCAACTAATTTGATGCCTCATTCAGAAACTATAAACTAGATCTCATATTGAGATCATCTACCACCATGTTCCCCTTCCTAGGAGTTTAGATAATCTCAATGTCATAGTCCTGGAGGAACTCTAGCCATCGCCTATGTCTCAACTACTTAAAACTCTCCTAGCACTTTTCTGTCCACAAAAAAGGTTTCCCCTTTTGTGTCAAAGATGTCAAGGGTTCTTCCAATTTGGAGAATTTGAGTACAAAACTCTGATAGTACCCAGCCAAACCAAGTAAACTCTGTACCTTGGTAACACTCTTGTGTGGCTCCTAATAAAGCACTTCCTCAACCTTTTCTAGATCCACTGCAACTCCATCAATACTGTAGGAAATTGAGGACTCATAAAATCTACTGCACTAAGGGTCAGGCTAGCCAACTGATGAGTAATCAACTGCAACCTCCTATGCATGATTCAATCCTTCACTACTTATGTTTACTTTTCACTAATAAGGGAAACCTTGTTCTACCATTTCAAAAACACCACACTCTTCTCCTAAAACATTAAATCTAATCATGAACTATGGATAACCAGTCCATACCAAGAATAATGTCATAAGGCCTCAACACTGCTACTAATAGATCCCAACTGAAACTCTCACCTCTAAGAGTTAGGCCACACTACTGGTACTAGTGCGTGATCATTGGGTCTCATCTAGTAAGAGTATCTAAACATGAGGGTCAAGTCAACGGTTCAACTAGAATCTCTGAGTCTCAAACAAGATTTGTGGAAAGAAAAGAATGATTAGAACCCGTGACTATCAATACGGTAGCTAATCTAGAATAGACATAGATTATATCTCAAATAATTCCTAGAGACCCTAGGTTATATACCTCAACTGCATTCAGCTATCCCCTACTTTGTCCTCCAGCTCCCTGAGCTTGGTATGGACCACCAAGGGGTGGTGGTGGTAACATGTAAAAATGTATACCACCTCCTACCACTCTTCTAGATCCTCTGTCATGTCCTCCTACCTACAGAACCACCTGCTTCTATCTTTGTCTCTACCTTGGTGGTCCATTTACCGTATCTTAGCAGTATGATGGGTTGGAAAATATCGAGTGAGATGTCCCCTACCATCACATGAAAAGAGTTGCCTCTCCCTAGGCTGATTGGACCCACCTTGTGATCCATAAGCTACATATCCCCTATCCTAGGACCTCCTCTTGAAATGTCTCACATGTCCAAATCTTTGAAACTGATGTAGGATTCCTAATACTGAGGTCTCTACTCCTGTTTTCCCACTGCTAACTACCACCGGCTGTATCTATCCAGCCAAGGAACTCTCAACCACAGAGGTTCGCTCTAGAACCCCAACATAGGTAAAAATTCACAGAGGGATAACACTGTATCAGATTTCTCTATGCAGAACCCATTAAAAGGTTTGAGCCCCGAAGCACTGGTTACTTATCATATCTATTGAGTACCTAGAAAGGTTGGCATGCCTTAATGAATACTCAGATATCGACATGTCATCCTATTGGAGCTGTAGAAGCTCCTGGACACACATATCCCTTAGTTTATAAGGTGATAAATCCTCTATGAAAAGGTTCTCAATCTCTATCCATGGAAGAGTCACCTCATCATAAGACCGGGAAACCAAACCCCACAATCTCCATAATAATCCATATAGAAGGATCACTGCTAGGACTACCATATAATCTATTGGTGTACTAACTAAATAGAAAACTCAGGTCACCACCTCAAGCCAGCCCACAACCGCCTATGTGTCGGGCTCACCTCAAAACCTGAGGGGTCTCTGCTACTAAAACTCATGAAGTGTGCTCAACTAGCTCACCTCATCCACTGGTACTACGAGTATCATGTGCCGCTCTACAGGTGGTGGTATGGATGGTACACCACATATAAGTGCTATCTATGGTAAAAATCACTTTAACAATGTCTTGTCACCTGAAGGATCATCCTGGTGATCACACGGTGGAATCCTAGATGGACATATACATGGAGAAATCCTGTAATAAAACAAGATGTACCACAGTCAACGAGTATATATGGAGATATCACTCAAGAAGGACATGGAAACCACAACCCATTCCTATATAATGAAAGCAATATTATTTTCCCTGAAACTATTTTTCTTATGTACTGAGTCAAAAAACATGTTATTAGAGTCTTGGTGTATGGATACGTTGGCCGCCCGCATCAACACTAGAGTCCCTGGCCTTAAAGCTAAACTCAAAACACTTAACACCATTGACCTAAACCAATCTCATAGACTCTGAGTGCTAAAGTAGAACTGACCCCCTCTGATACCACTATGTCATGACCCATCCCAAAGGGGACCATGTTGTGACTACCCTAATCCCAACTTCAATAGGCCAAGGGCCAGTGACTAGCACTAAGTAGGTAGATCCCAAAAATGGGAGGAATTATCCTAAAATACATGTATGCACACACACATCTCCAAGCCAAAAATTCTAAAATATAAAAAAACTAAGTAAAAAATGTATGCAAACCACTACATCCCACAACAAAAGTATAGTAGTGAAAAGTATTGGAAAGTAAACAGGGCTAAAACAAGCCTAAAAAAAGAGTCTATAACCACAAGTCCAACATGTAATAAAAGAGGTAATGGGATTGTCATCCAAAAGTAATAGGAACACACCTCGGTATATCTAGTCTTACAAAGCATCACCTAATCCTAGTATTCCTATAACTCTATCGAAAGGTCGATCATATGCACAAGACATGACATGTGCGGGAAAAGCCCATGCAGGGGTGAGTAAAAAAATACTTAATAGGACATCGTGAAACCAAAAAGTAATACCATAAAGGAATTCCACAAAGGAATACCACTAAGGAATAACACACATGAGTACCACATAGTAATACCACACAGGATTACCACACTGGAATACCACATAGGAATACCACATAGGAGTACCACACAAAAATACTACACAGGAGTACCACACTGGAGTACCATACATGAATACCAAACAGGAATACCATATTGGAGTACCACAGAGGAATACCATACATGAGTACCACACATGAGTACCACATAGGACTACCACATAAGAATACCAAACAGGAATAACACACAAGAATACCATATAGGAATACCACACAGGAGTACCACAAAGGAATACCACACAGGAGTACCACACAGGAATACCACACAGGAGTACCACACAGGAATACCACACAGGAATGCATAGTCATCTCTACACAGGTATATGTCTACAATATATATAATAAGAATATCTAGATATACTCAATCCAAGACACACAATCTAGACGTAATCCATCACCAATTACCTGTAACATGATTCTGCTTGAACCATGCTCATTCTGGGAGAACTCACTCCTCTAGCTATGATATCATCATAGACACTCACAGAGAGGTATAACTCATTTAGGACCCACCCAAAGAGAAAATATTTCTCAAGGAAGACTATGATACATAGAGAGGGTATCACACCCATACACACTAGGGGATACCACAAATTGTTCCCAGACACACTAGGGGATACCACGTACCCAATCTGGATCAACTCGTAACCTAAGGGATCCTTCCCAGAAACAATGGGGAATACCAATAACACTAATTATGTGGCTTTTAACATAGGGGATCCTGTCCAGAAACATTGGGGAATACCACTAACACTAATGATGCAACCCACTAGATGGAGGACCAACACCCTGCTCTCAGAGGATACGTCGATTCCAAAAAATTCTACTAGGGGTGATAGAGGATCCTGCATTAGTCCCAAGGAGGGATACCAAAACTCTATTTGTGACTTGACCTCTAGAGGGGACTAAAATCTAGTAATGTGGATGTAATTCCATACTGAACCCTCAAGGAAAGGACTAAGAGAACACTCTCCACCCATACTGGTCTAAAATAAAATCTCACTAAATTATCTCAAAAGGACCATCTTGACATTAGGGTTTCAATGCCATAGACGACTCATCAAAAGAACATACCATTTTAAAGTTATGGTAGTTCAAATTAACTACCTAAAATCCTGTCTGGGGCATGGGAGATTGGCCATCCATGGACTGATTACCATGGTCAGTCCGCCCCAGGTTCAACTACCCCACAATTGATCCACCCCACGATCAACCATCCACAGTTGAATGACCATAGCCGACCATCCATGACCGATCATCTTCATCTGACCGTCCACGACCGACCGTGCGACCTCCTTGGGTCGACCCAAAGTTTGACCCGGGTTTGACTCAGATTCAGCTCAGTCTAATGGGATGACCTGTCCTGCTTCAGTTGGGCTTACCCGTCCCACTCCACTCGGGCTGACTCAACCCACTCCATCTAGGCCTGGCTTGCCTCACTCAGCCCAGTTCACTTGCATGTGGGCCACCTGGCCCATCCCAAGCATTCTATAGTAGTGTACCACATGGTCGCCACTACATCCCATAGACCTACCACATCCAACATGACACCGCTGATGTGGTCTCACAAGACCACTGTTTCCTTCGATTGTAGTTTCCCCGATCACCGCCACCCTAGGCTACCGATGCCGCTGCCTCATATCGCTGGACCACCATGTTGGACCTGTGTTGGTGGTCCGTAATGTAGACCAATGAGCCACCTCTAATGACCATAATTTGAAATAACCATATATCCATGCTCCTCAGGTCCTGATCTACATAGAACCAACCTCTATTTTCGGTTTTCCTCCAATCTGGGGGTCTGATCACGTTCAGAGCCACCCAGTAAGTCGAACTGTGTCCATGGGGGTCCAACGACGAAGAAAAAAAAGAATGTGGGGGGGGGGGAGGAAATAAAAAAGAAATCCCTAAGGAATAAACCCCGACATTTGTTCGTGTTGGCCTCAATTAATTCTCATTAGAATGAAGAATGAATAAGAATAAGCAAAACTCCCGAAATAATCCCTGAAATTATAAACCATCCTGCAATGATAAAACTATGAATAAATATATTCATGGATTGAACCGTGTTCATTGTGAAAATAAAAAATGGGGAAACCACAAAGAAACAACCACCCTACCTTGATTCGGTTTGATCACTGATGAAGAACAAAGCGTCGTTGTCGTTGGTGAGGTTCCTTCGAATCGGCTGCATGTTGATCGCCGATCCACGATTCTCCACCATTTTTTTGAGAGAGTTTTTCTCCACATATCAAGAGGAATTACAAGGTTATGATTCTAACCCTGAATTCCTGAAAATGGATTAATAAAAAGAAAAGTCACTGCTTCAACAAAATATTTTTTATTAAATTATTTTATTCCCATTATGTCTCGTGACAACTTTTTCACAAACAACCTATGCCGACTAAAGTTAAGTTTCACCTAGGGAAAACCAAACATTAATATCTCAAAGGTGGTCTCAGATTTCCAATATGAGTAACCATTTATGAGTTATTAGTATTTAAAAATAAAATAATATTATTGAATTATTTTATTTACGGTTACGTCCTTGGTGATTTTTCTACAGATGACCCACGCCGACCAAAGTTAGGTCACACCTAGGGTAAAGCCTAGATTTTGAACTCAATGGTGCCATCATATTTATGATCTGGGAAACCATTTAAGAGTTATTCCACTTTTTTAGGAAAATCGTGTGCGTGTGCTATTAAAAGTTTAATATTTTTCAAAAAATTGTTCCCAACACACCGGGCCTCAGAATTACACACTGTCTCAATGCCTATTCTCAAAATTAATACATATAATTTCTAAAAATAATACATGGAAAATATGAGACATTACTATACTCATCATTCATTAAAATGGCTATATTGAACCATTAGTTTGGCATGAAGTACCATAACAACATTTATTCTAAATGAAAAATAATTTATCATTGTGTTTAGCTAGAAACTGAGATAATTTTTTTTAGAAACACACATTACAAACTTGAATCAATCTATTCTAGAAATTTAGAAGTTGTACCTTCTCACTATTGACTTAATAATCTCCCTTTCTTAGCCTCCAAGATAATTCACACTACTTGTAATATTTTCAAAATTTCTTAATTACTAAAAGAGAATAGATATAAAACATATTATATTTTAATGTTAAAGAAATATAATGGAAATATTATATTCAATTATGAATGTTATAAAACTTTATAACCCCTTATACATTAATTTATTATAATTATTCCAATAGATATTTCATTCCGTATGAGAAGTAAATAAACTCCTATTCATTTCTCTCCTTCTAAATCCTTTGTCTCTTTGAAAAGTGTTTTAAGGAAACCATTGGATTTAAAATTCCATGGGCTCTCTATAATGTCCCAACCTATAATCCACTAAACTAATACCCTAACTTGATTCATTTTGTGACCTTAAGCATGACTCCCCATAAACTAGAGGCTTCTGACTAATAGTGAGGGTATAATGAGGAATACAAGGAGAATATACTCTATTTATCAGAGTAGAACAAGAGTATAAATAATATAAAATTGATACAACAACCAGTTTAAGTGGTAAATGAAACAAAATTTGGAAAGTACAATAATAAACCAAGTGAAACATTCGATAATAATAAGATGCATACACTATATTTTACGCACTCATATAATAAAAACAAAAAAATACCAAAATTAGGGAAAACCAAAAACACTGTCCTGTTTCCAAACCCGATTCTAACATCCCATGATCCAACCTATCATCCCAAGCATAAACTAAAATCCAAGTCTCTATCTTGAACCTATACCCAAAACAACTAGCATTTTCTCGGGTACCCAAGTGCCATGATGGCCTGATAACCATGTGAGTATAACTCAGTAGTCCACCACTAAATGTGTATAAAGAAATAACTAGTCTAAACAACAATGTATGGGTATAACCGAAGGAAAAAAATAAACTAGACAATAAATGAAGCATGTTTCACAATAAACATTTATTAATTAGCTGTTTGGAATCTTGGGTTCCATTGTGTCACCCAACTGACCAAACCTTCTTCAGCCATGTCAGAAGTCTGAATCATAAACCATAGAGGTTAAACCTTATAAATAAACAAAGGTAATATTTATTAATAATTTAAATTATAGATACTGAGGTTTACTAATCCAATTACCAATCCCATGTTAAATTTCATTAGTGTTCAAAACACCATGTTAGCACCCTAGCCAAGAATATGGAAAAACGTGTCTGTCATATTAAATCAAGGACTCCAAGCATCATGTATATCCATTCTAAATTAAGTATTTTTAGTGCCATTTCAAACCATCCTTATCAAGGATTATGAGCATCATGTATAGAAATCCTTACTGATGGGTCTAGAGCTTCATGTCCCACATCACAAACATTTCATCAAAAACCATTTCCAAGGTCTAAAACACTTGACTTTTTTATACATCACAATATCAAGGGTGCGTCTCTTCCATTTATCATAATTCAGATGGTAAATTTCACTCAACATCTTCAATCATTTATTAATTTAACACATCTATTAAACATTATTCAAAACCATTTAACAACTTGAACATCCCCTTTACCATTTACTATTTCTTACTTTCAAACCATTTAAAATATTTATTAAAACATTTTCACCAAAGGGGAAACCACACAATAATTTTAAATCAACATTTTAAACCCATTTGAAATCAACTTAAGGTCAACACCTCATTTTAAAACATTATCCCCTTTAAAACATAGTTTTCCCTCATTTAAAACCACAACTAGATCAAAATCCAAATCATACTATTTAAACAATTTCAAAATCCTCCTAGTCATTTCAAAAAACATTAGTATTAAAAAAATTTCAATTCATCCTCTTAACATATAATAAACACTTATCCTCAAATTGTACCAAGTATTCCCTTAAACTTTATAACACGAAAAAGACAATCACAACCTATTTACTCTCATAAATTATCTATCCCATCGTTTACCATTTTATTACACCACTTTTAAGGGATTGGCATACCCCATAGGTAGCCCCAGGCCTGGTCTCAAATCATCAACGGACCTGATGGGGTCCATGAAGGGTCCCACACACCAACTTAGTAATAAATTAATCTTCTTATTCAAGGAAATAAAATAATGTAGTAAGTAAGCACATTGAAACAACTACATACTCAAGAAAAACATCAATACTATGGGTAAAATCTTATAGACCACCCACCTCATGATTATAGACAATCACTCATCAAACCACAACCCTTGATTCGAGCTAAAATGACCTCAATCACTATAGAAAAGAAATCTATGTAAATAAGGTTCATAATTTTAGAAATAATAGGAACAACCAAAGAAATTAGCTTTCTAAAAATATAAATAAATAGAGTCATAGACTTCCCCAGAGCTTTGATTCACACTAAATAACACCTAAAATGCCTAAAAATTAAAATAAAACCATATATTGAAGAGATGATAACTCTTGGTTCACACCCTATATAGTTGGAGGAGAAATGATGAGAAATATTGGTAGAAATATCTTTAATCTTGAGAGGGTAAAATGGTAAATTTACCATTTTAAAGAGGTGCATGGTTTGGCTGCACGATTTACTAAACTATGTATAATAACTGTGTAGTATGCTCTATCTAAGAGGAAACCAAGATGAACATTTTCTTTTGTTATTATCATGGCTTGGAAAACCATGCAGACACTGTGCTCTTCCCTATATCCAAAGAGAGACTTAAGATACATGGTCTTCCGGGCCCCATCACACAGTTTTCAAACCATGATCCCTCCTCCTATAGGTCCTACGATCATGGTGCATAGTTAATACTAACTGTGCACCAACCATGAACCATGAAATGTATTGCTCATTTCCCCCTTTTCATGTTTTGAACCTCCAAGACACTCTTGATACCTTTCCCACTCTCAGGAAGCATTTAATTAACCATTTAAAATGAATTTGACCAAACACCAAATGAAAATGTACCTCATCAAAAGGGTCTAGATATTACAACCTCCCCACCATAATACTTGTCACCCCCAATAAGTCTCAGTGGTCATCCATATACCTCAACCAAACTAAGAATATCTACAATTATAGCTAATAACCTCATTTAGTTTCTAAAACCCTAAAAAAAAAATCAAAGCATAGCCTATAATTTGAGGCACTCATTCGACCAAAATCTAAGCTAAATCCCATCGTCAAAATCAACACACCAAGATGGTGCTTGGTCGATCTAATACAACTGAAACATCGAGCATGTCATCACTTGAATACCTACCAAATCTATTTTTACCCACCATAAGTTTCATTTTACCACCACAAATTTTTGATTCTTGGAACCTTTTATATTGGAAAATACAAATAGAACCTCAAACTCACACTCCCACAATGAACTCAACATGGTTCCCAACTTACCATTCCCAAATACCCATGAATACACCAATCAATATTGACAGCCATCCTCATCATCGAAAATCAATTGAAAAAGATAAATACCCATTGCCCATGCATGAATTGTGAACATTCTATATTTTCTTAAAAATCTTGATTTCATTTCCCAAAGCACACCCATATTTTCTAAGACAACATGCCGGATGTGGACTGCAGCTCACCACATCTTTTCCATACATCATCTCAAATCAAACTATCCTCATCCAAACACTATCTTGAATAGCAGGCATGTCATCACCTCTCCTGTATATGATGCATTCACATACAGAGGCATTCCAAAACCACCTGAAATGCTCACAAATGTTCTTACTCATATCCTAGTGTGACTCCACAGTCAAAACCACCAATTTCCTAAATATGTCACTGTGTTTGACCGCACCACCAATACACCTCTGACACAACCACATTTCATTACTTTTAGAACCACTTCAAATCCAAATCCATTTGTTGGATCAATCATCACAACATGTATTTTCCTGAAATCATTTCTTATGAAATTTACGAACATAATTCATTGGTTCCTTACTAGAATCTCAATTCCACCTTGACTGATCCATGGTTAATTCTATATTTTTGTAACCCTACCAGCCCAAGGTTCATACTCCCATGATCGACACATCACTCCCCACCATAAGGGTGTCTTTTCCATAACCTCACTCAAGAAAATCCATCCTCCATGACCTTTATTCTAATTATAGTTAGTTCCCCAAAGTAGGTGTTTCTGTATCACTATCACTTGAGATACATAATGAAAATTCAACTATTTCCCATTCTGAGATTTTGAGAATGGAACCCATGACATTCATCGACATTTAGTACATCCCAAGGACTTTACTCACATATGACCAATGGTGCACTTCCTACCACATGTATTCACTCATAGGGATCCATGATCACAATATCCAAAGAGGTTCTTCATCAAACCAGAATTTACACTTAGATAAATTGGTATATAATTTATTCTCTCTCTATGTACTCAGAATGATGTTAATATATTGTGCATGATCATCTTTAGACTGGGAGTACACTAAGATTTTATTGATTAATACCACCAAAACCTCATCTATTTTTGATGTCACATCTAGCTATAGTGACATGAAAAACCCTAATTAGGCCCTGGGATTCCCTACTCACAAGTGTATCACCAACTCCCATCACCACAATTCAAGAGGGACATGCTAAAAAACTGACTACTTCCTCATGGCTCTCTGCCAAGAAGCTTTGCACTAACATTCTCTATGGAACTACCACCACCATACTACTTGAGTTCTTTCACCATGACCTAGATGATTCTCAATGAGAATGAAAATGGTCCATTACATAAATCCAAAACCAAATGGCCTTATACATATCTAGAACACATCACCTTGATTTCACTAAAAATGATAGGTGCTTTCTCCCGAACCACCTATTCACATATCCCAAATTAAATAGTGCTCCTCCAACACATGCCTACCATCCCAACCTCACCAGAAATCCCCGGGCTGTACGATTTCCTATAACCATTCACTGAACCCAACTCAAATTACCATGATTCATACATCACCAAAACTAGGATCAAATAACTATTCAAGAAACTAACCATGCCTTCTGACTTGTTACCCTCATTGGCCTTGAGGAATCCTTGACATTTATATACAATGACCTGACCTTTTTCACTAGTCAAGTCCAAACACATGACCACCCATCACCCTAGGAATCAATATTAGATTAGAATCAGTTATACATGCTCTAGCCACCCTTGTCTCATCTATCCAAGGTCAACCCAAACCATCACATCGAAAATCATCAAAATAGATGGGTCAGGCATCGAAACGATCATACCCTTTTGATATCGACCTTAAATCCAACCAAAATCCCTCAGGGTGATTCCCTTAAAAAAAGAAACTAAGGTATAGAAATTTCTTTTACAAAAACTTGGTGGCACCTATAGTACATTGATTCAACCTTCAAATCATCCACCCATGCTTCACACTCCAAAGCACCCACAACACTGATCCAACCTCACTCACATTTACCCTCAATTAACCAAATCCACTGACTCATGGCCACCACCCAAGTTATGTTCCCAAAGAAACCGGATCTCCCATTAATCCATACACATCAAACCACACACAAGTCATTACTCATGAGTAGAAATCCTTCCCCCGTTCTGAACCACACAACATTTATCTCACTAAAACAAACCACTTAATCTAGGTCCCAAACCCATATCTACACAACTTGTACCAATGAAACCACAAACCAAGACACCCATTTAAGGTTCTAACACACAACCCACAGAGTCACAACCCATTAAGTTCACCAAATTTATGTTACCATACAATACATCATGACCTTAGGGTCACACCCTAACCGAAGGAAAAAAAATTAATATCCCGCTATCCAACACATACAAACCCATCAATGCATCACAACCCATGAACAAGATCTCAAAACTAGGGCACACTTAGATCCAAAAACACCCATACACAATTTCATATAAAAAATAGAAAGGATACCCATTACCAATGTCCCTAAAGGTTCCATAATTTCTCATTTACCAATAATTAAAATTTACCATTAAAAAAGGATTCAAATTTCATAGCATTTCAATAACCAACACTTTCAAAATTATTAGCTTTATTCAATTTCATGATTCATGGTTTTGTATAGATATAATTTTATTCACAATTTATAATAGGAAAACACCTTATAAGTTGCTTACTAACACTTTATTTAACTAGAACAATTTCCTTACAATTCATTTATATCTACCTATTACCCATGAGTCACCTAAAGAGTTATTGAAGTAGAGTGCATCCACACACTTATATATAAACCATATAAATGGTTTTGGAAACTTTAAATACTAAACCATATAATTAATTTACAACTATAGGTAGATATGAATGACTAGTAAACAAAGTCTACAAATAGAAAATACAATACCATCATAAGTGAATCTTATAAAACTATCAATCATAGGAAACATATAGATGACATATCAATACTATGTGCCTAGAATGATGCATGAACACACACCCTCTTCCCATAATGACCCAAGAGATAAGAAATCATAAATTAGTAACATCACATTCAAGTTCACTAATCGAGGTGAAAAAAACAGTCAATAGTAAAAGTGTAAAGTAAGAACATCAATTTCTCACCCCTAGAAACCTAGTTTCTCCCCATGCATGGGGTTATAGGAACCATAAAATGTTCTAATTACCAACACCTAACAATATCATAGACTTATATCAACCATGACCAAATATTAATATAAAATAAAATCCCTTTGATACCACTTTGTAATGTCCAGATCTAGGAGCCACTAAACCAGTACCCTGAGTCGATTTGTTCTATGACCTCAAGAATTCCTCCCCATACACCATAGGATACCGATTAGCAGTGAGGGTTTAATCATAAATGTGGGGAGACTATACCCTATTTATCAGAGTAGTACAAGAGAATAAATAATACTAAACAGATACAACAACCAATATAAGTGGTAAATGAAACAACATACAAAAAGTTCCAATAATAAACCAGGTGAAACATCCGATAAAAATGAGATGCATACGCTATATGTTAGGTATTCACAAATTAAAAAACCAAAAATAACAAAACTAGAAAAAACCAATTTTTTTCCTATTTCTAAACCTAGTTCTAACATCCCATGCTCTAACCTACCAACCCAAGCATAAAACAAAATCCATGTCCTTGACCTGAACCTATTCCTGAATAAACTAGTATATGATTGATTACCCAAGTTCTAGGATGACCCAATAAGTGTGTGAGTATAACTCAATATTCCATAACCAACTATTTCTAAAATAAAATAAACAAGACAATAAAAGAATCATGTTTCACAATAATTTTTTTTACTCTTAGGTTCCATCCTGTCACCCAACCAACCAAACCTACTTCTGCCATGCCATAATTCTAAATCATAAACCATAGGGGTTAAACCTTCTAAATAAACAAGTGGAATATTTATTAATCATTTCAATTATATATACCGAGGTTCACTAATCTAGTTACCAATCCCATGTAAAATTACATTAGTACACAAAATGTTATGTTGAAACCTTAGACAAGAGTAAGGAATGCCATGTCCATCATCTAAAATCAAGGATGTCGAGAATCATGTCTATCCATCCTAAATCAAGGGTTTAGAGTGACATGTCCAAACATCCTTATCAAGGATACTGAGAATAATTTCTATCCATCCTTAACCACGGGTTTGAAGATTCATGTCCCATATCACAAACATTTAGTCAATAATTATTTCCAAGGTCTAAAACACTTAA
Source organism: Viscum album (assembly GCA_963277665.1). NCBI lineage: Eukaryota > Viridiplantae > Streptophyta > Magnoliopsida > Santalales > Viscaceae > Viscum > Viscum album. The sequence goes on along the minus strand of OY728130.1, from coordinate 1,290,076,758 downwards.
CCATTAAAAAAATCACAATATCAAGGGTGTACCTATTATATTTAACATTATTCACATAATCTATTTCAATCAATATATTTGACCATTTATTAAATTAACAAATCCATTAAACATTCTTAAAAACCATTTAAAAACTTGAACATTCCCCCTTTACCATTTACCATTTCTTCCTTTCAAACAATTTAAAAGAGCCATTGAAACATTTTCACCAATGGGGAAACCAATCACTCATTTCAAATAAAAATTTTAAACCCATTAAAAAACCCCTTTGAAATCACCTTGAGGTCAACACCTCATTTTAAAACATTATGTCCTTTGAAATATAGTTTTCCCTTATTAAAAACCACAATTAGATCAATATCCAAAGAACACCATTTAAACCATTTCAAAAGTCTCCCAGTCATTTCATAAAATCTTACCATAGAAAAAATTTCAATTCATCATCTTAACTTATCATAAAAACTTATCCTTAAATTATAACAAGTGGTACCTTAACCATGATAACACACCAAAAGAAAATTACAATCCATTTGATCTTATAAATTCTCTATCCCATTTTTTACCATTTCATTACACCACTTTCAAGGTATTTTCATACCCTATGGGTATCCCTAATCCCAATCTCAAATCATCAATGAAAATGTTGGGGTACATGAAGGGTTTCACACACCAACTTAGTCATAAATGATCTTCTTATTTAAGTACATAAAATAATGTAGTAATTCAGTGTAATTGCACAATCACATACACAAGAACAACATCAATACTATGGGTAAAATATTATAGACCTCCTACCTTATACTCTTTGAAAATCATTCATCCAACCATGGACCTTGATTTGAGTTAAAACAACCTCAATAACTAAGGTTAAGAACTCACTAAAAATAGGATTCATAAGCTTCATAAGAAGCAAAACAATCAAGGAAATCCTCTTCCTGAAAATAGAAAGAAATAGAGTCAGAGACTTACCTAGATCTTTGATTCTCACTAAACGAAACCTCAAATGCATAATAATAAAAGTAGAACCATCCATGTAAGATATGGCATCTCTTGGTCCACACCCTAGGTTATTAGAGGAGAAATGAGGAGGAAAATCAGGGGAGAAATCCTTAATACAGATATGGTAAAATGATAAATTTTCCATTTTTAAAGAGACACATAGTTTGTCTACATAGTTTTCCAAACTCTGAACCAACTATATAGTCCCCTCTGTCTAAGTGAAAACCAAGACACATGGTTTCTTTGGTCTTCCAAACATTTTGGAAAACTGTGCAAACACCACACACCCCCTATATCCAAAGGGAGCCTCATACCACATGGTCTCTTAGACCCCTTCACATGATTTTCAAACCATGTTTCCTCCTTCTATAGGCCACATGGTCATGGTGCACGATTAATACTAACTATACACCAATTATTCTCTATACACTATAAAGACCATTTACCCTTTCTATATCCTGAACCTATGCGACATTTCCAAGACCTTACCTACTCCCACAAAGCATTTAATCAACCATTTAAAAGGAGTTTAACCAAACACCAAACGAAATTGTACCTCATAAAAGGGTCAGGATCTTACAATTTCCAACCATTATCTTTTATTTTTCTCACATTAAGGAGTTTATAAATAAGTTTCCTCTGATCCTTATTTTTCTGAGTGAAGTTTAGATAAAAGTATTTATGATAAGTTTCTCCATACCATTCATCCGGTCATAGATGAATAAGGAGAACCATGGTGGTAAAGATAATAATATGATATTCATAGATAATATCTTATCTAAATGGAATCTTAAATTTAAACAATGTAATTTAATACTTGAATATATGACTACAAGATAAGAACACCTTTATAGTTTACACTAAAATAGTATGGAGAGAATCCCATTTATCTTTAAGCCTATCTTTTTTCTTATAAAGAGATAAAATATAATATATCTTGGATGAACCAACCTATATATATCTTATATAGGCATCCTTTTCACCTTTTCTTGGTAAGAAGATCATCAGTTTTAGGGAATTCCCACACATATTACAAATTCTATGATAGTAAAGTATTTTAAAACATCTATTCCACTCTAGGATATCTATGTTTATGGGTACATTCCCTGAGTTAAGGAATGATCATAGTGTTTTCATGGTTTTTCTTTATATTTTTTATAATAATTAAAATAGATGATTAGTACTTTACTTGATTACAAAATAAGTGAGATGAAACAATTTTTATTATCTTATCAAGTCACCCACTATTTTAACAAGTCTCAACATCCCTCACCATTGAACTCAGAATATCCCATCACATGATAAATTCTAGTGGAAATGATCCAAATTTAATTTATCATAATCCATACAAAGGGCATGAAAAATATAATATTAGTTTTAGGTAGGTGGTCTTTCTGACCATAGGCTTATAGCTCCTTATTTTGTTGAGTGGAATCCCTAATCCTGAAATCCTATCTCTGATTTTCTCAACACTTACCTCCAAAATTTGCATTTAATAGAAAAATGATATTAAATTAAATACATGTTAGGTTAAGTCGACCCGCCATATTTTTTTAGATTTCAAAATAATTAAAAGTTCCCCTCACAAAGGCCTGGATTGAAACTTTAACTATAGGTCCATCTTAACTTAGATAATGGAAGATGTAATGAATTAACATTCATTTGAAGGTTTTTTATTAATTATGTGTAAATTTTCTTACTTAGGTTTTGCATGACTAGTTAATATTAAGTAGGGGTGTCTAGACCCGACCCGACCCGACGTGTTCGACCCGACCCAACTGGGTCGGGTTGGGTCAGGTCGGGTTACATAGAAAAAAGATCGGGTCAGGTTCACAACGGGTCAACCCATACATGGGTTGGGTCGGGTCTCAGGTTGGAGTCATTTAGACCCAACCTGACCCATGACCTGATGGGTTCCAACAACCAAAACAATATCCCTAAAAATCTAATCCTCATTCCTCACTCGCTCGGCTGAGCTCCCCTATGACCCCTCCCTTCCCTCGTGCTCTCATCATCGGCCTCGCTCCCCCACGATCCCTCTCTTACCTCGCGCTCGTGTCGTCGGCCTCACTCCCCCGTGACCCCTCCCTTCCCTCGTGCTCACGTCGGCCTCGCTCCCCTGCGACCTCTCCTCCTTCCCCGAGCTTCCCCAACCCCTCGCTCGCGCCTTTTGTTGTTCTCTCTTCTCCCTACCTTGTGAAAAACCCTACTTCCATCCTCCTCTCATCTTTTGCCTCTTTTCACACCTCCGAACCCTCCTAGAAAATAGGTCTCCTCGCTTACCTCCTCCCATGAAACACACCTTCCCAACAATCACTGAGGTTTGAGATTCAAAAGAAAACCCTTGGCTTGGCTCGAGTCGCCTCCCTCCTCTACTCCTGTCTGTTGTTGCGCTTGCACGTGGGTCTGGTGTTGTGGTAAGTTGTGGTAAGGAGTTGATGTTTTTATCATGTTATTTTAAATTATGTTTTCCATTATGAGTCTTAATTTTTTTTTGCTATAGTAAAATTCTAGTTTAGTCACAAATGGTCTGCTTACATAGTTCAACAACCTCTACAAGAGTCAAGTTCGGGTTTAGTCACAATTGCCTTTTCCATTTCTCACCACTAAAATTATGGTTTAGTCAAAAATGTACTGCATTAGGCCCAATTCTGGTTTGGTGATGTGTTTTTTGTGTGGTAATTTTAGGATTTTTTGGTTGATAATCCACCAATTTTACATGACTCATGACTAGAATTAGTTTCATTTATTCCTCCAGGTTTCATTTTTCCTTTTATGGTGGTGGTATTTTGGGGTTTCCTTGTTTACTGCTGGCATCCTGGTAGGTAATTGGTAGTCTGATGCACCTTATAATCATTTAATGAAATTGGTTATTAAAGAATTTATCATCGATTATCCTTGTATTTTTGTAATTTCAAATTTATATATTGGTTTTAAAATTTATTCTCCTCATTCTTTCAGGGGTTCATGTGCTACAACTAACAACAGCTAGTGATTCATGGAAGGTGATAAAATAAGTGGTTCTAATCCTCCAGTTGGCACAGGAACCCAAAGTCAAATGGGGTCTACTCCAACTACACATTCAATGGAAATAGGAGGGGGGAGTAGTTTCATACCAGTTGAATAAAGTTAGGGTAAGAGGTCTCCTCCTAATAATAAGGTAACAATTCATAAATCTCCTGGTTCTATAATTTCTCAAGCTCGAGATCATTTTCATAAGAAAAATGGAATAGCTATTTGTAATTATTGTGGAAAAGATTATGTTTGCACATCTGGCCAACATGGAACTAGTAATTTGAATAGGCATTTGATAAGGTGCAATAAAAATCCACACAAAAATCTTGACAAAAGTCAAACCACTCTTGGTCTTACAAAGAAGTGTGAAGATGAGAATGATGGGATAGTTAAAATTTCAGTAGCTCATTTTAACCGAGAAGAGTGTAGAATAACTCTTTTTAAAATGATAATCATTGATGAGTTATCATTTAAATATGTTGAGAATCAAGGTTTTAGAGAATTTATTGAAGTTGGTCAACCTCAATTTCAAGTTCCATCTAGACAAACAGTTTTTAGGGATTTCTTGCAGTTATATTTGGCTGAGAAAGAAAAATTAAAGTCTATGTTTGATATGTTCTCTCACATTGTATGTCTTACAACCGACACATAGACTTCAATTCATAATCTGAATTATATGTGTGTGACTGCACATTTTATTGATGATAGTTGGATCTTAAATAAAAAAATCATCCGGTTTTGTCTTGTTGCAGATCATAAAGGGGAAACAATTGTCCAAGTATTAGAATATACATTGAAATAATGTAGGATTGAAAGGATTAATACTATTACCGTGGACAATTCTAGTTCTAATAATACAATGATCAGTTATTTGGTGTGTAGGGTTAATTATTAGAATGAGTCTATTCTTAATGGAGAGTATATGCATATAAGATGTTGTGCACATATTTTAAACCTTATTTTTAGTGATGAGCTAAAGGAAATATCAAAGTCAATTTCTAGAATCAGTGTTTCCTGAAAATTCGTGAGAAGTTCACCTTCAAGATTGGCTCTTTTCAAGAGCATAGCTGAGGAGTTAAGAATTCCTAGTAAACATGCCATAATTCTTGATGTGCCTACTAGGTAGAATTATTGTTACTTTATGTTGGATATTGAATAGAAGTATGAGAAAGTATTTATTCTCCTTGAAGAGTATGAAAGTTTTGGGAGTGCTCTTGTCTATGAAGGTGGGGATCCTATAACATATGATTGGGAGCATGCTCGTGTATTTGTCAAGTTCTTAATTTTTTTTATGATAGCACTGTTGAGTTTTCTGGTTCTATGCATGTGACATGTCACACTTTATTTCATACTCTTTGTGACATATATAGAAAAATCAATAAATGGATGAAGATTCATGATATTATTGTGAGTGAAATGGCTATTTCAATGAAGCTTAAGTTGGACAAGTATTGGGGTATTGGTTAAAATTTTAATTCTCCCTTACTTGTGGCAGTTGTTCTTGATCCTCGATATAAATTGGAATATGTTCGGGATAGTTTTGAAATGATGTTTGATGATTAAGAAGACAAAAATCAGTTGATCAATAAATTAATAGAGGTTCTGAATAATCTCTATGAGTTTTACAAATGTAAATATCCCATTACAATTGTTGATAAATGTGAGTCAAGTTCTCATAAAGAGTCACATATTCATGATTCTAGTACTGATAGTGAGGATAATGAGAAATGGAAAGATGCATATAGATTAAAGAAAAGGAAAAGGAAATTGAAACAACAAAGGAATAAACTAGATATATATCTTGAGATTGATGATTGTGAGGATGATTTCGAAGGATTTGATATTTTAAGTTGGTGGAAAGGAAATTCAAGCAAATATCATGTTCTCTCATGCATTTATAGAGATATTCTAGCAATTCCTTTAACTATAGTATCTTCAGAGTCCGCTTTTATTATAGGAGGACGAGTCCTTGATCCATTTTGTAGTTGTTTAAATCCCAACATTGTTAAAGCATTAATTTTTTCATAAAATTAGTTTAGAAAGTCTAAACCAATTGACATTTGAAAGTAACTAGAAGAATTGGAATCGATTGAATCAGGTACCATTAAAAATATTATGATTTTTTTTATCATTTTTCATTTGGAAATTATAAACATTTGTTTGAAAATGTAAAATACCGACTTGTTATTTCTTTTGTTGTGTATTTTTAAGATATTCCATTATCCACCACAATTCATGATTAGAGTTTCACTCTCTAAAGTAGAAGAAGCAAGGATGATGGATAGAGCACTCTTCATTAAGGTATAAATTTATGATTTTACCTTCTACATACTTATAAGGATGGAAATTTCATGTCAATTGTTTCTAAATTTTAGAAAATGATAAACTTGCTCAATGAGAAATGGTTCATGTCATCATTTCGTGTGTGTTTTTTAAGTTGTTTATTAAAATGTCAAGGTTACTGAGATAAATATTTGTACTGGGTTATTTTTGTAGGTTTGTTGTGCAGAGATGTAAGCCCTGAAGGATTCCAATTTTATATTACCTATTTCCTGAAATTGATCTGGGTGATTGATTCTTAACTTGTAAGTTAAACATGGTTGTTCTTATGTTTTATTCCCTTCTTCATTTTTTTCTTAAATTTTCAAAAACTTTGAACTTATATAGGGTGAAATATGGTGGAGTATCTACTCTTAGAAGCATGGATGCTGGCTAATTTCTTTTGTCAACACGTTTTCTTACCTATACATAGCATGTATTACACATTTTCTAAATATTTGAACTTCTAAATCCTGATCTGAAAACCTTGGCCTAATTATATTCTATTTTTTTCTTTCTCCATGTTTATTGGTGTTATTGAATTCACTAGTAAGTATATTTATATGATGATTTTTATAGAGAGGCAGGCTGGTGCAGGGGGGGAAGGCTGGGTCAGGTGTGCAGGCAGGCAGGGGGGTGGGGAGAGGGGGGAAGGCTGGTTTGCATGGGGGGAGTATGCAGGGGTGAGGCTGGTGTGTGCAGGGGGGAGGGGGTGCAGGGGGAGAGATAGGCTGGGTTGGTTTAGTGTGTGCAGACAGGGAGGTATAGGGGGAAGGATGGTTTGTAGGGGGGAGTGTGCAGGGGGAGGGGGGAGGCTGGTGTGCAGGGGTGCAGGTGGGGGAGGGGGCTGGTGTGTGTAGGGGGGATGGGGAAGGGGTACAAGGGAATGGGAGATTTATTATGATGAAATTCTCATGTGATTACTTGATTACTACTTGTTTAATAATAATTACTTGTGTTTAATTGGGATAAATTAGGGAAACAACATTTAAAGATATTTGGGTTAATAAATGATGATGTAATGGGTCAAAGACTTTCTCAAAGTGTTGTAAATAACCTATTGATTATATTTTTTCGGGTTAAAATAAATTATTATTGGTTAATAATTTTTTTATGGAACTATTACATGTTGTTGAACAAGAAAATTATGTTTTCAAGTTGGGCCTTACTTGTTAGGGTTGAAATACTGAGTGTATGATACTAGATTTTAATTAACTCTTGGGATTGAGAGTGGTTTGAGTAACTAAATCAAGAGTGGGGTTAAATAAAAGGAGTGTTTTATTAAAGGGTCTTAAAGAGGAATTTTAAGTAAGGTTTTAGTATGGTAAAACCTACATCATTTGAGGCTGGAATTTAAGGGTTTGAGTTCCCAAATTTTCTTTATGTATCTTGAAACCACCTGGGGGAATCTTAAGTAGTGTTATAGGTTGTGTGTGTGGTTAGGGACTTTAATAGTAAGTTAATGGGTGGGAAATGATGATTATTGAAGGATTTACTATGGTTTAAAATTAACGAGTAAGCGATTAATTGATAAACTCATGGGGGTGATACCTTCTGTGGTGGGGTTGAGTATTGGGGATTAATCATAATAATTTTTTACAACCAAAATATGTGTTTGGAATTGAGTATAGTAAAACCTTAGGGGTTCAGTATTGTTAATGAGAATTATAAAATGGGTTTAAGTGGATGATTCTTTATAAAAAATGGTGGTTTTAAAATGATGACTTAAATGAGGGTTATTTGTTTTAGAAAACCTATTAGTATTGTGTTGTGTAGGTGCTGGGGATTTAATTTGCGATTCAAGTGCAGGGTAACTTGATTACATTGGGATATATCATGGTTGGGTAAAAAGTGTTGTTAATAGGGGTGTAGGGGGGGGGGTGGGTCTGGTGTGCAGGTAGGCAGGGGGGAGAGGGGGACAAGCTGGTTTGCATGGGGGGGGGGGAGTGTGCAAGGGGGGGGGAGATAGGCTAGTTTGGTTGAGTGTGTGTAGGTAGGGGGAGAGGGGGAAGGCTGGTTTGTAGGGGGGAGGCTAGTGTGTAGGGGTGCAGGGGGGAGGGGGCTGGTGTTGTGTAGGGGGGAGGGGGCAGGGGTGCAGGGGGAGGGGGAGGCTGGGTTTGGTGTGTGTAGGTAGGAAGGGGGGAGAAGGGAGAGGCTGATTTTCTTTGTAAGGGGGGGAGTGTGCAGGGGGGGTAGGGGGAGGGGGGGGGGTAGGGGTGCAGGGATGGGGGGAGGGAGGGAGGCTGGTGCAGGGGTGCAGGGGGGGGGGGATGGATGGGTCTAGTGTGCAGGAAAGGGGGGAGAGGGGGGCATGCTGGTTTGTAGTGGGAAGGATGGTTTGCAGGGGGGGAGTGTGCAGGGGGGAGAGAGGCAGGCTGGTGCAGGGGTACAAAGAGGCTAGTTGTGTAGGGGGGGAGAGGGGGACAGGCTGGCTGGTTTGCAGGGGGAGTGTGCAGGGGGGAGGGGGGAGGCTGGTGTGCAGGGGGGGGGGGAAGGGTGTGCAGTGGTGCAAGGAGGCTGCTGCAGGCTGGTGTAGGGGTGCAGGGGTGAAATGCAGGGGTGGAGGGGTGTTGTGCATGGGTATAGGAGGGGTGTTGTGTAGGGGTACAGGAGGGGGAGGCTGGTGTACAGGGGGGATGGGGGCAGGGGGTGCAGGGGGGAGGGGGGATGGGTTTTGTGTGTAGGGGGAGAGGGGGTGTTGTTTTGTTCAGGGTTACATGAGGGGGGGAGGCTGGTGTGAAGGTGGGAGGGGGGGCAGGGGGCGCAGGGGGGAGGGGGGCTGGGTTTTGTGTGCATGGGGAGAGGGGTGTTGTGTTGTGCAAGGTTACATGAGGGGGGGAGGCTGGTGTGAAGGGGGGAGGGGGGCAGGGGATGCAGGGGGGAGGGGGGCTAGGTTTTGTGTGCAGGGTGGGGAGGGGTTTTGTGCAGGGGTACAAGAGGGGGGAGGCTGGTGTGCAGGGGGGGAGGGGGGTAGGGGGGTGCAGGGTGGAGGGGGGTTGGATTTTGTGTGCAGGGGGGAGAGGGGTTTTTTTGTAGGGTTACCAGATGTGGGAGGCTGGTGTGAAGGGGGGGAGGGGGGGATGGGTTTTGTGTGCAAGGGGGTGAGGGGTTTAGTGCAGGGGTGTAGGAGGGGGAGGAGGCTGGTGTGCCGGGGGGAGGGGGGCAGGGGGTGTAGTGGGGAGGGAGGTTGGGTTTTTTCTATAGGGGGAGGGGGGCAGGCTGAGGCATGGTGGGAGAGGGGGTGGGGGCAGGCTGGTCTGTAGTGGGGGAGGGGTACAGGCAGGCTGGTGTAAAGGGGGGGAAACAGGGGTCCATCAGGTTGGGTCTGGGGGGAGGGGTGTGCAGTAGGTTGTTGCAGTGCAGGGGTCCATTGGGTTGGGTCTAGGGGGGTTGGGTCTGAGTGGATGGTTCGTGTCTGTCGAGTCGGGACGGGTTGGGTTGGGTTTACACATATAACCCAACCCGAATTGACCCAACCAACAGTGGGTTGGGTTGGGTTGGGTCCTTCGGGAATCTGACGGGTAACCTGACCCCAACGGGTTGGGTTGGATCGGGTCAGTTGCTCCTGAAGTATGTGACCCCGACCCAGCCCGACCCGAACTTTTTTGTTCGGGTCGGTCCCTGAAACTCCTCTAACCTGACCTGACCCGACCCATGGACACCCCTAATATTAAGTGGATTTTACTTAAGTGATGAACTATGGAATGATAAAATATTTACATATAGTCCTTTTATTTTAATTCCATATTTGTATATTAATCCATTTATTTTTTTTGATAGTGGTCTTACACCCATAAAATAAATCATGCATAAGATAGAAATAAAATAAATAAATCATTGCCTAATCATGAGTTATAACTATTGGTTTTTTATTGAGTGGACAGTAAACAAGCCATTAACTATAGGGGGAAAACTCCTTGAGTCGATCTGGTATTTAGTTTGCATCATCCCACCTATGTCCTATGTATCTCCTTGGTTTGGTTTCACATCGACTCCACCTTAAACCAACTCCATGCACCTAGGAGATCCATCCTTACAATGTATTTACTTTACTCATAGGTGAAGGGAACCAGAAAGGGGGTTTACATAAAAGAAACCATGGGAACACATACCTGTACATAATAAGGAGGGAGGGATAACTTGTAGAGAATAAATTTAATTTAATAAAATAATTACAAAAAACTTATAAAATAATTAAATTAAAATAAACCATACACATAGACAGGCCGATCTAAGATCATGATCACCCACTTATGCAAAAAATACGTATTTAAAATAACTGGCCAGATTTATTTTGATTCATTCTTTTATTAAGATAAAATGTATATGAATTAATCTGATTAATTATATATTAATAAAATTAATTCATTTTATTTTAATCTTCATCCAATCTATCCTGAATATATCCATCCGTTATGATTTTAAATAAATTAAATAAATTAATTTTATTTAAAATTTAATTCCAGTACACAATTTTTACTTTGAGGGAAAAGAGAGCATACATGTTTGAACTACTCAACACAGTCCTTGTTGTATACAGTGCACTCACATGACATATTGCGTACATGGAATGCGATGTAATTTCATAGCATGTATCGTTAATAAATGAAACACGAGACACATGAAAGTAACGTTGTGTGTACTAATTTAATAAACTTGGAGTATATAGTATGTAATGACCATATAATAATTATAGTTCCAAATTTTATATAAAAATTAATTAAGTATTTAATATTATTTAAAACCTATCATATGGTGTGTACGAGTTAATAAATTATACACGAAACACATAATAATTAGGTTTATTGAGTAATAAATTATTTTTTAATTTTCCCATGTAAATTAATTTACACAGCGTATAGCCTGTCTTGGCATGTATTCTGTATGAATAGAAACGAATTAATTACATTATATAAATTTAATTACACCACATGAGAATTAATTATGTGGCATGTAAATTAATTACATCATGTGTTAATTAATTACATCATGTGTGAATCAATCACACTACATGTGGATTAATTACTCCATATGTGAATTAATTATTCAACATGTAAATTAATTACACCATGTATGAATTAATTACACTACATGTGAATTAATTACATGACATGTGAATTAATTACACCACATATGAATTAATTGCACCACATTCAAATTAATTATGTGACATGTGAATTAATTACACCACATGTAAATTAATTGCATCGTGTGTGTATTAATTTCACCGTGTATGTATTAAATACAATGTGTATAAGTTAATTATATCACATATGATTTAATTAATTAGTTCGCATCTATTGACCACATGTCCATCGCGTCATGTGGCATTACACGACATGTTGGATAGTTACATGTTGTGTAATCCTGTAAACCATGTACCACCTTCAGATGGATCTTCAGATGTTCTTCATATATTATTAACTGATCGTGGTCATATAAGTGAGAAATAAAGAGCATAAGAAGTGATCTTGAAAACTGAATTAAAATAATAAATTTATTAAAATGAAAACGAAATTTTAAATATATAAAGGATCAACAATCAATAAGTAATTTTAAATTCAATGTTACTGATCTGATACCACTTGATGATTCTAAATGCAATGAAAGTCCCTATTTGGCCTATGGACAATTTAACTTTTATTAGATTAAATGGATCATCCATAATGTGCATGAAGATAAATTCCCTGACCAATGATTTTTTTCCAAATAATATTGACAAATATTTTCACCGAAACCAATAGAGGATATTTTTCATTTCAATTTATAATTAATTTAATAGCATAAAGAAACACCTCAATCTTGAGATATTTATTTAATATTGGTGTTTAACTTATGAAGCCCGTTTGGTTGTATTTTTATTACATTGATGAGGACCCAAAGTAGATTCTCTTTATCAGTGATCTACATATGATTTTTTGATCTCAGAATGTTGCTGATGGCACTCTGGGTTCTAGTGTAGAAATATCGATCATCTTACATCACTCGCAACTGAAATCCCTTTAGTTTAAAAAGACCATCTCTTGATTTCTCTAGCTTGAGAATAATGAAGGAGGAATTGATAATCTTTTGAGCTTGAGAGAAAACCCAAGAGATGTTCTTCATTGAGAGAGAATTATCTAGGGAGGAGAAATTTGTGCACAAAAACCAACCTCTCATAATTCTAATAATTATCTATTTATAGAACCAAAACATGTTTATTACCTTCCCCCCCATAGGTGGCTGGGGTGGTAGGGGATTGGGGTGTGGGGTGCCGGTCATGGGGTCGAGTCCCCAGACCGTGTTTTCTTGTAGCGTGCATATGAAATGTAAGTTTTTATTTATAGACCAAAGGGTTCCATATTAATTAATTTCATAAATTCCTTTAATAATATATTAAACCCAAAAGGAACCCCATTCCATGTAAAATAATAATAATATTATTTTATTATATAACATGCACTAACTCACACAATGATAAATATTATCTATAGTCTGGTAGATAAATATTTACCACTGAACTAATAACTGGTTCTACTCATCCTCATTTAATTTTATTGAATTCCTAAAAAAATATTTAATTTAATATTCATGTAATTAAATAAGTCATTTATTAATAAATAATTCCTTTTTTACCCTGTGAATACCAACAGATAGATATTATATATTCAATAAATAAATAAATATTATATTCATAATTTGGATAATAAAATATTTATTTTGATATCCATGTAATTAAATAAATTATTTATTAATTAATAAATAATTATTTATTATCTTGTGAAGAACAAGAGATAAATAAATATTATATATTCATGTAATTAAATAACTACCTTGAAAATATTTTTTTTAATATTTTTGATTATTTAATAAATATTGAATAAATATTACTTCTTAGTCTAGATAATAATATTTATTCTAACTATTAAATATAAATAATATTTACCTGAGATCAAAGATAACACTTTGTGTATAACCCTCTAGGACTAGCATTAGACAGGACTGCCTAAAGTCTAACATTACTATCTAAAAATGGGCTAAGAAACCCATATAGGAAGAAGGTTTGTCATAAAGAAAGTAGAAACATATGGATGTTCACTATGTAATATAATCCCTTTATCATGATATCTCAACAAGAAGGTTGCATTCCAATTTCATAAACCTATATCCTTGATACATCTTTCTTTAACTATCTGAAATAAAATTATCATTAAACTATGAACATGGAATGTAATTTGATGGTTCCATCTCAATCAAAGGGTTGAGATATCAAATTCCATAAAGATAGAATGGAAAAAAATCCTTTCTTGACTTATTCATTAATAACATATCATTCATGACTCACCCAACATATCCAACATTTCCATGAACTATCTTATCATGGTTTATGATAATACATCTAAGTGAGCAGGTCATTACATGTATTAATAATAATCTTAATGTATAAGGATCATTACACATACTCGTAGATAGGAATATATGATGGCACATAAACATATATAATACCTACCAGTAGGTCTATTCTCATAATCTCCCATCTTAGATATTACTAAATGAAAAATTCATGAGATGAAGTCTCATCTACTTATGACTACTCACACCTGACATTCAACATACTATGTGTCCCATCATAAAATTTTAACTAATCATAGAATAATATTTATACATATTATCATGGAACTTAATGGTTCTCATCATAGCAGGGAACTGCGATGACCTTTTCAATGTGACAAATATTCTAAGAAATTATCACATTAATGATACACAGAAGAATAATCAATATATGATAATTTATTTATTAATATTAAAATCCATGAATATATAGTAAATATAAAGTAAAAATTAGTTGATTCTAGGGAACCAAATCCAACATTGTGTTAGTCTTCAAAATAAGGTCTGACCCCAACATAGGCTAATCTATTTTGAACTTATAAAGTCCTGCCTAAAATGACCCACTCCCCATAACACTTGGGTGACACAACATTGTAAGAAATCCTAGATAAAATCATAATGTAAAAAAATGGGCACGATACATGGAATTTATATATGACCAAAAAAATAATCATTACACCATGGTGCAAGCCTTTATGGAAATAATTTTAAAGAAAATCATATTTTTATTAAAATTTTCAAAAAACTTTTTCCTTCACATCCACAAACGTTTTGGTAGATGTAATTTAGGTTTAAAGTGTAATTTTCATGAAAAATAATTTATAGTGTTTATAAATTATTAAATATGGTAAAATCTAAAAGTTCTTATATTTATTTATGAATATTTCAAAAATGTAAATATAAAAAATTTATATTAAGATCTTATTTTGAAATTTTATTTAAACCAATCCATAAGGAGTTTTAGATGATTTGATCAATAATTTAAATACAATAAAATATGATATATGTAAATTATTTAAAATGTTTACATAATATATGAAATGCTCAATATTTGATAATAAAATAATTCATAAAGTATATCATATTAGGAATATAAAGGAGTTTGTATCAAATCCATGTAAATGATAATATGAAATATTTATATTGAATAAAAATGAATTGTTTGAGTTTATCCATTTTTAAATTTTAACATGTTTATAATTTATTTATGAATTTTCCATAATTTTTTATATCATGTTTAAATATTTGAATTATCTATTTATTTAGTTTTCCCATTGTATTATTCATGAATATAATTTATATTTATAAATATGTGTATGAACTAGTTTAAGGAGTTAAATAACTTATTATAAATGTCATACCATGCATATAAAGAGTTACATGCCATATATGACATAAAATTTAATTACATTCAACTGTGTCATTGATTTGTAAACATATGAATTTGGTTAAAGGTATAAGATACTTGAACTAAATCACTAGTATCATGCATACATGTAAAATTAATACATAAAATAAGATGGTGAGATTAAACCTCCTTTTAAAAATACTAAGAGTTAGAATCCTTCTAAAGCAAAAACTTATCGAGGCCTCGATCATTCAACCAGGCAGTTTCAAACTAAATTTGGGTTCCCATGGATTATAATTTGTAAGGAATAAATTCCTGAGGAAACCCTAAGAGTTAAGTGTCTCATTTATGGAGTTTTATTTGGGTTACACTTACCCATGAAATCCTTAGGAATGATACCAAAGGAATAATGTTGAGTTTATCCATATGATAAATTGGGAAAATGTTTTTATCTCAATAATACAAGATTCATATCTGATATAATTGGCATGATTATCTTTTTAAATAACTAAGTGTTGATATGATCACTAAAGTAGACTAATTTATTATTGAAATTTATATCTTGTACCATTATTTACATAATGTAATTCAAAAGGGATCATTATTTTAGTGAGAACCAATTTAATAAAAGTTCTTGTTAAATGAATGTAAGACATGATACTCATCTGATTAAAGATTATATTATAGATAAATGGAATCATCATCATAAAACATGGATTTAGTATCAACTTTAGAGAAAGAGTAGCTTAATGGAAGTAACTTCTTAGACTGGTACCAGAACTAGAGAATTGTTCTCATGAAAAAAGAAAATTTCTATGTGTTAGAGAAACCAATTCATAAGGAAACTCTTTATAAGGAATTTAGAAAAGTGAGAAAAATGATTATTACAAACATAAAATGTACTCTCTTGATGTATCTACATTAATTATTGTATCTATGGATCCCAAAATTAAGAAGCAACATGAAACGATGAATGATTATGGGATGATAAATGACTTGAAAAGGTTATATTAAGAGAAATCAAGACATAAAAGATAAAAAGATTATAAAATAATCTTTTAGTGTAATATGGTTGAGGGTACTTCCATATCTTCTCATGTACTTAATATTATTGGGTATGTAAATGTATTGGAGAGATTGGGGTCACCATTCATAATTCTAGACATAAACTTTATTCTACAGTCATTGTTAGAAAGGTTCTGATAGTTCATTGTTAATTACAAGATTAATGAGTTCAATAAAAGTTTACAGGATCTCCTCAATATTTTTATGATTGGGGAGTAGTACATTGGAGGTCCAAAATCAAGTTCCATGATGATAGTAAAAAAATTAAAAGGTAAAACTTTTAACCAAAATAATAATAACAGAGGTTGTGGAGAGTCTACACCGAATTATAAATCGAAGATAAGAGTTTATAAGGAAGGGAAATAATTCCATTATAGTGTAATTGGTCATTAGAGAAGGAATTTTACATAATTCCCTAAAGGGTTCAAGAAAATCCATGGATAGTCCACATTTGGTATTGATGTTATAGAATACAATTATTTAATTTTTAAGGGATATGATACCAAATTTACACTATACAAGTGTCTCTTTACTGGATTCTGATGGTGAGAAGGATCTCCACATGTTAGCTGATGATACTTCCATCCAATTCTCTTTTGAAAGCATTGAATTAATACATGTCACAGGTTTTTATAGGCCTTAGAGGAATAAGGGGAAGAAAGGAACCCAGGACTGAGGAAGTCACATGGTTCTTAAAGGGAAAAAAACTGAAGGGTGTAAAGATTATTCCTACTTTCCTAAGGAAATGGAGACAAGGTCATCGAAAAAATATGTGGATATAAAGATAACCAAATGTGAAGTGAACATGAATGGGCATACTCATGAGAATCACACCAATCCCCAGGAGGTTAACCTCCAGGTATAGGATGAGGTTTCTAAGGACCAAGAGAATACAACATTTTACAATACATTTTTTTTAAAATAAGAAAGACCTAACAAAGACTCAAAAGGGAAGTCTAAATCAGTGGAAACATAAAAAGAGCAGTGTATGAAGCTCATAATAAACTCTAAATAAGAAATTATTGAAAAATATTTTCATATAAACGACACAAAGGAGGAGGCCAACCGTATGTATGATAGAATGATCTAAATTTAAATAAATGAGCATCAAAGGGTATGGATCAACAAACAAGACCGCTTATTAGTAGGAGTATTCAATGGAAAGAAGATTAACATGGAGGAATATATCAAGACTGAGGAAAAGTTGTCCCAAAATTTTGAAGAAATAATCAAGGAAGACCTGGATACCAAGGTAAAAAACTTACAATGGGGATTATATAGAGCAGTTGGTTCTAATAATATCATCCTTTTCTTTAATGATTTTATCATTTATTTCTATGTTTAATGTCCCTTTGTAATGAACTTGTGAGGCTTCCCAATTTTCCTTAAAAGTTATTTTGAAATAAACATTTAATTTTATGGCTAGGATGCATTGGATAAAATTAATTATCTAGTGCATTAGAATATTTTTTTGAATTTTATTTTTATTTTCCTCTCACATGATAATATACGTTATTGTAAATAAAGTGTTGTTTTCAATAAATAAGATGACTATTTTAATACACATGGTTGTTAATGATCCAATTCTATAACATATATTAAAATACGATAATGATAGAAATATTTTACCTAGGATAAAATAATCTATCCATGAAAGTTGTTAAAATATGAGGGAAAGAGTTCCAAACACCCTACAGTGGCATATTTTAAATAATAAAATCATCTTTTCATTAAATTTCTCCAAATACATAGAATACTATATAAAATATGAATTATAATATTTTATTTATTAAATATTACTACTAAAATTATATAATTGTCATTTCTTGAACCAAAATTAGTTTTTCTATCTTAACACTACATTCTAAAGAGAATATAGTTTCTAAGAGACTAACAGGAGTATATTTGGACTCAGAGAAGTTCAATCACAACAAATAAATGATTAAATTAGTAAAAATTCAAATTGAAAGTAACTTAATATCATAAAATAGTTTAGGATATATAGGTAAAGAAAAATGTAAAGAGTTACATTTAGTTACTATAATAAAGTGAAAATCACTTTATATCCTAAAAGAGTTTAGGATATATTGGTAATTTTGTTTACCAAAACCATTATCAAATGATATGTTTCAAGGAAAAGTTATAAGAATGAAGATTATGAAATTATAAAGAGTTAAAAGTTAATAAAATAAGTTATTATCATCATAGAATTTGATGTTGTGAATTAAATAATTTTTAATACCATGTTCAAAGAGTTGAATATTAGGAATATGATTCCCAACTCTCACAATTAATTAAACAAAAATTCTTCATAGATTTTAATCATTAAAATAGTTTAGTGGGAGATTTTTATTATATGATCACATAAGGTTGTGTAAGGAATTACATAGATATGTAACGGGTTTAATAAAACCCTAAAAGTTCAGTAAACATAAGGCCTCTATGGTGGTATATTATATAGGATATGATTAGAAGAGAACTTATTTATAGATTTGTTAGTATTTTTAAAGGAGTTTAAGAATATAAAATGTATCATGTTATACAAAAGGCATTCCAAAATTTATTATTCTTTCACATTGGTGGAATATATTTTATGAAGTCAAATGATAATTAATATCTCAAAGTATAAATTTGAGTTATTCATAATCAATGTTCGCTATGAAGTATTATAGGTTGTGATAAAATGTTAAGGTTATAGTGGGTATTATTTCTTATAGAGATATGTAATAGGATTATGAGGCATAAAAAGAATTTTCTATACTGGATGGTCTACCAAGTATAACACATTGAGTGTCATATTCTATGTCTTTGGTATACTAGGAGTGCACATTTAATATTGAATCCACATACCTAAGGTTGTAAAGTTACTTAGCATAATAACCTTCATACCTTGATATATTTATTATATAATACATGTCACATATATAATCAGGGGGTCTTTGGGTATGCTGATGATCATAGAATCAGTTGAGGCTTAACCAAGATGATATTTTTCTTCTCATACGATGAGTATGACATCTGGGGCCTTGATTGAGATATAACAAAGAAGTTTATATCCATACCAATATAGAGTGAATGAGATATTTGTATCTATTTGGTTGAGGGGTATTTTATGTGATTATATAATTAGATAAATTATATTTGATATATCCATTGACCTGATCTGTATATACTTAGATAATTAAGCAAGTATGAGTAGGATATATGATATTGAAATACTCTTCATCCCATGGTCTCTCGATGTATTTTATAGAGAGGTTATATGATTATGTATAATTTTATATCATACAAATGGTAGACACAAGCATCATGATACACGTGTTTGATAAATATTAGGACCAATCCATTTGTATCTTGAGTAGAATTTACAATTTTCTACATGGAAATCTTTTCTCACATTTATAGATTTGAGATTTCATAATTAAGCTCATAGGATAACACTTTGTGGCTATGATCAAGTTTATAAAGCTTTTATAGTTACCAAAAAAGTGTCTTGGAGGATATCTAGAATTATTTCTGGATGATTTTTTACAATTCATTATATATAGTGTAACATGTGGTGAAAATATATGATTGATTTTATAAAATGTGTTTTGGATGAAATATAAAATGAGTTTTGGATATGTATTCAAAAGTTGTTACATATGATGTGACATATGGTGAAAGTTTGTTCATTTTATTAGGATTTAGTGAAATTGTTATATTTTTGGATTCTTATAGTAAAAGAACCACTAGGATCTGGTGGTTTAAACCATTCCATAGTTTATCCTTGTTTTCACCATGACATAGCATAAGACACTGTTATTTTGGTTCTTTCATGGAATTTTCACTTCATACAATAACATGTGGAAATTGATCCTATGCATCTAAAAAATCTACAATGATTAGTTACATGTCATTAAATGATAATAATGAGGTGTTTTAATGAAAAATATGAATTTTTAAATGTTAAAAATTCAATATGTATATTGAGCTAAACATTTCAAAATTTGAAACATTTGGAGTGTTTGTGTGAAATAAAAAATCAATACGGATGAACATTTTAATCAAATGAGGATCATTAGAAGGATATAAAAGCAAGTCTAATATCATGGAATTTTTATACCGAGTCACTGTGATAAACTTTATAAATAAATATGAATCATCATCTCTCATCATCTATATTCTTTAACCAAAGGTTCTAGAAAAATGTGAATTTTTGAGAGACTTTTATTAGGCATAAATATATTCATGTGATCCATGGATAATTTAGGTGGGAGTAACCCTTTGGTTTCTCTTTAGTGATATACATAAAACAACTTCTTAAAGTTCATATAGGATAGATTAATAAGGTGCATGGTACTCCGATCTCCTTATTTTTATTATTCATTCCAAACCTATAGATATATCCTAGTTTTTTTGGGGTTTGGTGTGTTCTTTTTCTACATTTAGGATGTTATACATACCTTTTAAACCATTCAATGTTTTTATATAACTCATTCTCTCAGTCCAAAGAATAATATTATGTTGACCAAATATCATTATCACTTTTCATTCAATCTCCACTTTGTCAAAATACCTCTCAAGGGATCTTCAATATCACCCATGAATCCTTCAATATCACTAGTGTCTCTTCAAAAAGTAAATTAAATATTTTTTGTTTTAAATATTCATAATTAAAATCTGTTTACTTAAACAAAGAATCAATTTTATTTATTTAAAATAACCTCCAATATATAATTTCCATTCCCTATATATCTGAAGAAGAAAAACAAATGAATAATTAGTTTTAAATGATGGGTAAACACTTTAATATATCACATGACTAAAGTTAAATTTCAATTTTATATCCTTGATTGATTTTTTTTCCTTTATGTATTTTCTCCATCTCATGTTATCTTTGTGTGAGATACAATGAATTTGGTTTTTTTTATTTCAAGACAATTCAAAAGATCATTAAATTAAGACCATGAGTTAACAACATGCATGAATCCAAAAATATTAGATTGTTAATCACCAAATTAGACAAAAGGAATTTTATTATATAAATTTTATTCATTTTAAAATACCTCATGAAAATTATTTTTTTATTTAAAAAAATTTAAAATGAAAGTTTAAAACATTTTATTGAAATTTCAAAATCATTTTTTTCCAAAAAACCAACCAATTAAATAATATATATGTTTCAAAATAATCCACACTAGTTTATTCCATTTAATTAATATATTCATGATGCTCACAACTAACAATTAAAAAATCCTCAAAATGCCTATGTTATCATTGGAAATCAATGAGACAAATAACTAAATGTGGTGTGCATGGTGAGCTCTCACACACTTCATATCAAATATGGTCCCACATGCTTAGAATTGAGCATGAAGAAGGAATTTTAAACTTTTAAGGTGACTAGGAAAGAAATGAATTTATTAAATTGAAATAAATTAACATCATAAGGAAAAATAATACCCCCTAATAAGAATACCATCAATATAAAAGTGATATCAATTTGTGAGAGTCCTCAAAAATTAAGAGCATGTTCCTATTTTGCATCTAAATAAATACAAAGATATTTTATAAACACTTTTATAACCAATATAATTAATAAAATATACTTAAATAGATATAAACCAATCATTTTAATTGAATAAAGAAACATACATCCACACCCATGTCAAAATGATAAGTACAATGATCATATAATTACACAAGATAACATTAATATCATATAAGAAAAATCATGAAGGTTTGTAAATAAAAACAACATCACAAAGAAATTTATATAATGCATAATAAAATAATATAATGTTATAAATATTAAAAATTTAGACATAACATGAAACAACCAATGGTCAATATAAAATAAAACAACCAAGTTAGTCCTAATCATACATCACCTTTAGGTGCCTCATTTATGTTGTCACCATTTCCACGACTCGTATTATCAAATCCTCCCCGTCAATTATCTTTTTACTCACCATAAAATCCATACTCATCACCTTAATTTTACTATAAATTATTTTATTATTCTCTACCAACATAATCGTAGGGATGTGGCTGGGGTGAAAGTGGTGGGTTAAATTGGGGGGGGGGGGTGAAATACAAAAATTGGGAGACATTGAACCACCATCAAATTTTCTCTATTTGATAATAAAAAAATTCATAAAAATAATGAGAAACATGGTATTAAATATTTAGAGAGTTTAATGAGATACCTAATTGTGGTTGTAGTGGGGTGAAAGGGAAATTAGACATGGGTGGGGAAGGGTTTTGGTAAAGGAACTTTAGGTGGAGGTGGGTTATTTCCTGCATCCTACCCATAAAATTCGATCGCCACGCTTACTTAATCATACTCTTAATATTCTTTAAAACTATAATACTCCCATTTTTTTATCATGTGTATATATTTTAATTCTTTCATATCAAATGGAGGAATTAGAACTAAATATGTGATTTCTATGTTGATGACATGAAGGACATCATTATTTACTAATAGAGTGATGAATGAACCCAAAAAATACACCTTATTCTTATAAAAAATTTAAATTAGGTACTTCCTAAAGTTATATCTATGATTAAAGATTTTTTTATTACCATATAATAAAAAATATTGAGATATCAATGGGATACCCCTCTATCATTGACTAAACAACCTGTAATGGACTAGTGGAGAGTACAATGGTCAAAATTAAGAACCTTATTAGCTTTGGTATTTTCAAGGTCATAAGTTTCATTTTAGATACCAATAAAGGCCCAAAAACACTTATTCTTTCTTCCTTATTTCATTTGAGTATCGGTCTCAGGGTAGAGTCCACTAAAGATCAAAAATTAGGTTAAAGTGAGTTAAAATCATTACCCAAAAAATTTAAATGTGACACCCACCTATTCTTTAACTATTTTAAAATTTAAGGCATAAAAAATCTATCTCAATTAAAAAGTTGAATTAAAATCCAACAATAACCCATTAAAGGTGATAATTCAAATGAAATAAACATGTGAAGGTCAACCTCTTCCAAGATAAACATAAATTTCAGCATTAAATCAAAGTTTGGAAAGGTCACAAATGTTAAATATTTTTTTAATATGGATAGTTTATTTAGGTATAGAATAAAATAATTTCCTCTCTATAGAGATTATGAATCAAAGTTTTTTTATTTTAGGAGAAGTGGGTACTATTGGATGATATATTTCAAGTAAACCCACTAGGAATCATTTAGGGGTTTAACAATAAATGGTAAAAGTAAGTTATAGAGGATATTTTATGTAGATTTTATGATAAATAATAAAAAAAGAAAACAAAAAACCAACACATTAAAAAAAATATTTTTTTAAAATTTATACAATGATCAGATAATATAACCCCTTTAAAAAAATATTGAATCAAAATTTTAAATTTTATTTTTTTTAGTTTTGAAAAATCATAGTGCATGTGTAAGTGTTGAAAATAGAAGAAAAATAAGTAACTGAAAAGAAAATAAAGTATAAGAAAAGCGTTTGGATATTGAAATCAAAATGGGAAGGTTTTTTGAAAAAATACCTACATCAAAATAAAAGTGGAGAGAAAGAGAAAAGATATACTTTCGTTATGAAAAAATGGTTAAAAAGTGTAATAAAAATTAGCTTAAAATATGGGGAGGGTAAAATTGTAACCCCAAAATATTTTAAGAAAGGAATCTATGCTCGATAGAGTACAAGAAATGCAACACTAAGCTTAAACGAACCATGAAATAATATTATTTTAAATATGAATGTTGTAACCTATCTGTTAAATTAGAGGGTATAAACACTATTAACTAATTTATTATATATATATATTTACTACTCAATATAAATTTATTTATAAATTAATAGTAAATAATAAATCAATTTTTAGTAAAGTAATTTTATTCTTTAAAAATAAGTTTTCTTCAAAAATATTTTTTATTTATTTTAATGAGTGGATATTATAATTAATTTCTAGAGTTTTTTTTAAAAATTTATTTGTTAAAAATAATTAAAATTTTGAATTATAATATAAAAATTAACTTAAGGTGAAATTTGGGAATTTTTTGTAAAATATTTATTTTTTAGTGAATGGTGAAAAATATCAATTTTTGTAAAAATGTCATTTATTTTCAATAAATTAAGTAATTTAAAAGTACCATTATGTTTTTAATACTATTTAAAGTAAAATTAATATTAATTATTTATATTTAATCCACTTAATTAATTTTGAATCAAATTTATAATGGATTTTAGTATAAGTGTATTTTTGGGTTTAAGAATGGGATTTTTCTAAAAAATATTTTAAAGTGTATAATGTTTCTCCATTTTAATTAATTAAAAAAACCCTATTGAGGAATTATTTAAATTATATATATATTATATATATATAAATATTAATTTAAATTTATATAATTATTATTTCTAATCATATAGTTAATATAAAATCATTTTTTCTTGAAAAATACATTTCTTGAAAAACCGATTTTCTATCATGTCTGTGAGTTTTATTTTAAATTAAATTATACCAATTATGTGATTTTAATTTGGTAAAATAGATTAAATATTTTTAATCATAATAATTTATATCATCTAATAAGGTTAACTTAATTTTTTTTCATAATTAATAGTGAAAACAATAAAAAATATTTTACCACGGTTAAGGTTAAAACGGGTCTACGAGGGGTTAAAATAAAAATATAATGGTAAATTTCCCAATTAAACTTGTAAAAATAATATTTTATGGGAATATATCAATATTATACGTCCCAATTTATAATTAATGGTCATTTGTAAGTTTTTTTCATGGGAATAAGTTTATCATTTTGAATTCTTTTGGGAAATTTCCAAGTTGTTTCCATGTGGGTTCCTTTTCTTACTTATAAAGAACCACCCACTCTCATAAATTAGTCACAAATAGTAATCTTTTTGGCTCAAAAAAAACACTGAAAAATCCCTCCAAAAAATCCTTATACATGTTTTAGAGCTACTGGTCAACCCAAAAGACCAACCCTAGGGTCCTTAAAAGAGAAAGGGTGTTGTTCTAAGTGAAGGTAATTGTCCCCACTAAACTATTTCTTTTTTAATTATTCTATTAGAAATTTATTTAATGTATTAATAATTACAATATAATAAAATCATTATATAACATATAATTATATTTTATTATGTTTATTTCATAATATAAATCAATCTCATCTTCCATCAAATGGGGAATGAAACCAACATTCGTGTCTATGGCGGACTACTGCCTCACGAACCGATGTAATTTGTTTTTCATCTTAGTATCTAATGGATTATTATAATTATGTATTTAAATTATATATATATATATATATGATATTTTAAACATAATTATACTACTCTAATTATTATATCACACATACCATCTTACTTTCCATTCTGTGGGGGATATGATAATGTTGCTCGTGTGTACGACATACTACTACCTCATGAAGCGATGCGATTCATTTTTCACTAACATTTTTCATGGAATGTAATAAAGAAAAAGTTAATGAATATATATGATAAAAATGAAATATTTATGATATTAATGACATATTTATCATTCTAAAAATGTAACATATAATTTTATTTCTTACACTAAAAAATGATAATGTTGTTCGTGCGTACTTGTGGACTACCGACTCCACGAAGTGATGTGATTATTTTTTTAATAACCACATCACATGAATTATATATATAATTATATTTAATGTAATAATATTTTATTTAATATACTATTATCATTTTTTAAAGATAAAATATTAGTTACCTTCTTTTCATAATGATCGTTGAAAAATGGAAATGTTACTAATGCGTACGTAAGACCTACTGTCTCCATGATTATAAAATAGTTCATTTTTAATAGCCATATTTCATGATTGGTTTTAAAAGAATAAATTATGTATAAAAATTATAATTATTTCATGATTATTATTCTATATATTATTGAACAATGACAACTTTAACAATGATCAACATACCGAATCCATTTTGAAATAATGAACCGAACATCCTCAAAAAATCCGATGTGGACTTAAATGATTAACTATTTTATATGACATTAAAAATAAATAAAATAAATTATTTATGTATAAGTTATTAAACCCTTAAAATTTTCTTAAGAAATTAAATAATTGATATAATTTTATTATACATGAGTTAAAGGACATACATGGAAAGTATGGACTCGAGGTAGGAGATTTTCATCTCACTTTTATTTATGTGATACATATACCATATTCACCACTTATTTTATTATCTAGTGAATATAACACCCTTAAATTTATTTTATTATTCATTTTATGTAAATTAATTTTATTTATGAATCCATTTTAGGTTCTATGTTTTATGGGGTTTTGATCCAAATATTACCAAAGCCGTAAGGGACTTCATCTCAATTTTCCTCCATTGGGGAATATTTTAATTTTATGAACCTAATTTATTTTATATGGTGTAAATATTTCTCATTTTAGGTTTAATATCATGAATATTTTTTACATCATGGTATTTTAAGTTTCAATTTGAATTATTTCATCTAATGGAATTTTACTTGAAAGTAACCAAGTGGTAAAGAATTATATAACTCAATATCTTTTCATTAGGATATATTACTTCTTCATTGTATTTCATATTCTAAGATTATATATGTAATGAATTTTGATTATATTATGTTTTATTTAAACTTTTTTATATGTACTTTAATTTTATATAGATAATAAATTCATTTATTAATTCTCACTTCAACGTTATGATCATTATAAGGGTTTCTCATTTCAAATTATCTTCTTTGGGACATATGTTATTTTATACACCTAAATTATTTTATGAGTTGTATATAATGAACCTTTTACATGTTATATCATGAAACTTTTTATTTTTATGTTATTTAAGGTATCATTTGAATTTAATATTTCATGGGTCTTACGATTGAGGAGTTACAAAAGTGGTAAATTTTTTTTTGTTAGAATCTCATTTATTTTTGGGATTGTTTATATTCAAGGTTCCTTTATAGGAAAAATTGGATATTATTAAATTTAAACACATATATTTATTCTATACTATTTATGAATGTGGTTAACCTTTTTTATTTATATTTCCTCCCTTATTTATTAAATAAACATCAAGAAAGTCATTTGTAAGTGATATTGATCTTGTATTTTCTTTTAGATTGAATATATTTATCTTTTATATCCATGTTTTCTAAAATGCTTTCAAAAATGTTATTTTATAAAAATAAATTATTTCCTAAATCTATTTTACATGATCTTTTAACTTATTTTAAAGTATTTTAAAAAGGAAATTCCTTAACTTTTACTAAATGGTTCATTTTTACTCCCTTTACAAAATGTTTGAAAAGAATTGTTTATTTTTAACAATTACAACATGTATAGATTTTCCCAC
Organism: Viscum album; assembly: GCA_963277665.1. Lineage (NCBI taxonomy): Eukaryota > Viridiplantae > Streptophyta > Magnoliopsida > Santalales > Viscaceae > Viscum > Viscum album. The sequence goes on along the minus strand of OY728130.1, from coordinate 1,290,049,277 downwards.
TATCATGAAAATTATTTTTTTGAATGTTAATTTATAAGTTTCTAAGGTTATTTTCAAATAAAAGTTTTTACAATATTTTATAAATTTTTAGTTTTTAAAAGTGATTTTCAAAATGGAAAGGTTATTTTCCTCAATAATTTTTTTAATGAAATTTTAATTTTATTTCTATTCATCAATGTCAACAACCCTTGATGTTACTTATGATCCCTTTGTGATATTTTTTATTGATACCATCCTCATTATTTCACCAGATGGATTATGACTATTTTAAATATATTGTATTGGAACCCATTTCTTCTCCACGAATTAATCAAGTTATGAAAGTAATAATGGTTCTTCTTATGATTTTTATGATGAAATGAAATATTTTTTATATTTTATTCATTTTATGGTTCTGAAACATTGTTATATAATGGGTGAACCTAGATAGCACTAGGTGTTCTTGATATAACTTATATGATAGGTGCACCTATATAGTTCTCCAATGAATTGAGTATGGAAGTTGACCGTATGATTATTCTATTTGTAAGGGTTTTGTAAAGGTTATATGAAGATAACAACCCAAGATACCAACACATTTTCTTTACGCTTTATATGGGTTTTAAATGTTTCCTTTGATCAATATTGAAATCACATAGCTCATGATTATTGATTCTCATGAATCTTTCATTTGTTAAATATTTATTCCATACCACATGTTTAATGATATAGGTATTGATGGGTATGATATATCTTATTTTTTTCTCATTCACTTTGATTATTTCATTATACCTTATTCTCATCTTTTTAACACTGATGACATTCGATTTTTAATGTTTATGTTTACCCTTACTAATCATTTCAACTCACCCTTATTATGTTTCTTTTTACCAAGATTATCAAAAATTATGTTTAATAAATTATTTCTATAAGGGTTTCATATGAATTATGATGATGACTTAATGTGGGATAATAAAATCTAGGTTAAGTGGTAGAAATGTGAATTTAAAGACATGGGTATTTTTTTATGTAAGATTTTTTTTCTAATTCTCTAAAAATCTAATCTTAAAATTTCCTTAGGTATGTAAGTGATCCAATATTTCCTTTGATGTTGCAAGGTTTGGATGAAAAATTTGGGTCATGTTTATCATTATCAAACCTAAAAAATTAATGTTTATGATTTTAGCACTGGACCCAGGAGTGCAGGTTTGAGGCTGTTATAGTTGGAATGAGAGAAGGTTTTAGATAAATTTAGAGATTATGATGTTTTAATGTGATATTATCTTAAGAGATATGGATTTAATCATGGGTTTATAAGTTTAATGTTAATCATAAGTTCAAATTATTAGACACCTTTTTTGAGGTTTTAAGTGATGGAAGTCTAAGATGACTAAGAATATATTGGGATATGTTTTATTGGGTTAAGGTATATGTAAACCTTATGTTAAACATGATATATCATTTGAGGAAGAATACCATTACTTTTTTTGGAAATAAGTTTAATGGTATTGGTGACCTTTAGGGTTTATCATATCTTTTATGTTGAGGTAATTATGGGTTATTACATTTTGGAGAATATTATATGATCAAGGCACATACATTTTTGGTTTGAGATTTTAAAAGTGATTGATGTTATTAAGAGATAAATGTTAAATAAACCTCAAAAGAATATATGATCAAAACCTTATAATCTCTGGGTTTTAATCATAGTAAATAATATTTTTAATAAATTTTTGGAAATTTATTTATCAAATGATGTAGTTTGAGCTTTGGTTATTACTGTTAAATTTTAGAGATTAATTATATGAAGGTTAATTCATTTTAGGAATTATCTTACCTTATTATAACAATTTTGGTTTTGGTTAATGTTTATAGATAAGAGTATGAGCTTTTAATCCTTTTGTTAAATTATGGGATCCATTAAAATTTTATTTTAGTTCTTCTGACATCAAAAATTATTCTTAAATACTCATCGTTTGGAGAAAAATATGAGATTATGGTTGAAATTAGTTAATGGATGAAATTATACTTGTCAAGTAAGTATATTTTGCTATGTTTTCAGTATATATGGTAAATAAATTCCTCAAAAATATAAAAATGATCTTGAATTTTTTTTATCATAGTTCCTTCATTTCTGATGAACCGATGGTCTTTTCACATATAAAAAATTTATGGATTTATGGTTGTTAATTTTTTTAGATAATTTAAGTTTTTATGATCGATGATATTTATCACTATCTATAATTACTTACAATTTTATTCCATTTCCAAATATTCACCACTATATATTTTATTCTTATTTGTAAACCCAATTATATTTTACTCTATATGACCTTCATACTTTCTTTTCTCTCTTTTCAAGTGGAAGTTTTATTAACCCTTTTTACAATGTGGGATTTCAACAATGGTATTTTGAAATGAAAAACCATTATTTATCAAGATAAACTTTAAATTTATAGGATGAAATTTATTAAATGGTGGGAATGTCACACACTGATATTTTAAAGAAGAAATCTATGCTCTATAGCATATAAGATATGCAACACTGAGTTTAAAAGAACCATGAAATAATATTCTTTTAAATATGATAGTTATAAGCTATTCGTTAAATTGGAGAGTATTAATAGTATTAAAAAATTTATAAAAAATATATATATTTATAAATATATATAAATTTATTAATAAATTCTTAGTAAATAATCAATCAATTTTTAGTAAAGTAATTTTTTTCTTCAAAAATATGTTTTCTTCAAAATTAAATTCTATTTCTTTTTATGAGTGAATATTATAATTAATTTAAATAAATTTTAGAATATTTATCTTTTAAAATTAAATTAATTTTTTAATTATCATATCAAAATTAAATTAGTGTGAAAATTTGGGATTTTTCAGAAAATATTGATTTTCAGTGAATAGTGAAAAATACTGATTTTTGTAAAAAAGTCATTTATTTTCAATAAATTAAGCAATTTAAAAGTAGAATTATGTTTTTAATAATATTTAAAGTAACATAATTATTATTTATTTATATTTAATCCACTTAAGTAATTTTAATCATCCTTATATTGGATTTTACTATAAGTTGTTTTGGGTTTAAAAACAGGATTTTTATCAAAACCATTTTAATTAATTAAAAAGACCCCTAATTAGGAATTATTTAAAATAAATTTATAGATTATAAATTTATAAATATGAATTTAAACTCATATAATTATTATTACCAGTTATATAGTTAATATAAAATCATATTTTTCTTGAAAAATATATTTCTTGAAAAACTGCTTTTTTCGTCACGTTTGTGAGTTTTATTTTAAATCAAAATTTTACACTTCCATGATTTGAATTTGGTAAAATGGATTAATTAAATGGAATTAGTATAATTTATAGTATATAATAATATCAACTTATTGTTTTTTATAATGAATAGTGAAAAAGTAAAAAAATCTTTTACCGGGGTTAATGTTAAAACGAGTTTACCGGGGGTTAAACTAAAAATATAGGGTAAGTTTTCCAAATAAATTTATCAAAATCATACTATATGGGAATATTTAAATATTATCCTTAATAAGTTTTTATATATGGAAAATTTTAATCTTTTGTAATGGGAATGAATTTATCATTTTAGATTATTTTGGGAAATTTCCAAGTATTTTTCATGTGGGTTCCTTTCACCACTTATAAAAGACCACCCACTATCCTCAATTATTCACACCTTATAAGAATTATTTATTGAAAAAAACCTGAAAAAATTACTCCAAAAAATTCATATATATGTTCTAGATCTTCTTTTCATCCCAAAAGACCAACCCTAGGGTCCTTAATAAGATATTCAAAGGGTGTGGTTCTAAGCAAAGGTAATTGTCTTCACTAAAATATTTTTTTTAATTATTCTCTTACCAAATTCATTTATGTATTAATAATTAAAATATAATAACAAAAATATATAAAATATAATTTTATGTTATTATTTTAATTGTATAACCTAAATCCATCTCCTCTTCCATCAAATGGGAAACAAAACCATCATTTGTGTCTATAGTGAACTACTACCTCTTGAACCGATGTAATTCATTTTTCATCTCCGTATAATAAAACTTGTTATAGTGATTTATTTAAAGTATATATATATATATATATATGATATTTTCAACACAATTATACTATTTTAATTATTATATCACATATAGATTATTACTTTTAATTATGTGGGGGATACAATAATGTTTCTCATGTGTATGATAAACTACCACCTTGTGAAGTGATGTGATTCGTTTTTCACTAATAATTTAAATGGAAGGTAATAAAGATAAAATTAATGAATATATGTGATATAAATGAAATTATTATTATATTAATTTCATATTTATAATTATGAAAATATAATTATCATTTTCTTTCTTACACTGAAAAATAATAATGTCGTTCATGCGTACGCGTGGACCACTGCTTCCATGAAGCGATGTACTTATTTTTTCATCACAAAATAATATGGATGATATATATAAGTGTATTTAATAGAATAATATTATATTTATGATATTATGATAATTATATAAATATAAAATAAAATTAAACTTCTTTCCATAATGATTATTGAAAAATGGAAACGTTACTCATGCGTACGTACAACCTACTATCTTCATGATTGTAATGTAGTTTATTTTTCGTAACCATATTTCATGATCAGTATTAAAATTATAGATTATTTATAAAAAATATAATCATTTAAAATTTATTATTCTAGATATGTTGGAACAACTACCTCTTTGATCTTGTTCAATATACCAAAAGTGTTATGAAATAATGAACCAAACATCCTCAAAACACCCAACATAGACTTAACTGATTAAGTATTTAATATGACATTAAAAATAAATAAAATAAATGATTTATGTATAATTTATTAAAACTTTAAAAATTTCTTTATAAATAAAATAATTTATATAAGTTTATTGTGAAATAGTTAATGGACATACATGGAAAGTCTGGACTCAAGGTAAGAGATTTTTGTCACACTTTTATTTATGCGAGACATATTCCATATTCAACACTTATTTTATTGTTTGATGAATATAATTACCTTGAATGTTATTTATGATTAATTTAATGAAAATTAATGGGATTTATGAATCCATTTTAGGTTCTATTTTTCATGGGGTTTTGAATCAGAGATTACCAAAGTAGTAAGGTACTTCGTCTCAATTTTCTTTCATTGAGACATATTTTAATGTTATGAACCTAATTTAATTTATATGGTGTATATACTACCCCTTTTACATGTAATATAATGAATCCTTCATAAATCATTGTATTTTAATTTTTAATTTGAATTATTTTATTCAATAGGATTTGAATTAAAAGTTACCAAGTAGTAAATAATTTCATAACTCAATCTATTTTCATTGGGTTATATTACTTATTCATTTTATTAGATATCCTAATATTATGTTTGTAACAACTTTTTATTATATTATGTTGTATTTACACTTTTTTATGTGTATTTTAATTTGATACAGACAATCAATTCATTGGTTAATTATCACTTCAATGTTATGATCACTGTAAGAGTTGCTCATCTAAAATTGTATTTTTGGGACATATTATAACATCCCAGCCATCACCCATTTTATTGGGAAGATATAGAGGTGTTAGTAGGATTTAGGTGACATACCCATGACACAAAAGTCTAGAAATAAATTCAAAGGGCTTCATAAAAAGTTGGGGGATGATTTTTCCTTTAAACATAAAACAAGTAAACTAAGATAACCATAACCAAACAAACACTATATGATGCATGTGTACAATGTAATACAACTCAGAGTATAAACAAACCAATAATGAAACCAATTTATATTAGAGTAAAAAGAATAAACCAAAACCAAAAAAACCCAAAGTCACCAAATCAATTAAATCAATAGCTCCCAACATGCTCCAAGATCAACTCCAAAAGATATTCCGAAGGTATCATGATGCATCACAAAAGAAATGAGATACCCTGTCTTTACCAATGTATAAATATAAAACATCTTCAAACACATCAAAGTGCCTAAGTATGGGGGTGAGTATAAAACTTAGCATGATTTCCCTAATGAATTTCCAACTCATTCTATTAGGATATAACATGTTATAAAATTTATATAAAATAGTTTAAAACAATTTAAATCAGTTTATATCAAAGCCAAAACCATTTATAAGAAAAATATTTTTACATGGAAAGTAACCAAACAATACTTAAAAACTATTTCTCAAATTCAATTTAGGCATATCCATTCCATTTCCACACATACACTTATCTACACATACATGAAACCATGTACCTACCTATACTCATTATTGGTGATTAATCCTCTCACCAAGACATCAATTAGTGAACCATTTTGATGGGGGAAAGTTCATACCCTTATCCTTCCCACTTTGATAGGGGAAACTTCATACGATAATCCATCCTAAATGCATATAAACACATGCTAGACATGTATTCAAAAACCCATACCAAGCCATTTCAATAAAAAAATTATTTTATTGAAAAAATTTCCACTATCCTTTTCCATGAATCAAAACAAAACCATATTTTAAAATAATAATTTTAAAATCATGAACAAATAACTTTCCACAAAACAACTAATTTCTATAATTTCAAAAACCATCACTAAATAGGGTTTCCATCAAGATTTGAATATAAATTTCACAATTAATTCAAAGAAATTAAATTAATTTAAAATCAATCCTTATATTTCTAACTAAGAGGATTTGATAGTGAATCCACCTACCTCACAACCATTTGTGAAACTAAAGAACGACACAAAACTCAAAAAACTTGGCTTGAAAATCTTAAAACTTTCCTTAAATATTTTTCCATATCATCAAAACAAACACAAATCATCATTATTTTAATCAAACAACATTAATCTATCCACTAAGGATTATATCCATGAATCCAAGAGAGGTAAGAAGAAGAAAACTAAGGAAAACAACAAAGAATGATCACTTACCAACAAAACTGGCCTCCAACACACCTAGATTCACCTTGGAATAACTTCCGAATCAAGAGGAATGGTCTCCCTAGCCTTTAGAAGGAAATTAATTCATGTTATGGATTAACTAGTGTAAAAAACGATGGATTAAGGAGGTAATTTGGGTTAGATCCACAAAATTAGGATATGAATTTTAACAATGCACAATTAGGGTGCACGATTAGGAAAACCGTGTGCTAACCATGCACTAGAAACTACCTCCAAAAAAGCCTCACATGTTTTGATTTCATAGTTAGACAAACCATGCACTAAACATGATAAAAACCCTATCAAACATCACATGGTTTCTCCTAGGTGGCCATAAAGTTTGGGCAAACCATTTACCTAACTGTGTGCCTACCTAGTGCCCACTTTTTCTGTCGCATAGTTTTTTGGAAGGTGTTTCATAGTTTCTAATAACTATGCTCAAATCATGAACCTCTATAAAATCTCCAAAAACTTTCTAGAACTCCTCCAAACCTACCTACACTTAACCTAATTACTTTATATACTTAAAATAAATAAATAAAGGGTTAATTAATTGAAAATGGAGGTGATAAATTCTCCCAACCATTAGTCGTTCTATCCTTGAAAAGTTGAAATTCACGATTGGACTGAAAGAATTCAGGACATTGCTCCATAATTTCCTTATCATGCTCCCATGTTTCTTCCTGAATTCGGACATGTTTCTATAAAACCCACACTAGAATGATGCTTTTCTCACACAATAATTTCTCTCGACTATCCTTAATCCAAAATGAAACATGCACCGACATGACATCTAGATCTAGGTAAATGTGATCCTAATGAATCACATGGTTAGGATCTAGCTGATACTTCTTCAATTGAGATACATGAAATACATTATGCACTAAACTAAAACTTAATGGAAAATCCAACCAATATGCCACCTCACCAACCTGTTCAAGTATCTCAAAAGGGAATATATATTGAGTATATAACATTCCTTGATTCCCAAAATGATGATGCCCAAGACTTGGATAGATTCCCAAGAACACATGATCACTCACCTAAATGAAAAAGGTCATTTATGAGGATCCACATACAATTTAAGATGACTTTGAGCTATCTACATTATCTTCCTAATTAACTGAATTGTTTTTGTGGTCTCTTACATAAGGCCTAGTTCAACCAGTGAAGTCTCACATGTTTCCACCAAACAAAGTAGAGAATGAAAAGGTCACCCATACCATTCTTCAAAAGGATCTATATGTATTAAGTCTTGATAACTATTGTTATAAGATAACTCCACCAATGGTACATGATCCTCCCATGAGCCACCAAAATCCATTACACAAGAATTAAGAATGTCTTCCAAAATTTCACTACTACAAAATTGGGTTTATCCAGTGCTAGGGATTTAATATCACTAGCTAAGAACACTATTATAGACGCCTTTTTCCAGCACTAAAAAATGAACTATTAAAGGGGGATCTTTAACAGTGTTTTTTAACATTGTTAAAGGCGGTCTTTAACAATGCTAAAAAAAGTGCTGTTAAAGTGGGACCATTATTAGTGATTTTTTACAAGCATTGATAAAGACCCACCCTTTATTAGTACTTTTAAAAAAGTTATGATAAATGGGGTCTTTTAACAGTGCTTGTAAAAAATCACTCTTAAAGGGGGGTGGGGGGTCTTTATCAGTTCTTTTTTAGAAGTGCTGATAAAGACCCCCCTTTATAAGCACTTCATTAGTATCACTGATAAAGGTATACTTAAAAAAACATTTCATTAAGAATAATATATTAACATATAAATATATTTATATTAATATAAATATAATATATATATATATATATATTTAAAAAAAATATGTTTTAGATAAGGTAAATACGAATTTACACTTAATATATAATATATTTTTTGTAAAAATGGCTTATAAAATAATTAATTTTTTAATTAATAATTTTCTTATTATTATAGATTAATAGTCATTTAATATCAATTTGAAGATAAAAAAAATCAAAAAATCAATAAAAGATCTAAAATAAGTTGAAAACGTAAATCAAACTTCAAATAACCATAAATTTTGATCTGGGTGTCTTTTTGATCTCTACCACATATTAAATCAAATCCTGCGATGAGATCTATACCCTTAGTGATAGAGGTAAACCTATTCCACATTTTTAGAGGTCAAAAAAGGCCCATAAGACCTCCAAAACTGAGTTTTTATTTGGGGTACCCCTATTTTTTTAACATTTGATGGATTTTCAACCTTTTTAAGGGGGTCTTATTGCCTTTTTTTGGTAAAGACTTAATTTATTCCCAAGTATTACATTCATATTGATATTATTGTTTTTAAATATTATCATTTTTTACATCGTAATTTTATTTGTAATGAAATACTTGCATGTTTTCTTATATTTACTTATAATAAATCATTCATATAAATACACATATCAACATATTTATGTAAAAATGTATATTATAATATATTTAAATAAATAAATATTCTAAAAATGTATTTAAAAAAACATCTAACCATTTTTTACATTATATATACATATACATATGTGTGTATTAATAAAGAGATATATATTTACATTATATTCTAGTATATATAAATGAATATAATATATAATATATTTAAATAAATATAAGTTTATATATATTACACACACACACACACATTGTATAAATGTATTTTAAAATAATTATATAAATATATGTAAATATATATATGAAAATAAATAGAAATATTATTAAACAGAAATCAAAACAACATGGTGTAGTGTTAAATCATTACATATTTGAATGAGAGGTACATGATTCGAATCTAGGTAGGTGTGAATAAGGCTAGAAATTTGAAAAGCACTGATAAAAGGTGGTGGGGTGAAAATATTTGAAAATGGGGGGTGGAGAACTGTTGAAGGAGTCATAGAAGTGCTGATAAAGGGATTCAGGCTCATAGGTGTCTAAAAAAATATAATTTTACCCCTTTAACAACGCTAAAATATCACTGTTAAAAGGGAACTTTAATAGTACTAAAAAATCAATGTTAAAGGACCTTTTTAACAATGTTTTTAGCACTATTAAATGGGGCCTTTAACAATGCTTTTTTTAGCATTGATAAAATTTTCAAAATTTTAACTGCACTCAGATTATCAACGCTTTTTTTAGTGTTGATAAAGGCCTATTCTAGCATTGCTAAATGACTATTTTGTAGTAGTGTTTGTGTCATCCTTTTGTATTGTCCATCCATATAAGGATGATATGATGTACTCAAAGTCAATTTAGTCCCACTGGATTACTGTAAGGATTTCCAGAAATGATATGCAAGCCTCAGATCTCAGTCTAATACTATGGAAACTAGTACTCCACGCCTCTTTACCACTTCTCGAATATTTTTTTTTTCAAGTCTTATACCATATGAGATTAATGATTATGGATGAAATGGGATGACTTTGTGAGCTTATCCACTTTCACCTATATAGAATTATGTTTCTAAATCATTCTTGGTAGACCTGTTACATAATTCATATCTATATGCTCCCATTTCTAAATAAGAATAGGTAAAGAATGTAACATACCCACTATCCACTGGTTCTCTACCTTAACCTACTGAAAAGTGATATATCTCAAAACAAACTCATCAACTTTTCTTTTCATTCCAACCTACCAAATTTTTGATTTTAGTGCCTTATACATATTTTGTATTCTAGGATGAATAGACCATATTGAATGGTGATAATAATGAAGAAGTTTTTCATGAAAATCTATAGGTATGACCATATGATCTTTAAAACACAACACCGATCCTATATCAAGTTTCCATCCCTCAATGTTCTCCCCACCATTGAGTTTTGAACTCATAAAAACACATTCAAAATTTAATTTTTGTGCCTCTTTAACCCTCTTAACCAAATTAGGAACAAAATAAATCAGAAATAAAAATGAAACAATACCCTGGTTTCATAATCCAAGTGAATGCTCGATATAACCGACATTAGCTTCCACTGATCCGAATCCTCTTTTCCAACCGACTTTACAAATTCCTACTTAATGTATCTCCCCCCTAATTTCCTTCACCCGATGTATACATCAAGTCTAAGCTGAAAATTTTAATGAAATATATCCATATTATTTGTATAAAGTTCAAATATATTTGTGAGAAAATGTGTTTTAAGATATTATGATTTGTAAACAACATAAATTTATCACTAAATAGGTAATGACGTTAAGTCTTCAAATCATAGAATACAGTAGCTGATTCTAAATATTATGTTGGGTATTTATTCTCATGTAACTATAACTACCATGATCCAAAAGAAACAACATGATCTCCCTGTATAAGAACACACCCCAACCCAAATCTTGAAGCATCACAATACACCACATAACCTCTTCCTGATTCTAGTAATATCAAGATCAGTACTGATCTATGGAATACTTTAAGATCTTGAAAAGAATTATAAAATTCCTAATTTCATTGTAATAGAAAACTTTTTATTGTTAATTCTACCACTGGTAAATCTAGTTGTGAACATTCATTGAAAAATGTCGATAATAACCAGCTAAGCCAAGGAAACTGCATATCTCAAATACATTCTTTGGAAGTTTCTAAGATATTACAACCTCTATCTTTTCAGAGATTACATATCCAAGTAAATATACCTCTTGTATCCAAAAATTTCACTTTGAAAGTTTGAAATATAAAAAATGATCCTATAATATACCTAACACTACCATAAAATGTTTCTCATTATCAAACTTTGTCCTAGAATACACCAGTATGTCATCTAAAAACACCACAAAAAAATAATCCAGATACCTTTGAAATATATAATTCATCAATTCTATAAATACTATTAGTGTATTTTTAATACCAAAAGTCATAACCACATACTTATAATGACCATATCTACTTATGAATGTTGTCTTTAAAATATCCTCCTTCCGAACCCACAGTTGGTGATATCCCAAACAAAAGTAAATTTTAGATAACCACTGGTCTCCCCTAAATTGATCAAACATGTCATCAATTCATGGAAGATGATATTTATTCTTTATCAAAACTTGGTTAAGATTAAAATAATCTATACACATCCAAATACTTCCATCTTACTTTTTTACAAATAAAATCGATGCTTCCCACAGAGACAGACTATGACGAATGAACCACTTTCTTTCCAAATATTCCAATTGGAATTTAAATTCCATTAATTATTTTGGTTTCATATGATAAGATGAAATTTAGATATGATTGGTTCTAGGTAAGAGATCAATCGTAAAATCCACTTCTCTTCTGGGTGGAACCCTGATAAATTCTCTGGAAAAACATCTAGAAACTGATCAATAATTTTTGAAAAAATGTTATTTTTGGTTTCATCCACTAATGCCAAGTTCAAAGTTTCCAACTAGTATGATATAATTTCACATTCTAGTTCCAAAAACCTATTGTATCTACCTTTACATTCCATTATCCTCTAAATAAATTCTCGATGCTGTCATTAGTTGTAAAAATAGCCCTTCATGTATAAAAGTTGATGTGGTCTTTAAACATTGTCAAACAACACTAATAAAAAATGTATTTTTCTTTTTGGGTTTATAATATTGGTTATTTCTAACTGCCAAGACAAAGACATCTATATAGTTTTTTCATGTTGGTTATATAATAAAAAATGTTAAAAAGAAAGTACCACACTTTTTCACGTTAGTTATTATATAACCATCATGAAAAAGATGGTCTTCTTATTTATCATGTCGATTATTGTATAACTGACAGAGTAAATCTACCTTATCACATCGGTTATACAATAACCAACATGATAATTAAATGAGATTTAATTTATCACGTCAGTTATTTTTTAACCGATGTGATAAATCAGATTTATCACATCGGTTATAAAATAACCATTGTGAAAAATAAAAAAATACTTTATCACATCAGTTATATAATAACCAATGTGATAAAACTCTTAAAATTTTATGAATTTTCAATTTGATTTATTTTTTTGTTATTCGATCACACGAAAGAAAACTTGTGTCTCTCACGTGTGGAATCCCTAAGTTCCTTTAGTTAATTCAGTGGCCTAAAATCTCGGTTTTCCCTCAATATAAATCCTCATGTTTCATTGGTTCATTATTTAAATTTAATCTACTCATCTATCAACTCTCAATTAAGTCTCACACTTCTATTCTTTATCAATTTAGGTCGTTCAAAGTCAATGGCGCCCTATCTCTTTTTTTCGATTACATTTACTCAAATCTTGTATTACTACTCAGGGTTCATCAGCCTCATTATTGCACATTTGTATATAGATATTCTCATTGCTCTCAGATTAACATCTTCATATACCTTAGTTATCCATTGATTTAAGTGGAAAGGTGTGCATTTCATTGCATTTTAATTTTATATGTTAGATCATAAATTTCAGCATTATATCTTAATGTTCTAGTGTTTCTATGTGTGGAAGAGTATTTTAACTAAATTGTTTGAGATATGTTTATTAAAACTTGATTTAGTATTAAATCACACTTGAATATAGAAAACCTTGTTTGTGGTTTAGTGTAATGCAAATTATTTTCAATCACTTAAATAATTATGTTAATTTTAATTTTGAATGTGTATTATTAAGAAATATTACAAATCCATTTTATTGGTTGCCTAATTTAACTATTCCTAACATGGTTTCAAATATACTATTGTATTTATTTATATTTATATTTTATAGATATAATCAATGATTTTACTCAACATATAGTATCATAGAAATTTAAGGCTTGATGATGTATTATATAATGATAGATGTGTCCCATTAATCATCTTACTTATGGAATAATAAACAACATAGAACCACTTGGGGGAAAATGTTAGTGACTAAATTTCATACTCCATATATTTAGCGGAACATTTGGTTATATACATTCATTTTGTATAATTACTATTATAAATGAATTTCAATGATTTATTAAATAACAAATCATTAAGTATTCACAATTCTCATAAAATCCTTATTATATGTTATATAATTATTAGAGTCACTCTAATATTTTTCTATGTTTTGATTAGTGTTTTAAATCCTATTTATCAATTATATTTAAACTTATATTAGATTATTGTCTAAAATTTATAATTATACTTTTCAAACACACACACACACAAACATATATATTTTAAATTTCAAAGTTTTGTTACTTTGAAATGATGACATCTTTGATATAAATATAAACATTGTTTAAATGGATTAATTTATTCTCACTTTTATTACCACTATATTTTTTTGACAAGCTATTTTTTATATTTGTTTTATATAATAATGAGTTGAAGTTGGATTATGGCACATTGAATAAGTGATGAATATGAGGTGGGTGTTGATGTTTTTTTTGGAATTTTATAAATGAAATGTTCCAAAAAATGACATGTTTTTATATCCATGTTTGAAATGTTTTAATATAAATAATTTGAAAAGAAAAGAGATCAAAGATCATTTAATTTTTCATGGCTTTAATCTGAGTTATAGCCCTTGTATTTGGCATTGTGAAACTGGGTAGAATTTAATATCTAATGATAATGATGCTTTGCAAGATGATAACTTGGATGAAATTAGAGAAATTATTCATGATATTGAAGTAGAGGAAATTGAGAAAGAACAAAAAATTGAGCGTCTATATGGTGATGCTGAAAAACCATTGTATCCGGGATGTACAAAATTTACAGTTTTATATTTGGTGTTAAGATTGATTAACTTGAAGGAGAAACATGGTTGGAGTGAAAAGAGTTTTACTAATTTGCTACAATTGTTGAAAAATATTCTTCATAAAGATAATGATCTTCTTGATTCACATTATAAAGTGAAGAAAATACTATGCCCGATGGGATTAGGGTATAAAAATATAAATGCTTTCCCGAATTAATGTGTGCTATATAAGAAGGAATATGAATTTCTGTCAGAGTATCATAAACGTGGGAAATCATGATATAAGTTGAAAGTAAAATCATAGGATGATTTAGAGGTTATAGAGACCCCTGCCAAGGTATTTTGACATCTTCATATAATTACTAATTTGAAATATTTATTTTATAATTCACATGATGAAAAATTTTTAATATGAAATTATTATTAAAAGATATGTGATAGAAAAATACATCATGCAGCTAATTTTCCATAGTGTAATAAAATTGATAATAAATTTCTTACATTTGGAAATTAAGTTATAAATATCATGTTTAGACTACACATGGATGGAATGAATCCATATCTAAGCCTTTGTTAAACATATAGTTCATGGCCTATTTTATTGGTAATTTAAAACTTATGTCTTGAATTTTGTATGAAGCACAAATATGTCATGTTGAGTTTAATGATCTCTGGACCAAAACAACCCAAAAATTATATTTATGTTCTCTTATCACCATTAATTGATGATTTGAAACTCTTATGGGAGGATGGTATTAGGGTGTATGATTCTTATAAAATGAAATATTTTCAACTGCATGAAATTATTATGTTCACTACAAATGAATTCCCAGCATATGGAAATTTTTATGGATATAGTGTTAAGGGGCATAAAGCATGTATAATTTTCAAACTGAATACTTCATATTATCAACTTCATGATGGGATAAAAATAGTATAGATGGGTCATCGAAAGTTTTTGTCTATGGATCACTCTTATAGAAGATTAAAAAATTCATTCAATAGCTCACAAGAATTTGATATTTCTCCAAAAACTTTATCCACTGATAAATATTTTGAGAGGGTGAAAAACCTTGACATGTCATTTGGAAAGACACATAAATCTGGTAGTAATATAAATATTTATAAGAAATAGTCAATATTTTTTTGAGCTACCATATTAGAGATATCATGAGGTGAAAAATTACATTTATTTCATGCATGTCGAGATGAATATATATGACAACTTTATTGGATCATTATTAGATATTAAAGGAAATAATAAAGATAGGTTGAGTGAAAGATTAGAATTACTGTTAATGAAAATAAATTTGAAGTTATCTCCCAATATCTATGGAAGGAAAACATTTCTTCCTCTAGCATTTCATACATTATCCAAGAGGGATAAAATTAGCTTTTTCAGTCTATTCATGATATCAAAGTTCCATAACGTTATTCTTTAAATGTAAAAAAATCTGTGCCTTTAAAGGATTTAAAGTTGATAGATATGAAATATCAGGATTTTCATGTCATGATGCAATAACTTCTACAAGTTTCATTGCATGGAATATTGCCCATACGTGTCAGAAAGATTATCATGAAGGTGTGTAATTTTTTCAATTAAATTTTAATGAGGTGATTGATTTGAATGCTTTAAACATTTTGGAAAAAAAGAAATTTATATACTTTGTCAATTGTAAATGTATTTTCCTCCATAATTTTTTTTGATATAATGGTTAATTTAATGGTTCATTTGGTTCGAGATATAAAGCTATTTGGCCATGTATATCTATGTTGGATGTATCATTTTGAAAGGTATATGAAGATATTCAAGGGTTATATTAAGAATCTATATATACCTAAAGCAAATATTATTGAAAATTATATTTCTGAGGAGGTTGTGGAGTTTTGTACAAGCTACTTGTTTGTGATGGATCACATTGTTTTGCCTCCGTATCACTATGAATGAGTTACTTATGGGGGAAAGGGAATTCATGGATTGAAATTAAAATATTTATGAGGTGAACATATAAAGAAGGTACATTTATACATCTTGAATATCATAGATTATGCTCAAGCATATATAACATTGCATATTAATGTGTTAAAACCATGTCATCCAATGAAGAAAGAAATGTGTATTTTGAATGAGCATAACAAAACATTTTTTCCATGGTTTAAAAAGGTTGTGCTTGTTAGATTAGATGCATCAAAAACATTAATAAAGTTAGCGGGTGGTCAAAGTTTAAATGTGATAACATGGTCCGAGTATGAAATTAATGGATAGACATTTTATATAAAATATCAGGACAATATAAGTGCATTTCAGAATAGTGGTGTATTGGTGTTCATAGAAGCGATGCATTTTTTTTCAATTTATAAAGACAAAAACCCAATTTATTCATCAAGTGAATGTTATGGAGTCATTTAAGAAATATGAGAGGTTGATTACATTAAATTTAAAGTTCTAGTGTTTAAATTAAAATGGTTTATTGGTAACAACAATGTCAGACCTGATGAATTTAGAATGACACCTTTTAATATGAATAGATTGGAATACACAATTGATCCTTTTATAATGAAAACATATGCCAAATAGATTTTCTATGTTCTTGATCAATACGATATGTAGTGGTATATTGTTTTAAAAGGAAAGAAAAAATGTTTGTGATGATAAAATTCAATAAGATGATGATTTATGTGAGATCCCTACTTCCATGGAAAGATTAATATATAATAATGATAAGCGCATCGTAGACATGGTTTTTTAAATAAGAAATGATCATGATTAAGTAATTTGAAAAAACATCCTTTATTACATTCATAATATTATAGGTAACATATGTTTATTTCTCGTTTAATTTTATAAATTTCATAAAATTTTAGATTTGTTAATTTTATTTTCTTTATTAAAACACTTATTAAAACTAATAAGTTAAAATGTTTGTTTATATTAGTTTAGTTTTTTTAGTTTACCATGTTTACGCTTACATAAATTATTTATTTATTGATTTTGTTTAAATAAAATTATTTTAAATCTAATATGTTAAAAAAAATATTTTATAAGATTATATTGAGAAAATATTTTTTTTGTGTTAAAAATGATTTATTAGGTTAGAAAATTTTTAATATTCCTACAACATTTTTGGATTTGTTTTCATTAATTTACATGACATTTCATACATAATTACTAATTTTATAATTTTATTTAACTATAAAAAATATGAATAATAATGTGTTAAGTTTTAGTTTACTTATGTGTTTCATAATTTTTCATTTTTATTTACATTAATATTGTAAGTTGAATTTTAATATTTGTGTACTAATTGTTTTTTTCTTTGATTTATAGGATAATTTCAGATTAATCAACTGATCAACCACAACTTTTGGAGATGAGTGTACTCATACCTTTGGGAAGGAATGTGCACATGCTCCTCTTGATGATCCCCATACTTCTTTACAAGAGTCAAATACTCCCACAGATCCAAATAAGAGTTCAAGGGTTGGTAAACTTGGTAGCACACATTTACCAAAATTATTAGTTACTTATAAATAGGACCAACGAATACTGGTAGAATTTGATGATAATGATATTCCAAGTGGCCCTAATGAAAAACAATTGAAGAGTTTTGTATCAGTTTAGGGTAAAATAAAATTCAATATTTTGATTAATGACTGGATAAGTGTTGACAAAGTAATACTATCTCAATTTTGGGAGACCATTTTAGTAAGATCGTTTGTTATTGTTTTACTAATATTGAAATGTTTATAGTAATATATGTTTTCACCCTTCTTATCAGATGACATATGATATACTTTATACTGGAGGAGTCAGGAAGAAATGTTTATCATTGGATGCTAGGAGATGGAGAGATTTAGAATCAACCCTCACATATGATTTAATTTATGGGAATAGGGAACATCAAAATCCATGTGATGTGTATCCTATTATACATTAAGACACATGGAAACAATTTTTTGAAAGTAGAAGAAAAGAAGGATTTTTCTTAAGTGTAATGTAAACTTCTAGAAGTTTTTTATATCAATGATCTTATTAATGATTTCTTATTCTATATTTAAAGAAATCGAGGAGATATCATCAGGAGATCCAATCTAAAAATATATAACCTCATACTTTACCTTGGGGAGGTATACATTATTGGAAGAAAAAACGATGGTTGAAAAAATTCAAAAACTGAGATATGAGTCTTTAAGATTTGGAGATGTTTCCCCTTAACCCCCGACTAGACATGAAAAATGGAAGAGGGCTTAGCTGAGAAAAAAGGACAATATCTTACTGAAGAGTCAAGGGTTATAGTTGGGAGTATTGTAAGATTTTTACTTTATTTATTGATTTAACTTAATTAAATTCTTTATATTTTTTGAATCATTACATAATTTTTCAAATAAATCATATAGGATTTTATTAAGGAGGAGAGAACATAAGAGGTCTTTATAGATGAGGATAGTAAAGATATTTTATCTACAACATTGGGAAAGCCTGAACACCTGGGTCGTGTATGAGGATACCCAACAAGTGTATCAATAAGAAATGTGTTACCACATTCTTTAGTATCTAAAATGGAGGGTATTTATAAAAAATAATATTTGGAGGATGAAGTTAAGAATATTAATGTGATGATAAAGGATAATATTATAGCGTCAGTATAGTCTATGTTTGCAGACATGAAAAGGTAATTCCAAACTTTATCTCCCACTCATCCACCTTTTCCAATAGACCCCACTTTTTATCCTACTTATACACCCCTCCCCCACAGCTTCCCAGTTACTGTGAGTTATATGTTGATGATCCTTAGTATCATATTGTGGCATATGGGCTGATATATTATATTATAGATGCAATTAATCATCAACAGTTAGAGATAGATCATCATAGGGTCACTATAAAGGATATTATAGATATATCAGCTGAAGTAATGTTACCTAAAAAAGAGGTGAGGATAGTTGAAAAAAGTATCGACCAATTTTTAGTTTGTCCATCTAGACTTCTGTGACATATTACCATAGAGGTATGTGTATATTTTATCTTTTATTTAACTTTTGTATTAAATTTGTTTTAACATTTAAAATTTAATATATTTATCTATTTATTTATAAGAATAATTTAAAGGTAAATAAATACTATATAACCAACAATAAAGACGTCTATGAATTCAGATACAAATTATAGTAGTCTTAACATATTTTCAAGATTTAAATTTATTTTCTGGTTTTTATGAGATTCTAATGGAAGCTAATGTATTTGGGCGTGTAATGAATATAAGGCTTTTGAAAAATGATATCATGGAGCTTGTAACTGGATATTAGTTGAGAATCAATATGATACAAGTTTTTTCCATGTAATTCTTAACATAAATCTTTCCCTACATTAAATCTATTGAAAATTTATACTTATATATGTTTTGTATTAGTTATGTTTATAAAATTTGTGATGAGAATGAAAAGATAGATGTATATGGATTTATGGACCCATAATTCATTTCACCTGAAGTGTGAAAAATGACTGAAGAAGAAAGAAATGTTTATATTATTGAAAGATTTGTACAGAATATAATTACTCATTGTTGGATGTTTCCTTATGTCGAGAGGTATGAAGAATATATATCACAAAGTGTTATTTATATTTTAACATAATAACTACTAACATTAAATTTTCTTTTATATTAGTGAATATTGGATGTTAGGTGTTTTTTGTCCAAGGGAGAAGAAACTTTACTAGATATTCTCTATCCATGGTGATGTGCGAGAAAATTTTAAGAACGTATTGGAATAGTAAGTTTTAATTTCTTAATATTTTTTTATATTATAATGAATTTTAAAATTATTTCATTCGTATTATTTACTAACAGGGGATGAAATTTCTTTCGAAACACCACAAAGAAAAAGATCACCAAGATAAAATATGTAAAAGTAAAGGTGAATTTTCACTTATAATTAAAACATTTTGTATATATTACCTAAATTTTTTATTTTGAAATGAAAAAATCATTTAAACAAAATTATTTAAAAAAAAGGCATCAAAGAATGCATATATCATGTGTTAAGATCTATGTATGAAATAATTAAAAATGGAATAGTTATTAATTTCAATCATGGTATATTTCTTTATAAAATATTCCTTAATATTTCAATTATTTTATCCATTATACATGTTAAAATATTTTCCTTTTAATTTTTATATTTTTGATGAATCTCTACCTTGTAGTGCACAGGATCTCACACAATTACAAGTAGAATGGGAAAATTATTTTATAGGTTTGGTTGGAATTTAGTTTATTTTTAGTTAATATTATAATTATGAAAGTTGTAATTATAAATGTGTATTTTATAATTGTTTTTGTTGGATTTTAGTTTATTTTTTGTTAATATTGTAATTTTGAACGTGTAATTATAAATGTGTATTTTATAGTTGTTTTATTGCTGTTTATATTTATACTTGTTTCTGTTTTTTGTTTTGGTCGGCAATGGAGAGGAAATTTTAAATGAAATATTTTTAATTTTTTTCCACATCGATTATTTTATAACCGACATTAAAAACCTAGATTTATGGTTTTTCATGTCATTTTCTAAATAATTGACATGGAAAATGGGTTTTTACGCCGGTTATAAAATAACCAACATAAAAACCTTTATTTCTAAGATTTTCCTTGTCGGTTATATAGGAACCAACATAAAATATGATTTTTTATGTCAGTTGTTAAATAAATGATGTAAAAAAGACTTTTTGTCAAATATTTTCCATGTCGGTTATGTAAGAACCAACATAAAAGATGATTTTTCACATCAGTTATTAAATAAATGATGTAAAAAATCAGTTCTATAATACATTTACAACATTCATTTTTTAACTGATGTTAAAGACACATTTACAATGTCTCATTTAATAACAATGGATAATAAACGACATTAAAAATATTTCTACAATAGTTCAATACATCCCTAGGATTAAGTCATATACATCCATATCAAGCACATAGAAATCCCAAATCAATTCATCCCCATAGATAGTTATAGGATATTCTTTACACATAAAGGCTTTACATTATCTTTGTCTAAGAGGAGTTTTAAGTTTCAAATCAAAAAGGCATCATAACAACATGAAAACCCAGAAGATCAAAAACACAAGAAGAAATAAATGAATGGGATGAAACCATATAAAAAAAATATTGCATAAGGCTAGAATTCAAAATAATCATACCTATCACCATCGAAGTTCTATATTGATAATCTAAAATCATTTTCTCACCTTCATACAATTTATTACTTGTTATAATTTTTTATTTATTACCCTATTGAGATTTCCCTTATCGAGGAGTCCTGGTATTCTTAGAATCACCATGTATTGATCAGTTCTAATGATTATATATATTCTAATACACTCATCCCATTACAGAATACGATTTATATGAAACATGAGATGTGTCCCTAGCACATAACCTTATAGAATTGTGATAATATCACTGAAAATGTCCCATCTGGTTGTAATTGTGACATGATCTAGGCGGTGATGTACAATATTTCTTGATTTGATCGAAGGAAGAACATTGAAAACATCCCAAATTACTATTAATTTTAGGAGGAAGATTTACTAATACAACTATCTAATTTTGATTTATACCAAAACCTTGGAAATAGGTGTCCCTGTCTTGCTTATTACTTACATTAGAGTTCCCACCATTTCCCATAGTTATCAACATGATTCCTCTACTTTTAGTTCCTGATATATCCCTTTCTACCATCATCTATCTATTGAATATTTTTATAATCCATTATACAAAGCACAAAAATATTTGAGTGAATTTCTAGCCTTAAACCTAATTCAGAAAATGAGTTCCTTTAAGGATGCACTTCCAGTAAATTCTGGTGAAAAATAGACTAAATTTATAAATTTTTCCGCATACTCTGTCACTAAGTGATTATCTTTCTCCAAGATGAAAAGGTCCGTTGTTTTAGAAATTCTGAACATGTGAGGATAGAACTGTTTGTCAAAAAATTATTCAAAATCCTCCCATGAATTTTTTTGTTCCAATTTAACATCAACTGTTAAATTACACCACTAGAATCAAAGACCTTCCAACATGTACATTTTCCAACTTGACTTTTAGCTCAACTAGTGTTCATAGGAAATAAAATATTTGATTTATACTATTCATCCACACCTCTTCTTTTTCTAGTTATGAATCACCTCGAAAGATGGGTGGATTTTTCTTTTAGAACTAAATGGAATGATCCAATTTACTTGGTTCATACCTTCCATTACCTCTATCCATAACTTGAAAATCCTGGACAATAATTTGAACCAGCTATTGGTTCAACATATGGCTTAGGTGCAACCACATTCTCAACAGCATCTTCCAGTTGGTTTCCATGACATCTATTGGGTGCCATTTTTTATACTAAAATAAAATTCAATTTAGTCTAACTCTCTAGAAATTGAAGGCTTAATAATTTCAAATATTCCACATCACACATATCACATCAAGGCTTTCCAAAATTTAACATTTTTCCACTTTCAAACCATTTTTGAAAATTCAACCATACTCTTTGAAAATAAAACAATTTTCAACTATTTTTAAAAATCAATTATTTTCACCAAATCATAAATCATTACTCAAAATGAAACATGAACTCATAGTAGGAATTAATTTCTATCAATTAATTTTATGCTCTTATCATTGGATAAAACCATGATAATGAGATAAAATCCCCTAGAAGTGTCTCAAAATACTCATGTACCCAAACTCCATGGTAACTTGAAGTTCAACATAAATAGGTTAAATACACCTATTTATGCTCTACATTCCAAGATCCAATGATCCTACTCTTTTCTACCATCCCAAATCAAGGACTAAACATGAATGATTTTTCAACAATAGTACTAAACAAACTGATACCATTTGTAACATCCCACCCTTCACCCATTAGATTAAGAAGTGGTAGATGTATTACTGGGCCTTAGGTGACATCCCTATGACACAAAAGGTTGGAAATAAATTTCAAGAGCTTCATAAATAGTTGGGGGAAAAATTTCCATTTAAACATAAATTAACTAAACTAATGTAACCGTAACCATAGAACGACTATATGATTCATGAGTACAATGTAATAAAACTTAGATTATAACCAAACCAACAATGAAACCAAACTATATTAGAGTACAAATAGGAAACAAAAACCAACAAAACTCAAAGACACCAAAGAAATAAAATCAATATCTCTCAACATGCTCCAAGATCCAAATTCACAATACATTTCTAAGGTATCATGATGTATCACTAAAGAAATGAGATACCTTTCCTTTACCTGTGTCTTGATATGCAACACCTGCAAACACACCAAAGTTCCCAAGCAGGGGGTGAGTATAAAACTTAGTATAATTTACCTAATGACTTACCAACTAACTCCACTAGGATAGAACATGTTATCAAATTTATATAAAAATATTTAAAACAATTTAAATTAGTTTATATCAAATAAAAAACCATTTCTAAGAAAAATAATTTTCCATAGAAAACAACCAAACAAGAATTTAAAACCATTTCTCAAATTACATTTTGGCATACCCAATCCATTTACATAAATCCAAAAATCCACATATACACACATGCATGAAA
Organism: Viscum album; assembly: GCA_963277665.1. Classification (NCBI taxonomy): domain Eukaryota; kingdom Viridiplantae; phylum Streptophyta; class Magnoliopsida; order Santalales; family Viscaceae; genus Viscum; species Viscum album. The sequence continues at coordinate 1,290,025,010 of OY728130.1, read as the reverse complement.
CCATGGAACTCCCCATATTTACAAGTGGTGAATCATCCTTTCACCAAGCCATCACTTGGTGAACCATTTTGATGGGGGAAAGTTTATACCCTTACCCGCCACACTTTGATAGGGGACACTTTATACCCTTTTCCATACCAAATTCACATGAACACAAAACAACCATGTATTCAAAAAACCATGAAAATACATTTCAATAAAATAATTATTTTATTTAAAACATTTACATAACCATTTTCTATGAATCAAAACAAAACTATATTTTAAGATCACCATTTTAAAATCATGAACAAATCACGTTACATAAAACCAAAAATTTACACAATTTCACAAACCGTCACTAAAGAGGGGTTCCATAAAGATTTTTACATCAATGTAAAAATAAATTCCATGAAATTTAATCAATTTTAAATAAATAATTCTAGTTATAACAAATAGGAGTTGAGAGTGAATACACCTACCTCGCAACCATTGGTGAAACGAAAGAACGACACAAAACTCCAAAAAATAAGATTGAAAATCTTAAAAACATCCTTATATATATTATTATATATAATAAAAAAACCATAAATAAACATTATTGTAATAAAAAACATGAATAAATCCCCTATGAATTAGATCCATGAATCCAAAATAGGGAAGAATAAAACTATGGAAAACAACCAAGAACGATCACTTACTAACAAAACTGGCCTCCAACACACCTAGATTCACCTCAAAATAACTTCCGAATCAATAATAAAGGTCTATAAATCATTTTTAAGGAACTTAATTCATGGTATAGTCTAAATAGGGAAAAAATAGGGATTAAATAAGTGATTCATATTTGATCCACACAATCCGGATCTAAATTTTAAGGGTGCATGGTTAGGGTGAATAGTTAGGAAAACCATGCACTAACGATGCACTAGAAACTACCTACAAAAACCACTCATATGGTTGGATCACATGGTTAGAAATTTTTTTCCAACCATGATAAACCCCTCTATCCAAAATCATATAATTCCTCTTGGGTGACAGTATATTTTAGACAAACCATGTGCCTAATTGTGCGCCAACCCAATGCCCACTATTTCTATTGCATGGTTTCCTAAAAGGTGTTACACAATTTCTAATAACCATAATAAAACCTTGAAACTAAAAAAAAGTTCCAAAAAACTTTCCTAAACTCCTCCAAACCTCCCAAAAATTAACCCAATTACTTCATATACTTAAAATACACAAATAAAGGGTTAATTACCTGAAATTGGGGGTGCTACACATATGTTATCTTATACACATAACTTATTTTATGAGGTGTATATACTTACACTATGAAATGTTATATAATGAAACTAATTATGTTCATGCTATTTAAATTATCATTTGAAGCTATTCTTTCATGGGGCTTACAACTGTGGAGTTACCAAAGTGGAAAAGGCTGTATGTTACAATATCTTTTCTTTTCAAGATTGTTTATATTCAAGGTTAATTTAGAGGAAATAATATGATATTATTTTTTTGAACCATATATATTTATTTTCAACTGGTTATTACAGTGTTTAACATGTTTTATTTCCATTTACTCCCTTATTGATTAAATAAACCTCAATAAATTCATTTTTAAGTGATACTGATCTTGTATTTTCTTTTAGATCTAATATATTTATCTTTCATATCTACATTATCTAAAATGTTCTTCTATAAAATTAAATTATTTAATAAATATATTTTGCATGTTATTTAAACTTATTTTAAAAGTTTTTAAAAAATAAATTTATTAACATTTTCAAAGACATTTTGACATTCCTTACAAAATATTTGAAAAGAATTTATTATTTTTAATAATTAACAACATGAATATATTTTACCACCATAATGATCATTATTTTATTTGAATATTAAGTTATAAGTATCTATGGTTATTTTAAAATATTTTTTTAACGATATATTATAAATTTAGTTTTTAAAATTGATTTTCAAAATGGAAAGGTTATTTTCCTCAAGAATGTTTTTAATGATCTTTTAATGGTATTTCTATTCATCAATGCCAACAACCCTTGATGTTAGTTATGCTCCCTTAGGGATATTTTTTATTAATACCATCATCATTCTTTATCTGGATGGATTATGACTATTTTCAATATATTTTATTCAAGTCCATTTCTTCTCCATAGGTTAATCAAGTTATGAAAGAAATAATGTTTTTTTAATGATTTTTATGATGAAATGAAATATTTTTTGAACTTTATTCATGTTATGGTTCTTGGAAATTTTTATAAAATGGGTGCACCCAGATAGTACCATGTGATATTGATATAGATTATATGATGTGTGTGCCCAAATAGTGCTCTAATGCATTAGGTATGGAAGTCGACCATATGGTGAGTCCATTTGGAAGGGTTATATGAAGATAATTTTCCAATATACCAACACGTTTTCTTTATACTTGCTATGGGTTTTAAATATTTCCTTTGATAAATATTGACATCACACGGCTCTTGATTATTTATTATCATGACTCTTTCCTTTGTTAAATATTTATGACATGCCACATATTTAATTATCTAGGTATTTATGGGTATGATTTCTCTAATGTTATGCTTAAGCACTTTGATCATGTCATAATCCCCTTATGCTCATTTTTTCTCACTGAGGAAATTTAATTGTTAATGATTATATTTACCATTATTTATTATTTTATCTCACCCTTATTATATTTAATTTTCCCCCAGTTATCAAGAATGATGTTGAATGAATTATGTCTAGAAGGGTTTTATATAAATGATGATGGTGACTTAATGTGAAATAAAAAGAGTTGTGTTAAGTGGGAGAAATGTTCATTTTAAGACATGGGTATTTTTTGTATAAGTGTTTTTCTTAATAATATAAATATTTAAACCTAAAAGGTCATTGGGTATGTAAGTGATTCAATATTTCCTTTTATGTTGTAAGGTTTGGATGAAAAAATCAGGTCACATTTATCGGTATCAAATCAAAAAAAATAAAGATTATGATTTTAGCACAATATATATGAGTATAGGTTTAGAGAGGTTATAAAAATAAAAGTGAAAATGGTATTGGGAGGGAATATTGGGTTAGGATTTACTTTTGATAAGGGATTTAGAGTGGTTAACTAAAGAAATGAGCTGATAGGGAGGTTTTAAAATTCAAGGTATTACCACACCCATGGTTTTGCTACATAGTTAGTTAACCATGTGTGAAATTGTATGATGCTTTATAGATATATTTTTTCATCAAAAATAACTTTGGAGAATTATTATTTAATTATTAATAAAACCATTCACACCTCTTTATATTATTATTCTTTAAAAGTTTACAAAATAATGATAAAAACCATACCACCCTTTATTGAACTTCCTGGATGTTTTTGGTGGATTAATTATTTCTTTAAGAGTTATAAAAATTAAACTTTAAATTAATTATTTTAAATAAAACACATAATAAAAAAAACAAAACCCTAATAAAATTCTCAAAACACTAAGCACACTAACATTCTTTCTAAAAACACACAAAAACACAAAAAAAAATTTGGGTTTTAAGGAAGTGAAAGCATATTTCTTAGTAAGTGATTTATTTAACATATATTTATAGATATAATTGGGACTATTTCTCAATTTAAGTATAGGGTGGACATTTTCCATATCATGTTAGTGGTTTAGAATTATTTTTGGGGTATTAGTGACTTCAACTTTCTGATAAAACAATCTCAACTATGAATTAAAAAAAACATTATTACCTAATTGGAATTTATTTTGGTGGATCACTCAAACATGTATAACCTTGGTTAAATCCTTATAGATGTTGGTGTTATCATACACATCCCTTTATAACTTTTAATTTTTTGTTAACTAGTACAACCTCTTCTCTTCAACACTTCTTATGTCAAGATTTGGAGCCTTCACTACCTAATATTCCTTATAAACCTTCTATATAGGTAAATTAAAATGATTCCTATATATATACTAGAATGGATACATTCCTTGTGGTGTATTAAATATTGTTCTATAGGCTCAAAAAGTGTCATCCAAATTCTTTGACCAGTTCTTCATCAAAGCTGACACTATTTTCTTAAGAATTCGATTGAGCTTCATATCATATACCTAAACTTATACACTACCATATAGTTGATAAGATGCCTCAGTGTTATACCCAAATCCATATTTTTTTAGTAATTTCTCAATAAATAATTATCAAAGTAGGTATTTCAATAAATTATAAGTAAATGGGGGATAATGAATCAATAAAAAATGTTCTCGTTTAAAAATAAAACCATAACTTTTTCAATGTTTTGGATAGTTTCAATAGCTTCAACTAACTTTAAAATGTAATATTCTCAAACTAAAATGTGCTAATTTTCATATTATGGTGGTTATAATCCCCTAAATTCTATTTCTTATAGATCAAGGATCCCCACATCTTGAATTATATACTATGAAATTTTTTATTTCCTTAACATATTTCTCAGTTTTTGGAATATATCAAATTCTATAACAAAAACTCTAGTATTCTGATGCATTATAGGACAAAAGATACTGTATTGAAGGATCTTGGTAATGGTTTCACATTTTAATTGATGAATATGTCAATGTTATAAATGACTAAAATTCAAAATTCTTTAAACCTTAGGCACTAGAATGCATCACCAGATTCCTTATCCATATGAATGTAATAAAAGTTGAACCTTCCAAAATTAATATTTGGCCTCTTCTAGAAATATTTTTCACTTCCCAAATGAAAGGTCAGGATAAATCAATCTTATAGAAAAGAAATTATAAATTTCATCACACCTCAACCTTATACTTTCTTTTATAAGAAAAATATTATCATTTAAAAAATATTTCCATATTTCCTTATCATTCTCATTCTTGTCATGAAGAATACCTAAACATGAAAACCAATCAATAATATCATTTTTAATCCATTTATTATCACATATACCCAATAAAAACACTTTTATTAAGATGAATTAATAAATTATTCATGTATTCATATATTATGTTTTCAAAAAATATTTTAAAATGGCATGACCAGTATAAACAACATCCTTGGAAAGTAAAAGATATGACCTAGAGCAATCAAATGTGAAGAGCATGAAAAAAATATTCTACTATATTATTATATAGTTTAACTAAACTTTATTTAATGTTATACTGGCGTAATAAATTATGTATAAAATTTGATCTATATATTTCCTAAGTAAAACTCAAAATAAAAATTGATAACATAACATATAGTCTTGAATGGATTATTAGATTTTAGAGGGACCATTATAGGTTCTTAATTAATATTATTCTTCAAAAAAATGAAAGTAGATATAAAATATTCATAAAATTAAAAAACTAAACCCTTTTATATAATACTTGTTAATAATTGTGAGATTTTTAAGAAGTCCCTTTCAAACTTTTGATAAAATCTAAAATGTTCGAGAAAAATCTATATAACTCTCACTAATTTCAGAATGGGTAGATTAAAAATCACCTTTATCTTGTATAGATCCACTTCAATACCTTATCATGATAATATATTTCCTAAAACAATGAAATTATGAACTATAAAGTGTCATTTATCCCTTATTCTATTCATATCACTCTAATTCAAATTATGAATTCTATAAGAATGCTTCAAATGATTTCCCATACACTGAGAGGTTATATATGAATATCTTGAGTATATAATCCACTATATCATGAAAAATTCCCATCATGAATCTTTTAAAATTTATGGTAGTATTTTACATTCCAAATGGAATACACCGATATATGGAAATTTCATAAAGACAAGTGGAATTTATCATTAATTAATATTATGAGGTAATAAATATTTGGTTATAACCATAATAACCATCAAAGAAGTTGTAAAAACTATATAACAAAAAAAATTCTAATAATTTATCCATGAATGGGAGATAGAATTAATCCTTCCTAGTGGAATCATTGATCTTTTAGAAATCTATAAAACTAATTAATCTATAACTATTTTATTTATAATTAACTAATTTTTTTCATTGGTGATCATCTTGATTCAACCCTTATTTATAAATTATTCTAAAGGACTTACCCATGAATCTAATATTGGATATATAATTCCAAAATCAAGAAAATTTATCATTTATTTCCTTACCACTTATTTTATGGGACAAGTTAACCACCTTTGTGATTGTTGTAAGGGTTTAAATCCATATTCCAAAAATCAATTTAATCATGAAAATACCTGGGATAATACCCTTAACTTAAATAATAGTTTATCCAATGGAATATTTTAATTATTTAAGAACATTTAATCTTCTTATTTAAAAGTAATTGAATAATTCACAATAAACAACAACGTATCCTTCTCACCCAAGTATCTACACTTTATGGTAGATAGAAAAGTATATAATTGCAATCAAAGTTCCTTTTATATGGTTAAAACTAATGGTTTTATTCTATACTTATCTATTTCATCTATAAAATCTTATTTTTTCAATAACAATGCCCATGACCTAATAATAACTGCACATCTTCAACTTAATGTCCTTACTCATCATCATTGTAAAACTTATCTTTTTAGAATTTATAATTTTTAATATAATATTTTAGTTATCCCATGTAATTTTCCAAGGCTTTTATTCTGAAAAAATATTTTAACTTCACAATGTAGGATTTCTTGAAAACTTTGAAATCATTATATGTGACCCTATCCTCCCCAAATCATAAAATAAATTCAATTTAAATAAAAAAATATCTTATCTATTGATAAAAATGGACACCCTAAAGTGAGAGGTAATTCAAACTCCTCTTCCATGAAAACTATTAAAATCATCTGAAAAGATGAATTTACTAAACCTTTCCAAAATATTTTCCAAAACACAATTAAGGAACTTCACTGATCGATCAACTAATTAAAGTATAAATCAAGTCATTATCAAATCATCCAACCAAATATTCTTGATTAAACTAATGGTAATTAAGTTTAATCTCACCCTTAAATCTTATAAGGCCTTCAAAAACTCACAAGACTCAAGAGTGCATAGGATGGGAAAAATCACGAGAGTATGTAGTTTTGGTGGATTATTATGTCGGACCATTTTCGAATATTTTTCACTAAGGACACATTCCAAAAATATTACATCTTTATTTTATTATATAATAACTCCTTCATGAACTTAGAATAAGTGAAAATTTATTAAAGGGGTTTACCAAAGTTCATATTGATATGAAACTTCCGTAAAATATCTATTTTTTTAAACTAATGATCCGTCTCCCAATACTTTAGTAAATTTAAAAAATGGAGATTATAGTTTTAAACACTTTATTTTAATTCTTTTAGGAAACCTATTTATACCTTTTATTTGGTTTTTACTTTTTCTTATTTATATTTATATTCTCATTTTAAATATTCACATATTATACAACCTCATTTTAAGGTTCAAGTGAATTCATGCTTCAAAGAATAACTACATCTTCTTCATATTTTAGGTTCTTTTCATAATTTTCCAAAAATTATTTTGATTCATCTTCCAAGAATTTGATTAGAGAGCTTCCCAAATTTGATATTACATGCTTCAAATAATTATATCTTAGTTTTAAAATATCATTTCAATGGTTTTGATAAAATTATATAGAATTTACTCCAATTATTTATTAGGATATTGTTTCTTTTATAAGGGGAATAGGTTTAGTATTTTTATAAACTCCTCACTACCTATATTGATTTAAATGATAGGGTATAAGATGGTAATTTTGATACTAGGTTTTATTATACCTTAGATATATTTTTGGTTGTGAATGAGATTGTTATTTATACTACTTTTCTCTCCAAAATAAGTTTGAACATCCTTTTTTTGATAGGTTTTGATAAGTATAAAATTGATTATTGGTCTATTTTTCATGGTATAATTAATGTTTTTAATTGAATGGATTACCATATTCCATATATACTCTACTATAGAATATTTTTATCTAAAATCACTATAATTTGGATATTAAATATTTACCTATGATTGTTGACTTACTTAAAGATAATTGATCTTATTGGATAATATATCTAATTATTCTACAAGCATAATGTTGGAATCATCTTGGAAAACTCCCATCTTAGTCCAAACAAGATCAAAATTCCATTTGAAACTTTTTATTAACATGTATTATATAATTTGAACATAAACTTTAGTTATTTTATCCTTATACATCCACTCACTAAAAACTCCATAATGAATTTACTTCCTAATACAAGACCACTTCAAAAGTTTGTATTTTGAACCACATAACCTATTCATGATGTGACCATTTCCTAAGTAAATATTTAAAATGATCCCATGATTCATAGAGTGATTCTAATTTAAATTACTAGAATTAACGGTTATCTATCCTTAACTTAATCATCTTAAATAGTGTAAAACATATGGAAAGAAATGATGACAATAATACATCCCAAGAGGCAATATAACTCTATGGAATAATTTTATCCCATTACTTTGATTTAAAACTCAATGAAAAATAGAATATCCATTAACAAACTACATTGTATAACATTTAATTATAGAATTATTCATCAAATAATCCCATAAAATTCAATAACTATACACTAGAATCTTCACTTGGAAACCCTCTAATATAAAATTTATCCTATATCAATTATATACCAACTGGTTTGATATCAATATTGTTGGATTGTACCGGTGGTTGAATAATTCATGGTTCATCTCCATGAATGGATGAAAATTTGTATTCTATAAGTGTATGAATTATATGTTTTTTTATTATTACACATCATTAAAATGATATGATTATTAATCTTGAAAAATAGCAGGCACAAGATGAGTTTTCTGCATGACTTCATGAGCTACCATTGGCCATGGTTCCATGTTTTTTAGAGAACATTCTATACATAATTTTCCATTTTATCACAAGGAACTTATTAAAGATTTTATTAACTATCATGATCAAAGATTATATCTTCTAATGATTCAACACTCATTGAATGATTTTAGTATCAATTCATGCATCAATGGTCTTGTGCACACTAAACCAACCACTACGTGTAACATAGAAATAATCATGATAAAGATAAGTGAAACATAATCAAGTCTAATAGTTTTTTTATTAAAATTAATCAGTTCAAAATCAGTTAACAACACACAAATCAGATGAAAATACCAACAGATTTTATAGTATTTCTACGCGATGTGTCATTTACAGATGATTTAAATTAATCTAAACTTTAAATTATTCTCAACTAAGCATATCCATTATATTGAGTTCAAACCCATGAAGAACAATTTAGTTTATAATCAATTATTTTTATGATGTTTATTTATAATTCAAAATAATTTGTATTTTAAAAATAGATGAGGGTTTCAACTAAGCCTAATTAAAACCATTTAAAAAATTTTGTAAAATAGAATGAAGTTTTATTTTGATAATTGGAAGAAGTGTTTTGGGGTTGGAAAAATTCAAATGTGGACTATTACAATAAAAAATCATTATGAGAAATTATTTTAATTTATAAAATTACTCATCAAATGGATTCAAAGATATATTAGTCCCTTGATCTAGTGAATTGAGATTAACATTAATTAAAATAAAACCCTTAGTCTGGTAATTTAAATTTAATTTTTTTCTTCAATTATAAAGCCATATTATGATAATGAACTCATCATTTGTTCATGTATTCATTCATTTTAATATCACTGGGTATATATAATTATAATTAACTAAGTATATTTTAATAAACTTAGCTAAATAAGAATATAAAGTGGAGATTTTAAGAAAAATTCATGAATCAAAATAATAACTCATAATTTATTTTAATTACAACAAAAAAATAAAGAGAATTTGATTATACATGATGAAAATAGTGATTAAATTAGTGAAAAATAAAAATTATTGAGATATATAAATAAGATAATAAGAAAAATAAAAGAAAAATAAAAATCACTTTTTTAATCTAAGATTTAATCCAATCATACTCCAAAAGTTATTTCAGAAGCACCTCCCACTCTTAAAAAACATACCCCACCTTATTAGGTTTACACAATACTTAAATTTACAAAAAATAAAAATTACAAGGGTCAAATAGGTGGTTGATAAAAATATTTAGGTAGTTTTTCATATACAAGAGTTAGTTGGAATAGTTTATAAACCACACCAAAAACCGTGTTATTGCCTATAGAGTGGTGTGAACTATTTTAGTATGGTTTAATAAACATGTGTAAAACCATGTTGTAACCTCTATGTGACACATATTACTCTTCATGGTTACTAGGTTTCTTTTTGAAACTTATAAGTAATTTAATAAACTAATAACCTCCTTTAAATGGTCTAAACACCTCTTTCTCCCTCTCTTGAACCACCCAGATCATGAATTTTTAATGCAAGAAAAAATATAGGGTCATTATACACCTATCAAGATATAATTAAGCTACAAATATATGATAAATTAAATTACTACCCACTTTATAAAATAAAATGCTCATAAAAATCTTACATGAACCAAGCATATCAAACCACCCCACACTCAATCATTTTATTTTCCTCAAGAAAAACCTAAAAAATAATCTCAGAGAAAATAAAAGGGGAACCAATATGGACATAATATGGTTATTAATTATATTAATGATGAAATTAGTAAAATTTATAAAAAGTATGCAAACACTCTTCATGATTTACTCACCTTAGAAAATAACCAAAGTTAATTCAAGTAGTTTTATTTTTAATATTCATAATTAAAATTAGTTTTCTTAAACAAGATACTATATTATTCATTTAAAAAATGTTCTACTTTTTTATTTATTTTCCCCCATACATGTAGTGAATTAAAATAAATGAATAATTAGTTCTTAATGAATAGTTAAAACTTTTATTTTTCACATAATGAAGTTGAATAATAATTTAAGGTTTTATGAAAATTGTCATCATGTGGGGTAAATATTTTTCTATCTTTCATTATCTTTGTTTTAAATATAATTTTTTTTTATTTTTTTATTTTTGATGCCTGATTTTTGAGAACAAATCACTATGTAAAGACCCACACTTTTATAGGCTGTGTTTTCAGAGGAAATCTGAATTTTTAATGTTGGTGAGAGGTTTGTATTGATAAATGAGATTCATATCAGGGTTCCGATATTTTGAATAAATTAAGAAGATTTTTTTGGACTTAGATCGATTCTTATAAGGTGTTCTGAGTGTTGAAGAGTGATAAATAAGAGATTTGGGAGGTTTGGGAGGCACATGGGTTTCTTGGAGGCCATCACGACATGGGATAAGACGTGGTTCCCCTATGGATGACCACAAAGAGTTTCATCCCATAGATCTCTCCATGGTTCCATGGGTGACATGGTTCAAAAAAATTAGCAGTGATAAGGACATGAATCAGCATGGTGAAGGGAATTTTTCCCAGGATGAGTGTGGCACTTGGGCAGGGCACCACAACACAATGCCCCAACCTAGGGAATTTTACTAGGAATTTCATATGGGAGGAGCTATAGTGGAAAAATCAAGTAGGGAGGGTGCTATGGCTTGGTGTTGGGTGTTTTATCCCACAAGATTAAGTGTATTGTTTACAATTCCATAATTCACTAGTAAAATACATTCAAGCATTTTATTATACATTTTAAATGTAAGGTAGTTTCTAATTAATTTAATAATGAACAATTATATGCGAAAAGTACCTTATGATTAATGAAAACCAAGTGAAACTCTATATCCTTTTTAAGTTTTTTTATAAACACATATAATTAATTTATCTAGAATCTGAAATTTTAATTTAAAACAAAAATAGTAAAGGTAATATTATTTGAGGACCAAATTGATGGGCAACCTACCTACAATTCACTACCTTTTAAAATGGTGATGCTATTCCACCTCAATGAGGTTGAATATTCTCTAGGAAATAAACAGGGAACCAAGAATTATAAAATACCTAAATAAAACTAGGATAAATGAAAAGAATAGAAGAAACCATACATGAATTCTATATAGAAATCATCAACTTCAATGACCATGGTTAGAATGGGCCTTAATCAAAGCTCACGAGCCGTAGACACCAAGAAAAAATTATAAAGAAATACACAAATCTATTAGGGTTTGACTATGGTTCATGAGGAGTGAAGAAGAGGAGAAAAATAAGAATAAAGGAGAAGTAGAATGTGGAAAAATCTTTACTGTAATGATCTAGATGATAAATAGTGAAGAAAACCCCTTGAAATAACACCTATGAGAGAGGATAAGAGGGGGATAGGATAATTGGACCTCCATTTATAATCAGTATAGACATGGTAGAAATGGAATATAGTGGGTAAGACCTAAATATAAAGGGGGAGGGGTAAATTATTAAAAACCCATTTTATAGTAGATAAAATTGTGCACAGTATGACCACATAGTTGGCCAAATTGTGTGCGAACCATGCACCTCCCTATGTAGGACCTATAAAACCTCACATGGGTAGGGTGGATAGTTAGGTAAACCATACACTAAATATGGATTTATATTTTTCAAATGATATATTCACTCACATGGTTAATTCATAGTTTATACTGACCATGTACTGACCACATGCCTGTGAAAAAACACAAAAAAAAAATCAAATAATTTAGCCGAATCGATCCAAAATTCAAGTAAAATATTAAATATAATAAAATAATTAAAATAATAAATAAAATCAGGGTCAAGGTATGACAATTCTCCCCACAATAATACTTTATCCCCTTATAAATCCTCAATTGATTCAAATATAAAAGGAAAAGACAAGATAAGACCTCTTCAATATACCTTGATCATCTAAAGAACAAGGAACACAACTAACACAACGAACCGATACCTATGAAACTAACAAAAAATAAATCTAATGAACTCCCAGAGAATGTCTAAAACTACAACCAATCACCTGAAACTCACCAAAATAAATTAAAACCAAATAACTAAAGAGATATGGCTTAAAAGTCAACTTGACCAAAAAAATATCCAAAAACATGAATAATCAGAGACCTCGAATCACACTTTGAACCCAAAAAATAATTCCAAAAACCTAAAGGGAAAAAAGGATATTGAGACTGATACATGGTCTCCCCACCATAAATATACACCCAAGAAACAATATTAAAAAAACTGAAGAAGATACCAAGGGAAACACTATGGCTAAGAAAGGCTCTAAAAAAGGCTCAATTGAAATGATCAATATAAAAAAAATACATAACTTCCATCACCCCAAGAATCTAAAATTTTCAAAATCTTAGGTATAATGTTTACTTGAACAAATAAAACCAATGGAATAAAAACAATAGAGGATAATTCACGACCAAAATCACATTATAAAAAATGTTCCCAAAAAGAGTAGTTGTTGATAGACTTAGAACAGTGGTGGAATATGAATAAACTTAGAGCATCATACCTAAAACACTAGGAACCCATTGAAACCATCCAAACAAACAAGAAACTGGCTAGGATATAACTTATACTAAGGTTATCACTGGTCTTAGTTCCTATGATCACACCCAAGACTCCCATTTCCCAATTCCTCAAAATAAGACCAACAATAAACTACCATCTCTATAAAAATAATGGGTTACACTAATAACCAAGGATATAACATATCCAAGATTTTAAATCTCACCAAAATAACTTTAAATAAAAATAAAGGAATGAATCTAACCAAGGGATCTCAAGAAGGGCTCAAGTTATAAGGAGGGGACTCATCTTTAACACTCCACTTAGAGTTTGGGTGAGTCCATCAACTATAATATCTCATTTCTTAAAAAAATGATACACCAATCAGGGAAATACTATGACAAAAAAATCTAAAAACCATTAAAACTTTATAGGAGGAAATCCTATCACAAAAACATAAAATTTAAATTAATATGCATCAAAACATAACTCTTCCAAATCTGGTTAAACCATAGGAAGAAGAAAAAACCAAGAAAAAAAATCCAACCACCCCAATTTAAAAATAAAATATCAAAAAAAGCAATACCTACTTTAATATTCCAAAAACAATCAAGGTCCTTTTCTTAAAATAATTTCAAAAACAAAAAATTTACCCATTTTTAATGATCCAAAAAACTCTAAAAATCAGTTGTTTATTTGTGAAAACCAAATTAAATTCATTTCAATTCATTTTAAAAAGTTCCTTTGTTAATTTTAAATCCCAATTTACCCTTTAAAGTTAAATTATGATGATAAAATATCACTTTTAATTTCAAAATTCCTCATAACCCACTTGAAACCATTTAAAAATACCATTTTAAAATCATTTTAAGAAATCTCATTTAAAATTTTTCAATAAAAACTAAACCTTTCAACATGAAACTTTAAATTTTAAATTCAAACATATTAATTATTTTTTTTCAAAACTTTATTTTGAAAATAAAAAATTAAAAATAAAACCCCCTTTTCAAATTAAAAAATACAAAGAATCTTTTCTTTTTAAAACTAACACACGTTAAGAAAAAAACTAATAAATAGAATTTCAAAAAATCAGAACTCTATAAGAGGGACCAATGATTGTGAATGACAGGGCCACATTGTTTAGTAGATCATGTTCCAAGAATGAAACTGCTACTAAAAGTCACATAGAACCTTGCACTTGGGAGCCACCTGGGTTTTTAGGCTATGAAATCTCACCGTATGATGTTAGTTCACTCCCATTCATCATCCCTCAAAACATATAAAAATTTTCAATAAAACAAAACACCATAAATAAATAAAATAATCAATATCAACTTTCTATAGGGACTCGAGGATCATGGAAAGAGTTCAGTATATTCTTCCCATACCTACCTATCAAATCCTGAAAGTTATATCTATATCTACCAAACACCCCTAATAATAAAGGGATATTATGATACTATTTTTTAATGAACTAACCCAATCCATCCCTCCATAAGACACCTAATATAGACTAAAACATCCCTGAGGTGCATTCTCGATCACCTCGATGTGGTGAAAAGCACAGGGGCATCGATATAAATTTAGTGGGAATAGATTCACCCAATAATTAGAGTTTAAGAAACAATGAAAAAATGTGCATAAAACATCTATATTCCTGACATAAATACTAAATTAGATATGAAGAAATAAATTAACAGACAATAAAATATAAAAGAAGAAAACAAAAGTAAACTAACTAATCCCTCTTCTCACCCCCAATAACCCTCCCCTACAATGCACAGACAAAAAAAATCCACCACCAGATGCCTTTTCTTTAACCACCAACAATTATAGTTACCCTCTATCTATATAAAGTAGTAAAGGCCTATATTTACTATGTAATAAAGTAAAACTAAAAAAACTACCAACATACCTCTATGTGACTATACAAGTCAACATCCAACTAATAAATTCTCAAAGAGTGGTAAAAAACCGGGTGGTAATGGTTCCTTCTTGTCATCCAAGAGACCCAGGTTAAAAAACTAGGTGGAGTTGAATTTCTGGGTCACTATAGCAGCACTGTAGCAGATACTGTAGTTATCGGAACTATTCACCTGATTTGGGCCTTCGGACCACTGGTTTGGGCCTACAGGTCTCCAGGGCCTTCAGGTCATCAAAGGTCTTTGGGACTCCGGGCCTTCGGGCCACAAAGACCATGGAGTATCCTAGTTCACACAGAGAAAGCCCCAGAAGAGGATCAGAGCAACAAGACTAGTAGTCACCAGAAGCAGAGCTACCAGATTGGAAGAATGATAGGGTATGAAAACCGCCATCGGGACCAGGCACCGTGCAACTTTGTATGGAGAAATGCTAGCCGATTAGCAATGCAAGGTGGGGATCTAGGTGATCAATGATACAGAAGCTAGGGGAGGGGCAGTTCCTGTGGGCTGGGCCTATGGGTCATGTATTGGGCATAGTATGCCTCTGGGCCTTCAGGTCATGTATTGCGAGTCGTGTCAGGCCTTGTACCTTGGGCCTATGGGTCATGTACGAGTTCCCCTTCATCCCTTAAAAGGGGTATTATCTATAATAAAATAAAAAAGAAGGCCTTCGGGCCATTCAGGAAAAGAGTGGTTAATAATAGAACCAAAATCTGAAACTAAAAGATATATATAGGCATGATCATAAAGTTTAGTAGGCTTGCTAAAAGTAAATCACATCCCGATTTTACTCTTTAAATAAAATATACTTTTCATGCTAGTTTTAAATATAATATTAAAATTTGGTTTTGATATAGTCAAATATAAACATAGGTTATAAAACTTTTATAATATTTTTCTTAACTTTTCTTTAAATGAAAATAATTACGAAGAAAATGTTTCCATACCAACACCCCTCTTTATTAAAATAACCAATTTAAAACCACATTTTAAAATAAAATTTTAAAACATGATTTTCAATACATTTTAGGTAACCATTTATAAAAAATAAGACATGGTATAAAAATAAATCCATGATCAAATGAAATATTACATGCCATTAAGTGTAAAATAGAGAAAGTCATCATGGTAACCAAAGGGTCTTGGTGAAAAAATAGGACACAACTAAACAATTATAGCACATGACCGACACTAAATAAAAATCAACCTAACCTAACACTCGGTGTCACCCTCACTGGTTTAACCAAAGGGCATATCCCATGAGTATAATATAGTTTATCTTAGGTCCACTAGCCATAGTGTAATATTAAACTAGTGCGACATGTGTACCTAGATTTCCCACCCAACTACCCATGGCTTACCAAAATATATAAATAGAGGTGATAATTTTGAAAGGACTATGGATATACATGAAGAATAAATTTCATAATTAAACAAACATTTTATTTCCTCACCTCCAAAAACCCTTTAAAGAATAACCCCTTTTAATAATCCATACACACGAATAATATAAATACCCTTTTGGGTATAATCTAGACATGATATTTTAATAGGAATTAATTTTCCATAATTAATGGAGAATTCCTAAAAAGGGGTTTTCACTTTCCAAATAAATTCTCAAAGGTTCTAACTGGGCCTTTTAAAAACATTTTAGAAACCACACTAAAATATCCCTTTTTTAGTTTACTTTAAAATCCGAAACAAACATCAATCTTAAGTTGAAATTATTTTGTTTATTTTTATACTCACATACACTTACATTTATATATATACACACTGAATTTTACAAATTAACTCAATCCTATATGTATTTTTATATGCACACACATATATAATAATACCTATGTATATGTGAATAACTACCAGATACATTAAAAACCATTTCAATAAACATGTATTTTTATTCAAATCCAAATATTCAAATACTTTATTAATTATTGACATTTCAATTACTAATTGAACTGCCAAAAAAAAAAAATAAAGGGGAAAAATTGATAAATTTACTTTGAAAAATTAAACCCCATTTAAAATACCATATTTCACGGGTAAAAT
The DNA here is from genome assembly GCA_963277665.1 of Viscum album. NCBI lineage: Eukaryota > Viridiplantae > Streptophyta > Magnoliopsida > Santalales > Viscaceae > Viscum > Viscum album. Next base: position 1,290,007,668 of record OY728130.1, on the reverse strand, counting down.
CCATTAAAGAATTTTATTAAATATTTTAAATTAAAGACAATTGCTAATTAATTTAAAACCAAAATTTTATATGGTAAAGGTCCCTCACACTTAATGGAATCTAAGTAAAGCTTGGTTTCCATTTTAAATAATCTTATAAATACATACAATTAATTTATTAGTTATAAAAAAATAAATTTAAAATATAAATAGTAAAGGTTCTAATATTTAAGGACAAAAATAAGAGTAAACCTACCTATAATTTGATTCTATTGAAAATATAAGTTCCATTACACCTCAAAAAGGTATGATATTATTAGGAAAACAAATAAAAATCCAATAATCACAAAATATTTAAAAAAATTGGGATAAAGAGGAAGAATAGAAGAAACCATACCCAAATTTTATGTAGAACTCACTTCCTTTAATGGCCATGGTTAGAACAAGCCTTAATCAAAGTTCACGAGCTCTATAAACCAAGAACCAGACAAAAATAAACCCAAAAATACATTAGTGTTTGGCCATGGAATGTGAGAAGTGATGAAGAAGAGAAAAATAAGATTAAAGGGGAAGATGAAGGTTAAATAAGACTTTCTACAAAGATTCAGACAAGAAATGGTGAAGAAAACCCCTTGAAATTTCACCCGTGGGAGAGGAGAAGAGGGGGATATAAGCCTCAAACCTCCATTTCTATGGGAGATGGATAGTGGAGAAAGGTAGGGGGTGTGTGTGACATAAATAGAAAGGGGGAGGTATAAATAGGTAATTTTTTAATAGATGAAATTGCAGATGGTTTGGCCATATGGTTGGCTAAATCATGAGTCTTCCTCTTAAGGGCCTGAAACAACTCACATAGGTAGGGTGCATGGTTAGAGAATCCATGAATGTATATAAGTCTAGATCTATCATATTATAGATGAAATTTAGTGGTTTGATCATAGTTTCTACTAACCATTCTCTGAACATGTGCCTATGAAAATACACAAAAAAGTTCAAAAAATTTCACCGTCCTGGCTCATGATTTGAGTCCAAGATTAAATATAATCAAATCAGTAAAATAATAAATAAAATCAGGCTCATGATGTGATATATGGTGAGACAATATCCATTCTCTATTCATTTTGATCTTTTTAGGTACCACCAGGGGTGTACTATAGGGTGGGGCATGCCATTTTAGCCTATGCCTGGGTAAAATTTATGGTGGTTTTAATTTTTTTTCGTTTTTATTGTTTAGGTATTTTGGATGCTCCCACTCCCCTTATTATACTTGAAAGATAGGATCTATCCCCTTATCCTCTCCATTGACCCCAATGATTTGGGGTGGGGTTTTGATGCATTTCTTTGGATATTTATGGATATTTATCTCCTCTTCATTCATTCTTCTTTCCTTAAATTAACTGTTGATTTCCAATGTCATTGTTTATGTTTATTGAGATTATTCCACCTGAGTATAGTGGAATCATCCTGATATGATGGATATTTTGTGTGCTATGGGTACATGATTTCTCATGGAAGTAACTGTATAAAGTTTTATGTTGTTTTATTGGAGGTACATTTCCCCATGATTTTATTTAGGTTTTTTTCTTAAATTAAATTGGATATTTTTTTGGTTCCAATTTTTAGGGTTTTTTTCCCGATATGAACTTAGGAGTATGATACAAAAACTTCATGTGTGTTTGGCTGTAGTATCTACGAGACAAGTTCAATAAAGCCTCATGATTATGGTATATGGTTAGTTGGACTTGGATGATCTCAAGCAAGAGTTACCAAGATACACTTCAAAGTGAATAACTTTGAATTGAGGTAGGAGGTACCTCACATATACCCATTTGGTATTATGAATTCTTTTATTAGATAATGTAATGTGAGGTATCACTATTTAAGATGGTAAAACCTTCTAAATTAATTGAATTTAAAGGAAATGGAAAAGGTTCCAAAGCTTATGAGGGACCTTGATTACTGGCTTGATTTCATCAATCACTGATAACTTAGGTCCTAGTTATAATTGAATGAATTGTGATATATAAACCCAAATGTGTGAGAATTAAATGAACTTAGTGATTATAGAATACATAGATAGGTGACTTATAAACCTTGAGTTGGGATAATTGATGAATTGAGATCAATTGTCTTGAGTAAGCCATGAGATAACCTCAAGATGCATTAAAATAATTAAAATGGTTGAGAAGATCATGGGGTGAGTGTTATTCCCCTTCTATGATGTGAGTAATTGGGTGGGTATTCCCTAGGTTGACCTTGGATGGTTTGGGTGTGTGAGGAATGACCTAGTTATTATTTGGGATGTGAGGTGGGTATATACCATCTCTTGAGACCAATGCCAGTATGGCTTGTCTTATGAGTCCAGAGTGGTTTTTGCATGATTATGATAAAAATTATGGATGTTATTCCCTCTAAGGGTTAAGACTAAGCTTGATATATGATAAAATAATAGAGTATCCCATATGGGGTTTCTTAGTAGATATGATACCTAAAGGACCCCGATGGGTGCCCTGGTTATATGTTGACCCTAGCGAGGGTGTATATGAGAAATGGGTAGCGGTGATTATGAGTGTCACCTTAGACATTGAATCGATGATGAGACTGTTACAACTGTGATTATGATAGGTCATGCACTTGGGAGGATGACCTCAGATTCTGGAACAAGTTTGGGCAGAAGGATAACCTTATTGAGATATTATGTATGAGATGATTCGAGTATGATGTACTACCCACATAGATGTATTTGAGATACATTATATGCATTGGATGTTCTCCTTGGATCTAGACATCATGCCTACTATTATGTTACTTGTATTTATAGTAGGGTAATCCCCTACGTTTTTGAATGAGTTTATATTTCCTAAGACTTTATACTAGGAATCGATAGACTATGGGTATGATTTGTATTTCCTTGTACATGTTCCTTGGAATTAGGGATAGGAGATACAACCATCCCAGGTGGATTACAATCATGGTTTGGATTATCTTGTAATTGTTACATGGAATACGGGATTAGGTTTGAGATTATTCTAACTAACATTTGGGATTGGTTTTGAATTCCTTGGGAATGATCCTTATATTCAGATGTGATATAAATTAGATTAAATTGGACTTGTTCATTGGAATGAGGGATAGGGGATGCGACCCACCCAGGTGGCTTCCAAGCATGGTTCGGATTTCATAATACATTCTCCTAGGAATTATATTTTGATATTGATTTTATTGGATTACTTAGGAATCACTCATATGAATTATCTATGGGGATGATGTTGGTTTGAATAGTTATATGATGTTCTCAAAGGAACTCTGGCACTACATGAAGAAGGTTTTATTTGATCTCGAGTTTTGTGTTAGAACCTAAGGATGAAAAATGTTTATTTATTTGTACTTATGAATATGTATTTATTTTATGATTTTTATCATATCACATGTGTTACATTATATTTAATGGTTATATATGGGACCATGTTTGTGGTGATTTACCAAGTTGAACTCACACCCTTCTTAGGTGGCTACGACACTTGGATGCCTATGTATACTTCAATGATTATAAGTTTAGGTAGAGAAGAGGTTTGAAGTTTCATGATCAAGCAAGATATCTTATACATGATCAAATACTGGGATGAGTTGAGGTGTAGGGATGATAGTAGATCCTCAATTTATTTTATTCTTTTATTTATGCATTGTATATGTGATCATCCAGGTGGGAGATCTATCTTAGTGTATGACTACCTTTTTCAAATTTCATTTATCATTGATTTCTATTATTAATTATGTGTACTATGATTGATGATTTATTTTTAGGAATGAAATTTGGGTTTTTCTATTTTATTATTGTGAACTCTGATATGGGGGTATAGTCTCTCTATGGTAACACCCTAGACACCCACTACTAGTTGGTAGCCTATAGAATATAGGGAGGTGTTCTTGAGGTCCTAGGGGTATCTATGGTTCAAGAACTATTGAATGACCATGATTCAAGGACATTAAAAAGTGGTATCCGAGCTTATACGACTAATATCATAGAATTTATTCGAGTTTTATTTTGTCTTACTATTTGGGTAGATGGTAGACAGGTATTATGGATGTGTTAGATCTTGTGATGGATATTATAGTGGTGTTCTGAGAAAATATTTTCTAGTAGGAATTATAGGTTACTAGGTAAATGTGATTTTTTCTTTGATTTTTATTTTATAGTTATATACTTTCACTTCATGTAGCACATTTAGGTTTGGTATTTATGATTTATAAAGTTTTTAGATCTTGGCCCATTGGAAAAAGACCATGTACATACATCATATTTGGAATGTAGGATTCACATGACATACACCTACTGGTGTGTGATTGGTTTTACAAAATACATAGGGTTAAACTTTTAAAAGTGTCAGTAATAAATTATATGGTGTTTTCTCATACAACATAGTGGTGAAATCCTACTCAGTTAGACCAAAATATAGCTTCCTTATAATGACATGCCATATGGACATATGGCAATAAGTTCCTTGATTATGGATATAAATTTCCTCTCATAAGGAATGTATGGTGACCCCTAGTAGGTTGGTATAGGCATTGGATGCTTTAGTAATATAACCTATGTGTGTGGTTTTGATGTTGGTTCCAAAAATAAAAAAGGGGTTCAGTTATTTACAGTGGAAACAAAAACCTATATGGAATTTTTCTATATAGATTCTTTGTGTAATTATACTTAACTTAACTATTTGATTATGGGATACTTAACATACCTCATGGTGGAGTGATTCCATTACATACATGGGTGCACCTGGATAAGAATTTGATCCTCAAGGGGGTGAATCTCATATGGGGAGGCCCTATGGGGATCATCCTGAGATTTAAAATTCTCCAGGGGTAGTAACATATATACATATCTGGTGATATTTAGTTATCTATAGTATGATGGTTTGGCATGTGATGTCTAATGTAAATGGATACATGAAAACCCTAGACTATGTGTTTTTTCATGTGAGTTTTTATGATATATATGATATGGGAGTAGAGAGGTGTTTACTTTGAGTTATGACTTAGTGAGATATGACTTATTGGTTAGGTGATAAATACTAGTGTTTTGAGATATGAATTGTTATATTGGTGAGAATGGTGTTGTGGTCGAGCTGTGATATGCAAAGGGTATCCCAGTAGAGGGTTTGACCCAAGTTTATGAGTTCCTTTAGTGATGAGAAGTGTAGGTAGATGCTTTGGGTATTGGTAATAGTGCATGTGGGATGATACCATTTATATGGTATAGGCATGGGGATTCTATGTTCTATGTGATGAAAAGAACTTTAAGTGATTTTTGTGTCAAGAATTAGATTTAGAGGGTGGGATTGGTGGTATTCCTAGACTTGTTGATTTTAGATGTGATTTTGGTGGGTGATTATGTGATATAAATGGGAATGGGTAAATACCTTCTTTTGAATAGAATCACTGAGGTTAGATAAGACTAAAATTCCATGGATCATGGTTAGTGATTTAGGAAAGTGATCCTAGGAATGATGACATGCGACTCATGGGATCGTGATTTAGGTTTCTGTGATTAGGTGGTATGGGAGCATGCACCAATGGTTTTTAGAAGAGATCATGGTGGTACACTCTGGTTACATGTGGTCCCATTAGAGTTTTGATCAGTGATGGTTCAAATGTGAAATGAGGACCAATGGAATTAATTAAGTTCTTATGAGCTTGGTTTCCTAGTGTTTTGGATGAAAATGAGAGGTGTTTCCTTTTTGGTTATGACAACATTGTGAATTATGTGATGTAAGGTATTTCTAATGAGGAGAGTGGTATAAAAGGAATTTCACATGTGTAATGATAGAACCTATTGAGTTTTTTTCCAAGGATCAATATAAGGGAATCATTATAGCAGGGACTGAAATATTTGCCATTGGAGGACATGACCCCCATTTTGGATGAAAATTTAGTGAATACCAAATATTATGTTCTTTGTGAATTGGGAACAGGTAATGGTTGATGTTTTTCCTTGGTTCTTGGTTATGAGTGGGAAATACACATTCATTTGTTACATGTAGTAATGGATAGAGCGATATCCCTAAAAGTACAACTTAACATTAGTAGGGTTGTGGGTGCTATGAGATTGATCATTGGATAATCAAGGTGGATTTTGGGATGTAGTTGACTAGATAAATCTGATTTTATATATTTTAATGTTTAATACCAGATTTTAAATTTAAATGAGATTTTGGTTAGAGTCCATGCATTAACATCATTCTCAAGATGAATTCAATTTGATCCTAGTGTAAGTCATATTGGAGGTGTGCTGATGCACATGGTGGGAGTATAAAGGCAGATGTGAGTGATTTGTGATCCAACTGGGGAATTACACTAAGAATCAGGTTTAGACTTTAGTGTGGGTATTGGTATGATCTTGATATACCTTTGGGAGTAGAGAAATCATGACCAGGTGATGTGATGGCACATCAATGGGTGCGACCGATAATTTTTTAGGAAGGATAGCCATGTGAGTTTTAATTAGTGTTCTTATGTGTAATTTGTTGTAGAGAGTTGAAAAACACATAGAGTGGGTTATTGGACTGCTATAAATGTGTCTTGATAAGATATTTTGATGGTGGATAGAACTATGGCTATAAATCAACCCTTGTTCATAGAGGATTATGGAGGGGAGCACCATAATCCAGATGATTAATTGATTGAAAACACTATCATACCTTGGTATAGATGGGTTTATGTAAGCACCATATTAGGGTTTTTCTGATGGTGATAAGTGGTGGATCAATTTTTTGATAAATAGTATAACTTGTGTTTGGATTTACGCAACATAATCTTGGTTTCCATTCCATAGTAGAACATAATTATTGGATATTAATTGATGATCTGGTTAGGTTGGGTGTATTATTTGAAAAGATTTTGTGGTTTCTTGGGGATAAGAAGTGTTATGGTGGGGTGGTTTTATGGACCTACACTCTTAAAGGTTGTGTTTTCAGAGGAAATTTGAATTTTTAATGCTTGTGAGGTGTTCATTTTGATAACTGAGATTTTCATCAAGGTTAAGATCTTTTTAACATCTCTAGGAGATTTATTTAGACTTGGATTGGGGCTTAAGAGTTGCTTCAGGTTTTGAAAGTGGATAAAGAGTAGGTTTAGAATTCTTGGAAGGTATATGGGGTACCTTGAGGCCACTACAACATGGGATATGCCATAGTTCCCATGGTTTATCTATTTTGGATGAACATGGTGAGATCCACACCTTAGAACCCCTCGTGGTGATAATGGGTGTTTTAGTGAAAATCTATGAGCAATAAGGGGGGCGTGGCTCAACATGGAATAGGGCATTTTTCCCTAGATGGGCATGGATCCTAGGTAGGGAAACACATCATAGCACCCTGAACCAGGGTGTTTTGTTGGGATTTCATCTAGGAGGAGCTATGGTGAAAAATAAAGAGTGGGGAGGGGGCTAGGGCATGGTGTTGGAAATTTTGGCCTATAGACTTGAGTGAGTTTTCAGTGTGAAAAAACTAGTTAGGGTGAGGGATTGGTTGTTTTTATAGGTGTGTCGAGATCCTTCGAGGCTACTGAGGTGCACTATGATATACGTAATTCCATGGTGCATGCCATTTTTTCTTAAACACATGTAATATTTGGGTGGTTTTAAAATTCTTCCCCTTTGATTATTTAGGGATTTTGGACCCTTCCCCCTCCTCTCTCACACAATAGCCATGGTCTCTCCACCAATCCTTTATTGATCTACTATGACTTGGGGTGAGGGTTTTTATTTATTTTCATGGTTATTCATATATAGTTATCTCCTCATCTTACTTTATTATTTTTACCTCAATTAAATACTAATTCCATACATCATCGACCGGGGTTATTGAGATTATTCCACTTAATATTGGTAGAATTATCATAATACGATGGTGATTTTGCATATTATGGTTAGAGAATGTCCCATGAAGATGACCACACACATTTTACACTGTTTTGGTGGAGGTAAATTTCCTTATGAATTTATATAAGTATTTCCCTAAATTAAATTAAATAGTTTATTTTTTTGTTACGATTGTTAGGGATTTTTGTGGTATAGAATCAAGAGTATGCTATGGACCTTATGAATTAATTTTTTCATGGTTTTGTTGTGATGAGTATTCTCAAGTCATGTGATGATTGACAATGACTGACTGGACTTAGATGAGCTCAGGTGAGAGTTTATGAGATTCAATTCAATGAGAATAACACCAAATTATTGTATGAAACCCTTATACATACTCCTTTAGAATTATGTAGTCTTTTGGTATGACATGTGATGTGAGATCTCACCACCATGGGTGATCACCCTTCTAATTTAATTGAATCACTTTATTTAAATCATTTACCTAGAAATGTACATGGTTCCAATTCCTATGAGGGACCTTGATCACTGGATTGATTTCCCCAACTATCGATAGCTGAGATATTGGTTTCAATTGAATTGATTTGGATAAAAATACCCATATGGGTGTGAGTTAAATGAACATAGTGATTATATAATACCTAGATATGTTCCTTATACCCCTTTAGTAGAATGGGTGATCAATTGAGATTGATTGTCCCAAGTAAGCTGTGAGATGACCTTGAGATGATTTAGAGATTTTAGGTTGGTTGAGATGACCATGGGGTAGGTGTTCTTCCCTAAATGAGATGCGAGTACCTCGGTGGGTATTCCATAGGTAGACCTTGTATGGGTTGGGTGGGTGAAAACCAACCTAGGGATGATTTGAGATGTGAGTTTGGATTGTATCATCTCTTAAGACCGATGTTAGTATGGATTGTCTTATGAGGCCAAAAAGGATTTGACATGATTATGATGAAACCAAGGGATGTGATGACCTTTGAGGGTTAGGATTGAGCTTGAGAGATAATAACATAATATAATATTCAATATGGGGTGTCCTTATAGAGATAAGACCTAGGGGACCCTGGTGGGTTTCCCAGTGAGATGTTGACCCTAGAGAGGGTGTGTATAGGAAATGGGTAGTGATGATTGTAGGTGTCACCTTAGAAACCAAAACAAAATTGAGTCTATTATGGATATGATGATGATATGTTGTGAACTTGAGAGGTTAACCCTATATTGTGGGATAAGTTAAGGTAGAATATTAAACCTATTGATATATGATGTATGGGATGATTCATGTGGGATGAACTTTCCACCGAGATACATTTGAGATACATGGGATGCCTTGGATGTTCTCCTTGGATATGAAATTCATGCCTAGTACTATGAAACTTATATTACTAATAATTTAATACCTTTTTTTTCTAAATGATTTTGTATTTACTTTGAATTTCACCTAGGAATAAATGGCCTATGATTTTTATTTATTTTTACATGGATTTGTTTATTGGAATTAGGGATAAGGGATGCATCCCTCCAAGGTGACCTCTGATAATGGTTTGGATTGCACTAGACTTGTTCCTTGGAATTGGGGATAGGGGATGTTGACCTCTCAATTTGACTCTAACATTGGTTTGGAATTTCTTCAACATGATACTTGTATACATATTTGATACGGATTAGATTTACTTAGAATTATTCATTAGAATTGGGGATAGGTGATGCGACCCTCCCAGGTGGCTACTATGTATGGTTTGGATTGACTAGGACATGATCCTAGGAATCATATATTGATCATGATGTCATTGAATTTCCTAGTTGTATCTCCTAGGAATCATCTATGGGACTTACATTTCTTGGAATTGTTACATGAAATTATTAGAGACACTTTGACATTAGATGAAATGGGATTGGATATATCCTAGGTTTCATGTTAGAACCCAAGTATCTATAGTGGTTATTTATTTATGTTTCCATAGTTTTATTTTTACTCAGAGGTCATTGGAATCTGTGAAAATTAATTATTTATAACACCTAATTAACTATTAGTGAAATTAAAAGTAGGGATTTAACCCAATAAAATGAAAGTTGTATGACCAAAATGAAATAAAAATAGAAACTAGAAAATAGAACTGAGATTAAAATGATGGTGATAAAGCTTATGGAATAAAATTAGGGATTAAAAGAAGGTTGAGGTCAGAGGATGAGAAAGAGGTAAATAATGTGAAGGAACTACAAGTACTATGTAAAGGGATTTTTTTGGATGGAAAGATTATTATAGTACATGTTTCTTTTTATTTTATTTTCTTCTCTCCCAGGTCTAGTCACTATAGGACTGGGTGAAGGAGATATCCAGCTATCTCGAGTTTCCATTCTGCAGGTGAAAAGATCCTTCATCTTTTAAAATAAAGTCTTATTTTCAAACTCATTGAGGAATCCTATTATCCCAAACTTGATTAGTCTTTACACTTATTTTTTTTACTTTCAGAAGAAATTCATAAATGAAAACAACAACCTAAACATCTCTCACTGAGTTCAGGTAGCTGAGGTCATAAATAACATGACTAAAGAGGAAAGGGTGGACTCCTATAGTTCCCTACAACCGAGAGGGGTAAAATAATACTTACCATCTCAACCTAATACCCCAATAGTTATATCCATGAATATCAAAAAAGGTATTCATTCAATTCAAGATATGTTCTTTATAAGGTAAGAGAAGAAAACTATCAACCAAAATATTTTCCACAGAGAGGATTCAAAAAAAAAACAAAGGAATTTTCCTTAATCTACCTCCTCCTTGATGACTTCTACTCTTGGATTCCACAAGTGTCTCTCTCCCATCCTCTCCATCCCCTGTCAAGTCTTCCTCCCCTTTCTTCAGTTTTTTATCCTCCTTCCTCTAATGGTAAAAAATAACTCCTAAAATTTGTTCAATAACTCCCACCTATCTCCGAACTCTGTTACTATCCACCTCACATGAGTTCGAATGAAAGATATCCTAGCTAACCAGAAATAGAGATTTGATCTGCATGGGATATTTAACTGATTTCCCATTTAGATAAGCATAGGAGGTTCAATATACATATCTGAATGTACCAACATACACATTTCTCTTATGTAGTCATTTCCCACCTATCTATTTGCACTAACATAACTGAATATTTACGTAGGAGATTCTGAATTACATAGATAGATGTGAAATATAGACAATTTATCCATGTAGTTTAGTGGACCATGTATCTAAATGATCTATGAAGTTGATTCTCCACATACTCATTTCACTTAACATAGCTGTTTCCCTTGTACAAATGATTATTTGATGTAATAATTTCTTATGTAGATGAGTCATTTTATGTAGCCTTTTTGGATTAGGTATCCATTTACTGATGTAGGTGATTAAGGTTAACATATTTAATTGAAAATGTAGCCTTTGCGGATGTAGGAATTCTAGCCAATGTATGTGATTCTAAACATAACCGACTATCCACATAATTGATTTGACATATCTTCACTAGTTCTTTCACCAAATTCTAACCATCACACACCAAGTCACTGCATACCGAGCATAGTGTCTTCTATATTAGATATGATTTTATCATTCCTAAGAATCACACCTTCTATGAACAAACTTTAAATGGAAGCCTCCCTCCTTTATCAATGGTATCTAGTGAAAATGTGAGGTGCATCATCAAATCATAGTAGGGGATGTCGATTCTTATGAATTTTAGTACACTTTTAAGTATAAGTGAATGTAGTTCTTTATGGCACCCACATTTTAGCTCATTTGAGGTGGGGAATATAGAGGAGATATAAGATTCACCCTTTCCAATACCAAAAATCTCTTCACAAACAGTCCAGGTAGGGTTCATCAAAAAGTTGAGACCAGAAAGGAATGGCTACATCAATATATCCGAGCTGCAAATTCTACTCTAGGGAGTTTAGCTTCAAAATACTTTTATAATCTTACCAACATGTAGATGATATGGATGATAAATCTTGAAATAATAGTAGTCCTTCTATTTTTTTATAATTAATGTAAATAAATTCCTAAATTATATCAATTTGTATTCAAGAAATCAATTTTTTTACATTATAGATTCATTTAAATTCCATTACAACAACCAGGAGAAATCAATCACCCAAAAATAATAAATTTTATTATAAAATTGAACGAATAGAAATCATCAGAATATTTTTTACAAAATTAAAAAATTATCCATTATAAGCCTATTTTTTCCATTAGAAAACACATTGAATTTCTAAAAAATGGTGTGGCAAAGTGTAAAATAATGGTTCCACATAAAACTAACCCACACATAAAACATTTCACTCCTGGTCAATTTTTAATAAAGGGCCCAAGGACAATAAACTTAAGCATACCTAGTAGAGAACCAAATCAGTAATTGTAGGATATTTTCATTTCTCCTATGTGTTTTCATCCCACTTTCCTACTTCAATACAAACTTAAATCCCAGTTCCAAGAGAAAATACTGAGATCAAGTGGACTTAGATCTATAATAAAAGAACAAAAACATAAAATCTCCCCTAGGTTCTCCAAACCAAGATTCCATTTCCCACTTTATTTATACATCTCAAAATATGTTATTAAAAATCAATTTCCCCTTTTTTCATCTGGGTTCAATATTCACCTCACCGTAATGAGATCATTTTTGACAAGGTCACTTTATTTATATTTTTCCCATCCATTAATGTGTGAAAAGTACTATGAATATCACTTATTGATTTGGATTTATTTACAAAAAATTCACCCTATAAAATTTTATTAGATACTTACAATGGGATCCCAAATTCCCATATTACTCAAGATTCAAAGGATTTATTATAGTTCTTAATTGGTTTAGATCCCCAAGGTATTCCATGTTACCCATGTTAAGTAACTAAGTTCAAAATCAACTTCAAGTTTCCTCAAGTTATATTTCTAATTACACAAGACTCTAACCTATCAGGATTCATTTCCCTAGTTTTCAAGAAATATTTCCATAAAGAAGTATACAACAACACTCAACAATCACTCAATCACTAAAATTTAAGATTCAATGGAATCCCCCAAACTTGTTAAGGAATCTTACTCTAGGAAAACATTGTGAGTTATTATTTATTGAACCAAGATATACCTAAAATTACTATATAGACAAACAAAAACATGTTAAATTTTTTAAAATAGGAGGCAATTTATTAAAAATTTCAAACATGGGGTGTTTTTGATGTGGAAGAATTGAAGTACAACTAAAGCATTGAAAAAAATACCTCTACCCCACACTTAAAACCCAAATTTATTCCCAATGTTGAATCTTAAAGTGGAAAACCATAAGTACAAAAGTGATCTACAGTCCAATAGTGAAAATAATAAAGGGAGAGTTGTATGATGGTTCAAAAACAGAACCATTGCCACACTGTAAATTAGTTTAAAAAATAACATTGGTATTAAAAGTTCAAGATTTTCATCACTAGAACACAATAAAATAATTTCTCATGTAATTCAAAAATAAGGATGATAAAAAATAAATTAGTAGAAGTTTTTATAGAAAAATGAGTATAATGACTCCACACTTAGTTTCTAGAAGTAAGAAGAAATGAATGGGTATAATTAATAAAAAAAATTCCCTAAAATAGGGATTGATTGTCAGGGCCCATCCAAGAATACATCCAACTACCTTAGGATAGAGCACCTCTAGATCACATACAGATTCATACAAAAATAAGAGACATAATGAAACATAATTTAGTATAAAAAATAAAAAACTAAATACGGCACAAACAATGTAAATAAAAGATAAAAAACAATGAGTTGACTTCCATGAAGCATTGAGTTTAGAGTCTTCAGTCAGATAACAAGAGTTCATTATTGAATAGTGAATATACTAGTCACACCCTTTAGACTTCCCTAACAATAATTATTTACTCATTTTACACTAACTAGAAAAGTTTGGTTGTTATCTCCAATTAATTATACTACCCCATTAACTATAACAACCCGTTACCAAAAAAAGAGGTACACTTTTAACCTTGTTGTGGTTTTTCCTTTTTGTTGACTAGGTTGGGTTGAGTTTATATTATGAGGGTGCCTAATGATAAAGTTCGATACTTTTTGGATTTTTAGATTTAAATAGGGTGTTTTTTTAAACTTCCAAGATATCACATGTTGTGTAACTAGGTTATATTCCATGTAACTACTACCTTGTGAAAGTTGTGAAACATGGTTCACGGTGTGATGGGTACATGTCGTAAATTCCCTTTACACGACATGAAGTATTTTAAAGTCATTTTTAAATGCATAACGATGAGAGTTTTGACTAATACGAATATCAAGAGTTTCATAATGTGAAAAGGAGTTACACTTTGTGTAACAAACATACTTTAAAGGGAAATTATAGATTCGACGTGTCTTCACCATTACAAAAATTAAAACTTTCACAATGTGTAACTAGATTACATGCTGTGTAATGCCCTGAAAATGACTATAAAAGGAAGTCAATGCTTGTTTATTTCTGTATTATCTCCTCTCAATTTTCTATTCTCTCAACCGAGGTCATTATCTTGGAATTTTTGTGTCTTCCAACTCTTCCGAATCCATTCCTTTAGCATTTGATTATCATTTATTGGGCGGGTGATATCAGGGTAAGTGTTCTTCATCATTCTTCATCTTTATCTCTTTCTGATGTCTTGGGTTTTCAATGGATCATATTGGAATTGAAGGATCTATGCTCTGTGGTGTTGGATCTTTCTTCTAGGTTGGGTTTCAAGATCTACCCCACCTTCGTTCTCGTTGATGAGTGCTGTTTCAAGTGTTGAGTTTCAGGATGAGGTAGGTGGTTCTATCCCAATTAGCCAAATTTATTAACCTTGAATTGCTTGATTTATTACAATTTCTGATTTAAATTAAATTTCTAAAACTTTCTTTCAATTGATTTGATAAAACCCAATTCTAGTGAACTGGGAGATTTGAAATGGTTTTGGCATGAGACTCTATAAAACCCCCAATTATATTGAATTGGGGTATGTTTATGGAAATTGGTTGATTTAAATTTTTGAATTTAAATTGTAGATTTGATAGAAACAATTTCAATTAAATTTTTTAATTTAATTTTGGGAATAAATTTTGAAATGATGGAATTAGTTTTTAATGGATTTCAAAATTGTTAAAATGGATTAAAATGATTTGATATAAACCTAGTGGTTTTATATTGTGAAAATGAATGTTTTTAAATAAAACCCATTTTAGTTTTAAATATAAAATTGGCATTGAAATTGAAGAATGGTATTTAATTTTATTTTAAACAAACTTAAAATAAATTGCTCATCATTGATTTTCTAAGAGCACCTGAAAACCTTAGGTAGTTGGTGAGTTATTTGGACACACTCTATGCTATTAAAACATTCAAAAACATACATTCTGTGGGTCATATCCCTGAAGAGAGGGTGACGAGTCACCTCTATCTGGTGTTAGAGGGATGTGTGTGCACACATATTGCTAAGATAGCTTAGAGAGTGCAGAGTCCTATAACCAAAAATACTATTGTACCTTTTGGAAGATGACCATGTTTCTCACTTGTTATTTATATTTGAGATATAAATGTATGCTAATGCTTTTGAATTTCTTTGCATACCTTCTGAATTTACATGAACAGTTTTATGTAACTATTTTATTTTAGCCATTATTTTTAGAAATATTTAATCTCTTATAAAGTAAATCCTATTATTTAAAAGTATTTTCCATCATTTTGAAACTTTATAATAGATTTTGTTTAAATATGACCTTGAATTGAAAAACCTATTTATTTTGAAAATTGAAATATTTTATTTGAATAATATATATTTGGAATATATTATAAAATCTTTGGTGGTATCCTACATGGCTTGGGCTCACACCCTACTTTTTACTTGGGGTGTTTGTAGAATTTCTTCTTCTAGGTTCAAGCAATGGGAAGAAATATCTTGAAGGTGGATCTAGATGTTGAGTTTGGACTTGGTGAGTTATGTCCTTAGGGAGCTTGGAGACGTTTTCCCTATTTTTGGAACTTGGGATATAGTTTTTTGGGCTCTTTATTCCTTGTTTTATTTTGGTAAATTACTCCCAGTGGAGTTTCTTTTGTTATTAATACCGACTTGTTTCTTTTATTCCATGTTGTTAGTGAAAAAATAGTCTCCAATTGCATGTTGTGTGATACCAGGTGTCAGTCGCCGACCTATAAGGATCAGGAACACCATTCGAGATATTTCAGGGCTAGCTCAGTTATCTGGTTACTAGGGTACCCGAGCTATTTCCTGAAAAAGTGGTATCAAAATAGGCTATTCATCTTGTTTCTTAAAGTCAATATGCATTTTTGAAATCTTGTCGAGACTTAGGAGGTAGTTTTGATTGAGTGTCTGGCCAGATCTCACCACAATGAACCTTAAGTCACTAAAAGTGGTTAGGGAAATATGTCTTGTAGATTATTTCTAGTCTTTTCCATATTGAGATTTGGATAGAGTGAAATCTAAATCCTTTTTATTCATTCTATTGAGAATAATTTCTCTTGTTACTCAGTTTGAGTGCTAATCTAATGTATTTTATCTGATGACGTTGCATAACATCATGCCTATGAGAAGACGTGCGAATCAGATACAAAAAGAGGCTACTATTGAACGCTAGTAAGCAAATCCTATTAAAGATCCGAATCTGGTTGAGGTGATTGTGTGCACTATCCAAGCTCCGGGACATGCACCACCTCCAGTTCCTGCTCAGACTCTAGCTATGGATCGTCAAGGGGATGCTCTTGAGAATCATTCTCAAGAGTTCCTTAACCAAAATTCAGTAGTTTTCAAAGTCTCCACTAATCCTCAACATGATTAGGAATGGTTGGTTAAGATTGAGCATCTTTTTGAGTTCTTGGAGACACCAGATGTGATCAGGGTGAAGTGTGCCACCTTCGTGCTAGAAGGACTGAGTAGAAGATGATGGGAAACGATGGTGATGACATGGAAACATGAGGACTTAGAGTGTAAATACTTCAATATTATATTCACCAACTATTTATTTCCATAGTTAATGGTGTTAGCTAATACTATGGATTTTTTCAAGCTTGAGTATGATGATAGAACTATGATTGAGCATTCAAATTGCTTTGTTGAGCTAGTGCAGTTTGCAACTGAGATAATATATAATGAAAGGATGAAGGTTTGATGGTTCAAGTTGGGTATTAAATAAGATATCCATTTTCAAGTTTTATTTTTGAAGCTTCCCACTTATGCTGATGTGCTGGATAGGTAGATGATGGTTGAGATGGACCTGGTAGGAAAGTCAGGGTTGATGGGAGTTCATTTTTATCCCAATGGAATCATTGGTTCCTTCAATGTAAAATGTAAGCGTAATGATTCTCATGGAAGTTATAGACGAAAGAGTCATTATAGACCTCATAAAACTACATGAGGAAGTCCTTTTATTTTCTATCAGTGTGGCAAGATAGGAAATTATAATAGGGTTTACACTGAGGTACTCAAGAATTGTATCTCCTACAGACATTCATGGATCTTAAAGAGATTCTTCTATCATTTATATACTATGTTTAGTGGAAAAATATCATTAAATCCTCCTAAAACTATAGGGAAATCAGATGCTTCATGTATAAAAGGGTACTACCCATAAGAATCTGGAACAAAGCTACTTCACAAAGTGAAAGAGTCTCCAGAGGAAGCAGACACAGGTCCAATGACTGTGAGAGGTACCATTACTATAACATCATCATTAGTGACTACTCTTTTTTGATACTGGTGCATCTCATTCATTTATTTCAACCCCTATCGTTAATCTACTTCATATTCCTATGGACATTTTATCTTGTTTAATGGATATTACGACACCCCTTAGTATGAATAAAGAGAGGGGTATTTATAGTCCTTTTTGTGACTTCTCTCTATCAGGTGTTGAATTTTCTTGGAATGATAAATTTCATACTTCTTTCATTGATTTGAAACATATTTTGACTATTGCACCAGTGTTGACTCTTCCAGAGGATGGGAAGGGCTATGTGGTATTCTATAATGCATCGGGTTTCAGGATTGGGTTGTGTTCTTATGTAGGGAGACCATGTGGTTTCTTATGGATATTGTTATCTTAGGCCACATGAGAAGAATTATCCTACCCATGACCTTGAAATAGTATTTGTGATGCACACACTTAAGAGTTGGTGGAATTACCTTTATGGATAATGGTTTACCCTATTTTTAGACCACAAAATCATGGGTTTTATCTTTTCTAAAAAAAAATTGAATTTTCTCCAGTGGTGTTGGTTGGAGTACCTACAGTCATTCGATTTTGACATCAGCTATAGTCTGAAGAAAGGGAATGTCATTGCATAAGCATTGAGTAGGAAACTTACAACCCAGGCAGTGAATGAATCTTCAGAAGAGTAGAATTTGATGGATCTATTTGCACAGTTTCATATTTGAGTTTAGGATAAAGGGGATGAAGTTTCTTTAGCTAGTTTTTAGTTGAAAACTACTCTTCTTGAGATGATTATTCATGATCAGGATCTTGATTATGAGTTCTGTTTCATTAGAGACTCTCTTTATGGTGGGGAGATAGTTTTCCAGTGGTCGTTCTCCAAATAGGTGTTCTATACTATTGAAACCTCTTTGTTATGACATTATCAGCAAGAAATTATGCAATGGGGGATTGCCATAATTTCCAGTGGGTTGTGAACCCAAGAACCACTAAGATGTTCTACAATATGAGGCAACAGTTCTAGTGGACAGGTATGATATGAGGCATTGCTAAGTTTGTTTCTCATTTCTATGCATGCCAAAATGTGAAACCCAAGCACCAAAAACCTTTGGGATTACTTTATCCACTTTGTGTACCTACTTATAAGTGAGATGTAATCTCTATGGACTTTATCATTGGGTTGCCTATTACCCAGAGGAAGAATAATGCAATATGGGTTGGATCGACAAGCTGACCAAGTCAGATCACTTTATACCCATTTTAGGTACATCCAAAGTTGAGGAGTTGAGGAATCTCTTTGTGAAAGAGATTTTACATTTGCACAGATTCTCATCTTCTATAGTATCTGATAGGGATCCTCAGTTTACTTCTCACTTTTGGAGAGGCATTCAGGAGGCACTGGGATCTTAGGTTTTTTTGAGCACAACCTACTATCCCCAGTCAGACGGTAAAACAGAAAGAGCTATATAGATTTTTGAGGATATTCTTTGTTCTTGTGTTATCGAATCCTGTGGGTCTTGGGATGATCACTTGGGATTGGTTGAGTTTTATTATAATAATAGTTACCAGTCCATTATCAGAATGTAAAATTTTTAGGAATTTTATGGCCGACCTTGTAAATATCCATTGTGTTGGTCGAAGGTTAGTGAAAGATCCTAGGATGGACCAATCTTTGTGCAAGAGATGACAAAAAATATTCTGCTTATTCATCAAAGGATTTTGACAGCATATAACCAATATAATTCTTATGCTTATTGACACCATAATACTTTGTAATTTTTAGTTGGTGACCAAGTTTTCTTAAAGGTTTCCCCCCAATTGGGTCATCGATGGATTGGGAGGTAAGGGAAGATTAATCCTAATTTTGTGGGACCTTTCAAGGTTGTTGAGATGGCAGGGAAAGTTTCTTACTATTTATCACTTCCACCATAACTGACATCGATACATAAGGTATTCCATGTATCACAGCTAAGAAAGTATCTATCTAATCCATCTTACATTTTGAGCTAGAGTGATATTGAGATTAATCCTAATTTATCTGTGACTGAACAAACAGTCTTGATAGTTTATTTTGATACCAAGTTACTTCATGGGAGAACGGTACCTTTGGTTCATATTCTATGGAAGAACTGTTATGATAATCATGAGATGTGGGAATGCGAGTCACTGATGAGAGAGAAGTGGCCTCATCTCTTTGGCATAAAATCTTATTCATATGATTTGTAGGGATAAAAAATTTTTAAAGTGGGGAGGTTGTAACATCCTGTTATTGAATATATAGGTACCCCTTTAATGTAAAACCCCACGATTTCATAGTACATTATCTCTTCAAAGTAATTCAATAACTATCACAACACGCAACGCCGAGTTTCAGTGCACAAAAACTTACCAAACCAGCCGTTCAAAAAGCGGTAATGAATAGTGTAAACTGAATTTTGAATTTGGTATACTCTATAAAATTTTAGAATCCATATTATGTGTTTCTTAGACATAATAAAAGAATAAATTCATTTTTTTCAGATAAAAGAAGTATTTTTCAAAAAAAGAAATTTTACCACCTTTTAATAGCGAACCCCTTTTAAATCCAATATTTGACACTTATATATTAAATTTGAAAAAATAAACTTCTTATTTAGAATCAGGACATAAAAATTTAGTTTTGATAAATTTTTGGTGTTTTTCTGATAACTTTCACATTTGGGTGAATAGTGAAAAATACTAAATTTTAACTGAAAACAACCTTTTTAATAAAAATAATTTATAGTGTTCAATTATATATTTTAATGTTTTGGAAGTATAATTAGATTATATTTTTATAATTTAATATAATATTGTTCATTATAAGTAATTTCACATTTAAATTTGAGATAAACACATGTCAATCTTTTGATAGTTTTTACTTTTTAAAAAACCCGCTTTTTGGTTTTGACAATG
Organism: Viscum album; assembly: GCA_963277665.1. Lineage (NCBI taxonomy): Eukaryota > Viridiplantae > Streptophyta > Magnoliopsida > Santalales > Viscaceae > Viscum > Viscum album. The sequence goes on along the minus strand of OY728130.1, from coordinate 1,289,987,164 downwards.
AGAATTAATTTTAAATTAATAAATGAAAGTTATATATTTTTAATTTGGTAAAATAGAATTCCTTTTTGAAATTTTAATATCAAAATTATCTTAGGGTGAATTTTTGGTATTTTTCTGAAAACTTTCAGTTTTTGATGAGTTGTAAAAAATACTAAATTTTAATTAAAAACAACTTTTTTAATAAAAATAATTTATAGTTATAAATTCTAATATTGAGTAGTTTTAAAGTCTAATTAGATTATATTTTTACCATTTAATCCAATTTTGGTCATTATATGTAATTTCACATTTAAACTGGCCATAAACAAGTGTCAATCTTTTGATAGTTAATATTTTTTAAAAACACACTTTTTCTTTTAAAAGAGGAAATTAATTTTAAATTAATTTTTGCAAATTATGTGTTTTGAATTTGAAAAAATGGATCCCATATTTGGAATCATTAGGTCCAAATTTTTTAAATAGGTAACTTTTATTTGTAGATATTTTGAATAATTACTTTGGTAAATATTTTATTTACCATGATTAAAGGGTAAATATAATAAATAATGGTAAAATATAATATTATAATAATATTAAATTACCCTAACATGTGTCCTAATCCTATTGGATGATACATAGCCGACCATGGGCATCCTTGGGTTGAATTGGGGACCCCATGGAGCCAGATGGGTGTAATAATGACATTTTATATTAATTAATTTAAAGTAAAGACAAAAATGACATAAACAAATATATTTTAGTAAATAAATGTTTACATGGGGTTATATAAGTAATCTTTTCGACTATAAATATTATTTGTAAAGATAAAAATATTTCCTACATCATGTTATTTTTTTTATAATTTTTGGACATCAAATAAATTAAATTATTTATGACACAATAATGATAAAATATTTACCTCATTAATAAATTATTTAAATAAATAAGATTATAAATATTAAAAAAATATCCAAAACCTATCCAAATATTATTGGATTATTTTATTTTTACCATGAGTCATCTTAACTATTTTTTTAATGAATATTTGACCTTTTGAAACTGAAGATGATGTTATAATAAAATAATTGTTTCAAACTTTCCTAAAGAGCCCCTCCTCTCCCTTATAAAAAGCCCTCACTTCCTACCCATTTATCACACTTCTCAAGCCTTTGGATCGTAAAAAACCTACCCAAATATACTCCCAAAAACCCTCACTTCATTCTAGATGACTTACTCTAGTCATAAAGCCAACCTAAGGAGCCATTTTGATCAAATCAAAAGGAAGAACCCAAAGAAGAGGTAATAATTTTACCACCCTCTTTTAAGTTCTTTTCTTCTTACACTTCCTCTTTCTTTGTTGTTTCCATTCTAAAATAATAACTAAAGTATCTTATATATACTGTGATATTATTATAAATATGGTACAACCAAATTCATTATTCTATCCATCATTTGAATGACATGTCACCATACGTGCGTACGTACGGCTTACCGTCTCCACGACGTGGTGTAATTGTTATTCAATACATTATTATTTGGATGGGTATAATAATTATGTGTAATTGATGTAAATAATATATATAACATGATAATTATTCTGTATATATGACATAACATCAAATTATATATTATTTTAATATCAAAAGAATGATATTGTCGCTCGTGCATACGTACAGATTACCGTCTCCACGAATGCGATGAGATTCATTCCCCAACATATCCATTCAAGACTAATTTTCATTAGATGATTAAAAATAATTTTTAAAGACTTAATATAATTCTGAATGTTAATAAGATACATCCTATCCATAACAAGCATTACTTACGTAACAAAGCATATAAAGGAAAATGAATCAGTTAACACCCGAAACGACGATAATACTAAAATATTATTAAAAAAGTAATGTTAAAAGATCATATATGATATCATATTAATGTATATGATTCTTGTATAATTTAATAACAATTATTTCACCATTATATAGGAGTTTAACCTACTCTGAACCAACTAAAAGTACAAGGTAAGGGTTAATTTCACAATCTCTTTATTATCCGATGTTGTTTTTACATAAGTATCTACTGGGACCTCTTTATCATCCACATCCATGTTTCCTAAAAATATATTTCAATACATTATTACTATTTTTTATACTATGGGTTAAAGTAATTTATACTCTTGTTTGAATCTTTATAATATTTTTATAAAGAAATATTTCTGTCATTTTACAAACAAGGTCCTTTATAACCTTTTCGACAAAATTAAGGTAAGAATGTCTTTTTTTAACTTATACGGCGGGTGCGGCTATTTTCCACCATTATAACATCATCAAAGCTCCCTTACAAGATTATAAGAATATTTACAATTTTTTTTTTCTTTTATAATTATATAAATTTTAAATTATTTCAAAATATAAAGAGAAATTTCTCTAAAAAAAGGTTTTAATTTCATCTATGTCAACATCCTTTGATGGATTTTAAGTTTATTTGAAGTTGATTTATTACGATACAAAACTTCCATATTGTATTGAAGGTTTTGTGATATGTTTGACTGTGGATGTGTTATTTTTATACCATTCATGGTTTATGGATAAAGTATTGACATTTCGTATGCTAGTTTTAATACGAATGTTTATGTTATGTTTAAACTTTTTTATAATAGGAATGAATTGGACTTAGTATATGATGGGTGGAGCCCACTATAGCTCCTAGATGCATTGGTAGGTCTCATGAGACAAACTAGTTTCTTGGCACAAGGCCTTGACAAAATATTATGTGTAGTCTTGGCACAAAGCCTTGACGATGTGGTTATGAAAGTCTGGAATTATGCATTCCATCATTATGAAAGTGGATATTGATATTGCATGTGTTTATTAGACTAGTAGAATATCCATGTGAGTAATTAAATGGAATTATTTTGATTTTATCTTTGCCATATTATATTGAATTTCAAGTTTAAAAGAATTTTGTTTTAGTCTTATGCATTAACTTAAATGTTTATGCTTATTTATGAAATTTTATGCTATATTGTTAACCTTACTGAGAATCTGAGCTCACCCCTATCTATGTCTTATTTTTTCCAGGATGCGAAGAAGTTAATTATAATTGACTTGTAGGATTAATCTAGGAGGATTTTATGTTTATAATGGAATAAATTAGTGTTGTTTATCTTTTCAAGTTGTAAAGTTGAACTTATGTATGAATCTTGTTTCCAATAATACTAAACTGATAGGTCTTTTGGGACATGATTTTCTTGTGATCATGCCAATGTTACGTAATAATGCACCGACTCTGGGTAACTGGGGTCGTGGAATTACAATTGGTATCATAGGAAGTTTAGTACAAACCTTGGAAACTAGATTTAAATAAACTCTAATTATAGCACATTACCCTAATATAGACTTTGAGGATTAATATAGAAGAACTTTCTAGAATTTTGGTAATGTAGAGGTTTTTTGTATTTTACACGAAATACATCCCTGTCTAGATACGAGCAAGTAGAGGCAGCTCTGGCACAGATGTACCTAGGGGTAAAACTCAAAAACACCACTTTGAGCAAGACTCGAATGGGAACTGGTGCACCACAACGGGCCTTGCTGCACTCTTGGTTACAACACTCCCATGGTATATGCTTAGGATAATTCTCATTTTCTTTACAAACCAATATGAAGGGTTTATGAGTATATACTTCCTCAAAGAAAACATTTTTATGATTATGGATTATATCCATAAACTATTCAATTTACGTTAGGTATTTTACAAGTTTGGAATTATTCACTGCGATTCATAAACTGACCTAGTGTATGCCATTGTTTAGAAATGGCACCCAGTAGAAGGAATGAGAACTCCAACAATACGTGTGATCTAAAGAGTAAGAAGGATCATATCTTTAATGATATTAATCCATAATTTAAATGGGAAATAGTCTCTCACGTATTCTCATCATATGAAGAAATAGTGTCATGTGTTATAAGATATGTAAAGAATTCTCTATGTCCTATGGATTTGAAGGGAAGAAAGAGAAGAAAAGGATGGAATATAGAAAGACCGATAAAGGGAAGAGGGGAAAGAAGGATTTTCCCATATGTGATAACTGTGGAAAGAATCACCTTGGTAAATTATTGAAGGGAATGAGAGTTTTTTATAAGTGTGGTTAAAGAGGACACCAATTATGTGATTTCAAGTGTAAGAAAAAGGTTTCAAATTTAAAATGCTTCATCTGCAAGGAGTTGGGACACTATGCGAATCAATGTCCCAATCATAAGAGAATACCACAAATGATGATATCAGATAATAATCAAATTATGATACTACCATATATGAAGAGGGATGACTAGTGTTCTTATGTTGTTACTAAAGAATTATTTAATTTCAGTGTTGTATCGACGATATACCAATCATATGAATTATGGAAATAAATAAGGATTGTACTACAGTACTATTTCATTGAGGATTTTAGATTATATGGTTCTATGAAAAGTGAATCAACAAAAAGTTAAACTTTTTAAAAAATACATGGTCAGAGTAAAGGTAATCCTTAATATGGGCTTGATACTGAGGTAGTGATTTTGCAATAAAAGATGGTTCATTTGGATAAATTATATTGGATATTCTTGACTTCCTTAGAACTGATTAATGGTTTGTTTATTCCATCATTGCTGGAGTATTCAAAATTTTTGTATATAAGGAATATGTCTAGTATTTTATAAGGAATAAGGGATCATGAATTTAATAAATAAGGTTGTTACCATGTTTTGAAAAAAATAAATGATGAATTTATACACATGTTATTACGTGGTAAAAAGGATCTTCATTATGCTTACCTTCCTTATAAATTTTGGACTGTGAGTTTGGAAAGAAATATTTTGGATAAGTATAAAAGTTAGAATGGATTAAGTTTGACATTGGATACTATTATTAAGGATAAATAATTTTTTAAGATTATTTTTGGATTGTTATAAAAAGGACAACCTGGAGGCCGAACGACAACCCGTCACGTCCGGCAAAGCTGTGAGACTTGAACCCGCAACTGAAAGGCGACAAGGGTGTATCACCTAACACTGGCCTATGTGATGTCCTAGTTTTTATAATGTCATTTTTTAAATAATATCACAAATTAATTATAAATTCATTTTTTGAACCCTATACGATTAGGATAAATAGTGTGTTTTTATGTTCTATTATCTTTTAGAGTGATATATGAGTTTGTGGTAGAAATTAGTTAAAGGATATAACTTTACTTGTCAAGTATAATTTTTTTCTCCAATTTTATGAATAAATTAATTCTTAATCTTTAGTTAAGGGATCTTAAAACCAAAAATTTATTATCCTAATACCTTATGTTTTGTTAACCTGATGATATTTTAAATCATTATAGATTAATGGATTTGAGGCCCTAAATTTTATACTTGTTTGTGATTGCTGACCTCAATCACTCCCTATAAATATTTATGTTTTTTCTCCAATTATGTGTCTGTAATTTCCACCAATATTCTTCTATTTGAAACCCTAAGTTGGTGGTGACTTTTTTCATTTCCCTTTCCCTCTTATTAAGACTAAATTTTATTAACCCAATTTTTGATGTGGGTCTTCTGCAAAGGTATTTTCTATTTTTAACCTTTTATTTTCAAAGAACAATTTTAAATTGTGAGGACACAATTTATTAAAGGTGGGGAGAATGTAACACCCCAATATTTCGTAGTACACTATCTCTTCAAAGTAATTCAATAACTTGCGAAACATGCAACACCGAGTTTCAGTGCACAACAACTTACCAAACTACCTGTTCAAAAAGTAGTTATGAATAGTGTAAACTGAATTTTGAATTTGTTATACTTTATAAAATTTTATAATCCATATTATGTGTTTCTTAGACATAATATAAGAACAAATTCATTTTTTTCAGATAAAAGAAGTATTTCTCAAAAAAAGAAATTTTACTGCCTTTTAATGGAGAACCCTTTTTAAATCCAATATTTGACACTTTTATATATTTAATTTGACAAAATAAACTTCTTCTTTAGAATCAGTAAATAAAAATTTAGTTTTGATAAAGTTTTGGTGTTTTTTAGATAACTTTTATATTTGGGTGAATAGTGAAAATACTAAATTTTAACTAAAAACAACCTTTTTAATCAAAATAATTTATAGTGTTCAATTATATATTTGAATGGTTTGGAAGTATAATTAGATTATATTTTTATCATTTAATACAATTTTGGTAATTATAAGTAATTTCACATTTAAATTTGACATAAGCACATGTCAATCTTTTGATAGTTTTTACTTTTTAAAAAACCTCCTTTTTGGTTTTGACAACATGAATTAATTTTAAATTAATAAATGAAAATTCTATGTTTTTAATTTGGTAAAATAGACTTCCTTTTTGAATTTGGAATATCAAAATTATCTTAGGGTGAATTTTTGGTATTTTTCTTAAAAATTTCAGTTTTTGATGAGTTGTGAAAAATACTAAATTTTAATTAAAAACAACTTTTTTAATAAAAATAATTTATAGTTATAAATTATACTATTGATTAGTTTTAAATTATAATTAGATTATATTTTTACCATTTAATCCAATTTTTTTCATTGGATGTAATTTCACATTTAAACTGGATATAAACAAGTGTCAATCTTTTGATAGTTAATATTTCTTAAAAACTCGTTTTTTGTTTTGACAGAGGAAATTAATTTTAAATTAAAATTCATCCACTTATGTGTTTTGAATTTGGAAAAATTGATTCCATATTTGGAATCATTAGGTCTAAATTGTGTAAATAGGTAACTTTTATTTTTAGATATTTTGAATAATTACTTTGGTAAATATTTTATTTACCATGATTAAAGGGTAAATATAATAATTAAGGGTAAAATATAATATTATAATAATATTAAATTACCCTAAAATGTGTCCTAATCCCATTGTATGATACATATCCGACCATGGTCATCATTGGGTTGAATTTTGGACCTCATGGAGCCACATGGGTGTAATAATGACATTTTATATTAATTAATTTAAAGTAAAGACAAAAATGACATAAACAAATATCTTTTAGTAAATAAATTTTTACATAGGGTTTTATAAGTTATTTTTTTTACTATAAATATTTTTTTAAAGCTAAAAATATTTCCTAAATCATGGTAGTTTTTTATAATTTTTGGACATCAAATAAATTAAATTATTTATGACAAAATAATGATGTAATATTTACCTCATTAATAAATGATTTAAATAAATAAGATTATAAATATTAAAACAATATCCAAAACCTGTCAAAATCTTATTTGATTATTTTATTTCGACCACGAGTAATCTTAAATTTGTTATTAATGAATCGTTGACCTTTTGAAACTGAAGATGAGGTTATAATAAAATAATTGTTTCAAACTTTCCTAAAGAGCCCCTCCTCTCCCTTATAAAAAGACCTCACTTCCTACCCATTTATCACACTTCTCATGCCTTTGGCTCATAAAAACCTTGTGGAAATATCCTCCCAACATCACTCACATCATTATAGAGGCCTTACTTTAGTCATAAAGCCAACCTAAGAAGCCCTTTTGATCAAATCAAAAGGAATAACCCAAAGAAGAGGTAATAATTTCACCACCCTCTTTTAAGTTCTTTTCTTCTTCCACTTCCACTTCCTCTTTCTTTGTTGTTTCCATTATAAAATAATAAATCTATTATATTATATATACTATGATATTATTATAAATATGGTACAACCAAATTCATTATTCTATCCATCCTTTGAATGACATGTCACCATACGTGCGTATGTACGACTTACCGTCTCCACGTCGTGGTGTAATTGTTATTCAATAAATAATTATTTGGATGGGTATAATAATGATGTGTAATTGATGTAAATAATAAATATAACATGATAATGATTCTGTATATATGATATAACATCCAATTATATATTATTTTAATATCAAAATAATGATATTGTCACTCGTGCGTACGTACGGATTACCGTCTCCACGAACGCGATGAGATTCATTCTCCATCGTATCCATTCAAGAATAATTTTCATTACATCATTAAAAATAATGTTTAATGACTTAATATCATTATTAATATGAATAATATACATCCTATCCATAACAAACATTACTTAAGTAACAAATCATATAAAGGAAAACGAATCAGTTAACACCCGAAACGACGATAATACTAAAATATTATTAACAAAGCAATGATAAAAGATCATATATAATATCATATTAATGTATATGATTCTTGTATAATTTAATAATAATTATTTCACCATTATATAGGAGGTTAACCTACCCTCTACCAAGGAAAAGTACAAGGTAAGAGTTAATTTCACAATCTCTTTATTATCCGAGGTTGTTTTTACGTAAGTATCTACTGGGACCTCTTTATCATCGACATCCATGTTTCTTAAAAATATATTTCAAAACATTATTAATATTTTATAGAATATGGGTGAAAGTCATTTATACCCTTTTTTTACTCTTTATATGATGTTTATAAAGGAATATTTCTGTCGTTTTCCAAATAAGGTCCTTAATAACCTTTTCGAAAAAATTAGGGTAAGAATGACTTTTTTAACTTATACGGCAGGTGCGGCTATTATCCACCATTATAACATCATCAAAGATTAACTTACAATATTATAAGAATATTTAATTTTTTTTTCTTTTATAATTATATGAATTTTAAATTATTTCAAAATAGAAAGAGATAGTTCTCTAAAAAAAGGTTTTGATTTCATCTATGTCAACATCCTTTGATGGATTTTAAGTTTATTTGAAGTTGATTTATCATGATACTAAACTTCCATATTGTATTAAAGGTTTTGTGATATGTTTGACTGTGGATGTGTTATTTTTATACCATTCATCATTTATGGATAAAGTATTGACATTTCGTATGTTAGTTTTAATATTAATGTTTATGTTATGTTTAAACCTTTTCATATGAGGAATGCATTGGACTTAGTATGTGATGAGTGGAGCCTGGTATAGCTCCTCGATGCATCAGTTGGTCTCATGAGACAAACTAGTGTCTTGGCATAATGCCTTGAAAAAAATATTATCTGTAGTCTTGGAACAAGGCCTTTACTATGTGGTTATGAAAGTCTAGAATTATGCATTCCATCATTATGAAAGTGGCTATTGATATTGAATTTTATTATTAGACTATTAGAATATCCATGTGAGTAATTAAATGACATTATTTTGATTTTATCCTTGCCATATTATGTTGAAGTTCAAGTTTAAAAGGCTTTTGTTTTATTCTTATGCATTTCCTTAAATGTTTATGCTTATTTATGAATGTTTTAGCTATATTATTATCCTTACTGAGTATCTGAGATCACCCCTTTCTATGTTTTATTTTTCCCAGGATGCGAAGAAGTTAATTATGATTGACTTTCATGCTTAATCTAAGAGTATTGGATGTTTCTAATGGAATAAATTAGTGTTGTATTTATTTTCAAGTTGTAAAGTTGAACTTATGTATGAATCTTGTTTCCAATAATACTAAACTGATCGGTATTTTGGGACATGATTTCCTTGTGATCATGCCAATGTTACGTAATAATGGACCAACTCTAGGTAACTGGGGTTGGGGTGTTACAGTTGGTATTAGAGGAAGTTTAGTACAAACCTTGGAAATTATATTTAAATAAACTCGGATTAGAGCACAATACCCTAAGATAGAAATTGTGGATTAGTATAGAAGAACTTCCTTGAATTTTTGTAATGTAGAGGTTTTGTGTATTTTCCAAGCAATACATCCCTGTCTGGATATGAGCAGGTAGAGGTGGCTCTGGCACAAATGTACCTATGGGTAAAACCTGAAAACACCTCTTTAAGCAAGACTCGAATGGGAACTGGTGCACGACAACGGGCCTTGCTGCACTCTTGGTTACGACACTCCCAGTGGATATGCTTAGGATAATTCTCATTTTCTTTACAAACCATTATGAAGGGTTTATGGGAATATACTTCCTCAAAGAATTTTTTTTATGATTATGGATTATATCCATAAACTGTTCAATTTACATTAGGTATTTTAAAAGTTTGGAATTATTCATTGCGATTCATAAACTTACCTTGTGTATGCCATTTTTTAGAAATGGTGCCCAGTAGAAGGAATGATAACTCTAGAAATACGTATGATCTAAAGAGTAATAAGGACCATATATTTCATGGTATTAAGCCATAATTTAAAAGGGAAATACTCTCTTAGGTATTATCATCATATGAATAAATAGTATCATGTGTTAATAAGATAAGTAAATAATTCTCTGAGTCCTATGGATTTGAAGGGAAGCAAGAGAAGAAAAGGATGGAAGATATAAATATGGATAAAGGGAAGAGGGGAAAGAAGGATTTTCCCATATGTAATAAATGTGGAAAGAATCACCTTGGTAAATTCTTGAAGGGAATGGGAGTTTGTTATAAGTGTGGGGAAAAAGGACACCAAGTACATGATTACAAGGGTAAGAAAAAGGTTTCAAATGTAAAATGCTTCATCTGTAAGGAGTTGGGACACTACACAAATCAATGTCCTAGTCATCAGAGTATATCTCAAATGATGATATTGGATAATAATCAAGTTATGATACTACCACAGATGAAGAAGAATGACTAGTGTTCTTATGTTGTTACTAAAGAATTATGTCATTTCAGTGTTGTATCGATGATATACCAGTCATGTGAATTATGGAAATAAATAAGGATTGTACTACAGTACTATTTCATTGAGGATTTGAGATTATATGGTTCTATGAAAAGTGAATAAAAACAATTTAAACTTTTTAAAAAATACATGGTCGAAGGAAAGGTAATCCTTAATATGGTCTTGATATCGAGGTTGTGATTTTGCAATAAAAGATGGTTCATTTGGATAAATTATATTGGATATTATTGACTTCCTTAGAACTGATTAATGGTTTGTTTATTCCATCATTGATGGAGTATTCAAATTTTTTTTCATATAAGGAATATATCTACTATTTTATAAGGAATAAGGGAGAATGAATGTAATAAATAATATTGTTACCATGTTTTGAAAAAAATAAATGATGAATGTATAAACATGTTATTACGTGGTAAAAATGTTCTTCATTTTGCTTACCTTCCTTATAAATTTTGTACTGTGAGTTTGGAAAGAAGTATTTTGGATAAGTATAAAAGTTGGAATGGATTAATTTTGACATGGGATACTATTCTTAAGGATAAATAAGTTTTTTAAGATTATTTTTGGATTGTTATAAAAAGGACAACCTGGAGGTCGGGCGGCAACCCGTCACATCTGGCAATGCCGTGAGATTTAAACCCGCAACCGAAAGGCAACAAGGTTGCATCACCTACCTCTGTCATACATGATATCTTGGTTTTTATAATGTCATTTTTTAACTAATCTCACAAATGAATTATAAATTAATTTTTTTGGAACCCTATACGATTAGGATAAATAGTGTATTCTTATGTTCTATTGTCTTTTAGAGTGAAAGATGAGTTCTTGGTAGAAATTAGTTAAAGGATAGAACTTTACTTGTCAAGTATATATTTTTTCTCTTATTCTATGAATAAATTAATTCTTAAACTTTAGTTAATGGATCTTAAAACAAAAAATGTATTATCCTAATACCTTATATTTTTTTGACTTGATGATATTTTAAATCATCATATATTGATGGATTTGAGGCCCTCAATTTTACACTTGTTTGTGATTGATGACCTCAATCAGACCCTATAAATATTTAAATTTTTTCTCCAATTATGTGTTTGTAATTTCCACCAATGTTCTTCTATTTGAAACCCTAAGTTGGTGGTGACTTTTTTCATTTCCCTTTCCCTCTAATTAAGACTAAATTTTATTAACCCAATTTACGATGTGGATCTTCTGCAAAGGTATTTTCTATTTTTAACCTTTTGTTTTCGAAGAACAATTTCAAATTTCAAGGATGAAATTTATTGAAGGTGGGGAGAATGAAACAACCAAATATTTCATAGTACATTATCTCTTCAAAGTAATTCAATGACTTGCACAACATGCAACACTGAGTTTCAGTGCACAACAACTTACCAAACTAGCCGTTCAAAAAGAGGTTATGAATAGTGTTAACTAAATTTTGAATTTGGTATACTCTATAAAATTTTAGAATCCATATTATGTGTTTATTAGACATAATATAATAACAAATTCATTTTTTCAGATAAAAGAATTATTTTTCAAAAAAAGAAATTTTACCGCCTTTTAATGGTGAACACTTTTTAAATAAAATATTTTACACTTTATATATTTAATTTGACAAAATAAACTTCTTCTTTAGAATCTGTACATACAAATTTAGTTTTGATAAATTTTTGGTGTTTTTCTGATAACTTTCATATTTGGGTGAATAATGAAAAATATTAAATTTTAATTGAAAAAATCTTTTTTAATCAAAATAATTTATAGTGTTAAATTATATATTTGAATGTTTTGGAAGTATAATTAGATTATATTTTTATCATTTAATACAATGTTGGTCATTATAAGTAATTTCACATTTAAATTTGAGATAAACACATGTCAATATTTTGATAGTTTTTACTTTTAAAAAAACCCACTTTTTGGTTTTGACAATGGGAATTAATTTTAAATTAATAAATGAAACTTCTATGTTTTTAATTTGGTAAAATATACTTATTTTTTTAATTTGTAATATCAAAATTATCTTAGGGTGAATTTTTGGTATTTTTCTGAAAACTTTCAGTTTTTGATGAGTTGTGAAAAATACTAAATTTTTATTAAAAACAACTTTTTTGATCAAAATAATTTATAGTTATAAATTGTACTATTGAGCAGTTTTAAAGTTTAATTAGATTATATTTTTACAATTTAATCCAATGTTTTTCATTGGATGCAATTTCACATTTAAACTGGACATAAACAAGTGTCAATCTTTTGATAGTTACTATTTATTAAAAACACGCTTTTTGTTTTGACAGAGGAAATTAATTTTAAATTAATTTCTGCCACTTGAGTGTTTTGAATTTGGAAAAATGGATTCCATATTTGGAATAAGTAGGTCCAAATTTTGTAAATAGGTAACTTTTATTTATATACATTTTGAATAATTACTTCGGTAAATATTTTATTTACCATGATTAAAGGGTAAATATAATAAATAAGGGTAAAATATAATATTATAATTATATTAAATTACCCTAACATGTGTCCTAATCCTATTGGATGATACATATCTGACCAAGGTAATCCTTGGGTTGAATTTGGGACCCCATTGAGCCACATGGGTGTAATAATGACATTTTATATTAATTAATTTAAAGTAAAGACAAAAATTTCATTAACAAATATATTTTAGTAAATAAATTTTTACATGGGGTTATATAAGTTATATTTTCTACTATAAATATTATTTGTAAAGATAAAAATATTTTGTAAATCATGGTATTTTATTTATAATTTTTGGACATCAAATAAATTAAATTATTTATGACAAAATAATGATGTAATATTTACCTCATTAATAAATGATTTAAATAAATAAGATTATAAATATTAAAAAAATTTCCAAAACCTGTCCAAATATTATTGTATTATTTTATTTAAACTATGAGTCATCTTAAATTTCTTATTAATGAATATTTAACCTTTTTAAACCAAAGATGAGGTTATAATAAAATAATTGTTTCAAACTTTCCTAAAGAGACCCTCCTCTCCTTTATAGAAATCCCTCACTTACTACCCATTTATCACACTTATAAAGCCTTTTTATCATACAAAACCTTCCCAAATATCCTCCCAACATCCCTCAATTCATTCTAGATTCCTTACTTTAGTCATAAAGCCAACCTAAGGAGCCCTTTTGATCAGATCAAAAGGAAGAACCCGAAGAAGAGGTAATAATTTCACCACCCTCTTTTAAGTTCTTTTCTTCTTCCACTTACACATTATTTGTTGTTTCCATTCTAAAATAATAACTCCAGTATCTTCTATATACTGTGATATTATTATAAATATGGTACAACCAAATTCATTATTCCATCCATCCTTTGAATGACATGTCACCATACGTGTGTACGTACAGCTTACCATCTCCACGTCATGGTGTAATTGTTATTCAATACATTATTATTTGTATGGGTATAATAATGATGTGTAATTGATGTAAATAATAAATATAACATGATAATTATTCTTTATATATGATATAACAACCAATTATATATTATTTTAATATCAAAAGAATGATATTGTCGCTCGTGCGTACGTACGGATTACCGTCTCCAGGAACGTGATGAGATTCAATCCCCATTGTATCCATTCAAGAATAATTTTCATTAGATGATTAAAAATAATGTTTAAAGACTTAATATAATTCTGAATATGAATAATATACATCCTATCCAAAACAAACATTACTTATGTAACAAAGCATATAAAGGAAAACAAATTAGTTAACACCCAAAACGATGATAATACTAAAATATTATTAACAAAGCAATGTTAAAAGATAATATATCATATCATATTAATGTATATGATTATTTTATAATTTAGTAACAATTATTTCACCATTATACAGGAGGTTAAACTACCCTCGACCAAGGAAAATTACAAGTTAAGGGTTAATTTCACAATCTCTTTATTATCTGAGGTTGTTTTTACGTAAGTATCTACTGGGAACTCTTTATCATCCACATACATGTTTCTTAAAAATATATATCAAATCATTATTAATATTTTATGGAATATGGGTTAAAGTAATTTATAACTTTTTTTGACTCTTTATAAGATGTTTATAAAGGAATCTTTATGTCATTTTCCAAACAAGGTCCTTTATAACATTTTCGACAAAATTAAGGTAAGAATGTCTTTTTTTAACTTATACGGCGGGTGCGAATATTTTTTGCCGTTAGAAAATCATCAAAGCTTCCCTTACAAGATTATAATAATATTTCCAAAAATAATTGTTTTCTATTATAATTATATGAATTTTAAATGTTTTCAAAATAGAAAGAGATATTTCTCTAAAAAAGGGTTTTGATTTCATCTATGTCAACATCCATTAATGGATTTTAAGTTTATTTGAAGTTGATTTATTATGATACAAAACTTCTATATTGTATTGAAGGTTTTGTGATATGTTTGCTGTGGATTTGTTATTTTTATACCATTCATGGTTTATGGATAAATTATTGACATTTCATATGCTAGTTTTAATACGAATGTTTATGTTATGTTTAAACCTTTTCATATGAGGAATGCATTGGACTTAGTATGTGACGGGTGGAGCCTGCTATAACTCCTGATGCATTAGTATGTCTCATTAGAAAAACTAGTGTCTTGGAACAAGACCTTGAAAAAATATTATTTTTAGTCTTGGCACAAGTCCTTGACTATGTGGTTATGAAAGTATAGCATTATGCATTACATCATTATGAAAGTGGCTGTTGATATTGCATGTGATTATTCGATTAGTAGAATATCCATGTGAGTAATTAAATGGAATTATTTTGATTTTATCTTTTCCATATTATGCTAAAGTTCAAGTTTATAAGGTTTTTGTTTTATTATTATGCATTTCCTTTAATTTTTATGCTTATTTATGAAAGTTTCCTCTATCTTGTTATCCTTACTAAGCATCTGAGCTCACCCCTTTCTACGTTTTATTTTTCCCAGGATAAGAAGAAGTTAATTATGATTGACTTTAAAGCTTAATCTAGGAGGCTTGGATGTTTATAATGGAATAAATTAGTGTTGTATTTCTTTTCAAGTTGTAAAGTTGAACTTATGTATGAATCTTGTTTCCAATAATACTAAACTGATCGGTCTTTCGGGACATGATTTCCTTGTGATCATGCCAATGTTACGTAATAATGCACTGAATCTGGGTAACTGGGGTCAGGGCATTACATCTAACCTTTTCATTGTTTTTCTTTTTCATTGAATAGGTTGGGTTGAGTTTATATTGGGAGGGTGCCTAATGGTAATGTTTGACACTTGTTGAAATTTTTATATTTAAAAAGGGTTTTTTTTAAACTGCCAGGATATTACATGCTATGTAATTAGGTTACACATTGTGTAACTGCTACCTAGTAAAATCTGTGAAACATAGATCATGGTGTGATGGCTACATGTCGTAAATTCCGATTACACAATGTGAAGTATTTTCAGGTTATTTTTTAATGCATAACAATGGGGGTTTTTGACCATTATGAATCTTAGGAGTTTCACGATGTGAATAGTGGTTACACTCCATGTAACACCCTGACTTTAAGGGGACGTTACTGATTCAATGCATCTTCTCCATTATGGAAATTAAAACTTTCACAGTGTGTAACTGGATTACATACCGTGTAATACCCCAACAATGACTATAAAAGGGAAGAAACAATTGGTTATTTCTTCATTTGATCCACTACATTTCCCATTCTCTCAACCCAAGGCCTTCCCCAAGTGTTTTTGAGTCTTCCTACTCTTCCAGATCCATTCCTTTGGTGTTCCATCATCACTGCTTTGATGGGTGATATCTGGGTAAGCGTTCTTCATCATTATTTATCTTTATCTTTTTCTCCTATCTTGGGTTTTCAATGGATCATCTTGGAATTGAGTTATATATTCCTCGTGTTGTTAGATCTTGCATCTAGGTTGGGTTTTGAGATTTACCCCACCTTTGTTCTCATTGATGAGTGCCGTTGCAAGTGTTGAGTTTTAAGAAGAGGTAGGTGGTTCTATCCCAATTAGAAAAATTTATTATCCTTTAATTGATTGATTTATTTCAATTACTAATTTAAATTCAATTTCTCAAACTTTATTTCAATTGATTTGATAAAACTAAATTCCAGTGAATTGGGAGATTTAAAATGGTTTTGGAATGAGACTCTGAAAAAACCCCAATTCCATTGAATTGCGGTGTGTTTATGGAAATTGGTTGATTTAAATTTTTGAATTTAAATTATGGATTTGATGGAAATGATTTAAATTAAAATTTTGAATTTAATTGTTGGCATAAATTTTAAAATGATGGAATTGGTTTTGAATGGATTTCCAAATTTTGAAAACGGATTAAAACGATTTGATAAAAACCCAGTGGTTTTATCTTGTAAAAAATGAATGTTTTTAAATAAAAAAAGTTTTGGTTTTAAATGGAAAATTGGCATTGAAATAGAAGAATGAGATTTAATTGTATTTTAAGAAGTCTTAAAATAAATTTCCCATCATTGATTATGTAAAAAACACGAAAGCCTTAGGTAGTTGGTGAGTTATTTGGACACAATCTACGCTATTACAATGTTAAAAAACATACATGCGGCGGGTCACATCCAAGAAGAGAGGGTGGAAAGTCACCTCTGGACAGTGTCATGGTGATGTGTGTGCTCATATATTACTAATATCACTTAGAGAGTACAAATTCCTATAGGTGGAAATACTATTATACATTTTGGAAGATGACCATGTTTCTCGCTTGGTATTTATATTTGAGATATAAATGTATAACAATGATTTTTAACTTCTTTACATGCCTTCTAAATTTACATAAACTGTTTAATGTAACTATTTTATTTAAGACATTTTTTTAGAAATATTCCATCTATTGTAAAGTAAATATTGTTCTTTAAATGTATTTTCCATAATTTTGAAACTGTATAACATGTTTTATTTAAATATGCTCTTGAATTTCCAAGTCTGTTTATTTTGAAAATTGAAAGATTTTATATGGATAATATATATTTGGCATCTGTTATGGAATCTTTTCTGGTATTCTACTCAGCTTATTCTCACACTCTACTTTTTTCCTTTGAGTGTTTTTAGACTTTCTTCTTCCAGGTTCAAGAAAAGGGAAGGTATTTCATGGAGGTGGATCCAGATATCGAGATTGTGACTTGGTGAGTTGTGTCCTTATGGACCTTAGGGCTATTTTCCCTATTTTTGGCACTTGGGTTGAAATGTTTTGGGCTCTTTATTCCTTATTGTATTATGGTACATTACTCACAATGGAGTTTCTTTTGTTATGCATACTACTTTGTTTATTTTATTCTTCATTTTTAGTGGAAAAATTGTTTCCACTTGTTGTGTGATGCTAGGTGCTAGTCACTGACTTGTGGGGATCATGAACACCCTTCAGGATATGTCAGGGCTGGCTCAGTTATCAGGTTACCAATGTACCCATGCTAGTTAGTGACATTAACCAACACTCTTGAAATAGTGAATAGCCTTGACCACTTGGACCTAAGCTTATGAGGGGACCGTTTTAACCAAGAATTAAATAGCAAGACCCTCTGGCCAAATTTGAATTTCCTATGTTGAATGATAGATTTATTAAAGGATTTGATTATTTATTTATAGATTTTTTCATTATTATAAGACTCTCTTATAATTTTTTCCATCTCACTTAACTCGAGCAACCTACTCTATCCATCATACATAAAATCAAAGTTTATAGATTTCAAAACCTAGAAATACTTGTGTTGAAGTTCTATAGGCAAATAAAAAGTTTTACAAAAGAGAATTCTATATGGATACATCCTTATGGAAGTTTTTAAAGAAGTTTTTATTCCCATAATGCTTCATCAATATTGATAGACCTGTCCTTCCTAGAACTTGAAAAGGTTTTCTATAAAATTTTATTTAATTCTCTGTTGAATATTTATACCCATCCACTTGATTGTGGATGGTAATTAGTTCTTGTTCTATGGGAACACCCATAAATTTTCATCAAATATTTTAATTTGATTTTTCAAAATGTATCCCATTATCTATTATGAAATCCCTATAACTCAAAATATTAGAAATATTTTATTTTTAATAAATTTAATTTCACTAATTGCTTGATTTTTAGGAAGATTCATTACCTCAACCCATTTAGAAACATAGTCTACAAACACTAAGATGTACTCATTCCCATGAGAATATGGGAATGTTCCCATGAAGTTTAATCCCAAAACATCAAAAATCTCAACTTATAAAATAACTTTATGAGGAAACTCTTACTTTCTTCTAACATTTACTAACCTATGACACCTATCATATCCCAAAACTAAACTCCTAGCATTCGTAAACAATATAGGACGATAAAATCTAACTTGAAGTACTTTTTGGTCTATACTTTAATCTCTATGATGACCTCCCCAAGGTACTGAGTGGAAACTCTCTAAAATTGGAAACATATCCTATTTGGGTATACACCTCCAAAGAATACCATCTGCACACCTTCTGAATAGAAAAGGGTTATCCCAAAAATAGTATTTAAGCTTAGAGATAAACTTATTTCTTTGATTATTTTACAAGTCCTTAGGGATGGAACATTCTACCAAGAAATTAGCAAAGTCTGCATACCAAGCAGACTATTTATCAGCAATAATAAGAAATTTATCATCTAAAAAAGTAGATTTGATTCCTCTAGGATCTTTACACTGAGTACTAGACAAACTAGATAAATAATCAAAAGTATAATTTTTATCTCCTTGTTTGTATTTGACCTCTAAATAAAATTCATATGAAAACATTATCCATCAAATTAACCTAGAGTTGAAGGAGCAATTGCAAGATTTATTAGAGAAAGGTTTCATTAGACCTAGCACATCACCATGGGGTGCTCCTGTTTTATTTGTTAAAAAGAAAGATGGTTCTATGAGACTTTGCATTGATTATAGAGCCTTGAATAATATCACTGTTAAGAACAAATATCCTTTGCCTCATATCGATGATTTGTTTGATCAGCTCCAGGGAGCTCAGTTTTTTTCAAAGATTGACTTGAGATCGGGGTACCATCAGTTGAAGGTAAAGGAGGCAAATATTCCGAAGACTGCGTTCCATACGAGATATGGCCATTATGAATTTGTAGTAATGCCTTTTGGGCTAACCAATGCACCTGCTGTATTCATGGACTTAATGAATAGAATTTTCCATGAGTTCTTGGATAAGTTTGTGGTGGTTTTCATTGATGATATTTTGGTGTTTTCTAAAAGTAAAGAGGAGCATGAAAAACATTTAAGGGTTATCTTGAAAACCTTAAAAGAAAAGAAACTGTATGGGAAATTCCACAAGTGTGAGTTTTGGTTGCAACAAATTTCCTTCCTTGGTCACATTGTTTCTAAAGATGGAATAACTGTTGATCCTGCAAAAACAAAAGTTGTGGAAGAATGGCCAAGACCCACAAATGTAACCAAGATTCATATCTTCCTTGGTTTGGTGGGCTATTACCGAAGGTTTGTTAGAAATTTTTCACGGTTATCTAGTCCAATGACTAAGCTAACTCGGAAGGGTGTTAAGTTTATCTGGACAAAAGAATGTGATGATTGTTTTCAGGAATTGAAAATAAGATTGGTGAATGCTCCAGTTTTGGCACTACCTTCCAGGAATGGTGAGTTTGTTATATACAGTGATGCTTCATTGAAAGGACTTGGTTGCGTCCTAATGCAGAATGATCAGGTAATTTCTTATGCTTCACGACAGTTGAAAACTCATGAGGTAAATTACCCTACACATGATTTGGAATTAGCTGCTGTTGTTTTTGCTTTAAAAATTTGGAGGCATCATTTGTATGGAGTAAAGTGTGAAATATATACCGATCACAAAAGTTTAAAGTATATATTCACTCAGAAAGAGTTAAACATGAGACATAGGAGATGTCTAGAATTAATCAAGGATTATGATTGTACAATTCATTACCATCCGGGAAAAGCAAATAAAGTGGCTGATGCTTTGAGTCGAAAAAGTAATACTTCATTAGCAATGTTGCATTTGGAACGTGATCCTTTGGTCAAGGATTTGATGAAATTTGGCATAGAAGTTGTTGGTGCAGGAAGTCCTTCTGTTTTGTTTCAGGTATCAGTGAGATCTTCTCTATCAGATAGAATCAAGCAAGCACAGAAGCAAGACAATGAGTTGTAGAAAAAGGTAGAGCTGGTTCAGAAAGGTAAGTTGCCTGAATTCAACATTGATAATGATTGTGTTTTGAGATCTGGGAAGAGATTGTGTGTGCCTTGTGATTCACAGTTGAAGAGAGAGTTGTTATGTGAAGCTCATAGTTCTCCGTTTTCAGTTCATCCGGGCAGTACTAAGATGTATAGAGATCTACGGGAGTATTACTGGTGGGATGGAATGAAAAGAGATATTGCTGATTTTACTGTGAAGTGTTTGACTTGTCAGCAGGTTAAAGCAGAGCGGCAGTTACCGAAAGGGATGCTTCAGCCTTTACCAGTGCCAGAGTGGAAATGGGAGAATATATCCACGGACTTTGTTGTTGGATTACCGAAGACATCTCGAGGTAATAATGCAATCTAGGTTATTGTTGATCGCTTGACCAAATCTGCTCATTTCCTTGCTATACGAGATACTTTCTATCTTGATCAACTTTCCCGTTTGTATCTTAAAGAGATAGTTAGGTTACATGGAGTTCCTCTCTCCATTGTATCGGATCGTGATCCTAGGTTTACTTCTAAATTTTGGAAAGTCCTTCAGAAGTCGTTGGGTACTGTATTAAATTTTAATACAGCTTTCCATCCTCAATCAGATGGGCAGTCAGAACGAACAATTCAAACATTGGAGGATATGCTACGAGCTTGTTCTATGGATTATCAGGGAAGTTGGGACCAACATCTTTCTTTGGTTGAATTTTCATATAATAACAGTTTTCATTCCAGTATACAGATGGAACCATTTCAGGCATTATATGGGAAGCGGTGTCGAACTCCAGCTTTCTGGGATGAAGTGGGTGAAAGGAAGTTGATGGGACCAGAATTGGTAGAAGAGATGGCAGAAAAAGTTCAGCTGATTCAGAAACACATGAGAACAGCTCAGAGCAGGCAAAAGCGTTATGCGGATAACCGGAGGAAGGATCTATCTTTCGAGGTAGGTGATCATGTTTTTCTCAAGGTTTCTCCTTGGAAAAGTGTGATGAGATTTGGTAAGAAAGGAAAGTTGAGTCCAAGGTTCATTGGACCATATGAAATTCTGGAGAGAGTTGGATCAGTTGCATACCGAGTGGCTTTACCTCCAAGTTTGTCTCAGGTACACAATGTTTTTCACGTTTCGATGTTGAGAAAGTATATGCCAGATCCATCTCATGTTTTGAGTCCAGAGGAAGTTCAGCTGGAAGAGAACCTATCTTATGAGGAACAACCGGTACAGATTCTTGACCACAGGGATCAAGTGTTACGGAATAAGGTGATTCACCAGGTAAAGGTTTTGTGGAAAAACCACATGATTGAAGAGGCAACATGGGAATCTGAAAATGCAATGAGGGATAAGTACCCCCATTTATTCGATAAGTAAATAAATTGCGGGGACGCAATTTTCTAAAGGGGGGAAGGATGTAACATCCCAAGTAAGTAATGAATAATAGATATTTTTATCTATTTCTATTAATTATTAAGATAGTGTTATAGAGGCTTAAAATGAAAATAAATACAATCTTATGCATGGAATACACTAATATTCTTAAAAGATTGTTTTACTGCCTTTTGATGGCAAACCATTTTTGAATCTATATTTTGACAATTTTATAAACTATGTTTGTCAAAATAAACTTATCCTTTATGATTGGGACATCAAAATTTACCTTGTGTGAATTTTTGGTATTTTTCTGACAATGTTCATTTTTTAATGAATAGTGAAAAATACTGCATTTTACATCAAAACTACTTTTTTATCTAATTTATTTATATGATTAGATTATGTTTTGAATTGGTTTTGAAGTGAAATTAGAATATATTTTTACCATTTTATCCAATGGTGGTCATTGGAATCAATTTCACTTTGAAATTAGACTTAAACTGGTGTCAATCTTTTGATAATTATTGTTTTGTAAAAACACGCTATTTGCACTGGCAGCGGGAATTAATTATTAAATTAATTAATTTGACTTATATGTATTGAATTTTGTAAAGTAGACTTCATTTTTGAATTCGGAATATCAAATATAGCTTATGGTGAATTTTTGGTAATTTTCTGAAAAACTCCAATTTTTGATGAATAGTGAAACCACTAAGTGGTACTTATAAAGACTGATTTTCCGTTTAAATGAATGTTTACCACCAATGTGCATTGAATTTTGAAAATCCGACATACATGGTTGTCATTAAGAAGTAAAATGTGGTTCAATGACATTAAAATAATTTTTTGGTGAATAGTAACTTATTAAGTTTTTAATCGCGATTAGTGGTAATTAGTGTAGTTTAAGGTATAATTAATGCTTTAATAATATGAAATGACCTAGACACATGTCCCAAAATTATTGGTTGTGTCATGGACGACCAAGACAAGCCATGGGTCAACTTGGGAACCCCATGGATCCACTTTTGTTGGGAAATGACAAAAATAACTTTTTATTTAATGTAAAAGTAAAAATGACACAAACATAATATGTTTTACGAAAACAATTTTTACATGGGCTTATAAAGATCATATTTTTGATTATAAATAGTCATTGGAAATATAAAAAGATTTCCTACATCATAGTATTTTTTTTATAATTTTTAGACATTAAATAAATTAAATTATTTATGACATAATAATGATGCAGTGATGACATCATTATTTGACGATTTAAATAAAATGGAAAGATAATGTAACATTTATGAACTAAACATGGCCAAAACCAATTGGATGAGTTGATTTCGAAGCCTTATCACCTTATCCACGAATTATATCAATGTGGGACCTTTTAAAACCGAAACACATTTTCAAATAATGTAATATTTCTTTACTTTCCAAAAGTGCCCCTCATCTCCTCTTATAAAAGGCCCCCACCTCTACCTCATTTCACACACTCCTCAAGCCTTTGGCTCGGCCAAACCCTGCCCATTTACTCTCTCCACATCCCTCTCCTCATCCTAGAGGATTCCCTTTGGGCAGAATCCTTTCAAAGGAAGCCTTTAGCCTCAAATCAAAAGGAGTTACACTTTTGAAGGTAATTCATTCTCTCATGGTCATTTGTTTTATTTTGCTTCTCCAACCCCCTAAACTCTTTTTATTTACTTCTTTTGTAACAACACCAGTATCTTCAATATACTAGGATGTTGTTATAAGATTTATTTGAGCTACACTCTCACACAAATACATCAAATGGTTAAAGAACATACGGTTTCTGTGGATGGCGAAATTCTGCCTCCCGAAACGATGATTGTTCAATACTCATTTAGCACCTTCAAAGGTGACCATTATGATGTCACTATTTTTATATATGATATATGATATGTTTATTGTTTCCTAAATCTTCTGTTTTTTTCATTTTGGGCATACCTTTATGGTTTCCATTATGGGTAAACACGATATCTTCATTTTAGGAAGTGCGGACTACCGCCCCCTGAAAGTGATTTGATTCGTTAATACCATATGTGGGATGTGTAAAGGATAAAGTTAATGATATTATATATGTTATTATACTGGAATTATAATATACTCTTATATAATTATGATTCCATTCCAAAAAAAATACGAAATAGAAATGGAAGTAGCGTTCATGCGTACGTACGCCTTACCGTCTCCATGAACGGTGCATTTCATTTCTTACCTCTAAATGTGATGTAATATTATAAATACATGTATATACTGAATATATATGATGTATATGTTATCCAAATCATTAATATAATTCTGGATATAACGAACCTTTGACCAAATTAACAACATGTAAGTGTAAGAAGTCTATTTTTGACTTAAGAACCAAATACCGACAAAATGAACATTATTAACTTAAATGATTACATGATGTCCATAACATGGTATAAAAGGAATAATGAACTTGAAAAAGTTTCTTAAGCAAGTAGAGATTAACTCAAGTTTATTATTCAGGAGATTAAAGAACGGTCGGGTCAAGTCGGATACGAGGTATGGGACTTCGTCTCAATCTCCTTTCTTTGAGGCATATTTTATTTTATACACAACTTTCTTTTATACGGTGTTTAAACCCCTTTGACTTTTACATTTATTCAAAAGGAATATTTTTTATACGAAGTGTTTACTAAACAACAAAAGGGAATGTTTTTGTCGTACGTATGCGGCGACAACGACTTCTCCGCCGTCGTGACCGTTATTTGAGTTTCGGCTTCCTCTACAAGCCATACCTTCTTTTTTAAAAGAAAAATAAATACCATGTTTTACTTTTCTTTTATTTTGGTATGGAAAATGGTTTTCACAATGTTTTTGTGTTGTATTGATATCTTGTGATTGAAATGTGGAAATGTTATGTTTCCTTTATGCATGTTTTATGTGATACGATTATGTTATGGTTCTTGGGCATTATTATGAAGACGGGTGGTTCCGTGATAAACTAAGGGCGGGTGAGCCCGATATAGCTCTCCAATGCATTGGGTAACGCGAAGGAGTGAAATGTTAAGGTTTCTCCGAAGAGATTTTAGGGAATATACTGTGATGGGTATTCCAAACGTAACCAAGAGGGTTACTCCCTACGTAAGAATGTTATGAATGCCTCAAGTTACCTTTATGTCTTATGATTTCTATGATTTATTCATGATTTTATGAGGTATGTTAAAGTTACTATGTTTTATGGGTAAAGTATGATTTCATTCTTATGTATATATGAACTCATGTTTCCTTTCCATGTTTTTTTTAACCCATACTGAGTTTTTATGCTCATCCCAAGTTTTTGAAATGTTTTTCACAGGTCAAGGGAAAGGTACATGATAAGATGATAAAGTCAAGGATGTGTCAAGAAATAATCCATGGTTTATTTTAAATGTGTTTCCATTGATGGGAATGAAGAATACTATCTTTATGTAACCACATTGTTTATATGTGGAATGTAATGCAAGTTTTATGATCTAATTCTCTAAAACTCTAAACCCGAAAAGATCCTCAATGTGTAATCTTGTAATAACTCAAGATTAAGTAAGGTTTAAGGCTGGGGACTTATAGTTGGTATCAGAGGTCGGTTTAGATAACTTTAGGAGTTAGAATTCTATTAAATGATTATCCAAAAGTAATTTTTTTTGAAATGATATAGCATTTAAAGATTACCATGTTGCTTCATCTAAGACATGTTTGTTCAGAATGGTTTTCCGCAGAGGAAACAGGGAAGCAGTGCTAGGAAGGAATACAGAAGGAAATATCCATCCGAATCAGCATCCAGAAATGGTCAGAATTGGAACTGAACAGTTTGTTGCAGTAATGGCGCAGTTGACTCAAGCGATAAATGGCGGTGGTATCCATACACGAGATCAGCGAGACCAACCGCAGAGGAACATGTCATTGGTGGAACATTTCATGTGGCAAAATCCACCATCATTCAGAGGATCATCTGACCCTGTGCTAGCTGAAGGGTGGATTAAAGCACTGGAGAAGATTTTTGATGTCATGGGGTGTTCAGACAATCAAAAGGTTAGTCTTGCTATTTACCGTTTGGAGGGTGAGGCAGATCAGTGGTGGTCTATGGTTAAAAATATCAGGGACGCCGATGAGATTGATGCCCTTGACTGGGATGAATTCAAATGTATGTTTCTTGAGAAGTATTTTCCTAAGGTTGTTCGACTTAGGATGGAAAAACAATTTTTGGAATTGAGGCAAGAGGAAGACTCAGTGGCTGCCTATGAAGAAAGGTTCACTCGATTGGCGAGGTATGTTCCAAATTTTATTCGAGACCTTGATAGTAAAATCAATCATTTTTACTCAGGATTAAAGCCAAAATACCGAAGGGCATTAGCTTATCGAGAGTTTAAAAGTTATGAAAAGCTTGTTCGATGTGCTGAGAAGGTGGAAATGGAGTTTGCCGATGACCAAGTTTTCTATAACAACCAGCAGAAGAAGAGACCGAGGTGGCAGGAGAAAGGTAAGAATTATTAAAAAAAGTCTGATGGTAAGAAAACTAAATTTCCAGTTTGTGATAAGTGTGGAAAAAGGCATGCTGGGGAATGTCTTCTGAATTCTGGAAAGTGCTACCGATGTGGTAAGATGGGACATAAGGCTCGTGATTGCACTGAAAAGGATCAAGGTGAAGGTAAGACCAAATTTTATTTACAGTTAGTGAAATGTTATAAGTGCAATGAGATGGGTCACTATGAAAACGAGTGTCTGACAAAGAGCTTGAGTGATGGGAAGAAGTTAGACTACAAGAAGAAAGGGGTGGTGAAATCCTTTGCAACTACTTCAGCAGATGTCAGGCCATCAAATGAAGTTGTATCAGGTACTTTGTTTGTCTTTTCAGATTATGCCAGTGTGTTGTTTGATTTGGGGTCTACACATTCTTTCATCTCTGAAACGTTTTCTAGTAAAATGGGAATACCATCTCAAGAAATGACTCCTGAACTTTTGGTAAAAACACCTGGGGGAAATGTTGTGGAAAAAAGAATTTATAAGAATGTTCCTATCCTTATCTGTGGAAAGAACCTACTTTCAAACCTTATTGTTCTACCTCTAGTAGAGTTTGATGTTATCCTGGGTATGGATTGGCTCTCTATTTACCATGCTAAGATTGACTGTAGAGCTAAAGAAGTTTCTTTTCAGAAAGACTTTCAGTTTGTTTACAAGAATGAACCCTTACTTTTGATAACATATCAAGAGGCCGAGAAACTTGTAAAAGATGGAAATGAATGTTACCTTGCACACGTCGTTGAAAATAAAGGAACTGTTCAGATTAATGATGTGCCAGTGGTAAATGAGTATCCTGATGTTTTTCCTGATGAGTTGCCTGGAATAATACCAGATTGGGAAGTTGAGTTTACTGTTGACTTAGTTCCTGATGCTAAGCCAATTTCAAAACCCCCTTATCGAATGGCACAAATTGAACTTTTAGAGTTGAAGGAGCAATTGCAAGATTTATTAGAGAAAGGTTTCATTAGACCTAGCACATCACCATGGGGTGCTCCTGTTTTATTTGTTAAAAAGAAAGATGGTTCTATGAGACTTTGCATTGATTATAGAGCCTTGAATAATATCACTGTTAAGAACAAATATCCTTTGCCTCATATCGATGATTTGTTTGATCAGCTCCAGGGAGCTCAGTTTTTTTCAAAGATTGACTTGAGATCGGGGTACCATCAGTTGAAGGTAAAGGAGGCAGATATTCCGAAGACTGCGTTCCGTACGAGATATGGCCATTATGAATTTGTAGTAATGCCTTTTGGGCTAACCAATGCACCTGCTGTATTCATGGACTTAATGAATAGAATTTTCCATGAGTTCTTGGATAAGTTTGTGGTGGTTTTCATTGATGATATTTTGGTGTTTTCTAAAAGTAAAGAGGAGCATTAAAAACATTTAAGGGTTATCTTGCAAACCTTTAAAGAAAAGAAACTGTATGGGAAATTCCGCAAGTGTGAGTTTTGGTTGCAACAAATTTCCTTCCTTGGTCACATTGTTTCTAAAGATGGAATAACTGTTGATCCTGCAAAAACAAAAGTTGTGGAAGAATGGCCAAGACCCACAAATGTAACCGAGATTCATAGCTTCCTTGGTTTGGTGGGCTATTACCGAAGGTTTGTTAGAAATTTTTCGCGGTTATCTAGTCCAATGACTAAGCTAACTCGGAAGGGTGTTAAGTTTATCTGGACAAAAGAATGTGATGATTGTTTTCAGGAATTGAAAATAAGATTGGTGAATGCTCCAGTTTTGGAACTACCTTCCAGGAATGGTGAGTTTGTTATATACATTGATGCTTCATTGAAAGGACTTGGTTGCGTCCTAATGCAGAATGATCAGGTAATTGCTTATGCTTCACGACAGTTGAAAACTCATGAGGTAAATTACCCTACACATGATTTGGAATTAGCTGCTGTTGTTTTTTGCTTTAAAAATTTGGAGGCATCATTTGTATGGAGTAAAGTGTGAAATATATACCGATCACAAAAGTTTAAAGTATATATTCACTCAGAAAGAGTTAAACCTGATACAGAGGAGAGGGCTAGAATTAATCAAGGATTATGATTGTACAATTCATTACCATCCGGGAAAAGCAAATAAAGTGGCTGATGCTTTGAGTCGAAAAAGTAACGCTTCATTAGCAATTTTGCGTTTGGAACATGATCCTTTGGTCAAGGATTTGATGAAATTTGGCATAGAAGTTGTTGGTGCAGGAAGTCCTTCTGTTTTGTTTCAGGTATCAGTGAGATCTTCTCTATCAGATAGAATCAAGCAAGCACAGAAGCAAGACAGTGAGTTGCAGAAAAAGGTAGAGCTGGTTCAGAAAGTTAAGTTGCCTGAATTCAACATTGATAATGATTGTGTTTTGAGATCTGGGAAGAGATTGTGTGTGCCTTGTGATTCACAGTTGAAGAGAGAGTTGTTATGTGAAGCTCATAGTTCTCCGTTTTCAGTTCATCCGGGTAGTACTAAGATGTATAGAGATCTGCGGGAGTATTACTGGTGGGATGGAATGAAAAGAGATATTGCTGATTTTACTGTGAAGTGTTTGACTTGTCAGTAGGTTAAAGCAGAGCGGCAGTTACTGAAAGGGATGCTTCAGCCTTTACCAGTGCCAGAGTGGAAATGGGAGAATATATCCATGGACTTTGTTGTTGGATTACCGAAGACATCTCGAGGTAATAATGCAATCTGGGTTATTGTTGATCGCTTGACCAAATCTGCTCATTTCCTTGCTATACGAGATACTTTCTCTCTTGATCAACTTTCCCATTTGTATCTTAATGATATATTCAGGTTACATGGAGTTCCTCTCTCCATTGTATCGGATCGTGATCCCAGGTTTACTTCTAACTTTTGGAAAGTCCTTCAGAAGTCGTTGGGTACTGAATTAAATTTTAGTACAGCTTTTCATCCTCAATCAGATGGGCAGTCAGAACGAACAATTCAAACATTGGAGGATATGCTACGAGCTTGTTCTATGGATTATCAGGGAAGTTGGGACCAACATCTTTCTTTGGTTGAATTTTCATATAATAACAGTTTTCATTCCAGTATACAGATGGAACCATTTCAGGCATTATATGGGAAGCGGTGTCGAACTCCAGCTTTCTGGGATGAAGTGGATGAAAGGAAGTTGATGGGACCAGAATTGGTAGAAGAGATGGCAGAAAAAGTTCAGCTGATTCAGAAACACATGAGAACAGCTCAGAGCAGGCAAAAGAGTTATGCGGATAACCGGAGGAAGGATCTATCTTTCGAGGTAGGTGATCATGTTTTTCTCAAGGTTTCTCCTTGGAAAAGTGTGATGAGATTTGGTAAGAAAGGAAAGTTGAGTCTAAGGTTCATTGGACCATACGAAATTCTGGAGAGAGTTGGATCAATTGCATACTGAGTGGCTTTACCTCCGAGTTTGTCTCAGGTACACAATGTTTTTCACGTTTCGATGTTGAGAAAGTATATGCCAGATCCATCTCATGTTTTGAGTCCAGAGGTAGTTCAGCTGGAAGAGAACCTATCTTATGAGGAACAACCGGTCCAGATTCTTGACCACAGGGAGCAAGTGTTACGGAATAAGGTGATTCACCAGGTAAAGGTTTTGTGGAAAAACCACATGAATGAAGAGGCAACATGGGAATCTGAAAATGCAATGAGGGATAAGTACCCCCATTTATTCGATAAGTAAATAAATTGCGGGGACACAATTTTCTAAAGGGGGGAAGGATGTAACATCTCAAGTAAGTAATGAATAATAGATATTTTTATCTATGTCTATTAATGATTAAGATAGTGTTATAGAGGCTTAAAATGAAAATAAATACAATCTTATGCATGGAATACACTAATATTCTTAAAAGATTGTTTTACTGCCTTTTGATGGAAAACCATTTTTGAATCTATATTTTGACAATTTTATAAACTATGTTTGTCAAAATAAACTTATCCTTTATGATTGGGACATCAAAATTTACCTTGTGTGAATTTTTGGTATTTTTCTGACAATGTTCATTTTTTAATGAATAGTGAAAAATACTGCATTTTACATCAAAACTGCTTTTTAATCTAATTTATTTATATGATTAGATTATGTTTTGAATTGGTTTTGAAGTGAAATTAGAATATATTTTTACCATTTTATCCAATGGTGGTCATTGGAATCAATTTCACTTTGAAATTAGACTTAAACTGGTGTCAATCTTTTGATACTTATTGTTTTGTAAAAACACGATATTTGCACTGGCAGCGGGAATTAATTATTAAATTAATTAATTTGACTTATATGTATTGAATTTTGTAAATTAGACTTCATTTTTTAATTCGGAATATCAAATATAGCTTAGGGTGAATTTTTGGTAATTTTCTGAAAAACTCCAATTTTTGATGAATAGTGAAACCACTAAGTGGTACTTATAAAGACTGATTTTCCATTTAAATGAATGTTTACCACTAATGTGTGTTGAATTTTGAAAATCCGACATACATGGTTGTCATTAAGAAGTAAAATGTGGTTCAATGAGATTAAAATAATTTTTTGGTGAATAGTAACTTATTAAGTTTTTAATCGCGATTAGTGGTAATTAGTGTAGTTTAAGGTATAAATAATTCTTTAATAATATGAAATGACCTAGACACATGTCCCAACATTATTGGTTATGTCATGGCCGACCAAGAAAAGCCATGGGTCAACTTGGGAACCCCATGGATCCACTTTTGTTGGGAAATGACAAAAATAACTTTTTATTTAATGTAAAAGTAAAAATGACACAAACATAATATGTTTTACGAAAACAATTTTTACATGGGCTTATAAAGATCAGATTTTTGATTATAAATAGTCATTAGAAAGATAAAAAGATTTCATACATCATAGTATTTTTTTTTATAATTTGTAGACATTAAATAAATTAAATTATTTATGACATAATAATGATGCAGTGATGACATCATTATTTGACGATTTAAATAAAATGGAAAGATAATGTAAAATCTATGAACTAAACATGGCCAAAACCAATTGGATGAGTGGATTTCGAAGCCTTATCACCTTATCCACGAATTATATCAACGTGGGACCTTTTAAAACCGAAACACATTTTCAAATAATGTAATATTTCTTTACTTTCCAAAAGTGCCCCTCATCTCCTCTTATAAAAGGCCCCCACCTCTACCTCATTTAACACACTCCTCAAGCCTTTGGCTCGGCCAAAACCTTCCCATTTACTCTCTCCACATCCCTCTACTCATCCTAGAGGATTCCATTTGGGCAGAATCCTTTCAAAGGAATCCTTTAGCTTCAAATCAAAAGGAGTTACACTTTTGAAGGTAATTCATTCTCTCATGTTCATTTGTTTTATTTTGCTTCTCCAACCCCCTAAACTCTTTTTATTTACTTATTTTGTAACAAAACCAGTATCTTCAATATACTAGGATGTTTTTATAAGATTTATTTGAGCTACACTCTCACACAAATACATCAAATTGTTAAAGAACATACGGTTTCCGTGGATGGAGAAATTCTG
Organism: Viscum album; assembly: GCA_963277665.1. Classification (NCBI taxonomy): domain Eukaryota; kingdom Viridiplantae; phylum Streptophyta; class Magnoliopsida; order Santalales; family Viscaceae; genus Viscum; species Viscum album. Next base: position 1,289,954,848 of record OY728130.1, on the reverse strand, counting down.
CCTCCCGAAACGATGATTGTTCAATACTCATTTAGCACCTTCAAAGGTGGCCATTATGATGTCACTATTTTTATATATGATATATGAGATGTTTATTTTTTCCTTAAGCTTCTGTTTTTTTCATTTTGGGCATACCTTTATGGTTTCCATTATGGGTAAACACGATATCTTCATTTTAGGAAGTGCGGACTACCGCCCCCTGAAAGTGATTTGATTAGTTAATACCATATGTGGGATGTGTAAAGGATAAAGTTAATGATATTATATATGTTCTTATACTGGAATTATAATATACTCTTATATAATTATGATTCCATTCCAAAAAAAATATGAAATAGAAATGGAAGTAGCGTTCATGCGTACGTACGACTTACCGTCTCCATGAACGGTGCATTTCATTTCTTACCTCTAAATGTGATGTAATATTATAAATACATGTATATGCTGAATATATATGATGTATATGTTATCCAAATCATTAATATAATTCTGGATATAACGAACCTTTGACCAAATTAACAACATGTAAGTGTAAGAAGTCTATTTTTGACTTAAGAACCAAATACCGAAAAAATGAACATTATTAACTTAAATGAATACATGATGTCCATAACATGGTATAAAAGGAATAATGAACTTGAAAAAGTTTCTTAAGCAAGTAGAGATTAACTCAAGTTTATTATTCAGGAGATTAAAGAACGGTCGGGTCAAGTCGGATACGAGGTATGGGACTTCGTCTCAATCTCCTTTCTTTGAGTCATATTTTATTTTATACACAACTTTCTTTTATACGGTGTATAAACCCCTTTGACTTTTACATTTATTCAAAAGGAATCTGTTTTATACGAAGCGTTTAATAAATGACAAAAGGGAATGTTTTTTTCGTACGTATGTGGCGACAACGACTTCTCCGCCGTCGTGACCGTTATTTGAGTTTCGGCTTCCTCTACAAGCCATACCTTCTTTTTTAAAAGAAAAATAAATACCATGTTTTACTTTTCTTTTATTTTGGTATGGAAAATGGTTTTCACAATGTTTTTGTGTTGTATTGATATCTTGTGATTGAAATGTGGAAATGTTATGTTTCCTTTATGCATGTTTTATGTGATATGATTATGTTATGGTTCTTGGGCATTATTATGAAGACGCGTGGTTCCGTGATAAACTAAGGGAGGGTGAGCCCGATATAGCTCTCCAATGCATTGGGTAACGCGAAGGAGTGAAACGTTAAGGTTTCTCCGAAGAGATTTTAGGGAATATACTGTGATGGGTATTCCAAACGTAACCAAGAGGGTTACTCCCTACGTAAGAATGTTTTGAATGCCTCAAGTTTCCTTTATGTCTTATGATTTCTATGATTTATTCATGATTTTATGAGGTATGTTAAAGTGCCAATGTTTTATGGGTAAAGTATGATTTCATTCTTATGTATATATGAACTCATGTTTCCTTTCCATGTTTTTTTAACCCATACTGAGTTTTTATGCTCATCCCAAGTTTTTGAAATGTTTTTCACAGGTCAAGGGAAAGGTACATGATAAGATGATAGAGTCAAGGATGTGTCAAGAAATAATCCATGGTTTATTTTAAATGTGTTTCCATTGATGGGAATGAAGAATACTATCTTTATGTAACCACATTGTTTATATGTGGAATGTAATGAAAGTTTTATGATCTAATTCTCTAAAACTCTAAACCCGAAAAGATCCTCAATGTGTAATCTTGTAATAACTCAAGATTAAGTAAGGTTTAAGGATGGGGCCTTATAGTTGGTATCAGAGGTCGGTTTAGATAACTTTAGGAGTTAGAATTATATTAAATGATTATCCAAAAATAATTTTTTTTGAAATGATATAGTATTTAAAGATTACCATGTTGCTTCATCTAAGACACGTTTGTTCAGAATGGTTTTCCATAGAGGAAACAGGGAAGCAGTGCTAGGAAGGAATACAGAAGGAAATAACCTTCCGAATCAGCATCCAGAAATGGTAGGAATTGGAACTGAACAGTTTGTTGCAGTAATGGCGCAGTTGACTCAAGCGATAAATGGCGGTGGTATCCATACACGAGATCAGCCAGACCAACCGCAGAGGAACATGTCATTGGTGGAACATTTCATGTGGCAACATCCACCATCATTCAGAGGATCATCTGACCCTGTGCTAGCTGAAGGGTGGATTAAAGCACTAGAGAAGATTTTTGATGTCATGGGGTGTTCAGACAATCAAAAGATTAGTCTTGCTATTTACCGTTTGGAGGGTGAGGCAGATCAGTGGTGGTCTATGGTTAAAAATATCAGGGACGCCGATGAGATTGATGCCCTTGACTGGGATGAATTCAAAGGTATGTTTCTTGAGAAGTATTTTCCTAAGGTTGTTCGACTTAGGATGGAAAAACAATTTTTGGAATTGAGCCAAGAGGAAGACTCAGTGGCTGCCTATGAAGAAAGGTTCACTCGATTGGCAAGGTATGCTCCAAATTTTATTCGAGACCTTGATAGTAAAATCAATCGTTTTTACTCAGGATTAAAGCCAAAATATCGAAGGGCATTAGCTTCTCGAGAGTTTAAAAGTTATGAAAAGCTTGTTCGATGTGCTGAGTAGGTGGAAATGGAGTTTGCCGATGACCAAGTTTTCTATAACAACCAGCAGAAGAAGAGACCGAGGTGGCAGGATAAAGGTAAGAATTCTTCAAAAAAGTCTGATGGTAAGAAAACTAAGTTTCCAGTTTGTGATAAGTGTGGCAAAAGGCATGCTGTGGAATGTCTTCTTAATTCTGGAAAGTGCTACCGATGTGGTAAGATGGGACATAAGGCTCGTGATTGCACTGAAAAGGATCAAGGTGAAGGTAAGACCAAATTTGATTTACAATTATTGAAATATTATAAGTGCAATGAGATGGGTCACTATGCAAACGAGTGTCCGACAAAGAGCTTGAGTGATGGGAAGCAGTTAGACTACAAGAAGAAAGGGGTGGTGAAATCCTTTGAAACTACTTCAGCAGATGTTGGGCCATCAAATGAAGTTGTATCAGGTACTTTGTTTGTCTTTTCAGATTATGCCAGTGTGTTGTTTGATTCGGGGTCTACACATTCTTTCATCTCTGAAACCTTTTCTAGTAAAATGGGAATACCATCTCAAGAAATGACTCCTGAACTTTTGGTAAAAACACCTGGGGGAAATGTTGAGGCAAAAAGAATTTATAAGAATCTTCCTATCCTTATCTGTGGAAAGAACCTACTTTCAAACCTTATTGTTCTACCTCTAGTAGAGTTTGATGTTATCCTGGGTATGGATTGGCTCTCTATTTACCATGCTAAGATTGACTGTAGAGCTAAAGAAGTTTCTTTTCAGAAAGACTTTCAGTTTGTTTACAAGAATGAACCCTTACTTTTGATAACATATCAAGAGGCCGAGAAACTTGTAAAAGATGGAAATGAATGTTACCTTGCACACGTCGTTGAAAATAAAGGAACTGTTCAGATTAATGATGTGCCAGTGGTAAATGAGTATCCTGATGTTTTTCCTGATGAGTTGCCTGGAATAATACCAGATCGGGAAGTTGAGTTTACTGTTGACTTAGTTCCTAATGCTAAGCCAATTTCAAAACCCCTTTATCGAATGGCACAAATTGAACTTTTAGAGTTAAAGGAGAAATTGCAAGATTTATTAGAGAAAGGTTTCATTAGAACTAGCACATCACCATGGGGTGCTCCTATTTTATTTGTTAAAAAGAAAGATGGTTCTATGAGACTTTGCATTGATTATAGATCCTTGAATAATATCATTGTTAATAACAAATATCCTTTGCCTCATATCGATGATTTGTTTGATCAGCTCCATGGAGCTCAGTTTTTTTCAAAGATTGACTTGAGATCGGGGTACCATCAGTTGAAGGTAAATGAGGAAGATATTCCGAAGACTGCGTTTCGTACGAGATATGGCCATTATGAATTTGTAGTAATGCCTTTTGGGCTAACCAATGCACCTGCTGTATTCATGGACTTAATGAATAGAATTTTCCATGAGTTCTTGGATAAGTTTGTGGTGGTTTTCATTGATGATATTTTGGTGTTTTCTAAAAGTAAAGAGGAGCATGAAAAACATTTAAGGGTTATCTTGCAAACCTTAAAAGAAAAGAAACTGTATGAGAAATTCCACAAGTGTGAGTTTTGGTTGCAACAAATTTCCTTCCTTGGTCACATTGTTTCTAAAGATGGAATAACTGTTGATCCTGCAAAAACAAAAGTTGTGGAAGAATGGCCAAGACCCACAAATGTAACCGAGATTCATAGCTTCCTTGGTTTGGTGGGATATTACCGAAGGTTTGTTAGAAATTTTTCACGGTTATCTAGTCCAATGACTAAGCTAACTCGGAAGGGTGTTAAGTTTATCTGGACAAAAGAATGTGATGATTGTTTTCAGGAATTGAAAAGAAGATTGGTGAATGCTCCAGTTTTGGCACTACCTTCCAGGAATGGTGAGTTTGTTATATACAGTGATGCTTCATTGAAAGGACTTGGTTGCGTCCTAATGCAGAATGATCAGGTAATTGCTTATGCTTCACGACAGTTGAAAACTCATGAGGTAAATTACCCTACACATGATTTGGAATTAGCTGCTGTTGTTTTTGCTTTAAAAATTTGGAGGCATCATTTGTATGGAGTAAAGTGTGAAATATATACCGATCAAAAAAGTTTAAAGTATATATTCACTCAGAAAGAATTAAACATGAGACAGAGGAGATGACTAGAATTAATCAAGGATTATGATTGTAAAATTCATTACCATCCGGGAAAAGCAAATAAAGTGGCTGATGCTTTGAGTCGAAAAAGTAATGCTTCATTAGCAAAGTTGCGTTTGGAAAGTGATCCTTTGGTCAAGGATTTGATGACATTTGGCATAGAAGTTGTTGGTGTAGGAAGTCCTTCTGTTTTGTTTCTGGTATCAGTGAGATCTTCTCTATCAGATAGAATCAAGCAAGAACAGAAGCAAGACAGTGAGTTGCAGAAAAAGGTAGAGCTGGTTCAGAAAGGTAAGTTGCCTGAATTCAACATTGATAATGATTGTGTTTTGAGATCTGGGAAGTGATTGTGTGTGCCTTGTGATTCACAGTTGAATAGAGAGTTGTTATGTGAAGCTCATAGTTCTTCGTTTTCAGTTCATCCGGGCAGTACTAAGATGTATAGAGATCTGCGGGAGTATTACTGGTGGGATGGAATGAAAAGAGATATTGCTGATTTTACTGTGAAGTGTTTGACTTGTCAGCAGGTTAAAGCAGAGCGGCAGTTACCGAAAGGGATGCTTCAGCCTTTACCAGTGCCATAGTGGAAATGGGAGAATATATCCATGGACTTTGTTGTTGGATTACCGAAGACATCTCGAGGTAATAATACAATCTGGGTTATTGTTGATCACTTGACCAAATCTGCTCATTTCCTTGCTATACAAGATACTTTCTCTCTTGATCAACTTTCCCGTTTGTATCTTAAAGAGATAGTCAGGTTACATGGAGTTCCTCTCTCCATTGTATCGGATCGTGATACCAGGTTTACTTCTAACTTTTGGAAAGTCCTTCAGAAGTCGTTGGGTACTGAATTAAATTTTAGTACAACTTTTCATCCTCAATCAGATGGGCAGTCAGAACGAACAATTCAAACATTGGAGGATATGCTACGAGCTTGTTCTATGGATTATCAGGGAAGTTGGGACCAACATCTTTCTTTGGTTGAATTTTCATATAATAACAGTTTTCATTCCAGTATACAGATGGAACCATTTCAGGCATTATATGGGAAGCGGTGTCGAACTCCAGCTTTCTGGGATGAAGTGGGTGAAAGGAAGTTGATGGGACCAGAATTGGTAGAAGAGATGGCAGAAAAAGTTCAGCTGATTCAGAAACACATGAGAACAGCTCAGAGCAGGCAAAAGAGTTATGCGGATAACCGGAGGAAGGATCTATCTTTCGAGGTAGGTGATCATGTTTTTCTCAAGGTTTCTCCTTGGAAAAGTGTGATGAGATTTGGTAAGAAAGGAAAGTTGAGTCCAAGGTTCATTGGACCATACGAAATTATGGAGAGAGTTGGATCAGTTGCATACCGAGTGGCTTTACCTCCGAGTTTGTCTCAGGTACACAATGTTTTTCACGTTTCGATGTTGAGAAAGTATATGCCAGATCCATCTCATGTTTTGAGTCCAGAGGTAGTTCAGCTGGAAGAGAACCTATCTTATGAGGAACAACCGGTCCAGATTCTTGACCACAGGGAGCAAGTGTTACGGAATAAGGTGATTCACCAGGTAAAGGTTTTGTGGAAAAACCACATGAATGAAGCGGCAACATGGGAATCTGAAAATGCAATGAGGGATTAGTACCCCCATTTATTTGATAAGTAAATAAATTGCGGGGACACAATTTTATAAAGGGGGGAAGGATGTAACATCCCAAGTAAGTAATGAATAATAGATATTTTTATCTATGTCTATTAATGATTAAGATAGTGTTATAGAGGCTTAAAATGAAAATAAATACAATCTTATGCATGGAATACACTAATATTCTTAAAAGATTGTTTTACAGCCTTTTGATGGCAAACCATTTTTGAATCTATATATTGACAATTTTATAAACTATGTTTGTCAAAATAAACTTATCCTTTATGATTGGGACATCAAAATTTACCTTGTGTGATTTTTTGGTATTTTTCTGACAATGTTCATTTTTTAATGAATAGTGAAAAATACTGCATTTTACATCAAAACTGCTTTTTAATCTAATTTATTTATATGATTAGATTATGTTTTTAATTGGTTTTGACGTGAAATTAGAATATATTTTTACCATTTTATCCAATTGTGGTCATTGGAATCAATTTCACTTTGAAATTAGACTTAAACTGGTGTCAATCTTTTGATACTTATTGTTTTGTAAAAACACGCTATTTGCACTGGCAGCGGGAATTAATTATTAAATTAATTAATTTGACTTATATGTATTGAATTTTGTAAAGTAGACTTCATTTTTGAATTCGGAATATCAAATATAGCTTAGGGTGAATTTTTGGTAATTTTCTGAAAAACTCCAATTTTTGATGAATAGTGAAACCACTAAGTGGTACTTATAAAGATTGATTTTCCGTTTAAATGAATGTTTACCACTAATGTGTATTGAATTTTGAAAATCCGACATACATGGTTGTCATTAAGAAGTAAAATGTGGTTCAATGAGATTAAAATAATTTTTTGGTGAATAGTAACTTATTAAGTTTTTAATCGCGATTAGTGGTAATTAGTGTAGTTTAAGGTATAAATAATGCTTTAATAATATGAAATGACCTAGACACATGTCCCAACATTATTGGTTGTGTCATGGCCGACCAAGAAAAGCCATGGGTAAACTTGGGAACCCCATGGATCCACTTTTGTTGGGAAATGACAAAAATAACTTTTTATTTAATGTAAAAGTAAAAATGACACAAATATAATATGTTTTACGAAAACAATTTTTACATGGGCTTATAAAGATCCGATTTTTGATTATAAATAGTCATTGGAAAGATAAAAAGATTTCATACATCATAGTATTTTTTTTATAATTTTTAGACATTAAATAAATTAAATTATTTATGACATAATAATGATGCAGTGATGACATCATTATTTGACGATTTAAATAAAATGGAAAGATAATGTAAAATCTATGAACTAAACATTGCCAAAACCAATTTGATGAGTGGATTTCGAAGCCTTATCACCTTATCCACGAATTATATCAATGTGGGACCTTTTAAAACCGAAAAACATTTTCAAATAATGTAATATTTCTTTACTTTCCAAAAGTGCCCCTCATCTCCTCTTATAAAAGGCCCCCACCTCTACCTCATTTCACACACTCCTCAAGCCTTTGGCTCGGCCAAACCCTGCCCATTTACTCTCTACACATCCCTCTCCTCATCCTAGAGGATTCCCTTTGGGCAGAATCCTTTCAAAGGAATCCTTTAGCCTCAAATCAAAAGGAGTTACACTTTTGAAGGTAATTCATTCTCTCATGTTCATTTGTTTTATTTTGCTTCTCCAACCCCCTAAACTCTTTTTATTTACTTATTTTGTAACAACACCAGTATATTCAATATACTAGGATGTTGTTATAAGATTTATTTGAGCTACACTCTCACACAAATACATCAAATGGTTAAAGAACATACGGTTTCCGTGGATGGCGAAATTCTGCCTCCTGAAACGATGATTGTTCAATACTCATTTAGCACCTTCAAAGGTGGCCATTATGATGTCAATATTTTAATATATAATATATGATATGTTTATTTTTTCCTTAAGCTTCTGTTTTTTTCATTTTGGGCATACCTTTATGGTTTCCATTATGGGTAAACACGATATCTTCATTTTAGGAAGTGCGGACTACCGCCCCCTGAAAGTGATTTGATTCGTTAATACCATATGTGGGATGTGTAAAGGATAAATTTAATGATATTATATATGTTATTATACTGGAATTATAATATACTCTTATATAATTATGATTCCATTCCAAAAAAAAATACGAAATAGAAATGGAAGTAGCGTTCATGCGTACGTACGGCTTACCGTCTCCATGAACGGTGCATTTCATTTATTACCTCTAAATGTGATGTAATATTATAAATACATGTATATGATGAATATATATGATGTATATGTTATCCAAATCATTAATATAATTCTGGATATAACGAACCTTTGACCAAATTAACAACATGTAAGTGTAAGAAGTCTATTTTTGACTTAAGAACCAAATACCGACAAAATGAACATTATTAACTTAAATGATTACATGATGTCCATAACATGGTATAAAAGGAATAATGAACTTGAAAAAGTTTCTTAAGCAAGTAGATATTAACTCAAGTTTATTATTCAGGAGATTAAAGAACGGTCGGGTCAAGTCGGATACGAGGTATGAGACTTCATCTCAATCTCCTTTCTTTGAGGCATATTTTATTTTATACACAACTTTATTTTATACGGTGTATAAACCCCTTTGACTTTTACATTTATTCAAAAGGAATCTTTTTTATACGAAGCGTTTACTAAACGAAAAAAGGGAATGTTTTTGTCGTACGTATGCGGCGACAACGACTTCTCCGCCGTCGTGACCGTTATTTGAGTTTCGGCTTCCTCTACAAGCCATACCTTATTTTTTAAAAGAAAAATAAATACCATGTTTTAATTTTCTTTTATTTTGGTATGGAAAATGGTTTTCACAATGTTTTTGTGTTGTATTGATATCTTGTGATTGAAATGTGGAAATGTTATGTTTCCTTTATGCATGTTTTATGTGATACGATTATGTTATGGTTCTTGGGTATTATTATGAAGACGGGTGGTTCTGTGATAAACTAAGGGCGGGTGAGCCCGATATAGCTCTCCAATGCATTGGGTAACGCGAAGGAGTGAAACGTTAAGGTTTCTCCGAAGAGATTTTAGGGAATATACTGTGATGGGTATTCCAAACGTAACCAAGAGGGTTACTCCCTACGTAAGAATGTTATGAATGCCTCAAGTTACCTTTATGTCTTATGATTTCTATGATTTATTCATGATTTTATGAGGTATGTTAAAGTGCCTATGTTTTATGGGTAAAGTATGATTTCATTCTTATGTATATATGAACTCATGTTTCCTTTCCATATTTTTTTAACCCACACTGAGTTTTTATGCTCATCCCAAGTTTTTGAAATGTTTTTCACAGGTCAAGGGAAAGGTACATGATAAGATGATAGAGTCAAGGATGTGTCAAGAAATAATCCATGGTTTATTTTAAATGTGTTTCCATTGATGGGAATGAAGAATACTATCTTTATGTAACCACATTGTTTATATGTGGAATGTAATGAAAGTTTTATGATCTAATTCTCTAAAACTCTAAACCCAAAAGACCCTCAATGTGTAATCTTGTAATAACTCAAGATTAAGTAAGGTTTAAGGCTGGGGCCTTATAGTTGGTATCAGAGGTCGGTTTAGTTAACTTTAGGAGTTAGAATTCTATTAAATGATTATCCAAAAATAATCTTTTTTTGAAATGATATAGCATTTAAAGATTACCATGTTGCTTCATCTAAGACATGTTTGTTCAGAATGGTTTTCCGCAGAGGAAACAGGGAAGCAGTGCTAGGAAGGAACACAGAAGGAAATAACCTTCCGAATCAGCATCCAGAAATGGTCGGAATTGGAACTGAACAGTTTGTTGCAGTTATGGCGTAGTTTACTCAAGCGATAAATGGCGGTGGTATCCATACACGAGATCAGCCAGACCAACCGCAGAGGAACATGTCATTGGTGGAACATTTCATGTGGTAACATCCACCATCATTCAGAGGATCATCTAACCCTGTGCTAGGTGAAGGGTGGATTAAAGCACTGGAGAAGATTTTTGATGTCATGGGGTGTTCAGACAATCAAAAGGTTAGTCTTGCTATTTACCATTTGGAGGGTGAGGCAGATCAGTGGTGGTATATGGTTAAAAATATCAAAGACGCCGATGAGATTGATGCCCTTGACTGGGATGAATTCAAAGGTATGTTTCTTGAGAAGTATTTTCCTAAGGTTGTTCGACTTAGGATGGAAAAACAATTTTTGTAATTGAGGCAAGAGGAAGACTCAGCGGCTGCCTATGAAGAAAGGTTCACTCGATTGGAAAGGTATGCTCCAAATTTTATTCGAGACCTTGATAGTAAAATCAATCGTTTTTACTCAGGATTAAAGCCAAAATATCGAAGGGCATTAGCTTCTCGAGAGTTTAAAAGTTATGAAAAGCTTGTTCGATGTGCTGAGAAGGTGGAAATGGAGTTTGCCGATGACCAAGTTTTCTATAACAACCAGCAGAAGAAGAGACTGAGGTGGCAGGAGAAAGGTAAGAATTTTTCAAAAAAGTCTGATGGTAAGAAAACTAAGTTTCCAGTTTGTGATAAGTGTGGAAAAAGGCATGCTGGGGAATGTCTTCTGAATTCTGGAAAGTGCTACCAATGTGGTAAGATGGGACATAAGGCTCGTGATTGCACTGAAAAGCATCTAGGTGAAGGTAAGACCAAATTTGATTTACAGTTAGTGAAATGTTATAAGTGCAATGAGATGGGTCACTATGCAAACGAGTGTTTGACAAAGAGCTTGAGTGATGGGAAGCAGTTAGACTACAAGCAGAAAGGGGTGGTGAAATCCTTTGCAACTACTTCAGCAGATGTCGGGCCATCAAATGAAGTTGTATGAGGTACTTTGTTTGTCTTTTCAGATTATGCCAGTGTGTTGTTTGATTCGGGGTCTACACATTCTTTCATCTCTGAAACCTTTTCTAGTAAAATGGGAATACCATCTCAAGAAATGACTCCTGAACTTTTGGTAAAAACACCTGGGGGAAATGTTGAGGCAAAGAGAATTTATAAGAATCTTCCTATCCTTATCTGTGGAAAGAACCTACTTTCAAACCTTATTGTTCTACCTCTAGTAGAGTTTGATGTTATCCTGGGTATGGATTGGCTCTCTATTTACCATGCTAAGATTGACTGTAGAGCTAAAGAAGTTTCTTTTCAGAAAGACTTTCAGTTTGTTTAAAAGAATGAACCCTTACTTTTGATAACATATCAAGAGGCCGAGAAACTTGTAAAAGATGGAAATGAATGTTACCTTGCACACGTCGTTGAAAATAAAGGAACTGTTCAGATTAATGATGTGCCAGTGGTAAATGAGTATCCTGATGTTTTTCCTGATGAGTTGCCTGGAATAATACCAGATCGGGAAGTTGAGTTTACTGTTGACTTAGTTCCTGATGCTAAGCCAATTTCAAAACCCCCTTATCGAATGACACAAATTGAACTTTTAGAGTTGAAGGAGCAATTGCAAGATTTATTAGAGAAAGGTTTCATTAGACCTAGCACATCACCATGGGGTGCTCCTATTTTATTTGTTAAAAAGAAATATGGTTCTATGAGACTTTGCATTGATTATAGAGCCTTGAATAATATCGCTGTTAAGAACAAATATCCTTTGCCTCATATCGATGATTTGTTTGATCAGCTCCAGGGAGCTCAGTTTTTTTCAAAGATTGACTTGAGATCGGGGTACCATCAGTTGAAGGTAAAGGAGGCAGATATTCCGAAGACTGCATTCCGTACGAGATATGGCCATTATGAATTTGTAGTAATGCCTTTTGGGCTAACCAATGCACCTGCTGTATTCATGGACTTAATGAATAGAATTTTCCATGAGTTCTTGGATAAGTTTGTGGTGGTTTTCATTGATGATATTTTGGTGTTTTCTAAAAGTAAAGAGGATCATGAAATACATTTAAGGGTTATCTTGCAAACCTTAAAAGAAAAGAAACTGTATGGGAAATTCCGCAAGTGTGAGTTTTGGTTGCAACAAATTTCCTTCTTTGGTCACATTGTTTCTAAAGATGGAATAACTGTTGATCCTGCAAAAACAAAAGTTGTGGAAGAATGGCCAAGACCCACAAATGTAACCGAGATTCATAGCTTCCTTGGTTTGGTGGGATATTACCGAAGGTTTGTTAGAAATTTTTCACGGTTATCTAGTCCAATGACTAAGCTAACTCGGAAGGGTGTTAAGTTTATCTGGACAAAAGAATGTGATGATTGTTTTCAGGAATTGAAAAGAAGATTGGTGAATGCTCTAGTTTTGGCACTACCTTCCAGGAATGGTGAGTTTGTTATATACAGTGATGCTTAATTGAAAGGACTTGGTTGCGTCCTAATGCAGAATGATCAGGTAATTACTTATGCTTCACGACAGTTGAAAACTCATGAGGTAAATTACCCTACACATGATTTGGAATTAGGTGCTGTTGTTTTTGCTTTAAAAATTTGGAGGCATCATTTGTATGGAGTAAAGTGTGAAATATATACCGATCACAAAAGTTTAAAGTATATATTCACTCAGAAAGAGTTAAACATGAGATAGAGGAGATGGCTAGAATTAATCAAGGATTATGATTGTACAATTCATTACCATCCGGGAAAAGCAAATAAAGTGGCTGATGCTTTGTGTCGAAAAAGTAATGCTTCATTAGCAATGTTGCGTTTGGAACGTGATCCTTTGGTCAAGGATTTGATGAAATTTGGCATAGAAGTTGTTGGTGCAGGAAGTACTTCTGTTTTGTTTCAGGTATCAGTGAGATCTTCTCTATCAGATAGAATCAAGCAAGCACAGAAGAAAGACAGTGAGTTGCAGAAAAAGGTAGAGCTGGTTCAGAAAGGTAAGTAGCCTGAATTCAACATTGATAATGATTGTGTTTTGAGATCTGGGAAGAGATTGTGTGTGCCTTGTGATTCACAGTTGAAGAGAGAGTTGTTATGTGAAGCTCATAGTTCTTCGTTTTCAGTTCATCCGGGCAGTACTAAGATGTATAGAGATCTGCGGGAGTATTACTGGTGGGATGGAATGAAAAGAGATATTGCTGATTTTACTGTGAAGTGTTTGACTTGTCAGCAGGTTAAAGCAGAGCGGCAGTTACCGAAAGGGATGCTTCAGCCTTTACCAGTGCCAGAGTGGAAAGGGGAGAATATATCCATGGACTTTGTTGTTGGATTACCGAAGACATCTCGAGGTAATAATGCAATCTGGGTTATTGTTGATCGCTTGACCAAATCTGCTCATTTCCTTGCTATACGAGATACTTTCTCTCTTGATCAACTTTCCCGTTTGTATCTTAAAGAGATAGTCAGGTTACATGGAGTTTCTCTCTCCATTGTATCGGATCATGATCCCAGGTTTACTTCTAACTTTTGGAAAGTCCTTCAGAAGTCGTTGGGTACTGAATTAAATTTTAGTACAGCTTTTCATCCTCAATCAGATGGGCAGTCAGAACGAACAATTCAAACATTGGAGGATATGCTACGAGCTTGTTCTATGGATTATCAGGGAAGTTGGGACCAACATCTTTCTTTGGTTGAATTTTCATATAATAACATTTTTCATTCCAGTATACAGATGGAACCATTTCAGGCATTATATGGGAAGCGGTGTCGAACTCCAGCTTTCTGGGATGAAGTGGGTGAAAGGAAGTTGATGGGACCAGAATTGGTAGAAGAGATGGCAGAAAAAGTTCAGCTGATTCAGAAACACATGAGAACAGCTCAGAGCAAGCAAAAGAGTTATGCGGATAACCGGAGGAAGGATCTATCTTTCGAGGTAGGTGATCATGTTTTTCTCAAGGTTTCTCCTTGGAAAATTGTGATGAGATTTGGTAAGAAAGAAAAGTTGAGTCCAAGGTTCATTGGACCATACAAAATTCTGGAGAGAGTTGGATCAGTTGCATACCGAGTGGCTTTACCTCCGAGTTTGTCTCAGGTACACAATGTTTTTCACGTTTTGATGTTGAGAAAGTATATGCCAGATCCATCTCATGTTTTGAGTCCAGAGGTAGTTCAGCTGGAAGAGAACCTATCTTATGAGGAACAACCGGTCCAGATTCTTGACCACAGGGAGCAAGTGTTACGGAATAAGGTGATTCACCAGGTAAAGGTTTTGTGGAAAAACCACATGATTGAAGAGGCAACATGGGAATCTGAAAATGCAATGAGGGATAAGTACCCCCATTTATTCGATAAGTAAATAAATTGCGGGGACGCAATTTTCTAAAGGGGGGAAGGATGTAACATCCCAAGTAAGTAATGAATAATAGATATTTTTATCTATGTCTATTAATGATTAAGATAGTGTTATAGAGGCTTAAAATGAAAATAAATACAATCTTATGCATGGAATACACTAATATTCTTAAAAGATTGTTTTACTGCCTTTTGATGGCAAACCATTTTTGAATATATATTTTGACAATTTTATAAACTATGTTTGTCAAAATAAACTTATCCTTTATGATTGGGACATCAAAATTTACCTTGTGTGAATTTTTGGTATTTTTCTGACAATGTTCATTTTTTAATGAATAGTGAAAAATACTGCATTTTACATCAAAAATGCTTTTTAATCTAATTTATTTATATGATTAGATTATGTTTTGAATTGGTTTTGAAGTGAAATTAGAATATATTTTTACCATTTTATCCAATGGTGGTCATTGGAATCAATTTCACTTAGAAATTAGACTTAAACTGGTGTCAATCTTTTGATACTTATTGTTTTGTAAAAACACGCTATTTGCACTGGCAGCGGGAATTAATTATTAAATTAATTAATTTGACTTATATTTATTGAATTTTGTAAATTATACTTCATTTTTGAATTTGGAATATCAAATATAGCTTAGGGTGAATTTTTGGTAATTTTCTAAAAAACTCCAATTTTTGATGAATAGTGAAACCACTAAGTGGTACTTATAAAGACTGATTTTCCGTTTAAATGAATGTTTACCACTAATGTGTATTGAATTTTGAAAATCCGACATACATGGTTGTCATTAAGAAGTAAAATGTGGTTCAATGAGATTAAAATAATTTTTTGGTGAATAGTAACTTATTAAGTTTTTAATCGCGATTAGTGGTAATTAGTGTAGTTTAAGGTATAAATAATGATTTAATAATATGAAATGACCTAGATACATGTCCCAACATTATTGGTTGTGTCATGGCCGACCAAGAAAAGCCATGGGTCAACTTGGGAATCCCATGGATCCACTTTTGTTGGGAAATGACAAAAATAACTTTTTATTTAATGTAAAAGTAAAAATGACACAAACATAATATGTTTTACGAAAACAATTTTTACATGGGCTAATAAAGATCATATTTTTGATTATAAATATTCATTGGAAAGATAAAAAGATTTCCTACATCATAGTATTTTTTTATAATTTTTAGACACTAAATAAATTAAATTATTTATGACATAATAATGATGCAGTGATGACATCATTATTTGACGATTTAAATAAAATGGAAAGATAATGTAAAATCTATGAACTAAACATGGACAAAACCAATTGGATGAGTGTATTTCGAAGACTTATCACCTTATCCACGAATTATATCAATGTGGGACCTTTTAAAACCGAAACACATTTTCAAATAGTGTAATATTTCTTTACTTTCAAAAGTGCCCCTCATCTCCTCTTATAAAAGGCCCCCACCTCTACCTCATTTCACACACTCCTCAAGCCTTTGTCTCGGCCAAACCCTGCCCATTTACTCTCTCCACATCCCTCTCCTCATCCTATAGGATTACCTTTGGGCAGAATCCTTTAAAAGGAAGCCTTTAGCCTCAAATCAAAAGGAGTTACACTTTTGAAGGTAATTCATTCTCTCATGTTCATTTATTTTATTTTGCTTCTCCAACCCCCTAAACTCTTTTTATTTACTTCTTTTGTAACCAAAACAGTATCTTCAATATACTAGGATGTTGTTATAAGATTTATTTGAGCTACACTCTCACACAAATACATCAAATGGTTAAAGAACATACGGTTTCCGTGGATGGCGAAATTCTGCCTCCCGAAACGATGATTGTTCAATACTCATTTAGCACCTTAAAAGGTGGACATTATGATGTCACTATTTTTATATATGATATATGATATGTTTATTTTTTCCTTAAGCTTCGGTTTTTTTTCATTTTGGGCATACCTTTATGGTTTCCATTATGGGTAAACACGATATCTTCATTTTAGGAAGTGCGGACTACCGCCCCCTGAAAGTGATTTGATTCGTTAATACCATATGTGGGATGTGTAAAGGATAAAGTTAATGATATTATATATGTTATTATACTGGAATTATAATATACTCTTATATAATTATGATTCCATTCCAAAAAAAAAAATACGAAATAGAAATGGAAGTAGCGTTCATGTGTACGTACGACTTACCGTCTCCATGAACGGTGCATTTCATTTCTTACCTCTAAATGTGATGTAATATTATAAATACATGTATATGATGAATATATATGATATATATGTTATCCAAATCATTAATATAATTCTGGATATAATGAACCTTTGACCAAATTAACAACATGTAAGTGTAAGAAGTCTATTTTTGACTTAAGAACCAAATACCGACAAAATGAACATTATTAACTTAAATGATTACATGATGTCCATAACATGGTATAAAAGGAATAATGAACTTGAAAAAGTTTCTTAAGCAAGTAGAGATTAACTCAAGTTTATTATTCAGGAGATTAAAGAACGGTCGGGTCAAGTCGGATACGAGGTATGGGACTTCGTCTCAATCTCCTTTCTTTGAGGCATATTTTATTTTATACACAACTTTCTTTTATACGGTGTATAAACCCCTTTGACTTTTACATTTATTCAAAAGGAATCTTTTTTATACGAAGCGTTTACTAAACGACAAAAGGGAATGTTTTTGTCGTACGTATGCGGCGACAACGACTTCTCCGCCGTCGTGACCGTTATTTGAGTTTCGGCTTCCTCTACAACCCATACCTTCTTTTTTAAAAGAAAAATAAATACCATGTTTTACTTTTCTTTTATTTTGGTATGGAAAATGGTTTTCACAATGTTTTTGTGTTGTATTGATATCTTGTGATTGAAATGTGGAAATGTTATGTTTCCTTTATGCATGTTTTATGTGATACGATTATGTTATGGTTCTTGGGCATTATTATGAAGACGGGTGGTTCCGTGATAAACTAAGGGCAGGTGAGCCCGATATAGCTCTCCAATGCATTGGGTAACGCGAAGGAGTGAAACGTTAAGGTTTCTCCGAAGAGATTTTAGGGAATATACTGTGATGGGTATTCCAAACGTAACCAAGAGGGTTACTCCCTACGTAAGAATGTTATGAATCAAGTTACCTTTATGTCTTATGATTTCTATGATTTATTCATGATTTTATGAGGTATGTTAAAGTGCCTATGTTTTATGGGTAAAGTATGATTTCATTCTTATGTATATATGAACTCATGTTTCCTTTCCATGTTTTTTTTAACCCATACTGAGTTTTTATGCTCATCCCAAGTTTTTGAAATGTTTTTCACAGGTCAAGGGAAAGGTACATGATAAGATGATAGAGTCAAGGATGTGTCAAGAAATAATCCATGGTTTATTTTAAATGTGTTTCCATTGATGGGAATGGGGAATACTATCTTTATGTAACCACATTGTTTATATGTGGAATGTAATGCAAGTTTTATGATCTAATTCTCTAAAACTCTAAACCCGAAAAGATCCTCAATGTGTAATCTAGTAATAACTCAAGATTAAGTAAGGTTTAAGGCTGGGGCCTTATAGTTGGTATTAGAGTTCGGTTTAGATAACTTTAGGAGTTAGAATTCTATTAAATGATTATCCAAAAATAATTTTTTTTTGAAATGATATAGCATTTAAAGATTACCATGTTGCTTCATCTAAGACATGTTTGTTCAGAATGGTTTTCCGCAGAGGAAACAGGGAAGCAGTGCTAGGAAGGCATACAGAAGGAAATAACCTTCCGAATCAGCATCCAGAAATGGTCAGAATTGGAACTGAACAGTTTGTTGCAGTAATGGCGCAGTTGACTCAAGCGATAAATGGCAGTGGTATCCATACACGAGATCAGCCAGACCAACCACAGAGGAACATGTCATTGGTGGAACATTTCATGTGGCAACATCCACCATCATTCAGAGGATCATTTGACCCTGTGCTAGCTGAAGGGTGGATTAAAGCACTGGAGAAGATTTTTGATGTCATGGGGTGTTCAGACAATCAAAAGGTTAGTCTTGCTATTTACCGTTTGGAGGGTGAGGAAGATCAGTGGTGGTCTATGGTTAAAAATATCAGGGACGCCGATGAGATTGATGCCCTTGACTGGGATGAATTCAAAGGTATGTTTCTTGCGAAGTATTTTCCTAAGGTTGTTCGACTTAGGATGGAAAAACAATTTTCGTAATTGAGGCAAGAGGAAGACTCAGTGGATTCCTATGAAGAAAGGTTCACTCGATTGGCAAGGTATGCTCCAAATTTTATTCGAGACCTTGATAGTAAAATCAATCGTTTTTACTCAGGATTAAAGCCAAAATATCGAAGGGCATTAGCTTCTCGAGAGTTTAAAAGTTATGAAAAGATTGTTCGATGTGCTGAGAAGGTGGAAATGGAGTTTGCCGATGACCAAGTTTTCTATAACAACCAGCAGAAGAAGAGACCGAGGTGGCAGGAGAAAGGTAAGAATTCTTCGAAAAAGTCTGATGGTAAGAAAACTAAGTTTCCAGTTTGTGATAAGTGTGGAAAAAGGCATGCTGGGGAATGTCTTCTGAATTCTGGAAAGTGCTACCGATGTGGTAAGATGGGACATAAGGCTTGTGATTGCACTGAAAAGGATCAAGGTGAAGGTAAGACCAAATTTGATTTACAGTTAGTGAAATGTTATAAGTGCAATGAGATGGGTCACTATGCAAACGAGTGTCCGAAAAAGAGCTTGAGTGATGGGAAGCAGTTAGACTACAAGCAGAACGGGGTGGTGAAATCCTTTGCAACTACTTCAGCAGATGTCGGGCCATCAAATGAAGTTGTATCAGGTACTTTGTTTGTCTTTTCAGATTATTCCAGTGTGTTGTTTGATTCGGGGTCTACACATTCTTTCATCTCTGAAACCTTTTCTAGTAAAATGGGAATACCATCTCAAGAAATGACTCCTGAACTTTTGGTAAAAACACCTGGGGGAAATGTTGAGGCAAAAAGAATTTATAAGAATCTTCCTATCCTTATCTGTGGAAAGAACCTACTTTCAAACCTTATTGTTCTACCTCTAGTAGAGTTTGATGTTATCCTGGGTATGGATTGGCTCTCTATTTACCATGCTAAGATTGACTGTAGAGCTAAAGAAGTTTCTTTTCAGAAAGACTTTGAGTTTGTTTACAAGAATGAACCCTTACTTTTGATAACATATCAAGAGGCCGAGAAACTTGTAAAAGATGGAAATGAATGTTACCTTGCACACGTCATTGAAAATAAAGGAACTGTTCAGATTAATGATGTGCCAGTGGTAAATGAGTATCCTGATGTTTTTCCTGATGAGTTGCCTGGAATAATACCAGATCGGGAAGTTGAGTTTACTGTTGACTTAGTTCCTGATGCTAAGCCAATTTCAAAACCCCCTTATCGAATGGCACAAATTGAACTTTTAGAGTTGAAGGAGCAATTGCAAGATTTATTAGAGAAAGGTTTCATTAGACCTAGCACATCACCATGGGGTGCTCCTGTTTTATTTGTTAAAAAGAAAGATGGTTCTATGAGACTTTGCATTGATTATAGAGCCTTGAATAATATCACTGTTAAGAACAAATATCCTTTGCCTCATATCGATGATTTGTTTGATCAGCTCCAGGGAGCTCAGTTTTTTTTCAAAGATTGACTTGAGATCGGGGTACCATCAGTTGAAGGTAAAAGAGGCAGATATTCCGAAGACTGCGTTCCGTACGAGATATGGCCATTATGAATTTGTAGTAATGCCTTTTGGGCTAACCAATGCACCTGCTGTATTCATGGACTTAATGAATAGAATTTTCCATGAGTTCTTGGATAAGTTTGTGGTGGTTTTCATTGATGATATTTTGGTGTTTTCTAAAAGTAAAGAGGATCATGAAAAACATTTAAGGGTTATCTTGCAAACCTTAAAAGAAAAGAAACTGTATGGGAAATTCCGCAAGTGTGAGTTTTGGTTGCAACAAATTTCCTTCCTTGGTCACATTGTTTCTAAAGATGGAATAACTGTTGATCCTGCAAAAACAAAAGTTGTGGAAGAATGGCCAAGACCCACAAATGTAACCGAGATTCATAGCTTCCTTGGTTTGGTGGGCTATTACCGAAGGTTTGTTAGAAATTTTTCACGGTTATCTAGTCCAATGACTAAGCTAACTCGGAAGGGTGTTAAGTTTATCTGGACAAAAGAATGTGATGATTGTTTTTAGGAATTGAAAAGAAGATTGGTGAATGCTCCAGTTTTGGCACTACCTTCCAGGAATGGTGAGTTTGTTATATACAGTGATGCTTCATTGAAAGGACTTGGTTGCGTCCTAATGCAGAATGATCAGGTAATTGCTTATGCTTCACGATAGTTGAAAACTCATGAGGTAAATTACCCTACACATGATTTGGAATTAGCTGCTGTTGTTTTTGCTTTAAAAATTTGGAGGCATCATTTGTATGGAGTAAAGTGTGAAATATATACCGATCACAAAAGTTTAAAGTATATATTCACTCAGAAAGAGTTAAACATGAGACAGAGGAGATGGCTAGAATTAATCAAGGATTATGATTGTACAATTCATTACCATCCGGGAAAAGCAAATAAAGTGGCTGATGCTTTGAGTCGAAAAAGTAATGCTTCATTAGCAATGTTGCGTTTGGAACGTGATCCTTTGGTCAAGGATTTGATGAAATTTGGCATAGAAGTTGTTGGTGCAGGATGTCCTTCTGTTTTGTTTCAGGTATCAGTGAGATCTTCTCTATCAGATAGAATCAAGCAAGCACAGAAGCAAGACAGTGAGTTGCAGAAAAAGGTAGAGCTGGTTCAGAAAGGTAAGTTGCCAGAATTCAACATTGATAATGATTGTGTTTTGAGATCTGGGAAGAGATTGTGTGTGCCTTGTGATTCACAGTTGAAGAGAGAGTTGTTATGTGAAGCTCATAGTTCTCCGTTTTCAGTTCATCTGGGCAGTACTAAGATGTATAGAGATCTGCGGGAGTATTACTGGTGGGATGGAATGAAAAGAGATATTGCTGTTTTTACTGTGAAGTGTTTTACTTGTCAGCAGGTTAAAGCAGAACGGCAGTTACCGAAAGGGATGCTTCAGCCTTTACCAGTGCCAGAGTGGAAATGGGAGAATATATCCATGGACTTTGTTGTTGGATTACCGAAGACATCTCGAGGTAATAATGCAATCTGGGTTATTGTTGATATCTTGACCAAATCTGCTCATTTCCTTGCTATACGAGATACTTTCTCTCTTGATCAACTTTCCCGTTTGTATCTTAAAGAGATAGTCAGGTTACATGGAGTTCCTCTCTCCATTATATCGGATCTTGATCCCAGGTTTACTTCTAACTTTTGGAAAGTCCTTCAGAAGTCGTTGGGTACTGAATTAAATTTTAGTACAGCTTTTCATCCTCAATCTGATGGGCAGTCAGAATGAACAATTCAGACATTGGAGGATATGCTACGAGCTTGTTCTATGGATTATCAGGGAAGTTGGGACCAACATCTTTCTTTGGTTGAATTTTCATATAATAACAGTTTTCATTCCAGTATACAGATGGAACCATTTCAGGCATTATATGGGAAGCGGTGTCAAACTCCAGCTTTCTGGGATGAAGTGGGTGAAAGGAAGTTGATGGGACCAGAATTGGTAGAATAGATGGCAGAAAAAGTTCAGCTGATTCAGAAACACATGAGAACAGCTCAGAGCAGTCAAAAGAGTTATGTGGATAACCGGAGGAAGGATCTATCTTTCGAGGTAGGTGATCATGTTCTTCTCAAGGTTTCTCCTTGGAAAAGTGTGATGAGATTTGGTAAGAAAGGAAAGTTGAGTCCAAGGTTCATTGGACCATACGAAATTCTGGAGAGAGTTGGATCAGTTGCATACCGAGTGGCTTTACCTCCGAGTTTGTCTCAGGTACACAATGTTTTTCACGTTTCGATGTTGAGAAAGTATATGCCAGATCCATCTCATGTTTTGAGTCCAGAGGTAGTTCAGCTGGAAGAGAACCTATCTTATGAGGAACAACCGGTCCAGATTCTTGACCACAGGGAGAAAGTGTTACAGAATAAGGTGATTCACCAGGTAAAGGTTTTGTGGAAAAACCACATGATTGAAGAGGCAACATGGGAATCTGAAAATGCAATGAGGGATAAATACCCCCATTTATTCGATAAGTAAATAAATTGCGGGGACACAATTTTCTAAAGGGGGGAAGGATGTAACATCCCAAGTAAGTAATGAATAATAGATATTTTTATCTATGTCTATTAATGATTAAGATAGTGTTATAGAGGCTTAAAATGAAAATAAATACAATCTTATGCATGGAATACACTAATATTCTTAAAAGATTGTTTTACTGCCTATTGATGGCAAACCATTTTTGAATCTATATTTTGACAATTTTATAAACTATGTTTGTCAAAATAAAATTATCCTTTATGATTGGGACATCAAAATTTACCTTGTGTGAATTTTTGGTATTTTTCTGACAATGTTCATTTTTTAATGAATAGTGAAAAATACTGCATTTTACATCAAAACTGCTTTTTAATCTAATTTATTTATATGATTAGATTATGTTTTGAATTGGTTTTGAAGTGAAATTAGAATATATTTTTACCATTTTATCCAATGGTGGTCATTGGAATCAATTTCACTTTGAAATTAGACTTAAACTGGTGTCAATCTTTTGATACTTATTGTTTTGTAAAAACACGCTATTTGCACTGGCAGCGGGAATTAATTATTAAATTAATTAATTTGACTTATATGTATTGAATTTTGTAAAGTAGACTTCATTTTTGAATTCTTAATATCAAATATATCTTAGGGTGAATTTTTGGTAATTTTCTGAAAAACTCCAATTTTTGATGAATAGTGAAACCACTAAGTGGTACTTATAAAGACTGATTTTCCGTTTAAATGAATGTTTACCACTAATGTGTATTGAATTTTGAAAATCCGACATACATGGTTTTCATTAATAAGTAAAATGTGGTTCAATGAGATTAAAATATTTTTTTGGTGAATAGTAACTTATTAAGTTTTTAATCGCGATTAGTGGTAATTAGTGTAGTTTAAGGTATAAATAATGCTTTAATAATATGAAATGACCTAGATACATGTCCCAACCTTATTGGTTGTGTCATGGCCAACCAAGACAAGCCATGGGTCAACTTGGGAACGCCATGGATCCACTTTTGTTGGGAAATGACAAAAATAACTTTTTATTTAATGTAAAAGTAAAAATGACACAAACATAATATGTTTTACGAAAACAATTTTTACATGGGCTTATAAAGATCAGATTTTTGATTATAAATAGTAATTGGAAAGATAAAAAGATTTCCTATATCATAGTATTTTTTTTATAATTTTTAGACATTAAATAAATTAAATTATTTATGACATAATAATGATGCAGTGATGACATCATTATTTGACGATTTAAATAAAATGGAAAGATAATGTAAAATATATGAACTAAACATGGCCAAAACCAATTGGATGAGTGGATTTCGAAGCCTTATCACCTTATCCACGAATTATATCAACGTGGGACCTTTTAAAACCGAAACACATTTTCAAATAATGTAATATTTCTTTACTTTCCAAAAGTGCCCCTCATCTCCTCTTATAAAAGGCCCCCACCTCTACCTCATTTCACACACTCCTCAAGCCTTTGGCTCGGCCAAACCCTGACCATTTACTCTCTCCACATCCCTCTCCTCATCCTAGAGGATTCCCTTTGTGCAGAATCCTTTCAAAGGAAGCCTTTATCCTCAAATCAAAAGGAGTTACACTTTTGAAGGTAATTCATTCTCTCATGTTCATTTGTTTTATTTTGCTTCTCCAACCCCATAAACTCTTTTTATTTACTTCTTTTGTAACAACACCAGTATCTTAAATATACTAGGATGTTTTTATAAGATTTATTTGAGCTACAATCTCACACAAATACATCAAATGGTTAAAGAACATACGGTTTCCGTGGATGGCGAAATTCTGTCTCCTGAAACGATGATTGTTCAATACTCATTTAGAACCTTCAAAGGTGGCCATTATGATGTAACTATTTTTATATATGATATATGATATGTTTATTTTTTCCTTAAGCTTCTGTTTTTTTCATTTTGGGCATACCTTTATGGTTTCCATTATGGGTAAACACGATATCTTCATTTTAGGAAGTGCGGACTACCGCCCCCTGAAAGTGATTTGATTCGTTAATACCATATGTGGGATGTGTAAAGGATAAAGTTAATGATATTATATATGTTATTATACTGGAATTATAATATAATCTTATATAATTATGATTCCATTCCAAAAAAAAATACGAAATAGAAATGGAAGTAGCGTTCATGCGTACGTACGGCTTACCGTCTCCATGAACGGTGCATTTCATTTCTTACCTCTAAATGTGATGTAATATTATAAATACATGTATATGCTGAATATATATGATGTATATGTTATCCAAATCATTAATATAATTCTGGATATAACGAACCTTTGACCAAATTAACAACATGTAAGTGTAAGAAGTCTATTTTTGACTTAAGAACCAAATACCGACAAAATGAACATTATTAACTTAAATGATTACATGATGTCCATAACATGGTATAAAAGGAATAATGAACTTGAAAAAGTTTCTTAAGCAAGTAGAGATTAACTCAAGTTTATTATTCAGGAGATTAAAGAACGGTCGGGTCAAGTCGGATACGAGGTATGGGACTTCGTCTCAATCTCCTTTCTTTGAGGCATATTTTATTTTATACACAACTTTATTTTATACGGTGTATAAACCCCTTTTAATTTTACATTTATTCAAAAGGAATCTTTTTTATACGAAGCGTTTACTAAACGACAAAAGGGAATGTTTTTTTCGTACGTATGCGGCGACAATGACTTCTCCGCCGTCGTGACCGTTATTTGAGTTTCGGCTTCCTCTACAAGCCATACCTTCTTTTTTAAAAGAAAAATAAATACCATGTTTTACTTTTCTTTTATTTTGGTATGGAAAATGGTTTTCACAATGTTTTTGTGTTGTATTGATATCTTGTGATTGAAATGTGGAAATGTTATGTTTCCTTTATGCATGTTTTATGTGATACGATTATGTTATGGTTCTTGGGCATTATTATGAAGACGGGTGGTTCCGTGATAAACTAAGGGCGGGTGAGCCCGATATAGCTCTCCAATGCATTGGGTAACGCGAAGGAGTGAAACGTTAAGGTTTCTCCGAAGAGATTTTAGGGAATATACTGTGATGGGTATTCCAAACGTAACCAAGAGGGTTACTCCCTACGTAAGAATGTTATGAATGCCTCAAGTTACCTTTATGTCTTATGATTTCTATGATTTATTCATGATTTTATGAGGTATGTTAAAGTGCCTATGTTTTATGGGTAAAGTATGATTTCATTCTTATGTATATATGAACTCATGTTTCCTTTCCATGTTTTTTTAACCCATACTGAGTTTTTATGCTCATCCCAAGTTTTTGAAATGTTTTTCACAGGTCAAGGGAAAGGTACATGATAAGATGATAGAGTCAAGGATGTGTCAAGAAATAATCCATGGTTTATTTTTAATGTGTTTCCATTGATGGGAATGAAGAATACTATCTTTATGTAACCACATTGTTTATATGTGGAATGTAATGCAAGTTTTATGATCTAATTCTCTAAAACTCTAAACCCGAAAAGATCCTCAATGTGTAATCTTGTAATAACTCAGGATTAAGTAAGGTTTAAGGCTGGGGCCTTATAGAGGCACACCTATGGTGTTGTAGAACTAGTTTAGTGCCATCCATTCCAAGTTGTTACAATCTATTATTATATAATGTGATTTTTGATCTATCATTTATATCTAATAATATATTTTTTATTCCAATGCCTTTAATTTTATTGTATATTTTAATCCATATAGTCAATTTCATGAGGGGGAATTTCATATTCTTGTTCAATATGAGTAAGGGATATCCCTTTAAGAGGGATTTATCAAACAAGTCCATGAACTATCCCTATGATGCAGATGTTCCATGGGGCTAGTAGATGATCCTCTTAACACTCAATAAAGGAGAATCAGAAAATTAACATAGATAAATACAAGAGTATGGGTTTAATTTTCCTCATAGAAAAAATGAAGAGGAAGGTGTCCATGATCATACAGATCGCATGTGCATCCTGGAGAAACATAATTGCATGATCTACAGAAGGTCATGCAGTTGGTCACATGTATCACATAGCCAATAGAATACTTGATAAATCCCCTTTTGAGAAAGCCTTTGTGTTGTTGAAATTTTTTCCCACACACTCACTAATCACACAATGGAATCCAGAAAATCTCCCCAATGTCTCAAAAATTATTTACTGAAAGATGCTTGAAAACCCATAAAAAATACATGGAAAATAGAAGGGAAACATCTAATAGGTAGGAGGATCATGCAGTCATAAATGTCACACTACGCATCACCTATGGGTAGAGTGATTTTCATTAACAATACCCATAATGTATCATGAGAGTACCAACCTTTATAAAATAGACCGAGGAAATAAAAAACTGGAAATTCAGGAACTTCTTATGACTATAAAACTCATGCAATCTAACCCAAGTGGTTCCCAAGACATTAAAAGCTCCTGAAAACATGTCCACATCATCATGGAAAAGCCTACTGGTGTTTCATCCTCTTCACAAAAAAGTCTTCCCATACATCCAGGCAGTCTCACACTCCTCCACTATTTCTAAAAACTAGTTTATGGGTTCATCATAAATAATTATTGTACATCACAATAAGATATTTTATTGGTCAAAATAATCATAACCGACATGGATAATGATTTCCCTTGACAACACTCATACAAGCTCATGAGATCCTAGGACCTTGTAAACTAAACAAGTAAATAAAAAGTAGAATGATAGGATCTTCTTGAGATTATAAACATTATTCCACATTCCCCATGTGAATAAAAATACATTGTGAGACCATGGATACATATCTTCCTCATTGCGCAAGAACCTACCAGCATTTCACCCTCATTAGAATAAGGTTCTACGACATATACATTCGGTTATTCACCTACCCGTATGCTTCATAAGGAAAATAGAAGGGTTTTTCTATGAAATGCTTGTGCATAACCATAATACCCATTGTTGGACATGTGATGGATCACTAGTGGGGAATGTGATTGTATTCAACAACACTTGTGCAAACTAAAAATATTCCCAAGACTTTGAAAAATAAAATATGGAAATAAAATTGAAAATGTGGGAGCCTCTTGTAGTCATAAAATTTATGGGACACAATCATTCATTCTGAAAGACCTCACAAAATCCCTTCGGCATGACGACCTAATCCCTTGAAGCCCCCTAGAAATCCAACCATTTCTTGCCGAATATCATTTAAAAGTCATCCTTTTCTCACGAAAGCCCATATGTTTGTCGACATGACCATATGGAAGTCACACAACATGAATCCATGATCAGTAAAGACCTATTTAATTAGACATGAAAAATAAATGGGGAGTTGACATTATAGTCTCCCAGTTAATTAAAATAATAAAATACCCCTTAGAGAACCATCAAAAGATCGTGAAGAAACATGTGACACCTAAGCCCTCCAATGACTCTAGCCAGGGCATTCACAATATGCTCCCCAAAAAGAGGTGAATAATTGGGTAGTTGTGCCTATAAATCCCACACCTTGGAATTAGAAAAATAGTTGGATGGATTTTCAGAGGTCCTATGATCCTCACACTAGCACACCCAAGCATAAGAAAGGTT
This sequence comes from Viscum album, assembly GCA_963277665.1. Lineage (NCBI taxonomy): Eukaryota > Viridiplantae > Streptophyta > Magnoliopsida > Santalales > Viscaceae > Viscum > Viscum album. Next base: position 1,289,926,388 of record OY728130.1, on the reverse strand, counting down.
TTCTCGGAGTAGCTGATCTCATGATAGGAAATGTATTTCATTAAGAAAATTTGGGGAACCACTTTAGAAGATCATGAGACATGTAATGGAACTTCACATGATCACTATCAGATTAGGCGAAGTACTTATGATGGGTCATACGAAAAACATACCACATACCTGATCAGTCAAGAGATACTTAAACGAGATAATATTGAATGATTCAAAGTAATTTTCATTAAAAGGTTAGAGTCACTACTAATTTAACAAGAGAATTATGAAAAGAACATATATAACAATCCACATGCCCTTCATGTGAACCACCCCGGTCATGAAACTGCACCAGGAAATGTCATCTTGATCATACGACACTCCTTTTTATACTATTGGGATCATGAAATTCCCCTGGACATGTTAATATTAATAAAATGGTTCTCCTTAGGAATCCCACCCAAGTATCATCAAGACTTCTGAGAATTCTATTCATAAATTGTGTTATCTTTTAGATGTGTCATATAAAATATGAAATTCACCATTATGGGTCATCTATTTCTCTCTATAGAATAAGTGAATGTCAATTGGGTCTCATGACATCCTCTATGAAAACCAACTTGGTCTCGTGATGCCCTTCGTGCATCTCAATTGGCTCTTTCAATGTACCCCTATATATGTCATCCATCCTTTCATGATGAAAAAAATAAAAGTCATATCAGACATACGACACCCTCTATAAATGTCACATTGAATCTTGAGACACCTCCCAAGGCTGTCATCTACCTATAATGATGACAATGGGCCAAGTTAGTTGGATTATGCGACATACACCAAGTATGCAATCCGAGATCATGGAATAGCTTCTCTGATCTTCCAACTAGGTCTTGTGATGTCATATATAAAATCCATCCACGGTTAGGTGATGATCATCATACATTCAATTCAGATTTTTTGATACCCTTCAAACATATCAACTGGATCATGCGATTGTCTTTGGACACATCAGGAAGACATCCTCTGATATTCCAAGTAGACAATCAAGGCATGTTGGGAAAAAAATCACGCATGTAAAGGGAGATAACTAGGCTATGTCAATTGGGAATCACATGAATTGGTAACATTGTTTGACCTTCTTGTGAAAGACCTAAATATTAGGGTAACCTCAGTGTTTAATCCTCAACAAAAATAACTATGATAACTCTTATTTCATCCATAAATATGTCACATAGGATGACTTTCAAAGGCTCGAGATCCATATTCAACATCCAAAGGGCTATACTAGAACATGATAACCATATTTAAATGTAATTATACTAATCACATTCTATACCATGTCTCTCACACCTAGAATAGATCACATGGTCTTAAGGAGATGTGATAATAATATCATTTGCATTATGAAACTTTAATAGATATAAAAGCCTCATAATGTATGTCCCAACCATTTTAAACCATGATATGTATAATTACTATGATAACCATTATTTCTAGGATCAATTTCTATGGCTTGAACTCAAATAAATAGTCAATTTGGTTCATGTTTCCCACTGACTTTATCATTTCAAAAATCGGGACCCGATCTCTCCCATGGAAAAAACACACTCTCTCCCCCTTCAATGGATGGAGCACCCTAATGAAATACGAGAACTCTGATTATTATCCAAACAGGATACTATGATTCCTTCATAAGTATTGAGATCCTCTATGAATCCACTTTGGTGTAAGTCCCATAATTTCTCTGACATTTTAACCAAAGAGATCCAATAATTCCCTTGAGATGATCACCCTTTCCTATCCACTGATGGATTGACAAGTCCCTAATCTATGATGATTCTGATTCCTTCCTTATACAATATATGTAACCATCCAAGGGACCTATCTCTATTTAAAATCTCAAAGGTGTTTCCTAGTGTGTATGTCATGCATTTATAAGCAGTAAGATTGATTATTTATAATCTCATGTTTCTTAAACAAAGCATTATTCATGTGGGATTATGGAGTTTGAATGATCATTTAATTTACATCACACACCTATATAATGGAAAGGTAAACATCGTTATATAGTCTCTAGTGAATGTAATTATATGACTATATAGAATATATAGGGTTTCTACCATCAGTAAATTACCGAGGTCATGGACGATCTATGGTAACTATAATTCATGCCATAACTAGGATGCATAAGACAACTCCTCAAGGTTGGAGATCAGATGCCTGGTTCCCTAGTTCCAACAAATATATCATTTTTCTATGATTTTTAACATTACTAGTTTAACAAACATTGTGGGTTCTAATTCCTATTATGAAGAATCATATGAAGGATTCCTCATAATGGATCAATCATATCCATATAATATTAACCACAACCTTTCATGGAAGCTTTGTCTTATGTTCCTGGTTTTATAGATTCAATATATAAGTATATATCCACAAATGTGAAATGGATAAATAACCTTTTATATATACAAATTAAATATCTAAAATATGTCCCCTAAAATTGAAGAGAGTATAAACAATAATAATTTTTATGGTAACCGATTCTTTATCAGGATTAGGAATAGATTAAAGAATATATATTAAATCTATAAGAGAGTCCTATAGTAGAAAATTATTCCCCCCAAAAGTGTGTTATGACCCGTACCTCATATCCTCTCAACCAATGTGACTTCTTAAGTGTATTTGGGTCTGAAACCGAAACTGATCACCCAAATTTGGAAAGTAGTTCTATATCTAGTGATTGATATATAACCCCCCCTGAGATTTTTTTTTCGAAAGATAAAGAAACAAAAGGTGAACCTGACATAAATGTTTTTTCAAAATATTGACCCCCCAATAATCAAAATCTTGGGAAAAATCCATTGGAATATTTCTTATCCAAATACAAATGGTGAAGTAGATGTGAACCTATCATATAATAATATAAATAGGTTATTATATTTTGGGCCATTTTTTTCCAGCATTTAGAAATGAAAAAATGGTAAACTTGAAGTGAATATTTATAAGGTATAATGATCTGTTAATAATATATCGTTTTTTTTTATTTTTGTATTCTACACGGACAAAAAATGTGCCTGAAATGAATCTCTCTAATAATAGGGGTATTGTTTTACCATATTTCAAGCATATTTGTTTGTATATCCCATGAAAATGAAACTGATGATCCTACCATTAGTCATACATATCATCCTCTAAAACTAGAGTTTAGATGAAATATGCCCATCATCACTTTGATAAGTCCACATTACCAGAATGGATAGATCAAGAATTAAGTGGAAATTGTGTTAACCATAGATAGTTGAATGAGCATTCATCATGACAAAAATAGTGCATTGACTGGGGACCTTGTTCTTTGTAGTCAGTAAGACTTTAGATAATACTCAAATAAATAACACCATCATCCAAAACAATGTATTCATCCAGTGAACATTCCAAAAAATAATCTATTTCTATAACCCCTGGGGGTCTTAGGATGACCTCACATGCCCTAAAGATTCAATGTCTAGTGTTGAATGTGATGGTATAGGAATACCATCATCTTGGTAAGATAGTGACCCCTAAATATTCATGCAATTGTCTCTAAAATCTAAACACAATGAGTTTTCACCATATAAAGAATGCTTCTACAAAGCTGGTGGCCCTTATTTCCACAACCAACCACTTCATAAGAATATCCTTGGAGCAAGGAAATCACTAAATTCAGTATATAATGATGGTGGAACAATGTAACCACCCTAATATTTTTTCAATTTTTTAATTAATTTCATATTTTAGATATTTTTCATTTCACACAACACTGAAAATAGCTTTTTTAATATATATTAAGGCACTATAAATGGAATGTGTTATATGAAATACCAAGTTAATGATGCACTCCATGCAAAATAAAGGTGACCTTTCTGTACATGCTATACAAATGTGAGCTTGCGCTTCACACAACATCATCTTGGCTTATGATAGACATATTATCGAGTGTTACCAAATAAGAATATATTATTAAAATAAAATTATTTAATAAGATATGAAATAAATATTTTATTTATGATTATAGGATTAACTAACTTATGAATATATATAGTTGAATTCATTGGTTACCTATTAATTATAATATAATATAGATATCAAATGAATACATTGGGAATTTTTTTATAAAAGAATATTTTTATCTGAAATAGTTGATTAATCTTAATAAGTTATATTAATTACTAATAGTTAATGATATTAATTAAATTTATAAGTAATATATTCAAAAAAATTATATTCATCCGATTTATTTTATATTTAGAAGATGAGAACAAACCCAATATTACAAATGAAAATCTTTATTTTTATAAAAGTAGTTTTACCACCTTATGATGGAGAAACTATTTTAAAACTAAATTTTAGAACTTTTATAAATATAATATGTCAAAATAAAAGTCATCATTTAAATAAAAACATAAAAATTAGGTTTTGGAAATTTTTTGGAATTTTTCATTAAAGTTTCATTTTTTCATTAATAATGAAATATAAGGAATATTAATTATAAGCCTCATTTTTATCTAATTTATCAATAAGGATAAATAATTTTTTAAGTTATTTTTAAAGTTTAATTTGATCATTTTTTTGAAAATTAATAAAATTTATCTCAATGGAAACAATTTCACTTTGAAATTAAATATAAAACATAGAAAACTTTGGAATGTTTTTACTTAAAAAACCTGCATTGTCATCTCGTCTATGAGATTAAATTTAAATTAATTTATGACACTTATGTTATTTAAATTTTGGAAAATTAATTCCATATTTTGAATCAATATATTTTTATATTTTCCTAATTTAATCATAGTTTTTGACTAAAATGATTAGTGAAATAAATTAAAAATAATTATAACGATTAAGGAAACATTAAGTTTAACAATGGAATAAAACTTCAACATAAGGGACCAAATGACCTATAAACTTTTCCAAAACTAATTGGATTGAAATTATTTTGTCATTAAACTGAAAATATTTAGTTTTTTTTGGTTTTGGATTATTTTTTAAGTTGAAATTTGGTAACACTAAACTTGTTTTCAAAAATACCAAGTGAGTACTTTCCATCCCCTATAAAAGGCCACCACCTCTCCCCCTTCCTCTCACCTATAAAACATATTAGGATTAAAAAAGATCTTCCAAAGCTACTTAAGAACATCCTTACCTTCATTTTTAATCCACTCTTGGTCATAAAGAAATTCAAGTAATCCATATGGTTCAAATAAATATGATTTACCCAAAGAAGAGATAACATCCTCCCTCAAGCTCATTTATCTTATTTTCATTCCCACCCCATACTCTAAACTTATTCCAAAACTTATATAAAAATAAAAGTCTCCTAAATATACTAAGATATTTTTTATTCTACATTTTATACTGACACATACTCACACTTCCATCTAATGGGTAACAAATATATTTTTTACATGTACGAGGAACTACCTCCTCAAAAAAGATGATTGTTAATTTTTCCATTACCCCCTTTAATGGTTGATATTATAATGGAAAATACCTCTATATATGATATATTGGATTCATATTATATATTTAATCTTTTTTAATTCTTATAAAATAAATATAATTATATATTATATTTTTTGTAAATATGATAATTTCATTTGAGGAAGTGTGGACCACCACCCCCTCAAAGTGACATGATTTGATCACATACTACATGGAATGTATTAATGATATATTTAGTAAAATTATATGATATATATTACATAATAATTATACTTTAATACATATAAAAATAAATTTCATTTTCATTCTTTCTTTCAATATGACAATAAAATGGAAACAACTTTTACGTGTACGTACGACAAATAGTCTCCATGAACAATGTATTTCATTTCATACTTATATATTCTATAGGTAATTATAAAAAAATAAAAAATAAAATAAAATATATTTATTTCATGTTTTACATTATGGAAATCCTAATATATGCATAAGGACCAAAGATATAACTAATTAATACACATGAGAAAAACAAAGCGAATATTACCAGAAGAATAATTTTAACATGAAATTGTCAACATGAGGGTAATATAAAGTCATAATAAAACCATAAATGGTATTATATATAATAATATGGTTATGTAATAAATTTATAATAAAAATATAGTTATTATAACTTCCATTTTAATTAGTACGAAGAGAGTAATGTCATGAGGTAACACAATTTCATCTCACTTTTTATATCTGTGAGATACATGCCATGTTCACCACTCTTTTATTTTTCATGGTTTATATAATGAACATGAAAGTATTATATGATCCATTTTATTTAATTTATAGGTATTTAATTATACATTATATGAACTTTCTATCATGGGGTTATAGTTTCAAAAGTTATCAAATCAACAAGATAGTTTTGACTCAATTTTCCTTCTTTGAGACACATGTTATGTTAGGCACCTACATTATTTTTCAATATGTATATACTAAAATTTTACTTATTATATAATGAATATACATATTTTAATTATATTTTATACCTCATTTAATTTCATTTTATTTCATGGGGAGTATGATTAAAATTTACCAAGTGGTAAGTGTTTATTGGAATAATTTCATTATTTATCGATATTGTTTATGATTATGCTTTCATTGATGAAATATTATGATATGCCTCTAATGAAATATCATGAAATTCATACTGTCACACCCCGACCGCGGACGTCCGTAATTTTCCTTCTTTCTTGGTCCTGGTTTAAATTTTTCGAAGATTAATTGTGATTGGTGGTTTCGCGCCGGTGCGCGGTCATCGCATCGCTAGCGATGGTCGTGCGTTCGGCCCGGGGGACGATGGGTCCACCCGACGTTTTAAATATTAAAGTTTTTACATTGACCTTTTATTATTATTATTATTATTTGAGTTGCGTTATTATTATAATTAACTAACTTTTAGTTACTTTAATTATTTTATTGTTATGATTATTATTATAAAGTATTATTAATATTATTATGAAGGTTTGTTCTTATTATTATAAAGCGATTATTATTATCACAACATTTTATTATTATTATTGTTATAAGTTTTATTTTTATTATATAAGTTTTATTGTTATTGATATTATATGTTTTATTATCATTATTTTAATTATAATTATTATTTTTTTTATCATATATATATATATATATATACCTAAAACCAACCCTAACCCTAGCCATCTCTTTCTCCGGCAGCCGCCACCTCCCTCTTCCCCGTTTCTTTTTCTTTCTTCTTCTCATTTTCTTCTTCCTTCTTCCCTACCCGTACCATTTCCTGCTCCCCGCTGCACCGCCTCGCTCCGGCCAGCCCCGCCGCCCCGCTTCACCCGCGAACCCCTTGCTTCCCTTTCCCCCGCCGCACCCAGAAGCCGCGCCGCCTCCAGCCGTCGCCGTCCGACGACCCCGCCGGCACCCCCTCCAGCCCTCCCACTGCACGCAGCGCCCCCCGGCCGCGCTCTCCTGCTCCGCTCCCCCCTCCGGACCTCCGCCTCACCTCCTGCTCTCCCCCTCGCCTCCCTCCGCCTGCTTTCCCTCACCCAGCGCCTCCTCTGGTTTCGGCCGGCCCGCACCCAGCCGCACCTTCTCTGCGCCGCCCTCTCCTTTCCCTCTCCCTCACCGCGGCCTGCCCGCACCCTTCCCTCCTGCGCGCTCCGCCTCCCTTTCCGTCGTCCCGCCTCCGGCTCCCGCTCCTCTCCCCTGCTCGCCCACCACCCTCCGCGCGACCCCGGCCTTCGCCGGCCTCACCACCGGCGTCCCGCTTTTCCCCTGCCTTTCCCCCCCCCCCCCGGCGGTGCCCACTTCCCGCGCTCCTGCTCCACCCCGTTTCTCTCCCGCTCTGCAGCTCCTCCGCCGCGCCTCCTTCCTCTCAGCCGCACCCAGCCGTCACCGTCCGGCGCTCCGCCTCCCTGCACCCGAGCTCGCCGCTCCCGGCCTCCACCCCGTCCCGGCTCGCCCAGCTTCACCCGCGAACTCCCGCTGCACCAACCTCCGGCCAGACGCGCCGTCCCCTCCTCCGCCGTTCCGCACACCCGGCCTCCCCGCTGGCCTCCGCCCTGCTCCTCTCCTTCAGCGCCGACCGCCGACCGCCGCCTCGGCTCCTGCCCCGTCGCTGCACCAAGCCGCAGCCGCGCCCTCCCCTGTTCCGGTTCTCCCCGCGGCCGCGCCCCCTCCCCTCCGCTGTAAGTTGTTTATTTTTTATTTTTATAATGTTTTGATATTTCTTTTATCATGTTAATAATAATGTTATTATTACATTATTATTATTATATCATTATAATTATAATTATTGACATTATTAGTATTATCATTATTATTAATATTATTAATATTATTATAATTATTATTATCATTATTGTTAGGATTATTATTATTAATATTTTAATTATCATATTATTATTGTTATTATCATTTTATATTATTATTATTATTTTATTAATATTATTATATTATTATTATTCATTATTATTATGATGTTATTATTACCACATTATTATTATTATTATTATTATTATTATTATTATAAATATATTTATTTTTGTTTTAATTATTATTATATTATGTTGTTATTTTTATTACTATTTTTATTATTATCAAAATTATATTATTATTATGCTTATGTTATTATCATTATTATTATGTTAATATTATTATATTATTGTTATATTGTTATTGTTATAATTATTATTAAATTATTACTTTATTATCATGATCATATTATTATCATGTTAATTTTATTATTATTATTGTTGTTATTATTATTATTGCGCTATTATATTTATTATTGTTGTTATTAGTATTATGTCATTATAATAATTATTATTATTATGTTAATATTATTGTTACTCTTATTAGTATTATATTACTATTTTGTTATTATTACTATTATTATTGTTATTGTTATTTATTTATTCTCTTGATTATTTTTGTATGTGTTATTTAACTATATATTTGTTTAATTGCTTATTTGTTTAGTAATTAATTGATTAATTAATTAATTCATTTATTTATTCGTTTATTTTTCCTTCGCGGAATCTTGGTGTTTATATTTAATTTATATTAATCCTTTTTCTGTCGCGGGTTGAGTGATATGTACCTTTTCACTGTTCAGCGTACGCAGTTAGTCCGCAAGGATCCGTTCTTCTTTCCGTTGAGGTTCTGCCGTCTCCGCGCCTCAGTTTCGAGAGTGTTGGACTTTATCACGTGGCTTCGGACACACGTCGTGTCATCGCGCCTTGGTTCCAGGGTCGTTTTACCGTCGCGTTTGGATCTTGAGGTAGGTATCCCATTGCACTCGCCTTTAAATTAAGAATTTATTTATTCCTTGCCTTTTATTGAATTTCAGTAAATTTAAAGGAAAATTTAGTAGTTTTTATCGTGTGGTGATCTGCTGATGATAAAACCCGTTTTTAATTCTAGCGTTTCATTGAAAGTGTTCTTCTTGGATTTAGTTTTGTGCTTCCATGGTAGTATTGCTAAATGGTTCTTCCTGAATAATGAAAGTCATGTTAAATTGTGTTTTGAAATGCTTTTGGCGTGTGTAAATTTGTAGATGCATTGTTTATGGAAAATGGTGTTTTCTTAGAACCTTGATTAGAGAAAACGTCGTGTGACCTTTGAACTTGTTTTGGAAACTTTATGTGTGGCTCTTAGTTGATGAAAGATGTTTTCCTTTGTTACGCGAACAAAAGTTTGGTTTCCATTTGGGAAATGGTGTTCTTTCAAAAAAATGGTAAAAGGCCCGTTTGGCTCTTGATGAAAAGTGGGGTGCGTTTGGTGATTGGAAAGTGACTCTACTTGTGAAACAAATGTGTTCCAGGTTTAAGATGCTGATTTGAGTTTCTTAAATAAATTTCTAAGTGCGTTTCTGGTTTTCAATGAAATGGCGTGTGTCATCCCTCTTTAAAAATGCTTTCGTCTTAAATGACCAAAATGTAAGTGACATGACGGCCCGGTTGGCACTTTATCAAATGTGAAGTGATTATATATATATATACGTACTTGTGAGGGCATTTCTACAGGGGGACTTCCCTTCGAGGGTTGTCGTGTAGCGATGTCCGTGTAAGGGGTTGGCAAGTGCGGTGAGATGAGTCACGCGTGCGAGGGTCTCCCACTTACACAGTGTTACTAAACTACCACGAGTTCCTGGGCGTCTTGTAGATTATCGAGTGACGGTTGCTTGCTAACCCTGATTAGACGGGTTAGTACCCCCCTGGAGTTACAGACAGGCCAGGAGGGATGTGCCACTGGTTGGCTGTTAGGGCGGTCAGTTGGTTATTGACTATGGAGTACCATGCCGGCAGGTAGTCTGAACCCGAGTACGTCCAGGGGTTTTCTAGGGATGTTCAGGATCGCCCATGGTTATTGCTGATAACTTCTGGTTTACTTTTGCTTGCACTTGGTTTTCCTTGCCTGCTTACCTTTACTTGCACTTGTTTTCCCTGCTTGTTTGCCTTCAGTCATATTTCACAGCCTATACTGTTAGACTTTGGGAAAAATGGTTTTCAAATGAAAATGCTTTATTCTCTTTGGGTTAGATTTGAAAATGTAACACTTTGCTTATCAGATTGAGCTTAAAACTAATGAAATGGAACTAACTTTCGAAAAAGGAATAAGGGAAATGTCTCGTGTTTGATTTTCAAGTAAAGCATTGTGAAAACTTACTTTTATACATTATAGTTCAAACCTGGATTATGTAGATTCTTTATTTACTGGCGGTGCATTGGGATTTGTTGTGGGGCTCACCTACTGAGTACTTTTGTGCTCACGCCTATCTTTTACCATTTCAGTCGCAGGTCTTCTGTTTTGAGTCGCTCAGTGTTGGAGCGAGGTTGCTCTCTAGTTGGGTGGTGACCTGAGAGGTCACATGGAGGTACGTGGTTGTGTGGTTTTTATTTCTTTTCCGCTGTTAGTGTTTGTTTATTCTGTTCTATTTACTTTTGTTTTGGGCTGAAATCATTCCCAACAATCAAGTCTTAATGCCCGACACTGGTTGCCATCCCGGGGGGATCGGGAACGCCCCTCGGGACTTGTCGCGGACCGGCTCGGGTGACCGGTTCAGGGTCGACCCGGGTTGGTTCGTGACAAAATGGTATCAGAGGTGGTTCTTGTTATTTGGGTTGTCCGGTAGAAGGAGATTAGGACTGTCGGAACTCGAGGGGTAAGTACGGGAAGAGCGTCGCGAACTCTTGCTCGCACTGATCTTCGAGTTACCAGGGGTAGTTCGGGAATTGTGTCCTTGTCTTTCCTGGTTTGTTTTGGGTTGAGAGATGACAATGGAGGCAAGCCGATGTTACGTCGTGATTTCACATGGAGTAGTGACCCATGTGGAGTCCGAGTACGTGGTTTGAATTCCTCCTAGTGGTCGACGCTGACTTGGGACATGGCCCACTACCATGTCGTCAGGTTGAGTGTGACTACTAGTCCCTCATTTCAGTGGTTGATGCAAATTTGGCTGCTGCTTTCGTTTTGGTTTGTGTGGGTGCGTTGTTGGAAATGAAAAAGGTTTTTTTTTTGGGAAATTGGACTGGTTTCTTTTAAAGGACCTTAAATATATGAAATGGGTTTTAAAACTGAAATCTCTTGATTTGAAAATCTGTTGTTTGCTTGGAATTGGATAAGAATGATTTGGGTTGAAACCTCGGTTCCTCTTTATGAACGTTTGCACATGTGTGAGAATGCATGGAAAGTGTGTGTTGACGCACGTATGAATGGAATGTGGATGAAGACATGTGCAACGGTTCATGGGATTACCTGGGTGTGTATTTGAAATTAAGGGCTTGACCTTGTTTTCTAAATTGGTTTTAAAGAGGAAATGGTTTTGGAAAGTTTTTGGTTTGAAAGCGGGTTGGTTTTTGGAAAGTAATTTTGAGAAAGGGTGGTTTTGAAATCAAAAATGAAAAGGAAATTTTAAGGAGGAGATTTTATTTTGGGTTGTGTTGGTTTGGTCCTTGTGCTGACTATTTTTGATGAAGGCGCTTTTATTGATGTTGCTTCTATTTGATGTTGGTTTTGGCCTTCTGTTTTATATGTCGCTCAGGAAATGCCGCCCAGAAAGGTCCCTAAGGATTCTGATAGGTCATGCCCAGTTTTTAGTCCTCAGACTTTGCCTATTCTTCATGGTGATCAAGGTCCGTTAGAAGCAGTGAAATGGCTCGAGGAAGTGGAGCGTGTCTTTAGAATATTGGGAACTCCCGATAATGTTAAGGTTCGTGCAATTATGAAGTTGTTCGAGGGTCCAGCTCTGGACCAGTGGAAGGTGGTTACCCCACCGTCAATGCAAGGTGAAATGACGTGGGATGTCTTCAGAACCGTTTTCATCCAATGGTTTGTACCTGAGGAAGTGAAGTTGGGGAAAAAGAGAGAGCTTGTGCATATTCAACAAGGCCAACGGACGGTGAAGGCATATGTTGACCATTTCAAAGAACTGATTTCCTTTTCTCCAGATGTAGCGTCACATGAGCTCATGAAAGCCTCTCTTTTCACTGGGGGTCTTCGTCCCGAGATCAAGGAGCGAGTCCTCCCTTCTGAAGACCTTTGTTTCGAGAAGCTGGTGGAGAAATCTTTCTTGGCTGAGTTGCTTTCCGGTGTGCGGGTGGTTAATACTTCAGCGTCCTCTGTTGTTGTTCGTAAGAGTTCCCCCTCTGGTGAGTAAAAAGCGCCGGAGATACCTGTTCCTAAGGAGTTATCCCCTTTGGTCCCAGTTTCCAGTTCATCAGATCGTTCGATGGTATGCTTTCAGTGTGGTCGTTTCGGACATTTAAAGCCGTCTTGTCGCAACCCCCCGAAGACGTGTCATCGCTGTGGTTGTCTGGGTCATCTGGAGAAGTTTTGCAAGAAGCGTCGCTTGAAGAGGAAGCTGTGATTGGAGAATGTCAGTACCTGACTGTGAGGCAGAAGATGCTTCAGCCATCAGAGCCCCAGCCACAAGTCTCGGGGTGAAGCTCGCGCACAGTCAGGAGTCCCCAGGGTTGTGAAGCCTTGGTCCAGGTTTTGTGTTCCGTGTTAGTAGTGGAACAATCAAGATCTTTTAGTACTTGTTTTTCTGCTGTTAAGTTTTGACGTTGTTGTACGTTCATTGTTTTACCATGGGGTTGTCATGGACTTGTCCTATTATAATCCAAGTAGTCTGGATGATGTAAATGTGTTGTTTTTCTAAAAAGTGACAATGGACTTGTTCTAGGATAAATCTAGGTGGACTTGTCGTGAGAATGTAATATTCTAAATCGGGTGTCCTTCCAAAAAGTGGGTTTGACTCTCGTGTGGGTTGACCCCGTTTTAGTTATGTTGTCGATGTGATTATGCTTTGTGGACTTCGGTGGATCATGTCTCCAATTTGATGTCGGTTAGATGTTTTTCTATGGGTTTTCACTAGTGTTGAAGGTTGTTGACTCTGATCGAGAATTTAATGTCTGGACGAAGGTGTTGCTTTCCACTCGTGCTATGAGAGTTGGTTTAAACCGGTTGGGAGTTCCCACGTCGACCCCCCCCCCCTTCCCGGGGTTTTCTTTTTGAATGGTCATCTTTTCTGCACTAGTTAAGTTCTTGTGGTGGGGAGAACCCCTTCGCGTTCTCCCCTCAATCTCGGACCCCAGTTTTCTCTTGAATCGGTCGGGTGTGACCTGTGTAGAGTAAGGTCATCCCCGAGAACCTCAGTTTCTTCAGTTCCTTTAGTTCTGTTTGGGCATAGACTTGGTTTTTTGGCTGACTTGTGACCTGGTGACTTTCTGGGGGCAGAAAGTGTCTGTGGTGGGGAGAATTGTCACACCCCGACCGCGGACGTCCGTAATTTTCCTTCTTTCTTGGTCCTGGTTTAAATTTTTCGAAGATTAATTGTGATTGGTGGTTTCGCGCCGGTGCGCGGTCATCGCATCGCTAGCGATGGTCGTGCGTTCGGCCCGGGGACGATGGGTCCACCCGGCGTTTTAAATATTAAAGTTTCTATATTGACCTTTTATTATTATTATTATTTGAGTTGCGTTATTATTATAATTAACTAACTTTTAGTTACTTTAATTATTTTATTGTTATGATTATTATTATAAAGTATTATTAATATTATTATGAAGGTTTGTTCTTATTATTATAAAGCGATTATTATTATCACAACATTTTATTATTATTATTGTTATAAGTTTTATTTTTATTATATAAGTTTTATTGTTATTGATATTATATGTTATATTATCATTATTTTAATTATAATTTTTTTTTATCATATATATATATATATATATATATATATACCTAAAACCTACCCTAACCCTAGCCATCTCTTTCTCCCGCAGCCGCCACCTCCCTCTTCCCCGTTTCTTTTTCTTTCTTCTTCTCGTTTTCTTCTTCCTTCTTCCCTACCCGTACCGTTTCCTGCTCCCCGCTGCACCGCCTCGCTCCGGCCAGCCCCGCCGCCCCGCTTCACCCGCGAACCCCTTGCTTCCCTTTCCCCCGCCGCACCCAGAAGCCGCGCCGCCTCCAGCCGTCGCCGTCCGGCGACCCCGCCGGCACCCCCTCCAGCCCTCCCACTGCACGCAGCGCCCCCGACCGCGCTCTCCTGCTCCGCTCCCCCCTCCGGACCTCCGCCTCACCTCCTGCTCTCCCCCTCGCCTCCCTCCGCCTGCTTTCCCTCACCCAGCGCCTCCTCTGGTTTCGGCCGGCCCGCACCCAGCCGCACCTTCTCTGCGCCACCCTCTCCTTTCCCTCTCCCTCACCGCGGCCTGCCCGCACCCTTCCCTCCTGCGCGCTCCGCCTCCCTTTCCGTCGTCCCGCCTCCGGCTCCCGCTCCTCTCCCCTGCTCGCCCACCACCCTCCGCGCGACCCCGGCCTTCGCCGGCCTCACCACCGGCGTCCCGCTTTTCCCCTGCCTCCTTTCCCCCCCCGGCGGTGCCCACTTCCCGCGCTCCTGCTCCACCCCGTTTCTCTCCCGCTCTGCAGCTCCTCCGCCGCGCCTCCTTCCTCTCAGCCGCACCCAGCCGTCACCGTCCGGCGCTCCGCCTCCCTGCACCCGAGCTCGCCGCTCCCGGCCTCCACCCCGTCCCGGCTCGCCCAGCTTCACCCGCGAACTCCCGCTGCACCAACCTCCGGCCAGACGCGCCGTCCCCTCCTCCGCCGTTCCGCACACCCGGCCTCCCCGCTGGCCTCCGCCCTGCTCCTCTCCTTCAGCGCCGACCGCCGACCGCCGCCTCGGCTCCTGCCCCGTCGCTGCACCAAGCCGCAGCCGCGCCCTCCCCTGTTCCGGTTCTCCCCGCGGCCGCGCCCCCTCCCCTCCGCTGTAAGTTGTTTATTTTTATTTTTATAATGTTTTGATATTTCTTTTATCATGTTAATAATAATGTTATTATTACATTATTATTATTATATCATTATAATTATAATTATTGACATTATTAGTATTATCATTATTATTAATATTATTAATATTATTATAATTATTATTATCATTATTGTTAGGATTATTATTATTAATATTTTAATTATCATATTATTATTGTTATTATCATTTTATATTATTATTATTATTTTATTAATATTATTATATTATTATTATTCATTATTATTATGATGTTATTATTACCACATTATTATTATTATTATTATTATTATTATTATTATTATTATAAATATATTTATTTTTGTTTTAATTATTATTATATTATGTTGTTATTTTTATTACTATTTTTATTATTATCAAAATTATATTATTATTATGCTTATGTTATTATCATTATTATTATGTTAATATTATTATATTATTGTTATATTGTTATTGTTATAATTATTATTAAATTATTACTTTATTATCATGATCATATTATTATCATGTTAATTTTATTATTATTATTGTTGTTATTATTATTATTGCGCTATTATATTTATTATTGTTGTTATTAGTATTATGTCATTATAATAATTATTATTATTATGTTAATATTATTGTTACTCTTATTAGTATTATATTACTATTTTGTTATTATTACTATTATTATTGTTATTGTTATTTATTTATTCTCTTGATTATTTTTGTATGTGTTATTTAACTATATATTTGTTTAATTGCTTATTTGTTTAGTAATTAATTGATTAATTAATTAATTCATTTATTTATTCGTTTATTTTTCCTTCGCGGAATCTTGGTGTTTATATTTAATTTATATTAATCCTTTTTCTGTCGCGGGTTGAGTGATATGTACCTTTTCACTGTTCAGCGTACGCAGTTAGTCCGCAAGGATCCGTTCTTCTTTCCGTTGAGGTTCTGCCGTCTCCGCGCCTCAGTTTCGAGAGTGTTGGACTTTATCACGTGGCTTCGGACACACGTCGTGTCATCGCGCCTTGGTTCCAGGGTCGTTTTACCGTCGCGTTTGGATCTTGAGGTAGGTCTCCCATTGCACTCGCCTTTAAATTAAGAATTTATTTATTCCTTGCCTTTTATTGAATTTCAGTAAATTTAAAGGAAAATTTAGTAGTTTTTATCGTGTGGTGATCTGCTGATGATAAAACCCGTTTTTAATTCTAGCGTTTCATTGAAAGTGTTCTTCTTGGATTTAGTTTTGTGCTTCCATGGTAGTATTGCTAAATGGTTCTTCCTGAATAATGAAAGTCATGTTAAATTGTGTTTTGAAATGCTTTTGGCGTGTGTAAATTTGTAGATGCATTGTTTATGGAAAATGGTGTTTTCTTAGAACCTTGATTAGAGAAAACGTCGTGTGACCTTTGAACTTGTTTTGGAAACTTTATGTGTGGCTCTTAGTTGATGAAAGATGTTTTCCTTTGTTACGCGAACAAAAGTTTGGTTTCCATTTGGGAAATGGTGTTCTTTCAAAAAAATGGTAAAAGGCCCGTTTGGCTCTTGATGAAAAGTGGGGTGCGTTTGGTGATTGGAAAGTGACTCTACTTGTGAAACAAATGTGTTCCAGGTTTAAGATGCTGATTTGAGTTTCTTAAATAAATTTCTAAGTGCGTTTCTGGTTTTCAATGAAATGGCGTGTGTCATCCCTCTTTAAAAATGCTTTCGTCTTAAATGACCAAAATGTAAGTGACATGACGGCCCGGTTGGAACTTTATCAAATGTGAAGTGATTATATATATATACGTACTTGTGAGGGCATTTCTACAGGGGGACTTCCCTTCGAGGGTTGTCGTGTAGCGATGTCCGTGTAAGGGGTTGGCAAGTGCGGTGAGATGAGTCACGCATGCGAGGGTCTCCCACTTACACAGTGTTACTAAACTACCACGGGTTCCTGGGCGTCTTGTAGATTATCGAGTGACGGTTGCTTGCTAACCCTGATTAGACGGGTTAGTACCCCCTGGAGTTACAGACAGGCCAGGAGGGATGTGCCACTGGTTGGCTGTTAGGGCGGCCAGTTGGTTATTGACTATGGAGTACCATGCCGGCAGGTAGTCTGAACCCGAGTACGTCCAGGGGTTTTCTAGGGATGTTCAGGATCGCCCATGGTTATTGCTGATAACTTCTGGTTTACTTTTGCTTGCACTTGGTTTTCCTTGCCTGCTTACCTTTACTTGCACTTGTTTTCCCTGCTTGTTTGCCTTCAGTCATATTTCACAGCCTATACTGTTAGACTTTGGGAAAAATGGTTTTCAAATGAAAATGCTTTATTCTCTTTGGGTTAGATTTGAAAATGTAACACTTTTCTTATCAGATTGAGCTTAAAACTAATGAAATGGAACTAACTTTCGAAAAAGGAATAAGGGAAATGTCTCGTGTTTGATTTTCAAGTAAAGCATTGTGAAAACTTACTTTTATACATTATAGTTCAAACCTGGATTATGTAGATTCTTTATTTACTGGCGGTGCATTGGGATTTGTTGTGGGGCTCACCTACTGAGTACTTTTGTGCTCACGCCTATCTTTTACCATTTCAGTCGCAGGTCTTCTGTTTTGAGTCGCTCAGTGTTGGAGCGAGGTTGCTCTCTAGTTGGGTGGTGACCTGAGAGGTCACATGGAGGTACGTGGTTGTGTGGTTTTTATTTCTTTTCCGCTGTTAGTGTTTGTTTATTCTGTTCTATTTACTTTTGTTTTGGGCTGAAATCGTTCCCAACGATCAAGTCTTAATGCCCGGCACTGGTTGCCATCCCGGGGGGATCGGGAACGCCCCTCGGGACTTGTCGCGGACCGGCTCGGGTGACCGGTTCAGGGTCGACCCGGGTTGGTTCGTGACACATACCCTCTAGGTATTCATGTTATATCCAAGTAATTGTACCTTTTTATACTCTTTGGTATATAATATTATCAATATTTTTTTAAGAATGTCTAACTTTACCTCTCTCTTTAGTCGGAAATCAGTGTTCATTCAAAACCATGTTTTCTAAAATATTTCCAAAAATATTCTAAAATTATTGTATGGTATTTAAATGAAATTATTACCCATTTTTACCATTTCTACACACAATAGTTTATGAAAATTAATCTTCTTGTCATTTTCTAGTCGATCAACTTTTCAAAACTTTTTACACTGAAAAGGAATGTTCTCCACGAATGGATTTAACAACCTTTAGGACCATTATTCCATTGAATATTACTTCAAAATATTACAAAGATATTTTTTAAGAATTATTTTTCTTAATATTCTTGAAATTAAAATTTTTAAATTAGTTTTCAGGAAAAATGATTTCAAATCATTTTCAATCTTCTTCCATTAGTTTTCATGTATAATGTTTTTCAAAAAAAATTCAAGCTACCTTCAAGACTTTTCAAGTAAAAATAATTTTTAAGACATTTTAAATCTTATTTTATAGTATTTTATGTATTATTTTTTTCAAAAAATTATTATTATTATTTCATAATTTTCAATTAAAAAGGTTTCCAATTTTTTTTTAATATTTCATTCTAATTTTTCTAATTACTTTCAAATAAAAAGGTTTTTAAAATGTTTGAGGAATATTTTATATTTTTTCAAGGAATTTTTTTTTCAAAATGATTTGAAGAATACATTATATATTTTAAATATATTTTAAAAGTATTTTTTTTCAAAATGTTTTATTTTTTAAAAATAAATTTTCAAAGAAGAAAATATATTTTCTTAAAGTAATGTTTTTTTGAAGGATATTTGAAAATTATTTTTTATCTAAGATTACATTTGTTTATGTTACTCATGCCTTTATGGGAAATTATTTAAAGTTTCTAATCATATTCTTTCTCTGAATGGTTTCTGTTTTTTAGTCATTTGTTTATGAAACCCGTTTCACTTTCATGTGTTATATGTTTATGAAAACTATTTATCTTCCACGGGTTATATATCTAAAAAACCAACTTCTTTTCACGAGATTATATTTAATGAAATGATTATGAAACTTGTATATTTTCGAAATGTTTGGATAAAATTACATCATTGTGATACCCATTTAATTTTGTGGGTTATGATATGATTGTTTATTATTTTATTCTACATGTATGTAAGATTTCATTATTAGAGGGGCGAGACCTATATCTCCATCCAATGAATTGGTTAAAGATTATATCTCTTTATATTGACTAAAACGGTCATGGGAGTGAGCCCTGACTACTATGATGACTATGGGGGTGAACCATGACTACCAAGACGGTATGAGGAGTGAACACATGCTACTAAGATTTCCATGGGAGTGAACTATGACTAACTACATGGTATGAAGGATGAACTCATTCTACTAAGAGGAACATGGGAGTGAACCATGAATACCAAGATTGTATGGGGAGTGAACCCATGATACTAAGATTTCCCTGGAAGTAATTTCTTAACTATTTTGGAAATTATTTTATATGCTTATTTTTATACCAAAAGTTACATTTATTATTCCTATGATATGATTTAATGGATTATGTTCTTTAATTTATTTTGATTCATGTCTTATGAAATCCTAAGATTTATGTCATGATTCATACTTATAATCATTGATACACAGGGTGTGATCCTCTAATGTTATTATAAAATTCTCATAACCTTATTCTCACGTTTATGCTTACATGTATTCCTTGTTTACCCTTACTTTTCATATGACCTCAAACCTCATTATGTCTCCATCCCTAGGTTATGAATTTGTATTTATTGTATGATATATCTTGGTGGGGTGTTAGTCTTGGAGAAACTAGTGAGGGTAATGTGGCTCACTCACGCAACAATGTTTATGACTATATGTTTCCAAATGCACTAAAATAATATGGTAATTGGGTGTAAATTTATATAATGTTTTATGTATTCTATAAAATTTATGTAAATTCAATATATGTTAAGAAAGGGTCAATATAGTTGGTAACTGAGAAAATTTTATTCAACCTTTGGATTCTAGGATTAGAAACAATTAGTTGGATCCCATTGTATATTTCTAATTATTTTTCATAGGATGTCTCAAATGATATATATAAGGATGTGTTAGCATTTTTTAATAAATCTAGGAATTTTCGTAAAGGATATATTGAGTGGTTTCTAAGAAATACATCCCATTATATATTCTACAATTGGATGTGGTTCTGGAATACATGTACCTAGGATTAACAACTCTGTAAGGTATGTCAGTCCTGACTCGGTGTAACCCGATACATGACAATGGGCCTTACTACACACTTGGTTTGACACTCCCAATGGATATGCTTTTTAAATTCACAAATTCTTCCCGAACCATCATGATGGATGTAAATGGACTTTGTCTATGAATAGCCTAGGAAAAACCTGAGGGTCATAGTTTAATAAAGTTGTTATAATTTAAACATCATATAAGTGGCATTCATTATTATGTGAATCCTCACTATGATAATAAAATCTTACTCAATTATTTATGGTTTTATTCAATTGAGGGAACCATAAGGAACTGGAATACCATTTAATATGATGTATAATCTATTTATGATAATTAAAATGGAATGATCACTTGGTGATGGATGTTGGGGTCATCCTAATTAGTTTTCTAGGAACATGATCAACTATGTGTACCTCAACCAAATATCGGACTCCCCAAAGAAGATAATGAAGTAGTTTTCTAAGAGTTTGTTTAATGGAGACCATGGTGGAAAGAAGATTCAATTTTAATTGTGTAAATATTGTATAAATAATCACCAAATTGAATGTCTTGATGGAACAAGAAGGTGTTTTGACTATGGAAATGAAGGACACAAAGAAAGTAACTGTAATAGAAAAAATAAGGGTTCATTCAAAGAAATGGATGAGATTGGCCTCCTTAAGACATCATAAAAGGTAAAAAAATTTATGTGTGTAATGAATGGTCATTATGAAAATATATTTCCTAATGGTAATTCTCCCAAATAGAATAAACAATGTGGTGAAAGTAATGGATATATCACAAATTATGTTGATACTACAGTTGAAATGTGAAAGGAAATATGTATTAAATAATAGGATGAGGTATCCTTCATATGGATTATGGATGAAGTTGAATAATCATTTTTTTATTTGGATTAAAAAATTATGTTATATGAATGATGAAATATACAAGGATTGTTCTGTTTATATTTTTCTCTTGGTATTTACATGTTTATGTAGAATGTTTCTAATGGACTGGTAAAGTGATTTAATAATAAGGTGATATTTTGAATAAAGGATGATGACCCTTAATTTTTATTTATGTTAAGATAGTGTTTTTTGGATAATGATATGTGGGACATGAGTAAGTAAATTTGATGGTACTGATTGCCTTTGAACAATGTATGGAATTGTTGACAAGTTTTTTATTATATCATTGATGAATATTACAACATTTTTGGATTTAAGTAATAGATCAAACATACTTTAGAATAAGGAAACATTTAATTTTTCAATAAGGATTTATGGTGGTTCAATTCATTACCATATTTCATGATATTACATGATGAGGATATTCACATGTTTGTAATGTAAAAACCAAGAGCTATATTGTGATATATAAGAAATCAATGTTAAGTTAATTTCATGACCTTCTTTTTACTATTTTAAATTTTCATCATTCAGAAGTATTATAAGGTTAAATATTCATGAAAGTTTTAATTTAAACTTTGGAGGAAGTATTTATGTATTAATATTGTATTGAAACCTTTATTTAAGAGTCAATTTAGTGGTCAACCTTATTTCATGGATATCAATCAGATTTTGTAAATTATTTAGCGTGGTTTTGTAAAAGGACATCATCTATGTCAGGTGACAACCAATCACGTCTAGAAAGGCCATAAGTGTTGAACCCATGACCCAAGTATGATAATGGTCTCATGCTTACCAGAGGCCTACGAGATGACCTGGTTAATGCATAATTATTTCTAATTAATATATATTAATGATTAACCAATAGATTTTATTATTATATTTTTATATTAATTTATTAACCATATTTATTTTGAATAAAATATAGACACAAAATATTTATACTTTTTATTCTTTTATAGATCTTAATATCTATTAAAAGTGTATTTTAGTACTTCAGGCATTAGAGTAAATTTCTGGACATCCATTTCTTGAAGTAATAGATAAATTATAAATCTATAAAATCACAAAAAAAAATTGGATTTTCTTTATAAAAATATTTCATGTAAGTATATTTTCATATATTATTGATCAATAAAAGATTTACTCAATGATTTTGAAATGAACAATTAAAAAAGTTTGTCCTAGTACCTTAATTTTTGTTGAACCAATGGCCTTTTAAATCATCAAAGATTTATGATACCGGGTCCCTAAAATTTTCATTGATCATTAACAGGTTTATGACTGATGACCTCAAACACTCTATATAAATATTTATGCTTTTCATCGAAGTCCATGTTTTTACTTTTCACTTATGTTCTCCTATGTGGAAACATAGTTATATGTTACTTTAGGTAACCGTTATGTTTCCAAATTTCTCTTTTTTCAATGAAGTTTTAGGATCCATTTTTATGATGTGGTTTTATAAGAAAGGAACTTTAAAGTATTAATCCTTTAATAACCCAAATTTTTTTGGGTAAAATTTATTTTAAGGTGGTTAGAATGTAACACCCTAAGATGTTTTGAATTTATTTTGAATTAATATAATATTTTTGATATTTTTAATTTCACTAAACACTAAAAATATATTTTTTAATATATATTAAAAAACCATGGTTGTATTGTGTTATAAAAAATACCAATATAATCATGCACTTAATGAAACATAATGGTTACCTTTCTCTACATACTACACCAAGGTGAGATTTCCCTACATGAAACATCAACTTGGCTTGTGATACAAGAATTAAGAAGTGTTACCGAACAATCATATATTATTAAAATATTATTATTTAATAAGAAATAACATAACCATTAAATTTAATATTATAGTATTAAATAACTTATGAATAGGTATAGTTTAATTCATTGGTTACCTATTAATTAGAAAATAATACGGAAACCAAATGAATAAAAAGGTAATTATTCTATAAAAGGATATTTTTACGGGAGAAAGTTGATTTATCATAATTGGTTAAATTAATTATCACTAGTGAATGATATTAATTAAATTTATATTCCAAATATTTAAAAAATATGTTTTTATATTCATTCAATAGATATTATTTTCATAATATGAGAACATACCCAATTTTACACATGGAAACCTATATTTTTATAAAATCATTTTTATCACCTTCTTATGGAGAAGCTATTTTAAATATAAATTTTGGAACATTTAAAAATATAATATTTAAATATATACTTCAACATTTAAATTGAAACATAAAAATTATGTTATGGAATTTTTTTTTGTATTTTCTCATAGGTTTCATTTTTTGGGGAATAGTGAAAAATACTGAATTTCATTCAGAAATGCTTTTTAATATAATTAATTTATAAGGTTAAATTATATTTTTAATTAGTTTAAAAGATATATTATATAAATATTATCTCAAATAATCTAATTTTGGTCATTGAAATAAATTTTACATTTAAATTGACTATAAAAACATAGAAAAATGTTTAATGTTTTAACATTAAAAACTCGCATTGTCATCCCAACTGTGGGATGAAATTTAAATTAATTCCTATCACTTTTGTGATTGGAATTTGGGAAAATGGATAAAATATTTATAATCAGCATAGTTTTAATTTTTAATAAGGTAAAAATTGTTTTTTAAGAAAAATATTAATAAAAGAAATTAAAATTAATTACAATAATAAACAAAAAATTAAGCTTAACAAGGGAATAAACGTTACACCAAGGGACCAAATGACCTATAAACGTGTCCAAAACCCATTTTGATGACATTATTTGTCCATTAACATTATATTATTTAATGTTTTTTTTTATTTTTATAAACTTTTTAGATAAAAATGTGGGTACACCTTACTTGTTTTCAAAAATACCAATTTAGTCATTTCCCTCCCATATAAATGGACACCACCTCTACCCCCTCCTCACACATCTCAAACCACATAAGATTGGAAATTATTTTGAAAATAAAATTCCTAAAGTCAGAACCTTACTATTTGAATCCTTCCTTGTTCATAAAGAAATTCAAGTAATCTTGTTGGTGAAAACCAAAAGGAGTTATCTAAGAAAGATGAAACATCATCTCTCAAGCCCAATTGTATGATTTTTATTCTCCACCCCCTCACTATCCATATACAATGTTTATAATAAAAAACCAATATACTCAATATATTGTGATTTTTTTATGAAAATGGTTTGACCTTCACTTACACACACTTCCATCTAATGGGTAATGATCATAATGTTTACATGTACGGAGAACTACCGCCTCACGAAATGATGATTGTTCATTTTTTCCTTTACACCCTTAAATGGTTGGGAATTATGTTGGAAACCCTAAATATATATGAAATATATGATTAATATTATTTCTTTATGATGATTTAATTCTTTTAAAGTGCATAACATTATAAATTACATTTTTTGTAAATAAGATATTTTCGTTTGAGGAAGTGTGGACAATCGCCCCCTCAAAGTGATGTGATAAGTTGGAACACTACATGGAATTAATTAAGGATGTGTATATAGAAATTATATGATATATATGAAATAATAATTAAAATTTAATGATATTATATACATATATACTTACATTTCATTTTCATTCTTTCTTATAATACAAAAATAAAACAAAAACATCATTCATTTGTATGTACGACAAACTATATCCATGAACAGTGTATTCCATTTCATACTTATATATTCTACAGGTTATTATAATAAAAATATTCTTAATATAAATGATATTTATATCATGTTTTACATTTTTAAAATAATGATATATGTATAAGGACCTAGGATATAACAAATTAAGACACATTTAAAAATAAAGCTAATATTACGAGAAGTGTAACCTTAACATGAAATTGATAAAAAATAGGTAATATAAAGTCATAATCAAAAAATATATGGTATTAGATATAATAATATGGTTTATTGATAAATTTATATTGAAATTATATTTATTATGCAGTATGTTTGAATGATTATGATGAGTGTCAGGACACAAGGTAGGGGAATTTCATATTACTTTTTTATTATGATATACATGCCATGTTCACCACTCTTTTATTTTTTAGTGTATATAATTAACATGAATGAATTCTATGATACTTATACTTAAATTTACGGGTATTTATATATTCAATCTATGATCTTTATTTCATGGGGTTAATGTTCCAAAGGATACCAAATTGGCAAGATAGGTTTGTCACAATTTTCCTTCTTTGAGAAACATGCTTCCTTATGCACCTACATAATAGTTAAAAATTGTATATAATGAAATTTTAAATGATATATCATGGATATAATTATTTTAATTATGTTTTAATCTTTATTTAATTTCAATTTCTTATATGGGTATTATGATTCAAAGATACCAAGTGGTAAGTTTTTATTGACAGATTCTCATCGTTTATCGAGATTGTTTATGATTATGCTTTCATTGATGAAATCTTATAATCCACATCTCAATAAATCGAATGAAATTTCTTAACATATATTTATTAATGCAATATTCAAGTAATTAATCCATTTTACACTCTTTTCTACATAATACGATCAAGAATCTATTTTCAAGAATGTTTAAATTTACCTCTCTCTCCAGTCATAAATCTTTGTTCCTTCAAAACATTGATTTTTAAAATGATTCCAAAAAAATTATACTATTATCCTATGATCACTAAATGATATTTATTCCCATTATTTACCTTTAAATAAAAAAATTGGTCTTTAAAAATTAATCTTCCTTCTATTTTATAATCAAGACATTGTTTTGAACTTTTTAAGGTGAAAAAGGAATGTTCTAAATGTAAAAATTTATCCTTAGTCACGATCATCATTACATTGAAGATTACATTAAAATATTATAGAGTTATTTATTTTAATGAAATTTTTTTCTTAATATTATTGAAATTAATTATTTTAATTTGGTTTTAAGAAAATGTATTTCGCAATTTTTTCATGATTAATTCATATGTTTTCCAGGAAAATGGTTTTCAAAATGTTTTAAAACATTTTTGATAAATTTTCAAGAATTTGTTTTTTCAAAAACATTCAAGATTAATTAAAAAAAATTTGAAGTAAAAATTGTTTTCAAAACATTTTCATTCCTCTTTCATAAATTTTCAAGTAAAAAGTTTTTCAATACGTTTCAAAGATTCTTTCATTAGATATCAGGTAAAATAGTTTTCAAAACACTTGAAATAATTCATTATATGTTTTCAAATTGTTTTCAAATAAAATCATTTTAAATGTTTTTTGAATTATATTTTATAATTTTTCATTGAAAAGGTTTTTAAAATCTATTTCAAGCCTTTGTTCTATGTTTTCAACGTATTTTCAATGGAAATGATTTTAAAATTTTTTATGTCCTAAATTTTATTTTTCAACGAAGAGAGGATATTTTCCTCAAAATATGTTTTTTAAAAATTTTTAAAACATATTTTCTATCTAAGATGACATTCTATGATGTTACTGATTCATTTATAGGAAATTATCTTAAGGTTCCATTCATATTCTTTCTCGGAATGGTTTTCATTTTGATGTCATGATGTTTAGGAAACCCATTTATCTTTAATGGGTTATATGTTTATGAAAAACATTTTTATTCCACAAGGTATATGTCTATGAGACCTGCCTCTTTTCATGGTTTATTATTTGATGAAGTGATTATGAAACCTCTTTATATTCCACAGGTTTGGATAAGATTACATTTTTTAACCCATTTCGTTTTTTGGTTATGATATGATTGTTTATAATTTCGTATAACATGTATGAATTATTTTATTGTGAGATGTGTGGTACCTATATCTCCCTATAATGCATTGGGTAAATATTAATATCTCATGAGATATACTAGGATGGTCATGGGAGTGAGAATTGACTACTAATATGGAAATGGTAGTGAACCATGACTACTAAGATGGTATAAGGAGTGAACTCATGCTACTAAGATAACCATGGTAGTGAACCATGAATACCAAGATGGTATGAGGAGTTAAGTCTTGCTACTAATATGAAAATAGGATTGAACCATGACTTCCACAATGGTGTGGGGTGTGAACTCATGCTATTAATATGGAATTTCTAGTAACACCTTGGTTACTATGGAAATCATTTTATATGATTCTATGTATACCACAAATTCTATCTATTATTACTATGTTATGATTTCATGGATTATGTTATTTATTTAATTATGATTCATGTATTATAAACTACAATAATTTAGGCCAAGATTCATGTTTATGATCTTTGATATGAAGGGTTTGATCTTCTAACATTATGATCACATTCTCATAACCTAATGATCATGTTTATGCTTACACATATTCCTTGTTTAAACTCAATACGAATATGAGCTCACCCCATTTTATGTTTCATTCCCCAGTTTATGAATATATATTTTATGTATGATATGTCAAACATGGGATCTAGTCATGGAGAACCTAGTGAGAAGAAATGTATATCACTAATGTACAAGTGTTTAAATTTCCACATTTTGAAAGGAACTAAAATAATACCGTCATTGGTCATCTATTTGTATAATGTTTTAAGTATTATGAAAAATGTGTGTAATGTAAATATACATTAATATCGTGTTGTTATAACCAGGGAATCAAATATGGGTCCCACTCGAGTTAGTATCCACTTAGGAGGGCTCCTGTATACCGATGTCGCCAACTCCATCCCAGTAGTGCATATCAGTAACCATATGAGGATACCACCCAACACAATGCCACATATCATAACCATGAACAAGAAAAAAGTAATAAACCTTAGACATGGAAGGATCTAGATAAACATTAGTGGGATATAATCTCAGATTCCATCGATGAATCCTTACAACATATTATTTCAGTATCTAGAAAACATGCCCATATCTCTAATCATTGGGAACAAGTTTGAAATAATAATCCAGTATCTGGAATAATTACGGCTCATATGCCTACCCCTGTGCACATAGTCCAACAAAATGTTTTAGTGGAACAAAGATGAAATAAGTGGGATCATATTCCCACTTCAATATAAGATATCTTAGAGTATATAGTGGAGATATAAAATTTGTAGACATATATTTCTGCACAAACTTTTATAAAATTCCATCACATCTTATAAATAACATAATAAATCATCCAAAATATCCTAGAACTAGTATAGATATTGGGGTAGGTGCATATTCCTAACCATACATCTAGGATAACTCAATACTCTAATCATCACAAACAAGTGGATGATCTATCAAAAGTGAACATTCTTCCTCTCATCCATAAGGATTATCAACATATACATGTAAAGGATGAGGCATTTTATCATGCCCATTATAGGAACCCTATCCTTTTACATAAAACATTTCATGATTTTGAGCATAATTAATAATCAAAGTACAAGCCAAGGATCGTTAAGTCTAGTGTCTTGGAAGACTAGGTACATATAACATAAAACATGGGGCTAAAAAAAACTTCTTTATTTAATATCCATAAAGAGATACTAACTTCCTTTGAGCCCTTACATCTGCAGAGGGTACCCTGGGGAACACATGAACAATGGGATGAGATAAAAATTCCCAATAAGGGAATGAACATAAGGATACATCTCGAGCACATGAGTTAGGAGGCATGACATAAAGATATCCAAAGCATGAAACTTATGAAATCATTTAATATAAGCATGGTATAATATAAAAAAGGAATAATATAAATGTTATAGAATCATAAAACATTTCTTTATTATGGTTCAGGACTATCCGCCAATCCCGTTTCCCATTTCAGTACGGGTCAAGGCTAACCGCCAATCCCGTTTCACATCGCATCTCATGAGACTTATCCGTACCCAATGCATTGGAGCGCTATCTGGGTGCACCCATCTCAACATTTTCATGAATATTCTTGACACATAAATATTCTTACCACATAAATCTTCTTTCCACATGAGTAATCATATATAATCAATTGTTCATAAACACAAGGTTACCCATGGAGAGAATTGGGTACCACAATCATGACATAAAGCATAACCAATGAGTGTATCATGAAAGTGTCCATGAAAGAAAGGGATTAGAATATACATGGAAGTTCATATGGTAATTTAAGAATAAAACATGGTAGGTGGTAAAAAATATAAGTGACATCACATAAGAAATGTATTTGAGAGACATTAGCATCAAAACATTTTTGTGCGGTTTTAAGGAAAATACTATAGAGATTTTAAAATAGTAAAGAAGAAATTATTTTATATCAAACCAGAATTGAACTAAGAAGGTTTTAATAATAAAAATACTGAATTTAAAAATACAATGGTGTATTAAAACAGAAGATAGAGTGCACTTGAAATTGGGTAAAAGTTTGGGAAGTTCCATTAAAACGAGTGTGCTTATTGGGAAGTATCAAGGAGAGATTCACTTAAAAGCATATATATCCCTGAAAGAGAATGGGAGATTGATCTTAGAACATGAGTTTGGAGCATATAAACATAATTTTGAAATTATACATAAAAATAAAAGACAACTATATTTTGGTAAAAAGAAAGATAGCGCAACCCGAAGGAATAAAGGAAGTTCGGGTAGAATCCATTATGGTTTATCAGCATGGTATCAGGTGTAACTAAGAGGGATTGATGAGATAGATAAGGGGTTTCTAATCACTTATAAAACATTAGGGAAGTATGGGTAAGGTCTATAAACATACCCCATCACTTGGTATTACACAAAAAGGCATAGCATAGAGAACAATCTTGATTAAGAGTGAAAAGGGGAGGATCCCTTAGCTTAAATCCGTTGGTGTTCTCCACTTGTTATTAACTAAATGAATAAAAAAATTAGGATTATTAATTAATAAGTACAAAACATCTTCTATTTTCAATTTATTTATTATAACCCTTTTTAGTTCATTCAAAGTCTTTTTGATTAGTTGCAAGGTTCAATTTCATTGTTCAGGCTTGTTTGTTTACTTGGCTTTAAAAGATCAGTTCACTTATATTAAAGTTTGGATTATATGCAAGATGAAAGTGGTTGTACAGAATTGAATTTATATTTTTAGTTCATATCAAAGAGATCACATGGTTTTAATTTTAATTAGGTTACTTAGAGTGAATCCGAATTATTATATATATAACTATAGTGATAACCGTTTTTGTTAATCAGTGGATTTGATTACAAAGAATGTGTTTTGCTTTATAACTTAATTCCATTTGTACCAAAGGATTACAGAAAAAAATAGGATATATTACATATATAATAATCTGGTTCAACCATGACACAAATGGTTTCATGTCCAGAATTAAGGATAATAATAGAAATTGATAAACCATTGTCTTTGAATGTGTTAAATTAGCATATCTCAAACGATGCTTTCATTTCTTTCAAATAAAAGGGTGGGGAAAGGAGAGAAGATAATGAAATATACCATTAGCATGAAAAAATTCCAGTACATTTTTGTTACTAGATTTATCATACTATTATGGTGAAGGGAGGTGAATAAAGAAATAAAAAAGGAAAAGAACTTAAAATAAAAGAAGAAATTGGGAAGAGGAATTTACCTCTTGAGACTTCCTCCTTTGAGAACCTCTTAAGGGGAGAGGTTTTGGTATTTTGAGGAGGTTGAGAGATTTTGGAAGTGGGTGAGGACCTTGGGGAGATATTTGGGCAGAATAATGGTAAGGAACAAGC
This sequence comes from Viscum album, assembly GCA_963277665.1. Classification (NCBI taxonomy): domain Eukaryota; kingdom Viridiplantae; phylum Streptophyta; class Magnoliopsida; order Santalales; family Viscaceae; genus Viscum; species Viscum album. The sequence continues at coordinate 1,289,895,328 of OY728130.1, read as the reverse complement.
CTTGAAAGGTGTGGAGAAAAGAGGGAGTGAAGGGGGGTTTTTATAGTGGAGGAGAGGGATTTCATAATATTATAATCATTAATTTATTATTTCTTCCCCAGGCAAGGAATAGTAAGTATTTCATGACCAAGAATAGTGATTTTATCATGTGATACTGAACCAAGTGGGATTACATCATCAGAACATCATCGATGACTCAATTAATCCATTATTTAGCATTTATTGTGAATTACCAGATTCTACTATTAATAAAAAATTCAAGTATTTCAGAAAAATCCCAAAAATTCACCCTAACCATTTTTTGACATGTAGAATCCAAAAATGAATTCCATTTTTCAAAAATAATTTTCTAAATATTATTATTTTAATATTTAATTAAAATAATAATTTATTATCAAAACCAGTTTTAAAACATTCATTAACTTATTCTAAAATATAGGTATATCGTACTTCAAACATGAATATTATTTTTATACCACCATAGGTGAGGTTACTATTCATTAGAGTATATCAATATTCATAAGGTTATGTTACTATTCATTAGGATATGTTACTATTCACCAAAAATTTAGTTTTTCTTATCAGACTCCAAATAACTTACTGATTACAACCGTGTATGCCGGATTTTTGAAATTCCAAACACAGAAGTGACAAACTTATGTTTAAAGGTCACTTAACACATATTAGTTCATTATGTTGTATTTTCATGTGATTTTATGACATAATTATAAGAAGGTAATTTCCATTGAAAAACATTGGGTCATTACATTCTTCCCCCCTTAAGAAATTTCACCCCCGAAATTTCACTTTACACAAACAGGCGAGGGTGTTTCTCCTTCATTGCCTCTTCTGGTTCCCAAGTTGCTTCCTCAAACTTATGGTTCCTCCACAACACTTTGACAAGATGGGTTGTCTTGTTGCGTAGAACCTTATCTCTCCGATCCAAAATCTTTACTGGCTGCTCCTCATAGGAGAGATCATCTTCCAGCTGCACCACCTCTGATTTTAGTACATGTGAGGGATCAAGTATGTACTTCTTCAAGAGTGATATGTGAAAAAAATCTTGAACTTGATCCATATTCGGTGGAAGTGAAAGCCGATAGGCTACAACTCCTATGCGGTCAAGGATATCAAAGGGGGCAATATACCTTGGGCTTAACTTCCCTTTCTTCCCGAATCACATGACTCTCTTCCATGGAGATATTCGAAGGAAGACTTTATCTCCAATATCAAACTCCAAGTCCCTTCGACGGTTGTCATCATAGATATTTTGCCGACTTTGAGCAGCTTGGATGTGTTTTTGGATGATTTGAACCTTCTTTATCATCCCTTGAATGAGATCGGGTCCAAGTAGCTTTCTTTCTCCAACTTTATCCCAACAGGTTAGAGTTCTACATCGCTTTCCATACAGTGCTTCATATGGAGCCATCTGAATACTCGAATGGAAGCTATTATTGTATGAGAACTCAACCAATGGGAGATGATGATCCCAACCACCTTTGAATTCAAGAGACCAGGATCTTAGCATATCTTCAAGCATTTGAACAGTCCTTTCAGATTGGCCATCATTTTGGGGGTGATAGGCCATGATGGAATTTAATTCAGTACTCAAAGCATGCTGAAGACTCCTACAGAATTTAGATGTGAACCTTGGATCATGGATAGAGACTATTAAGAGTGGAACACCGTGCATTCTCACCACTTCCTTCACATATATCTTTTCAAGTTGTTCAAGCAAGAGATCTTCCTGAATAGCGAAGAAATAGGATGTCTTGGTGAGTCGGTCAACCACAACCCATATCGCATTATTTCCCTTTGGGAGACCTGTAACAAAGTTCATAGTAACATTTTCCCATTTCCACATGGGTATAGGCAATGGATGCATCATACCTATAGAATTTTGTTGCCCAGCTTTAACTTGTTGACATACCAAGCACCTTGATATATATTCCACAATCTCCTTCTTGATGTTATCTCGCCAGAAGTGTTCTTGAAGATCACGGTACATTTTGGTACTCCCAGGATGGATAGAGAAGGTAGAGCTATATGAATCATTCAATATCTTCTTCTTTATCTATGGATCAGATGGTACACATAATCATGTCCCAAATCTTACAACTCCTTCCTCATCAATTTTGAAATAGGAGGATTTCCCATTTTTAACAGCTTCTACCTTTTTCTGAATTTCCAGATCCTTTCTTTAAGAATCCTTCATTTTCTCCAAGAGGGATGGTTGAGCAATCATTTGAGAAAGTATTAATGATGTTCATCCCTTAATGATTCCCATGTCCATCCTTTTCAAATATAATAAGATCATATCATTTTCAATTCTCATCATTGATAAAGATGCAGGATTATTTCTACTTAGAGCATCCGCCACCTTGTTTTCCTTACCGAGATGGTAGTGGATTGAGCAGTCATAATCCTTGATAAGCTCTATCCATATTCACTGGTACATATTAAGATATTTATGTGGGAATATATATTTGAGACTCTTGTGGTCAGTTATATCACATTTTTCCCCATAGAGATAATGCCACCAGATTTTCAACGCAAAGATCACAGCCGCCAACTCCAGATCATGCGTGGGATAGTTTTTCTCATGGATTTTCATCTACCTCGAGGCATAGGATATCACTTTATCAATTTTCATTAGCACAAAGCCTAATACTTTCTTAGAAGAATCACTATACACCACAAAGAGTTCTCTACTTGAAGGGAGTGTGAGTACTGGCGCAGTGATAATCTTCTTTTTCAACTCCTTGAAACAATCTTCACATTCCTATGTCGAGACGAAATTTACTCCCTTCCATGTCAGCTTGGTCATTGAGTTTGAAAATCATGAAAAGTTTTTCATGAATCGTCGATAATACCCAGCTAGACCCAAAAAGCTGTGGATCTCCGTTACAGAATTTGGCCTCGGCCACTCTTCAATTGCCTTCATCTTGGAAGGGTCCATAGATATCCCTTTCCTGGTGATAGCATGCCCCAATAATGATACTTCCTCTATCTAGAACTCACATTTACTGTACTTTGCATACAAATTCTCCCTTTACAAAGTCTTTAACATAGTTTCCAAATGCTCCTCATGTTCCTCCTTGCTCTTGGAGTATATCAGAATATCATCAATAAAGATCACCACAAATTTTTCGAGGTAATATCTAAAGACTCTATTCATTAAATCCATGAAAATTACTGGAGAATTAGTGAGTCCTAATGGAATCACTATGAACTCATGGTGTTCGTACCTCGTTCAAAAGGTATTCTTGGGATTATCATCCTTCTTCACCTTTAGTTGGTGATATCCCGACCGAAGGTCCACCTTAGAGAAATAATTGGCCCCACGAAGCTGATCGAACAAGTCATCTATCCGTGGAAGGGGATACTTGTTATTTATAGTGATTTTATTGATCTCACGATAATCAATGAAGAGGTTCATTGATCCATCATTCTTCTTGATAAATAGGACTGGAGCACCCCACGGTGAAGTACTCGGGTGTATAAAACCCTTCTCTATATTCTCCTGTAACTGCTTCTTTAGATCTTCTAGCTCTATGGTGGCCATTCTGTAAGGTTTCTTTGAGATTGGTAGAGATCGAGTGATAAGTTCAATTGAGAACTCAACCTCTCGGTCAGGAGGAGGAAACTCTTCAGGAATACATCAGTGTAATCTCTCACGATGGGCATGTCTTCAAGAATGATTCTATCCTTTATCAGAATCATTTGAGCTAGATATGCTTTCTCACAAGGAATCAATATCCAAAATTGAGATGAAGATTATAAAGGAGTATCATCTTCTTCCTTACATTTGTAAAGAATCAGGGGATGCTTCAGGATGTGAAAAGTGATCTACCTTTCCCAACAATTGATGTTGGCCTTGTACAAAGATAGCCAATACATGCTTAAGATAGTGTCAAACTCCACTAAAGGAAGTATAACATGATTTTATGGGAAGTTTAGTCCACAAACATTAACCAGTGAGGAGTTATAAACCATGGATGAAATAATTTCCCCATTCGCTGTTCTCACAGATAACTTTTCCTCCAAATTTTGAGGCGGTGTTTGAATAGTTCTACTAAATTTGCAAGATATGAAAGAATGTGTAGAACCAGAATCAAATAGTACGTTCACTATTATTGAATGAATAACAAGCGTACCTGTCACCACATCATTTTCGGGCTCCACCTAAGCAATAGTGATAGCATAAGCCCTTCCTTGTTGCCTTGGATGTTGTTGCTGATTTCCTCCGACAACCCTCAACTTAGGGTAATTGTTCACATAATGCCCAAGTTCCTTGCAGTTATAAAACTGCACTGTAGGCTGAGTGTTGATCTAAACCTTCCTTTCTTCTTCAACATTAGTGGGATTTTTCATATCCCTTTGGCAGTTCTTGGCCAGATGACCAAACTTTCCGCATTTGAAGCAATTCTTGGTTCCCTTGAGACAGTAACCAAGATGCTTCTTCTCACATTTTTTGCAAAGGGGAAAGTGAGGCTTCTTTCCATCATGAGATTTGTTTGATGAACCACCCATGTTGTTCTCCATTTTCCACTTCTTTTCACTAGGCCCATGAGACCACTGAGAGTCTCCAATCTCCATTTCAACCTTGAGGGCACAATGAAAAATATCCTTATAGCTGTCGAAGTCTTGAATCACCATCACTTTTTGTATACTCGGCTTTAGTCTTCTAAAGAAGTGATCCACCTTGCTTTCAGTGTTCATGAAAAAGCCAGAGGCATACCTTTCAATCCTTATAAAGTTTTCTTCATATGCCCCGATGGACTCATATTCCTTCTGCTTTAGTCCAAGGAACTCTCTTTCTATCTTGAGATGAAGGGTTCGAGGAAAATATTTGTTGAAAAACATCCTCTTGAATTCCTACAATTCTATGGAATCAATTTCCTCTTGGGACTTTGTATTCTTGATCAGTTTCCACCACTGATCAGCTTCCACATCAAAACAATAGACTACCAGTACAACTTTCTATTCTTCCAAGCATTAGAGGACAGCGGAAATCTTTTCAATGGAGTTAATCCATTGTTCTGTGAGGAGGGGATCAAAAGAACTGCTAAACATGGGAGGCATTTTCCGCATGAAGGATTCAATGACAACTTGATCTTTCCTTGGATGAGGGGGATGTTCCACCTGATTCAAGTTATTATTCATAACTCGAGCCAGCTGAGCAAGTACTACCATGAAGTTTTGAGCACCCGATTCCATCACATAAGGCATGTCATTAGGGCAATCATCACATTGCCTATCACATTGGTTTTTGGAACGTGTTCTCCTATTTACTTCCATTAACTAAGAAAAATAACATATAATTAGAGGTCTTGAATACTTAGCTATTGAGCATAAAAAGAAACTTTGAACATAAAAGTATGAACTTATAAAGAAGAAGTATATCCTGACTTGTGATTCCTTAGGTTTATATCAAGGTTATCCTCAATCTATTTCTTAACTTATATTCTTATGGGATTCTTTTTGTCCCTTAATAATGGTTTGTACTAAGATCGTGAATCTACCAAAGCATATCCCTCGGGAGTGTCGTAACCAAGAGTGAAACAAGGTCCGTTATCATGCACCATTTCTCGATTGAGTCTAGCTCAAAGCGGTGTTTTTAGGTTTTACCCCAAGATATATCTGTTCTAGATCCACATCTACTTGCTCGTATCCAGATAGGGATGTATTTTCTTGATAAACCACTTACCCTATACTCACCAAAACTTAGGGCTGTTTTCTTATACTTAGTCTCATCCTTAAGGTTCTCACTAAGGTGCTCTATTCCTAATCTCTAAAAATAACTAGACCATCCTCTAATAAAAACTATTGCAACCTGAGCCTTTTACATAAAACATTTCATGATTTTGAGCATAATTAATCATCAGAGTACAATCCAAGGATCGTTAAGTCTAGTGTCTTGGAAAACTATGTACATATAACAATAAACATGGGTCTAAAAAAACTTCTTTATTTAATCTCCATAAAGTGCTTCTAACTTCCTTTGAGCCCTTACATTTGCAGAGGGTACCCTAGGGAACACATGAACAAAGGTATTAGCTAAAAATTCCCAGTAAGGGAATGGACATAAGGATACATCTCAAGCACATGAGTTAGGAGGCATGACATAAAGATATCCAAATAATAAAACTTATGAAATCATTTAATATAAACATAGGATCATATAAACATGGAATCATATAAATGTGGAAGAATCAAAAAACATTTCTTTAGTATGGGTCAAGGCTATCCACCAATTCTGTTTCCCATTTCAGTACAGGTCAAGGCTAACCGCCAATCCCGTTTCACATCACATCTCATGAGACTTATCCTTACCCAATGCATTGGAGCGCTATCTAGGCGCACCCATCTCAACATTTTCATGAATATTCTTGCCACATAAATATTCTTACCACATAAATCTTCTTTCCACATGAGTAATCATACATAATCAATTGTTCATAAACATAAGGTTACCCATGAAGAGAATTGGGTACCACAATCATGACACAAAGCATAACCAATGAGTGTATCATGAAAGTGTCTATGAAAGAAAGGTATTAGAACATACATGGATGTTTATAAGGTAATTTAGTCATAAAAAATCGTAGGTGGTAACAAATAGAAGTGACATCACATAAGAAATGTATTTGAGAGACATTAACATCAAAAAATTTTGTGCGGTTTTAAGGAAAATACTATAGAGATTTTAAAATAGTAAAGAAGACATTCTTTTATATCAAACCAGAATTGAACCAAGAAGGTTTTAATAATAAAAATACTGAATTTAAAAGGAAAATGGTGTCTTAAAACAGAATATAGTGTGCACTTGAAATTGGGTAAAAGTTTGGGAACTTCCTTTAAAATGAGTGTGCTTATTGGGAAGTATCGAGGAGAGATTAACTTAAAAGAATGTATATCCATGAAAGTGAATGGGAGATTGATCTTAGAACATGAGTTTTGATTATATAAACATAATTTTTATGTTCTACATAAAAATAAAAGACAACTATTGTAAGAACCTGGTTCTTATTTTTGAGGTACGAGTTTCTTCTTTTTCCTTTTCCTTAAGTATTTTTGAGAAAATATTGAAAATGGGGAAAAATCCTAAATTTTGGAACTACACGCCATGTACTTTTTCCACATGCCATGTAATTCTGGCCATGTGGGGATGATTACATGGGGCGTGTAGCCATGCCGGTGACGAGTGGTGTAGGAACCGACTACACACCGTGTAGTGGTACTTACACGCCGTGTAGTCAGTCGGCATGCCTAAACAGTAAGGCGATGGAGCAGCCGACAGCTGGGCGACAGTACACGCCCTGTAAGTTAGAGTACATTCTATGTACTCATGTCAACAGATGAACAGTGTGGCGGTACTGCCAGAGGAACAATTAAATGAAATAAGTACACGCCGTGTACTCAGAAGTACACGCCGTGTACTTTGTTTTTTCGGCTTAAAACAGGAAGTAGCCTCCTCATTTGGTAGAGGAGATACTTGAGACGATTTGGAGCCAAAGGAGGAGGCCAGACCTTTGAAGATCCGCCGGGTGTTCGTCTGGAATCCGATTCGGCTTCGGACGATCTCGTTGGAACCGCATGGGTAATCCCTCTCCTCTCCTGGTACCGTTCTTACCAATTCTTTCCCTAATGTAAGTTATTTATGTTTGAATGAGTTTTTTTCATCGTCATATCTATGCTGTTCTTGGGTATTTCTGGAGTCGGTGTTCGGGTATAACGTTCGTTGGAGAATAAGGTAGGCGGCTTTGTGTTTATTTTCCAACTGTCGTGCGTTTTTGTGCGTTTTTGTGCCACGAACCCATGTTGGGGTGTCATGTGGCTGAGGCCATTGCTATATTTAATGCCTATAATTTCATAGGTGATTAAATTGTGATAATAAAACGCTGGTTGGGATCATTTCTTGGATCCGGAACCACCCCGGGGGTGTGTTTCACTATTTAGCCGTTTGGCCAGGATACCCGAGGGTATGCCTTTAAAGTAGTAATTAGAGAATTTTCTTGAGAGGAATTTCTTTTTACTGCTTGTTTACCTGTTGGGCATGGACCGATTACCTGTTTAGCCTGAGGGTGTTGTTGTATTTGGCCTGAGGACGTTGTTGTGATTATCCTGAGGGCACTGCACTGTTTTAGCCCGAGGGCTGTCGTTATTATGCCTGAGGGCAACCTTTCGTGCCTGAGGGCTTGACTTCTGTGCCTGAGGGAGAAACTTCCTATGCCTAAGGGTAATTTCTGTTACGCCTGAGGGCAATACTTGCAGGTTGGATTCTGTATGGCCTAAGGGCAAGCCTGAGGGTGTGGTTACTATTTTAGCCTGAGGGCACGGTTCTGGTTGGCCTGAGGGCTTGGTGCTGTTGAGCACAAGAATGTTACTAAATTAAATAAATTAAATGAATAATAAAATGGAAATTAAATTGTTAATTTAGTTACTTTCTAGTACTTCTTACTTTATTGCATTTTACTATTGCATACTATTGTTGCATGCTTACACGCGGTTGGGCACGAGCCTTTGGTGGGTGCCTACTGGGATATATTTCTCACACCCTGTTTGGGCCATGCTTTTCAGCCCAAACAGATTACATTACTGCAGGTGTAAATATGGGCAAGAATCCCTATACAGGTACTTGACTGTTACTGAGAAGTAAGAGGGCATGGGACCGAGCCTGGGCTCGCGATGCTGCTGCCAGCTATTTTACTTGTTTTATTGTACTCCATATTTTGTTGTACTGTATTGATGTATAACATGTTCTGGCTATTTTCTTAGAACTTGAAACATGTAGCATCATCACTTATATACTGTTGGTTATATCCACTACTGTAGTTATTTCAGTTGTTTATGTTTACTGCTTCCGCTGTCATTGTATGTTTTATTTATTTTCCACTGCGCTACACTTTGACAAATGGGGGCATAGTTTCCCCACTATCAGACCTGGGCCCTTGCTGCTAGTCGGCAGCCTCTGGAATTTGGGGAAATGTGCTTGAGGTCACGTGGAGAACCGGGCTTTGGGCACCCGTTGCATGGCACCCAGGTCTGGGACGTTACAAAGTGGTATCAGAGGCATTTCTTTTCTTTGACTTACTGTTTGGAGCCGTAGTCAGGGATAGGACGGAACGGTAGTTGGTAATAAGCTGTGATCGGGCGTAGATACCCCGTGTATAGGGAAAAGCCAGTCTACCTCGTATTTTGCATTATTTTGATTTTGAAATTTTACAATTGATATGTTTTCACCGTTGGGTGACACACTTTGAGATTGTGCAGTTTATATTTTATCTGTGGGTTCTATTTAGTTGCAACCTGATGAGATGAGGGTATGCCATCTCATGCATCATATAGGCACACGCTAGATATCACATGCCATGCATAGTTCCCATGCCATGTAGGTGCATTAGAAATTCACATGTGGTTGTGATAGTTTTTGTGCTAATAAAGTATGATGTTGTGATAGCTGCTTGATAAATACCTGCCTTGTGATATGGTATGTTTGTTTGAGCTTGTTTATAGAATGGATGCCAAACTTTGGTTTTTGGGGAGTATGGGCCCCCATTGACCAGAATTTGGTGGATCATTGACTGTTTATTGGTTATAATACAGATAAGATGTCAAACTTTGATTCATGGGGAGTATGGGCCCTCACATATCGAAATTTGACACTTAGGTGTTGGTTTTTTGGTATTCTCTGGGTTCCAGGGAAGTTTCTGAGGCATACTATCTGGAAAACCCAGAATACACACTGTGTAGGACCTCATACATGCCGTGTGTGTTCTTCTGTTCAGGAAGAAAAATGAACTTTTTGAGTACACACCGTGTACCCTGAGTACACGCCGTGTAGTCTCTTCCCATGTCACAAACCGTGTGGGCGGCGACACAGGGTAGGGAAAGGCTTGGGTAAAACACGCCGTGTAGTTTATGTACACGCTGTGGAGTGTGACCCAGAGTCTGGCCGTGTAACTAACAACACAGGTCGGTGAACTCCTGTACAACATGCCGTTTCAATGATGAACATGCCGTGTAGTGTGACCTAGAGACTCGGCCGTGTAACTAACAACACGGGCCGATGTCACCTCTCCCTGGACATGCCGTATACCTATGGGACACGCTGTGTAGTCTTGTCCGAGGACAAACTGTGTGGAGTTAGCCGTGTGGCTGAGAAACAGGGTGGTTTACACGCCGTGTGCAGGTGTAACACACCGTGTAGTGTTAAGCCGAGTAGTTGGTCGTGTCACAGATGACACGGGCAGTTGGAAAATAACACCATACACGCCGTGTAGATATTAGACACACCGTGTAGTTTTGTTCGACTGAAGTCGTGTGGTTTAGCCGTGTAGAAGGACCCGAGCAAGGGAAGGGAAGTCGAGTACACATCGTGTAGTCATTGTACACGCCGTGTAGTCTCGTTTTTCCAATTTTGAATGCTTTCTTCCTCTTGTTTCCTTATGGTTCCTTCACTTTCCGATCTTAATAATCTTGAATTTGAGGCGTTCTTTTGAACTTGTAGAGTCATGCCGCCTAGACGACCGCGAGTTGTTCGCCAGGAGAGCGGCAACGATTATACTCTGGAGATGGTGGGCCATGGGCTACTAGTAGATCCTCCAGCAGAGCCAGATGCAGTGCCAGCTGCTATACCGGACAAAGGCACGGAGGTGCAGCTCCGTGAAGGCTTATTTCGGTTCATGCAGACCTTTCAGGGAGCACCGTAGACTGCCACATCTATGGCTGAGCTGACGCGTATCTTTCAGCAGCAACATCGTCCTACGTTTTCAGGGGATGGTGGACCACAGGCTGCGGAGTCTTGGATAGGGTCGATGTAGACTATTTTCGAGCATCTTGAGATGCCTCCAGGGCGGAGGGTCAAGCTCACGACTTATATGCTGCGTGATTCCACCAAGAGGTGGTGGGATGTTACCACCCAGTCAGAGAATTACAGGGACATGGCATGGAAAGATTTTCAGGCAGCCTTCTATGACTTCTTCTTTCCCGAGACGCTGAGGGAAGATAGAGATCGAGAGTTCATGAATCTGCAGCAAGGTGCTATGCTGGTGATGGACTATTCTGCTCATTTTATGGAGCTTCAGCGTTTTTCACCCGTGCTAGTGGGTGATGAGACGTTGAGAGCCAGACGTTTTGAGGACGGTCTTCGGTATGACATCCGAGCGCTGGTAAATGTTTTCAGGTTTCCTACTGTACACGTGATTGTGAATCAGGCGTTGATTATAGAGAGAAACCTACGGGAATCAAGTGGTGTGGGCCAGGTCAGTTCAGCACTAGTTACTGGTACTATTTCTACTGGCAAGAGGAAGAGACAGATGGACTTCTCTCAGGGTGGCAGTACCAGCCATGCAGCTTCTTCAGGTGGCCCGATCAGGTGCTACCAGTGTGGCAGAGAGGGGCACAAGAGGCCACAGTGTCCACGAGACCCAGTGGAGTGCCGAGCTTGTGGCAAGATGGGTCATCTACAACACTTTTACAGGGAGTTTCTACCAGTGGCTAGTGAGATGGGTTCTGTGCAAACTCCGCGTGCGGGATTAGGACCAGTGGATTCTTACCGGTCAGGGAACTGGAATACGTCAAGGCATGCAGGCCGAGATGGTGGTCATTGCCGTGGTAGCGAGACACCAAGATCGCAGAGGCAGTAGGGCGGGACAGCTCAGGGTAGCCAGGCTGTGTCGCAGGGCCGCGACACTGGGCAGACATATGCAGTGCAACAGACCCATCAGGAGTAGGATCCCAGACCTTCTACAGTCAAAGGTACTATTCTAGTAGCTTCTGTTTTATCTTCGGTACTTTTTGATATGGGTGATACGCATAGTTTCATATCTGTACCCGTTGTGGAGAGCCTTGGGCTCGGTGTTTCTTCTTCTTCTCCTAATATCATGACGCTAGACACTCCGTTGGGGACTAGGACGGCTGGTGTGCATCAGTGTAAGGAGTTCCCCCTTGAGGTTAGAGGGTGTCACTTCCTTTGGGACCTCTATGTCTTGGAGATGATGAGCTATGATGTCATTCTCAGGATGGACTGGTTGGTTCCATTCCGAGCCTTTGTAGACTGATATCGTCGCAGGGTGCGTTTCACGTCACCCAAGGGCGGGGAGTTTCTATACAAGGGAGAGTGGGATGTTCAAAAGAGTCGAGCTGGACCAGAGCATCATGGGCGAGGTGGTGTCACAACCCAGATTGTGAGTTTGTATCTGGAAGATCAGGGGACTTGTCAGATGGATTTCCCTCCAGTTGTTGATCGTTTCAGGGATGTCTTCCCGGACGACTTTTTAGGTCTACCTCCGGTGCATGAGGTGGATTTCTCTACTGAGCTAGTTCCAGGAGTAGCATCGATGTCCATTCCTCCTTATAGGATGGCCACGCTTGAGTTGCAGGAGCTCAAGAGGTAGTTATAGGAGTTACAGGAAAAGGGTTTTATCCGACCCAATACTTCTCCTTGGGGTTCTCCGGTCCTTTTTGCAAAGAAGGCGGATGGTACCCTCAGACTTTGCATGGATTATCAGAAGCTGAAACAGTTGACGGTTAAGAAACGATATCCCTTACCGAGGATATATGATCTGTTTGATCAGCTTCGTGGAGCACGGGTGTTCTCGAAGATTGAATTGAGATCCGGATATCATTAGCTGCACGTGAGACCATCGGATATACCTCTTACATCTTTTCGGAGCAGATATGGTCTGTACGAGTACTTGGTTATGCCGTTCGGACTCACAAACATGCCAGTAGTTTTCATGGCTCTGATGAATCGTGTGTTTCATCCGTATCTTGATTCATTTGTGGTAGTATTCGTTGAAGACATCTTGGTGTACTCTCACACTCGAAACGACCATGCCACCCATCTTGAGATAGTATTGAGTACACTGAGAGAGCATCGGCTGTATGCTAAGCTCTCAAAGTGACACTTTTGGATGAACCAGATTCACTTCTTGGGTCATATCATCTCAGAGGCAGGAGTTGCAGTAGACCTAGAGAAGGTGAGATTAGTAGTTTCTTGGGAGAAGCCTAAGAATGTGTTTGAGATATGAAGTTTCTTAGGGATGGCTAGTTACTACAGACGATTCATACAAGACTTCTCCCGCTTAGCAGCACTGTTGATGGGTCTGACTAAGAAGGGTGTGAAGTTTGTTTGGTTAGAAGCTTGCGAGACAGCTTTTCAGGACCTGAAGGGAAGGTTGACATCAGTACCGATCCTGATACTCCCGGAGTAGGGAAAGAGCTATACAGTTTACTGTGATGCATCAGGGATTGGGCTGGGAGCCATTTTGATGCAGGGCGACCGAGTTGTTTCGTACGGGTCTCGGCAGTTGGGGCCACAAGAGAGGAATTACCCGACGCATGATCTCGAGTTGGTTGCAGTTGTTCATGCGTTGCGCTGTTGGAGACAATATCTTTTGGGAGAGCATTTTGTGGTTTTCACCGACCAAAAAAGCCTCAAGTATATCTTTACTCAGCGTGACCTGAATCTGAGGTAGCGAAGGTGGGTCGAGTACCTATAGTCCTTCGATTTCGAGCTTGCCTATACACTTGGTAAAGGTAATGCAGTAGCTGATGCACTGAGCAGGAAGAATCAGATACAGGTAGTGTAGGAGGCTAGTGGTGAGTGGAAGCTCATGACTTTGTTCTCTGAGATGCATCTGGAGGTGCATGACAGTCAGGGGTAGGATTATCTTTCTTCTTTGGATGTGACACCTACCCTCTTGGACAGAGTGAGGATGAGACAACTATCTGATTCATAAGGTCTAGTCCTACGGGAGTCGGTGGCAAGTGAGGACCCTCCTCCTGGCTAGACGATAGGTGATGATGAGGTTTTGCGTTTCCATGGACGAGTATGGGTTCTAGGGGATATACGTGAGGAGATGATGCGAGAGTTTCATGCTTCATCTTGGGCAGTTCATCCCGGGGTTACCAAGATGTACCAAGACTTGAGACGTCAGTACTGGTGGCTGGGTATGAAGAGGGATATAGCTGGTTTTGTTATGAGGTGTTCCATCTATCAGCAGGTGAAGGCGGATCACCAGAGGCCAGCTGGGTTGTTACAACAGTTGCCCATTCCAGAGTGGAAATGAGATGATGTCGCGATGGATTTTGTGACGGGATTGCCAAGGTCACCTCGAGGCAATGACGCCGTGTGGGTTGTTGTGAACAGACTCACAAAGGTAGCTCACTTCTGTCCGATCAAGGAGACCTTCGGCGTGGATGATCTCGGAAGGATGTATATCCGAGAGATCGTACGTCTTCATGGGGTCCCTCGTTCTATCATTTCAGATAGGGACGCCCGCTTTACGTCTCATTTCTGGAAGAGTTTTCAGAGGGAGCTGGGTACACAGGTGCTTCTGAGCACAACATACCACCCTCAGACAGATGGCCAGTCAGAGCGGATGATACAGGTGCTAGAGGACATGCTGCGCGCATGCGTCCTAGACTTTTGGGGCTTGTGGGAGAAGCATATACCCTTAGTCGAGGTTACCTATAACAATAGTTTTCAGGAAACTATTGAGATGGAACCATACGAGGCTTTATATGGTAGGTCATGCCGATCACCTTTATGCTGGTTAGAGGCAGGTGAGGCAGCTTTACTGGGGCCATAGCTTGTGAAAGAGACATCCGAGCAGGTCCAGTTGATTCAGAAGCGGATGGCTACCGCGCAGTCTTGTCAGAAGTCTTATGTTGATCGCCGCAAATGACCTTTGGAGTTCGTGGTTGGGGATCAGGTTTTCTTGCGTGTTTCGCCGAGGCTGGGACACAAACGGATCAGGAGACAGGGTAAGCTTTCACTGAGGTATGTGGGACCATTTGAGATTCTGGAGAGAGTCAGGATGGTTGCCTATCAGTTGCAGTTACCGCAGCTGTACCGAGCCATGCACGACGTCTTCCACGTGTCTCAGTTGTGTCGCTACCATTCAGACCCATCTCACACCTTTCAACCAGAGGAGGTTGAGCTTTAGCAGGATGCGTCCTTTGAGGATCATCCAATCCGTATCGTTGACAGGAGCACGAAGGTTCTCCGAGGCCGGTTTGTTCCTCTCGTACGGGTGCTATGGAAGCATGCCCGAGTGCAAGACGAGACCTAGGAGTGGGAGGCCGACGTACGTGCTCAGTGGCTAGAGATGTTCTGAGCTTTATCTTCACCACCCTTGGAAGGGCAATTCAGGGACGAATTGCTATAAGGGGGGAAGTTTGTAAGAACTCGGTTCTTATTTTTGAGGTACGAGTTTCTTCTTTTTCCTTTTCCTTAAGTGTTTTTGAGAAAATATAAAAAATGGGGAAAAATCCTAAATTTTGGAACTACACACCATGTACTTTTTCCACACGCCGTGTACTTTTGGACGTGTGGGGATGAGTACACGAGGCGTGTAGCCATGCCGACGATGAGGGGTGTAGGAACTGACTACACACCGTGTAGTGGTACTTACATGCCGTGTAGTTAGTCGGAAGGCCTAAAAAGTAAGGCAGTGGAGTAGCCGATAGTTGGGCGACAGTACATGCCATGTACGTTAGAGTACATGCCGTGTACTCATGTCAACAAATGAACAGTGTGGCGGTGCCGCTAGAGGAACAGTTAAATGAAAGAAGTACATGCCATGTACTCAGAAGTACATGCTGTGTACTTTGTTTTTTCGGCTTAAAACAGGCAGTAACCTCCTCATTTGGTAGAGGAGACACTTGAGATGATTTTGAACCAAAGGAGGAGGCCAGACCTTTAAAGATCCGGTGGGTGTTCATCTGGAATCCGATTCGGCTTCAGACGATCTCGTTAGAACCGCACGGGTAAGCCATCTCCTCTCCTGGTACCGTTCTTACCAATTATTTCCATCACATAAGTTATTTATGTTTGAATGGGTTTTTTTCTTCATCATATCTATGCCATTCTTGGGCGTTTCTGGAGTCGACGACCAGGTATAACGTTCGTTGGCGAATAAGGTAGGTGGATTTGTGTTTATTTTCCAACTGTCATGCGTTTTTGTGTGTTTTTGTTCCACAAACCCATGTTGGGGTGTCGTGTGGCTGAGGTCGTTGCTATATTTAATACCTAGAATTGCATTGGTGATTAAATTGTGATAATAAAACGCTGGTTGGGATCGTTTCTTGGATCCGGAACCACCCCGGGGGTGTGTTTCACTGTTTAGCTGTTTGTCCAGGATACCCGAGGGTATGCCTTTAAAGTAGTAATTGTAGAATTGCCTTGAGAGGAATTTATTGTTACTGCTTGTTTACCTGTTGGGAATGGCCCGATTACCTGTTTAGCCTGAGGGCGTTGTTGTATTTGGCCTGAGGGCGTTGTTGTGATTAGCCTGAGGGCACTGCACTGTTTTAGCCCGAGGGCTGTCGTTATTCTGCCTGAGGGAAACCTTTTATGCCTGAGGGCTTGACTTCTGTGCATGAGGTTGAAACTTCCTAGGCCTGAGGGAAATTTATGTTACGCTAGAGGGAAATACCTTCGGGTTGGATTCTGTATGGCCTGAGGGTAAGCCTGAGGGCGTGGTTACTATTTTATCCTGAGGGCATGGTTCTAGTTGGCCTGAGGGCTTGGTGCTGTTGAGCACAAGAATGTTACTAAATTCAATAAATTAAATTAATAATAAAATGGAAATTAAATTGTTAAGTTAGTTACTTTTTAGTACTACTTACTTTATTGAATTTTACTATTGCACACTGTTGTTGCATGCTTACACGCGGTTGGGAACAAGCCTTTGGTGGGTGCCTACTGGGATATATTTCTCACACCCTATTTGAGCCATGCTTTTCGGCCCAAACAGATTACGTTACTATAGGTGTATATAGGGGCAAGAGTCCCTATACAGGTACTTGACTGTTGCTGAGAAGTAGGATGGCATGGGACCGAGCCTGGGCTCGCGATGCCGCTGCCAGCTGTTTTGCTTGTTTTGCCGTACTCCGTATTTTGTTGTACTGTATTGATGTATTACATGTTCCAGCTGTTTTATTAGAACTTGAAACATGTAGAATAATCACTTATATACTGTTTTTTATATTCACTTCTGTAGTTATTTCAGTTGTGTATGTTTACTGCTTCCGCTGTCGTTGTATGTTTTATTTATATTCTGCTGCGCTACACTTTGACAAATGAGGGCATAGTTTCCCCACTATCAGACCTGGGCCCTGGCTGCTAGTCGGCAGCCTCTGGCATTTGAGGAAATGTGCTTGAGGTCATGTGGAGAACCAGGCTTGGGGCACCCGTTGCGTGGCACCCAGGTCCGGGATGTTACAACTATATTTTGGTAAAAAGAAAGATTGAGCAACCCGAAGGAATAAAGGAAGTTCGGGTAGAATCCGTTATAGTTTATCAGCATGGTATCAGGTGTAACTAAGAGGGATTTATGAGAGAGATAAGGGGTTTCTAATCACTTATAAAACATTAGGAAAGTATGGGGAATGTGTATAAACATACCCCATCAATTGGAATTACACACAAAGGCATAGCATAGAGAACAATCTTGATTAAGAGTGAAAATGGGAGGATCCCTTACCTTAAATCCGTTGGTGTTCTCCACTTGTTATTAATGAACTGAATAAAAAAATTAGGATTATTAATTAATAATTCCATAACCTCTTCTATATTCAATTTATTTATTATAAACCTTTTTAGTTCATTCAAATCCTTTTTGATTAGTTACAAGGTTCAATGTCATTGTTCGGGATCGTTTGTTTACTTGGCTTTAAAAGATCGGTTCACTTATATTCAATTTTGGATTATATGAAACCTGAAAGTGGTTGTCCAGAATTGAAGTTATATTGTTTAGTTCATATCCAGGAGATTACATGGTTTTAATTTTAATTAGGTTACTTAGAGTGAAGTCGAATTATTATATATATAACCATAGTGATAACCGTTTTTGTTAATCGGTGGATTTGATTACAAAGAATGTGTTTTGCTTTATAACTTAATTCCATTTGTACCAAAGGATTACAAAACCAAAAATAGGATATATTACATATATAATAATCTGGTTCAACCATAACATAAATGGTTTCATGACCAGAATTAAGGATAATAATAGAAATTGATAAACTGTTGTCCTTGAATGTGCTAAATTACCATATCTCAAACAGTGCTTTCATTTATTTCAAATAAAAGGGTTGGAAAAGGAGAGAAGATAATGAAATATACCATTAGCATGAAAAAATTACAGTAAATTTATGTTACTAGATTTATCATACTATTATGGTGAAGGGGGGTGAGGAAATAAATAAAAGGAAAAGAAATTAAAAGAAAAGAAGAAATTGGGAAGATGAATTTACCTCTTGAGACTTCCTCCTTTGAGAACCTCTTAAGGAGAGAGGTTTTGGTATTTTGAGGAGGCTGAGAGATTTTGAAAGTGGGGTAGGAACTTTAGGAGATATTTGGGTAGAATAATGGCAAGGCACAAGGCTTGAAAGGAGTGGAGAGAAGAGGGAGTGAAGGGGGTTTTTAATAATGGAGGAGAGGAGGGATTTCATAATATTATAATCATTAATTTATTATTTCTTCCCAAGACAAGGAATAGTATGTATTCCATGACCATGAATGGTGATTTTATCATGTGATCCCTAAACAAGTGGTATTACATCATCAGAACATCATTGATGACTCAATTAATCCATTATTTATCATTTATTGTGAATTATCAGATTCTACTATTCATAAAAAATTCAGGTATTTCAGAAAAATCCAAAAAATTAACCCTAACCATTTTTCGAAATGTAGAATCCAAAAATGAATTCCATTTTTCAAAAATAATTTTCTAAATATGATTATTTTAATATTTAATTAAATTAATAATTTATTATCAAAACCAGTTTTAAAACATTCATTAACTTGTTCTAAAATATAAGGTATATCGTACTTCCAACTTGAATATTATTTTTATACCACCATAGGTGAGGTTACTATTCATTAGGGTATATCAATATTCATAAGGGTATGTTACTATTCACCAAAAATTAAGTTTTTCTTATCGGACTCCAAATAACTTACTGATTACAATCGTGTATGCCAGATTTTTGAAATTCCAAACAAAAAAGTGACAAACTTATGTTTAAAGGTCACTTATCACATATTAGTTCATTATGTTGTGTTTTCATGTGATTTTATGACATAATTATAAGAAGGGAATTTCCATTGAAAAACTTTGGGTCATTACACCCATATCCTCATTCTAACTGAGGTTCACTAGGTGACCGAGGTATATTCCTTGAGGAAGGATGATATCCCTTCCACAAATGTATGTTTTCATATTCCAACTTCCTAGGATCGAGCTTATATCTGCATTATGTATGTGGCTCACAATGTCAGAGAACCACATTCCTCAAGACATGATCATATTTCTCTCTAAAAAGACCAGCGACATACTCTAAAGGCCCAGGATCAGGGTGATATCCCCGTTCTCATAGGGTCTCATTAAGTGAGAGTTGAACATGCCTTGGGACAGGTTCATATTCTTATCAATGAATCTCCCTGGCATATTGCATCATATCATGAAATATGGGAATATATTCCTACATCCATCAATAAACAACTCACCAGAATCCTTCTGAGTCTATACATGTAGAGTCTCCTAACCCTTCTACCATTCTAGAGGTTTTTGCAGTATATTATGATGGGGGATACATATTCATACTGAGCGCATATTCATGTTACAAATAGAGATCCCCAGGTTAGAGTGGAAAATGACTTGGGGTAGGATAATTTCCCTTCCACAAAAGACTAGCATCAAATTCCAAAGGCTCAGGATACGGATCATACACCCATTATAAAAAAACTCATCATGTGATAATGGAACATGTCTTGGGACATGCACATATGCCTATCAATAATAAAGAACCAAATCGTAATATCCCATAATCTTCTCAACAGTGGGTTCATATTCCCTCAACATATGACAATTATAAAAAAGGTTTTTCTACTATCATACAGTAGGCTCATATCCCAACACAATTCCAGAATGCAGGTGGGAATATTCTAACCATGACACAGATCGAGGGCTACATCCCTAATCTTCCCAATGACAGTTTCCTTAATGTTATTCATAACAAATTCTCAACATCCTAGGGTTCTGTAAACTCTTCAACCGAAGAAGAAGAAAATAATTATAATTATAGTCCTCATCTTGGCAGTTTAGAGATGTATCATAAGGAATTTACTCCTGAAATCCACCGTGGTCAACCACCATATGGAAATATCTCCCATGGAAAAGGAAATCCTACCCTATCCCAAAAAATACATAGATATAGGTGTTCAATAATTACACTCCTTCACATAGATAGGATCTCAAAACAATGGGGTCAAACTGTATATAGTTCCTTATAAACTCCCAATAACACCCCACTCTGGTCAGCAGGAGACCCCAAGAAGAACCTTCTATTTTTTGATTGGATGTAGGCATTTAAATCTGATGAAGAGGAATCAAACATTGATATATGTAGTGAGTTATATAAAACAAAACCACCTTACCACATTTTCCCTCTTGCTAAATCTGAATAATAGATCCAAGATGTGATAGAAAAGAATTTAAGGCCTTATCTACGCCAAAATAAATCGTCTAATCCACATAGATTGAATGATAGATAGCTCCCTTAACTATGGTATGAGGGTCACCATCAAACGACCAGGATACTCTCTTTTTCAGCTAGATCATGATGATATCTCCATGGATATGGATCCTAAATTACAAAATCACAATGAACATATAAAACATGATTTCCCCTATTTCATCACAACTCTTTGATAGTTGATCTCCAATGAAACACCATTCATCTTTATTTGACAACCTAGAAGGTATGGAACATTACACTTTACTGCACCCCTAGAATAGTAGAACCTCATAGATACAACATGTTTTAATTTCATAGCCTCTGTATAAATTAGGGGACCAGGTAACACTATGACCAGTGCGTCAACAGAATAGAATACCCCCGCCTCAATGATATCAAAAAATCATGAACTATGGGAGAGGTTAGATAATATATATTTGAACTAGGACCCTTGAAAAAATAGGAATGAAATTTAGAAATGGGAGCCAAAGTTTCTATAAACTAATAAAACTAATGTAAATAATTATTCCCATCATAGAATTCCATTTCACCCAGCTCCTATGTTATCATAACTATGCAACATCAAACAAGACACAATAGTAGTTATAATAGAAACTATCTAAGATTGAAACCAACCCACCGGTTTTAGGTAATATATGCCACTTCCACCATATCTTAGATCATAAATTCTAAAAATGATTAAGGGTATATCAAAATCATATACAAATACTCCTTACTCCACTAGGATGGGGGAATTTATATCTAAGACACCATAACCCGGTTCATAATCCCTTGAGAGGGTCTGGGGGAAATCAATTATGGTTCCATATTAGACCTAGCCCAACCTATAACATCAGATCAAAAACTAAAGGACTAATCATTTCTAATTGTGGTTTTGGATATCCATGTCCCTTAGGGATGAGGGAATTTTCATCAACACAGTCACTATATAGTGAATCTGTCTTCTCATGGTTGGGAGGTAAATATCAACAGTCGGTGTCCCATATGTTCCACCTTCCACAATACAAACCTATGATTTTTAGACCCCTTTTTCAACCATGATAGTAATTTTCTTTAATTTCAATACTCATAGGATGAGATAGATGGAGTTTATGATGAAGGAAATAAGACTCCTCCAATGATGGAATAAAAAATGGACCAATATGGAAAATTGTTTGAGAAATGACAAAAATTCAGACAGTGATGAATCATCCTATGGGATTGGTAGTAATGGGATGACTACTATTTCTTTATATAACTCAAAATATTTCATCACCATTGACACAACATATAATTTGAACCAATACAAAAATAAAGAGGTATGTAATGTGGAACAAATAATAAGTGAGGAGGGTTATCTAGATGCACCAATTGAGCCTGCCTACACCCATAACATGATGAGACTCCAAAACCTGGAACCACCAAATATCAATTTGGAACTTCTATAGTGTAACACTTCCAATTATAAAGGGAATGGTGTGGATAAATCTCTATCACCACCCCAAATAACCAAAATTCCTTCAATGGAGTAATAGTTTTCTAAATACGAGAATGATATACAAACACTCAGACAACTCCATGATGAGATACTCCAGGTAAATATCCCTGTGAAGTATTATCTCTAGAGAAAGGAGAATATTAAACCTCCCATACATATGGAATGAGATGATCCACCTGTGATAGTGGCATCTTAGTGTCTTATTGGCTTCACATCTAGGTAGCTAGTATACATCCATGAGGAATTCAAAAATGATCATACATTACCCCATTGTGAAAACAACATCTCCCTCTCTAGGGAACTCATTCAGCCTTCACATGAATTGAGAATCAATGAGAGATGAAAAATGGGACACTCATCAAGCCCCAACCACTTCATGTAGAATGTAGGTTTCTTAGAAACTAGTAACTTTAGAACAGATCAATTTCATCATGTACTAGGCTACACTAATGGAAACCCTATAAGGGATAACGACACTTGTTCATCCTAGTAGGAATCTATATCCATAGTGGGTGGAGGAATCATTGCCTCCACCAAATTTCGGCAATCCTAATTTATCCAGTATTTAAAAAACAGGTGATCTTGAATAATATATCACTCACTACATATCTCAATGTGGTCCGATGATGGGCCCTTGAGATCAACAAGAGGCAACCAAGATGGTGTTTTTTTAAAGACTTTGATGGGGACAACCTTTGTAATAATATTCTTTCAAATATATCCATTGCAGGATTGGAAGACCATAGTCATCAATTCCTTTATCAGTTCATGTCAACACAAAGGAAAATGAAAATCATCAACCTAACAACCTTCAAGAAATGTGGAAATGATAGGGTGTTTTATTTCGTAGACATACGGAAGAGTTTAACCAATTCACTAAGAATCCATCTCTCACATGAACAATTGCTAGAACTCTATGCTGAAAATCCCTAGGATGAGTTTCAGACACCTCTGATCCCAATGAATTATCTGGTGGGGTTCCATGAGTTTCTAGAAATGAAATAATTATTGGATGATTCCTTTAATTGAACCCTATATAAATCTCAACACATTCCCTCACCACAATGGATAAGGATCAGTAAGGCTTAAACTTTTTATGTTACCCTAAAACTTGTAACAGTGCACTTGCATGCACCTAAGAAGGTCCTAATCCACCTAGGGGATCCTTTCATGTAGTAACATCTAAAAAATCACCGTCATCCCAAATCATAGAGAAATGAAGGTTTCCTATAATTTGAGGAAAAAATGAATAAAGCACAATCCTTTTGAAATGAGCATGTCCCTAGTTATTTCCTTAAATACATGGACAATAACCTACTCAAGTCGCCACATCCAAGGAATTGCAATGGGTTAAACCTCACCTATCGTCCTCACTACTACCCTTTTCGTAGAAGTATAGGTCATAACATCTAGGACTATTTCACTTCATGGATTTCCTTCAAGGTATGGTCAATTACGGAAAGGTTATTTTTGATAATTCCCCAGAGCAGGTGGCCTACATAATCATTTTATAGTCATAACTAGAGGGTGATTATAAAAAAATATTCTTCTATGTGTGGGAGAATGTTCTACCTTTTCTGAATTGAAAGAAAGGGTATTGAGATCATGCAACCCTAAGAGAACAATTCTCCAAACCCATAATATATCTTTCACTTAGAAAGGCAACACCAGATATATTTCTCAAGGGTGAATGTGACATTATTCACATGAGGAAACATAAGATGAGGGGTCATATAATTCTCCAATGAAAGATATTACTCTTAAAAAATTCATATTTTTAATGTATGATGAATGATAAACACACCACAAAATAGAACCCTCATCAGATAAAGATCTCATCTTTGGTTATATCAATATGATACATTGGATTTACCCTTCTCTAATGATGAGTATGACTCAGAATATGAGTTCCCTACACCCAAACCATGAATAAGAGGAAACATGCATAGGAGATGAGGATATAGGGGAATGAACGGGCATGGTTAGACCCAATATTTTAGTCACATCACCACATAAGAAATATGTTATGTTGAGAATCATGGGAAATCACTACAGTATTAAAATTGAAATATATAGGTCCCATTGAACCCTATAGTGGTCACCCACACCCAGTCATCTTGTATGATCTCCTAATGGGGTAATATCACATGATCATCCCAAATAATGGGGAAGGATAGCATGTCCTATTCCACGGGAAACAGATGCTCCCTCAACCGATAAAAAATCTCTAGGATAGTCTACTTTGGACACCTCAATTATTGATCAATATACTAAGGAGAAACCTAACAATGTGAAGTGTTGCATTCTTGCACAAAATTATGACATTCTTAAATAGTTGGATATTTTCCCATTTAGGCTCTCAAGTCGGGATGCACTCCATAAATCAAAATAACTCATGGAGTTTGTTATTAAAGCCTTTTAGAAAAAACAATATTTTGAGAAATAAGTCACTACCGTAATTGTCAATTGAGTGGAGACTATGCCATCAGAATTCAATGTAACCATCTCATTTACATATTGGTGTCAGGAAGAGGTTTTCTATTGACACGTCTCATCCATGTATATTTTGGGAAGAATCAATAATGTTGACACTCAAATGGATATAGTAGATAATGGTTCTGAAATTAATCTCATTTCAGTTTGAACCCTTTAACTTCTAGGATATAGGGAAGGGGATTTTTCTCCCTAAAACCTATCTATTTAAAGTTATGTTAAGTACAAGAAATGACCTCTCAAGATTATCATGTTCAAAACTCAATTTTGGGATCTCACATCAAACACCTTTTTATAGTTATCAATTAATATAGCACATACAATGTTCTTCTCAGAAGGCCATGGATTCAAAACCATTTGGTTGTGCTATCAACATTCCATCAATTTCTAAAATACCCTATCGATGGAATGGTCTGAATATTACATGGTTATACTTCCCCCTTCGAGAATTGTGAAGACACATACAGTGAAGTAGGTTTCACAAAAGAGAATAAAAACAACCAATGGTGGATGATGATATATAATTTTTATCCCCTAACTGTTTGGGGACTACCCCATCTTCTCCATGGAGTATGCTTGGCATTGAATATTTTCTCCCCATAAACCTATTTGAGGTAAAAGACATATACCTAGATACCCAATCCCCTTTTGTCCTTAGTGACAGTGTAAAATAAAATCAGATTGGATATATCTCGATAATGACACTAATAGTAGAAAATGATAATGTATCTTCTCATGGACTCTCTCACCCCGATAGTGATAGAGGCACCCCAAGATTTATAAATTCAACTCAAAATTCCACAAAAAATAATAAGTGGAAGAATAATAAAATGAAATTAATAATACCCCTCCCAAATTCAACGAAGGTGTCTAAACCACCATCAAATATCTTAGGAAGGTGAATCTGGGAGCAGATGAAGACCTGTAGCTTATTCTAATTATTTCCACCATTTCCCTCGAAGAGAAAGAGATAAAAATTTCATTTCAAAAGTATATCTGATATGTGTTTTCTTGGAACATTATAGAAATAACTTGAATAAATCCATATGTGTCCACACACCATCTCATCCTACCTAATGGGAATTGAGGATTCAAGAAGGTAGTCAGGATTATGCACCCCTCTCATGAAACTAATGTAGAGGTGAAGTTTGAATAATTTATCAAAGAAAACTTTTTCCATAAATTTTAATACCCAATAAGGATCACCATCGTCATCCCTATAATGAATAATAATTGGTAGATTCTGGTCTGTATTGACTTGTGAGACATTAATCAATATTTCACAAAGGATGAATTCCTCTTGTAGATCAATGAAATCTTGATCAATGAAACTATTGTATTCTAAGTCATTTATTTAATGGATGGTTGTTCAGTATGCAACAAGATAAAAATGGTCCTATAAGATTAGGAAGACACTATTTTTATAGTATCAAATGGAATTTTCTACTTTCAGGTCATTCCCTATGGCTTAATGAACATATGAACTACTTATCAATCCACCATGCATCATATCGTTAATCTATTCCTCAATAGGATTACTGAATGTTATGTCAAAGACATTATTTATAAATCTTGATAGTGATGTGATCAATTAACAGATCTTCAAATAGTATTCGACAAGATTTGACAACAGAGTCTTAAGATAAATCCACTAAAATGTGCCACTAGGGTAACATTAGGGAAGTTCCTTGAATTGTTTATACGCTACTGCATCATTGAGGTTAACTAATAGAAGACTAGGGATATTATAGCAATGTTACACCCATAAATATCAAGTAACAAATGTGGATCCAAGGGAACCTTTCCTACATTAGATGATTCATAGACGAATTTGGTTGGGAAATCATTCCCCTTCAATAGGATAATAAATAAGGGAATCTCCTATCAAGGGGATGATGACTGCTATAAATAATTCGATACTCTCTTGCATTGTCTACTACACCCACTGGGCCTAATTTCTCTGGTGGAAGGGTGGAATCCCATCTTATATGTTCCCACCATGGAATGCACGCTAGGCACCCTCCTCGCATAGAAGAATGATGTAGGATGTTATAATAGCCTCTACTACCTCACTTGGACAATTATAGGTACTGAGACTCAGTACTATAATGTGGAGAATAAATTCAATTTAGTCATATTTGTAGTGGAAAAGATGATTTATTACATAAATCACCATCAAATCCACCTGATCTCTCGTATTAATATGCTCTAGTACATTCTTGGACACCCCATGCTGACTGGCTGCTTGGTTTGATGGGTGGTCATTCTATAGAAATATGACATCCAGTTTGTGTCACAAAAATTAGTGAAAGGGTAATCCTTGGATGATCTCCATCTGACACATCCCTCTCTAGAATGTATAATGATATATAGTAAGCTTATAGATGAAGAGGTTTTTAATTCCTATGAAACTCCCTAGACATGGGAGATGTATTTTTATATCACCTTCTAAAGTCCTATCGAAAAAATGATGGAATATCTGAAGAAAAATCTATTTGGTTGTGGGATTGTATTAGTATCTCCAAAAAAGATATTTTCCCCACTCATTCCCACTATCTAAAGGCTTCAAAAATAATGTGGTTGAATACCAACCCCTCATCAACAGCATGGAACTATCCCTATATCTACAGATAGCCTACCTAAATATCAAAGAAGATTTAGAACTAGTAATAAAGATGATCAATGTAAAATATTCCATCATAAAGGAAGAACTATCCCCTATAAATTGATATATTAGGGGACTGATGGTTGATTTCCCTTTTTTGACCCTTTTCATCATGGCCCCCAATAATAGATTTCTTTCTCCAAAACGTTGGCTAATGCAGCCACATCCATGGATGACCCTAATTAAGTGGAATAAATATTTGGTATCGTGCACTGAATAATGGTCTCATTCCTCATAATCTTTAATATAGAAGAGATCTATCAGGTCAACACCACACTATAGTGTGAGTAACTTATATCCACCCCTAGATAGATCGATCCCATAATCCATTATCTCCAAAACATAGATCTCATAACAGATCAAACTATAAGAGAAAATATTTGACATCGAGCATTGAACTTTACCCTACATTATAGTTGAAATGAGAAAAAATCCCACTATAAGAATGGATTTGATGCAATTATCCTCATATTCAAAGTATAACAAGTGATGTGTTCTATCCTAGAAGATGTCCATCCATGATTTTGTGGATTTCATCCATCTGGGACTATGCTCTCCCTCCAAATCAGGAGGATGGGTTACTACTTAAAAACCCTGTTATTGGACTATGTGGAATTTACCAGTAAATGTCATGCATGCCAGATCCATGCATCCTTCATCCATCAACCCCCAGAATTGTTATATATGGATAAATATTCCTTGTCATTTTTTGTTTGGGGAATGGATGTTGTGAGTCCATACCCCCCAACAACAACTTAGAAGTTTAATTATTTCCTTAATGCTACCCACTTAATTTCTAAATGGGCTAATGAAATACCCATCATGTAATTTTGAACAAATAATATAACCAAATTCATATAATACCATATCATCATATGGTTCAGAGTCCCTCACAATGTATTGATGGAAACGAGTAAGAACATCTGTTTTATGGAGTAGAAAAAATTGTACCAGGGGTACAATATCAATTCAAATCACTCATCTATCTATCATGAAGTGGAGAATAGATATATAGAGGCCTTAGATATGGCTCTATCAAATATAAAATCATAGATAGTGATCAAGGATACGAATTTCTGGCCAGAAAGTCTCTTTTATTCTTTATGGGAATACCATACCACCATCTGTACTACTATACAAGCAACACCATACACATTTTTTTATGATACCGAGGCCATGTTACCAATATAATTCCTACTTATGTATCTATGAATATCTATGTGGGGACATCTCTTGAATGATAATAAGTCGCAAAAGAAGCTGGATGAATTGGAGTGGATCGATGAGAGTAGGTTTCATACATTTCACAACCTTGAATTCCCTTGGAATAGGATAACACAAGCCTTTAATAAAAAGTTTCTCATCTATTAATTCCTCTATGGAGAAATGTTTTTCTTTATCAGAACCCCAATGATACTAGGGAAGAATCCTATAAATTTGGAACCCAAATGTGAAGGTCCTTACATCATACATAAGGTCTATCATAATGAATCTCACTCATTGCCAACAATGGATTGGGAGCGTGTCACACCCCTAACCAATGTGATATTTCTCAAGAAGTAATTTTCATTGAATTCACCAATCTACCTTATTCTAGGTAATAAGACATTAAATTGTACAACATCTAATGTCCTTGAAAAGAGACTTTAAACTTCACAATTTCTCAAGTCCTAACCACACATCAATAAACTATAAAAAGCACATCCTCACTACTTGATGTTAAACTACAAGAATCACTCAATAGTTCATCTTTATTCACATTAAGGGACCCACTTCCTCGTCAACAGATTATAATATGAATGGATGATGTCTTCTCCGTATGACACTAAGCTGTGTGGTTCTCTAGGACTACATGTGGCCTGATGCCCAATATCAAAGGATATATAATGATTCTTGAACCTATATTATTGGACCCAGTTAAGTTTACTCTACTTACACATTGGGTGATACTTTCCCTTACAACATGAAATTAAACTTCATAGTTAACGTCCTCAACACATGATGTAAAACTACACAGATCCACAAAAATAATATTCATTCACACCGGGTGAAATACTTCCTTAACACAAAATATTAAGATTCACAATATGTAATTAAAATGAACATGTATATTGAACTTTTTATGTCTTGGTTTTCATTTTTAATGAGATATATCATGTTATCTTGATCCTATGTCATTTCCTATCCACCATATCATACAAAATACCCCATGTCTTCTCATTAATTGCCTATTAATGGTGAGAGAAACCATTATAATCCCTTGTTTCTCACACCCAACATAACTCACATGAGATTAGATTAAACAAAATTGTTAAACCACATTGGATATATTACTAAATTTCAATAAGGTTTTAAACTTCGTCAATGTTAGGGTAAACCACATTGTTAAAAAATAAATAATATTTTCTAAGGTAATTCTTACTATATATTTTTATTTATTCTTATCCAACATCACATTATCCAAACACCATTTTCTCAACATGAGAAAAATATTATGTATTAACATAACTTAATAATTTTTTTCCATAAAATTTATATTTTCCATTAAATAAATTTTCTTGGTCATCAACATCATTGAAAATATTCATTCAAATCCTAAATTAAAAACATCTACTAAAAATCCTTTATTATGTCATAATTCTCTAATCTCAAAAATAAATAAATCAATCATGCCACTACTTATCAAAATATTTACTAGGATTTATAACCTTATTTCTTAATTTTCCCTTTATAGTTACTTGTTTTTTTCATTCTATTCCATTGTCAATACATATCCACATTCCTCGAAGACATTCACATGGGTTTTTCTACCCACATTCTAGATGGACATAAAACTGAATCATCTTTCCTCTATGACCCCTACTACCCAAACACTCATCAAAATCTTCACTTATATTATTTGGTGATTCCGGGAGTTGGTTAAGGTATACATTTTCAATAATCTTCCATGAAAACTGATTGGGCATAATCAAACCATATTTTACTCTAGTCATCATAAAATTTGACTACTCATTAGAAAATTGTCCATCACACTCTACATTAACAAAGTTCATTTCAGTTCCAGACATCAACCAAAAGAAAAATCATAGTGTTAGAAAAAATAATCATAATTGAAATAAAAATAATTATGAAAATCACTTATAGGGTGTCTAAATAATCAAGACTTTTTAATCTATGACACCATACTTTTTCCAATTTTATTCATAGTCGTCTTCTATATAAATAATTCATTATGGATTTTAAATTGTTTGTGAATTTTCAAAGCATATGCGATGGGAGCATCAAACTATGTGTTTAGTAAAGCTAGTTGTCGTGCAATAGTTCTTAATAGAGTCTAGATCGATATGTTATTTTCATGTTTATTACCCCTGGTATATCAGTGCGAGAGGAACATCCACTTTTATTATTCATACATGTATGTGTTTCCTGGAAACCAATAACTATATCTATTACCAAAATTCCCATACATTTTCTAATACATTGACTCCACCTTATAATTCTCTATAGATACATACTGATACATTTTCCTTAAAAATATCTCTAGGGATCTCAATAAATATTTTTCTTATTAGATTACAAAGGATAACTAAACCATTCCTTTCATACTATAAATAGAGAACTGGGATTTTTATACATGTATATTATATCTTTTTTTATGATTATTCAATTTATTACAAAACACACACATGAAGACCATAATAGTTTAGTTACTATGGAAACAAGGAAAAAAATCATCATAATTTGTAAGATGATATTCAATATCTCCCAAAAATATCATCATATATGGTGATCTTCAAAAACATACCTTACATAAACCATTATTTATATACTGGAGAAAAGAAAGATAAGAAATAGTAAGATCAGATACTTTGTAAGGGTAAACAAGGGATATACATAATCATACCAAGAGAATAATGGAATGAGAACATAAGAATATAATTTTAAAGGTATTCCTTATA
The DNA here is from genome assembly GCA_963277665.1 of Viscum album. Classification (NCBI taxonomy): domain Eukaryota; kingdom Viridiplantae; phylum Streptophyta; class Magnoliopsida; order Santalales; family Viscaceae; genus Viscum; species Viscum album. The sequence goes on along the minus strand of OY728130.1, from coordinate 1,289,864,172 downwards.
TATCAAAGATCATAATCATGTACCAAGGTATAACGATTCAGAGTTCACAAGACAAGAATTATATGGAAATAAGAGAACATGATCCATAAGAGAATAACATTGGAAGAAGGCATAAAATTTGTGGATTACACATAAGAATAAAAAATCATTTCCATCTTGTTCAAATCTCACTATCAAGTCCATCATAGCAAACAATGTCCTTTACTGAATGGATTTCACAATTCATTCTAGACCCATCATATAATACATGGTTCTCTCCCCTTTTTAGCCTTTCATTACTGTAAAAACTTCACTACACATTCCATTCCTGACTATCTCATGAAATACGTAAATATTTACCCAATTCAATGGTAGTATATATAGTTCCCACCAATCATATAATGAAAATCATATTTATGTGTTTCATAATATTATAAACATTTATCATTTCATTAACCATGAAATGAAATGGTATCTATAAGGACATGTCCTTATACATTACATAATCTTAAATTAAATGAATAATTTACATTGAGGATCTTTTCAAGTTTAGAGTTTTAGAGAATTAGGTCATAACTATTACATTAAATCTCAAAAATTACAAACTATAAAATTCTACTCAGTTTCCATTTTTTTCATAAAATAAAAACTCTTGAAAAAAAGATTCATGTCTAGTTCTGTGTTTTAGACAGCATGAATTTTCCTAGATCCCATCCTTGACACTATTCATCTTTAAGTCCAGTGAGAAACATTTCAAAACTTGGGATGAGCATAAAAAACTCAGTAATGGTTATAAAACAAAGAAATAAAACATTATTTCATCAATACTTACATAACATAAGCTCTTTAACATACCTCATGAAATCATAAGATTTATGAATCAAACTTAGAAATCATAAATCATAAAGGTAACTTGTGGCATTCATAACATACTTACGTTGTAGCTTTCACAGCTACATAGGGAGTTACATTTGGAATACCCATCATAGTATATTCCATAAATATATTTTTATAAACATTCATTTTTACCTCCATCATGTTACCCAATGCATTGGAGAGCTATCTCGGGCTCACCCACCCTAGTTTTATCATAAAACCACCCATATACATAAATAATGCCCAAGAACCCTAACATATTCATAACACATAAAACAAATATAAAGGAAAGATAAAATTTATACATTTCAATCACAATATATCATTTAAATATATTAACATAAAAAATCCATTATCAAAACCATTTTCAATAGAAAAATATGTAAAAGAGTATATGGTATTTGTTTTCCTTTTAAAAACATTACAGCTTGTTAAGGAAGCCTGTAACAACCTGATATTTTATGATAAGTATTATTTTTATTTTATTTGATGTCATGTGTTTTACGCTACAACAATATTATCTTGTGCTATACGTAACACCGTATTAGCTTGCAGTATACGCAACACTATTCTTAGATTGTGTTACACACAATTTCAAGTTCATTTGATAATAGTCATTCTACGCAACATTGAGTGTATATATATATATATATTCAATGTATAAATGAAATATGATTGGATTCTGTTATATGAAACAACAAAGGAGTCTTGAACAACACGCAACCCTAACTTGGCTTTCATTACACGCAATCACGACCTTCCTCGATAGCATGTGTAGTACGCAATACCGGGTTTCACAAAACAACGATATATTGTTATAATATTATTATGAACTAGCTGTTATGAATAGTATTAACTAAATTTTGAATTTTATAACATTATTATTAATCTTAAATATTTTCTAGAACATGGTATGAGAACAAAATAAATATTTCGGGTAAAATAAGTATTTTTCAAAAAATGCAGTTTTGCTGCCTTTTGATGGCGCGCCCACTTTAAATCTAGTTTTTGACATGTTTATAAGTTAAATTTGACAAAATAAAATTCTTACTTGGATTAAGGATATAAAAATTTAATTTGGATAAATTTTTGATATTTTTCTGATAACTTTCATATTATAATGAATAGTAAAAACACGCTATTTTAATTAAAAACAACTTTTTTCATCATAATAATTTATATGGTTAAAGTATAATATTTAATGGGTTTAAAGTATAAATATAATATATTTTTACCATTTAATATAATTTATTTAATTATCATTGATTTTACCTTGAATTCGTAGGTTAAATCAATTCAATCTTTTGCAATGTTTCAAACAAAAACCCGTTTCCTTTCGACAACGGGATCAATTTTAATTTAATTCTGAAACTTTTGTGTATTGAATTTGGAAAAATGGATTCGATATTTGGAATCAGTGGGTCCAAATTATGTTAATAATCTATTTTTTATTTTTGGGCATTATGAATAGTAACTACGGTAAATTTTATTTACCATTATTAAAGGTAAATCGGGTAATTAAGGGTAAACATAAGATTATAAAATTACCCTAACATCTTCCAAAATCCTATTGGATGACTAAACGTCGATCCATATCACCTAAGGGTCGGATTAGATTCATTTAATGGACTTTTTTCCATGAAAATAATTTAATTATTATTAAAACCAAAGAAAGTGACAACATGTCACTTTCTTAAATCTTATAAGTATAATAATTTTAGTTTAGTGATACAATTCATGAAACTTCGGATATAAATAGTATCCAGAAATAAAATAAAATTATCTACATCATATGAATTTATTTATAATTTTTAGGGATTAAATAACTATCATTAAATTTGACATAGTAGTGATGTTGAAATTATTTTATTAAGAGAAATATCAAATAAATGGTTTTAACAATATTAAAATAAATATTATATGAACTATTTAATGTTCTCCACTAATTTTCTAGATAAATATGACATGTTATGAATCTATTAAATTTTTTATTTCGAATATATATTCTGTATATTGTTTATTTAAATTCAAATACATGAATAGTGTCAAAATTGACACTATTGTTATTTTATAAAAATAACATATTATAAAATTGTTTAAAAATCACAAAAATATTTAAAAATTATAAATTTAAATTTATATGGTCTAAAATGTCATAAAGTTTTAGATTATGGAAAATTCACAACATATATGTAATTATTTATATTAATTTAAAATTTAGAATATTATTACCACAAATAAAATTAAATTGATAAATAAGGATAAATCAAGTTGATAATGTTTAAAATAAATTCATAACATGTCTAAATTTTATTGGTTGATGATATTACAACCCTATTTCATCTAATATTCAGATATTATTCATTTTGGAAGTTTTTAAGTGGGGTCGGGATTTAATATAAACTAATATTTTTTATATTTCCAAAGGTGCCCCTCTCCTCCCTTATAAAGGGAATCTCCTCCCTCTTCTCCTCACACCAATTTGAGCCTTCAATCTCAGCCAACCCCTGCCCATTTCACTTCCCCACATTCATAGAAACCTACTTGAGGTACTGGTCTTCTCAAAATACCAACTCTAGTGCCCTAAGAGAAATTTTAAAGGAGGCACTTCGAGAAAGAGGTAATACCTTCTACCATTTTCTTCAAGTTCCATTCTTCTTCTACTCCCTCTTCTTTAGTTGTTTCATTATGAAGTAATGACATCAGTATCCATAATATACTGATATGTTATTATAAATATGAAACAACCCTATTTTACCTTCTATCCATCCTATGGAAAACAAAATCACCTCGCGTGCGTACGTACGGAATACCGTCTCCACACCGTGGTGTAATTTGTTTTTCCACCAACACCTTACATGGATGGGTATAATGGTGTAATGAATAACTATATATGGTTATTATAACATCATATTGATTCTGATATATTATACCATCCACTCCAATTCTATTCAATAATTATGGGAATGATATCATCACTCGTGCGTACGTACGGACTACCGTCTCCACGACGCGATGAGATTCATTCTCCATGTTAACCATACATGAATGAACATAAAGTTTATATAATGAATAATAATTAAATATATGAAATAATAATGCTACTGGGTTTATGTATATATATATGTATGTCATCTATTTAGTTTCATTCAATTCAATAAGGAAACGAAAACAGCGTTCATGCGTACGTACGACCTACCGTCTCCATGAACGGTGTATTTCATTCCTTTTATCGATCTATAATATATATGTATATGATGAATATATATTATATATAAATCATTTTTTACATTCTGAAATTATTTAAATCAGGATATAAGTAATAATATCAAGAATGACAAGTCGAAACACATAAGATAAATGAAATGATTTTACCCAAAACGCTGCTTTAACATGGAATTTACAAAAGAACGGGTAATATAAAGTCATAAGTGAAACATATATGATATCATAACAATGAATATGATAATTTAATAAGTCAATTAAATTATTTAAATCATTATAAAGGAGGTTCGGATCCATACGAAGCATATCAGGCCTAAGGTAAGGGATAACTTTTCCAATCTCATTTTTATCCGAGATTTCTTTATTCGTAAGTATTTTCTGGGGTTATATTTATCATCCATGTACTTGTTTTCTAAAAATGATTTCATGTATTTTTAATTTCCTTTTTACCCATTTTTGACTTTTACTACATGGTATGTATGGAATCTTTCTTTTACGAGGGACTTTTTTACTTTTCCGGCAAAAGTACGAGAAGAATGTTTTTTAACTTATACGACACAAATGGATTTTTATGGTTTTATAAAGACTTATTTTCATGAAGCTTCCTCCAAAATATTTCATTAATATTTTCAACTAAATCCTTTTCTTTTAAAATCTCATTACATTTTGTGAAATGAGAATGATTTTGAAGAAGAAAGGATATTTTCCTCAAGAATTCATTTCAAGTGTTTTATCAAAACCATTTTTCATCTAAGATGAAATTATTTCATATGTGTATGTTTCAAGTATCATGTATCTATTATTTACATGGTTTCAATTTTCTTATTATGAAATGATATCCATTTCTTTTATATGGGTTATGTGATGATGGGATGATGTTTATGAAACCCATTTTATTCATTGGGTTATTATGAATAATGTATGTTTATTTTGTGGCACAAGTAAGAATGATTTAATTATGAGATGGGTGGGACCTTTATCTCCCTCCAATTCATTGGGTAAATATTTATATGTCATGATATAGACATGAATGGAATAGTAAGTTAATCTGGTTCAGTGTTACAGGACTGAAACGAGGAGTGAACTCGATTCAGAAAGGGACTTTGTCCACTAAGATAGCCTTGGCAGCAATGTCTTGGCTACTATGGAAATCATAACATGTGCTGAATGGTTTCCACAATTACATGTTTTATTCCCATTATATTTTATCATGGTTGATGTTCCATTATGATATATACCTTACGTACTTCCATGATTTATGTCTTTGCTCAAGATTTTGATGTTTAAATTTCATGTTCATGTTTTTGCTTTCAAATGTTTATGGATTGTTTTATGTTCGCTATGTTTTCCCTTACTGAGAATTTGAGCTCACCCTTTTTATGTTTTATTTTCCTCAAGAAATAAAGAAAGGTTTTAGGTAAAGAAACAAAAAGGGGAAGATCATTATGGGAGTTGTTGAATATCTTTCAACATGATTAGAATTTTATATTCCAAGTTTCCAAAAACACTAAACTATTACGGTCCTTGAGTGTTGGTTCTTATTATGTATTAAGTATTCCGAAAAAGTAATGTAATGTCCATGTACATCAAGATTTGGGTCTCTACAGTTGGTATCCGAGGAAAGGTTTAGTCAACCTTTGGAAACTAGGATGCGAAAGCATTAGTGAGATCCCTAGAGATATTTCTAAGGTATGTCTAGGGATGTCCCTAAGGTTAAGTATATGTATAGATTATAGTCCGGGAATTGCGCTAACGATATTAGAATTAAACCTAAGATGTTAGATATTGAATGTACTCCCCCTTTATTATGTTTTTTTCCCTATCATGGTATTTTCCTCTCACACTATTATTTTTGGGTTTTAGAAAATGGCTGGAAACAGGAAGATTCACGATAATGGGGGATATGATGGACAATGGAATGATATTTTTCATGAGCAAACAAATGAAATTGGATCTGGAGGTCCATATATCGTTATTATTCCTAATCAGTAATCTCATAATATGATCAATAATCTCAACTTTGGTAAGTTTCCTGACTCAGCTAATAAGAGAAAGATGGAGTTTCATGATTATCATAGAGGAAAGAAAGTTCAATTCCCCTCATGTAAATCATGTGGGAAGAGGCATCAAGGAGAATTTTTCAAAGGAACTGGAAGATGATTTGGGTGTGGAAAAGAAGGGCACAAATCTAGTAAGTGCAAAGGAAAAGTTTCAGTTAACACCATGGATAAAGATAATGGTAGTGCTACGACATCAAAAATGATTAGATGTTTTAAATGTGGAATGTATGGGAATTATGCAAACCAATTCCCTAAGGGAAAGTCTCATGATGAGAATCAGCATGGTCATATGGGTAGTATTTATGTGGATGATGATGAGGAGACTACAAATGATATATGAGATGAAAGAAGTATTGAAGCTCAGTCAGTTGTTTAAGAAGGTAGTGGAATGATTGTATGTTTATCAAGAGTTATGTTGTATAGTTAATGGTACTATGGAATAAAGAATCATCTAAGGATTGTTACACTCTTGTTTTTCATAAAGTATTTGAAAGTATATGGTACCGGTAACCATGGAAGGTTATTCAGATATTTTTGGAAAGTAGATGATATGAGCATAATGAAGGGATAAGAAGATAATGAGATGTTTGATTGTATTCATGAGATCATGAATGATATAAGGACTAAGTGATATTATGGTTTGAGTATATAGAATTTTTGGGATTTTGGTATGTGGAAAGTGTTGAAATTTAACAACATTTATGTTTTCACTAAGGTTCAATGGGTATTCATTCTTCAAGAGAATACATGATTAAGGAATTCACATGTTTGTAATTTAACCAACAAGATATGTCTTATGATATATGGGGGATAAATGATGGCATTCACATGATTGTTATGTGACATTTCAAGTAATCATTTTCTTTATACTATGAGCTTGGACAGAAGTATTTTAGATAAGCCTAAATATTGGAATGGATTATGTTGGACAAAGTTATTATTGTTTAAGGATAGAACTTTTTTCGATATTATTGATGGGATGTTATAGTAATGTAGTTTTAGAAAAAGGACAACCTGTAGGATGGGTGACAACCCATCGCGTCGGACAAGGCTGTGGGAATCGAACCCACAACCGAAGTGCAACTAGCCTTTATCGCCTACCACTGGCCTACAGGAAGTCCCTGGTTAGTAGAAAATAGTTTTATTTTATTAAGTGGTATGATATATGAAGTATAAGTTCATTTTTGGAACCATATACAATAAATCTAACCATAAAATGGACTTATAACTTTTGCTAACATTTTGTTTGAAACAGATGGAATGACCCATCATTCTATCACATGATCTGCCAACACATCACGAATAACAAATTCAACTTCATTTCTTTAAGGGATGAAGTGGAAATTGTTCAATTCACGAACAACAGTGAGATTGTACCAAAATCATATAAGTATTTCTTTTAATTCATCAAATTTAGGGAAATGATCTTGAAAACCAAAAATGTTGTCCTAGTGCCCATATATCCGATGAATCAGTTGGTACCTTAGATCATCACAAATCTATGGCTTTGTGATTGTTGGCTTTTTTCATAGCCATGTTCTGTACCACTCTCCATCAGAACACGATGGTTAGATTTCTCTTCCATATCCATATTTTCACCTATGTTCTCCTTTGTGGAAACCCAGTGATTAGTTAATTTGGGTAACCGTTACGTTTCATACTTTAGTTTTTAAAGTTAAGTTTTGGTATTTCATTTTATAATGTGGGTTTCAATTAAAGAAACTTTCAACTAGAAAACCATGTATAACCCCGACGAATTTTGAGGGCGAAATTCATTTTAAGGGGGATAGAATGTAACAACCCGATATTTTATGATAAGTATTATTTTTAATTTATTTGATGTCATGTGTTTTATGATACAACCAGATTACCTTGTGCTATACACAACACCGTATTAGCTTGCAGTATATGAAACACTATTCTTAGATTGCGTTACACACAATTTCAAGTTCGTTTGATAATAGTCATTCTACGTAACATTGAGTGTATATATATATATATATATATATTCAATGTATAAATGAAATATGGTTGGATTATGTTATATGAAACAACAAAGGAGTCTTTCACAACACACAACCCTAACTTGGCTTTCATTACACGCAATCACGACCTTCCTCAATAGCGTGTGTAGTACGCAATACCGGGTTTCACAAAACAATGATATATTGTTATAATATTATTATGAACTAGATGTTATGAATAGTATTAACTACATTTTGAATTTTATAACATTATTATTCATCTTACATATTTTCTAGAACATGGTGTGAGAACAAAATAAATTTTTCAGGTAAAATTAGTATTTTTCAAAAAATGCAGTTTTGCCGCCTTTTGATGGCGCACCCACTTTAAATCTAGTTTTTGACATGTTTATAAATTAAATTTGACAAAATAAAATTCTTCCTTGGATTCAGGATATAAAAATTTAATTTGGATAAAGTTTTGATATTTTGCTGATAACTTTCATATTTTAATGAATAGTAAAAACACGCTATATTTTAATTAAAAACAACTTTTTTCATCGTAATAATTTATATGGTTAAATTATAATATTGAATGGTTTTAAAGTATAAATATAATATATTTTTACCATTTAATATAATTTATGTCATTATCATTGATTTTACCTTGAATTCGTAGGTTAAATCAATTCAATCTTTTGCAATGTTTTAAACAAAAACTCGTTTTCTTTTGACAACGGGATTAATTTTAATTTAATTTATGAAACTTTTGTGTATTGAATTTGGAAAAATAAATCCATATTTTGAATCAGTGGGTCCAAATTATGTTAATAAGCTACTTTTTATTTTTGGGCATTATGAATAGTAACTACGATAAATTTTATTTACCATAATTAAAGGTAAATCAGGTAATTAAGGGTAAATATAAGATTATAAAATTACCCTAACACCTTCCAAAATCCTATTGGATGAATAAAAGTCGACCCATATCACCTAAGGGTCGGATTAGATTCATTTAATGGACTTTTTTCCATGAATATAATTTAATTATTATTAAAACCAAAGAAAGTGACAACATGTCACTTTCTTAAATCTTATTAGTATAATAATTTTAGTTTAGTGATAAGCTTCATGAAACTTAGGATATAAATAGTATCCAGAAAGATAATAAAATTATCTACATCATATGAATTTATTTATAATTTTTAGGGATTAAATAATTATCATTAAAGGTGACATAATAGTGATGTTGAAATTATTTTATTAAGAGAAATATAAAATAAATGGTTTTAAAAATCTTAAAATAAATATTATATGAACTATTTAATGTTGTCCACTAATTTTATAGATAAATATGACATGTTATGAATCTATCAAAGCTTTTAGTTCGAACATATCTTCTGTATATTGTTTATTTAAATTCAAATAAATGAATAGTGTCAAAATTTACACTATTGTTATTTTATAAAAATAACATATTATAAAATTGTTTAAAAATCACAAAAATATTTAAAAATTATAAATTTAAATTTATATGGTCTAAAATTTCATAAAGTGTCAAATTATGGAAAATTCACAACATATATGTAATTATTTATAATAATATAAAATTTAGAATATTATTACCACAAATAAAATTAAATTGATAAATAAGGATAAATCCAGTTGATAATGTTTAAAATAAATTCATAACATGTATAAATTTTATTGGTTGATGCGATTACAACCCTATATCATCTAATATTTGGATATGAGTCATTTTGGAAGTTTTTAAGTGGGGTTGGGATTTAATATAAACTAATATTTCTTATATTTCCAAAGGTGCCCCTCTCCTCCCTTATAAAAGGGCATATCCTCCCTCTTATCCTCACACCAATTTGTGCCGTCAAGCTTGGAAAAAACCTTCCCATTTCACTTCCCCTCTTCCTTATAAACCTACTAGAGGTACTGGTCTTCTCAAAAGACCAACTCTAGTTCCCTAAGAGAAAGTTTAAAGGAGGCACTTTGAGAAAGAGGTAATACCTTCCACCATTTTCTTCAAGTTACATTCTTCTTCTACTCCCTCTTCTTTAGTTGTTTCATTATGAAGTAATAAAATATGTATCCTTCATATACTGATATGTTATTATAAATATGAAACAAACCTATTTCACCTTCTATCCATCCTACGGAAAACAAAATCACCGCGCGTGCGTACGTACGGAATACCGTCTCCACGCCATGGTGTAATCTGTTTTTCCACCAACACCTTACATGGATGGGTATAATGGTGTAAAGAATAACTGTATATGGTTATTATAACATCATACTTATTCTGATATATTATACCATCGATTCCAATTATATTCAATAATTATGGTAACGATATCATCGCTCGTGCGTACGTACAGACTACCGTCTCCATGACGCGACGAGATTCATTATCCATGTTAACCATACATGAATGATCATAAATTTTATATAATGAATAATAAAGAAATATATTAAATAATAATTCTACTGGATTTATGTATATATATATGTATTTCATCTATTTAGTTTCATTAAATTCAATAAGGAAACGAAAACAACGTTCATACGTACGTACGGCCTACCGTCTCCATGAACGGTGTATTTCATTACTTTTATCGATCTATAATATATTTGTATATGATGAATATATATTATATATAAATCATGTTTTACATTATTAAATTATTTAAATCAGGATATAAGTAATAATATCAAGAACAACAAGTCGAAACACATAAGATAAATTAAATTATTTTACCCAAAATGCTGCTTTAACATGAAATTTACAAAAGAACGGGTAATATAAAGTCATAAGTGAAACATATATGATATCATAACAATGAATATGATTATTTAATAAGTCAATGAAATTATTTAAATCATTATACAGGAGGTTCAGATCCATACGAAGCATATCAGACCTAAGGTAAGGGATAAATTTTCCAATCTCGTTTTTATCCGAGATTGTTTATTCGTAAGTATTTAGTAGGGTTATATTTATCATCCCTGTCCTTGTTTTATAAAAATGTTTTCATGTATTTTTAATGTTATTTTTACCCATTTTTGACTTTTACTACATGGTATGTATGGAATCTTTCTTTTACGAGGTACTTTTTGACTTTTCCGGCAAAAGTACGAGAAGAAGGTTTTTTTGACTTATACGACACGAATGTATTTTTATGGTTTTATAAAGCCTTATTTTCATGAAGATTCCTCCAAAATATTTCATGAATATTTTCAACAAAATCCTTTTCTTTTAAAATTGCATGAAATTTTGTGAAAAGAGAATGATTTTGAAGAAGAAAGGATATTTTCCTCAAGAATTCATTTCAAGTGTTTTATCAAAACCATTTTTTCATCTAAGATGATATTATTTCATATGTTTATGTTTCAAGTATCATGTCTCTATGATTTACATGGTTTCACTTTTCTTATTATGAAATGATATCCATTTCTTTTATATGGGTTATGTGATGATGGGATGATGTTTATGAAACCCATTTTATTCATTGGGTTATTATGAATAATGTATGTTTATTTTGTGGCACAAGTAAGAATGATTTAATTATGAGATGGGAGGGACCTATATCTCCCTCCAATTCATTGGCTAAAGATTTATATCTCATGATATAGACATGGCTGGAACGGTAAGTTAATCCGGTTCAGTGTTACAGGACTGAAACGAGGAGTGAACTCGATTCAGAAAGGGACTTTGTCTACTAAGATAGCCTTGGCAGCAATGCCTTGGCTACTATGGAAATCATAACATGTGCTGAATGGTTTCCACAATTACATGTTTTATTCCCATTATATTTTATCACGGTTGATGTTCCATTATGATATATGCCTTACGTACTTCCATGATTTATGTCTTTGCTCAAGATTTTTATGTTTAAATTTCATGTTCAAGTTTTTTCTTTCAAATGTTTATGGATTGTTTTATGTTCTCTATGTTTTCCTTTACTGAGCATTTGAGCTCACCCTTTTTATGTTTTATTTACCCCAGGAAATAAAGAAAGGTTTTAGCTAAGGAAACAAAAAGTGGAAGATCATTATGGGAGTTGTTGAAGATCTTTCAACATGATTAGAAGTTTATATTCCAAGTTTCCAAAGACACTAAACTATTATGGTCCTTGAGTGTTGGTTCTTATTATGTATTAAGTATTCCGAAAAAGTATTGTAATGTCCATGTACGTCAAGATTTGGGTCTCTACAGAGCCATAGATCAAGTTATACTCGCGGCGGTGGAAAATGTTGTTGTCACTGCTTATGTTAAAAGAAACATTCTATTTTTTTTATATTACTAAAACACCTCATAGAAAAAGTTTCCATTTGAATGAAATGAAAATTCAAATGTTTTTATACACCATATAAAAAAAGTTGTGTATAAATCAAAATATGCCTCAATAAAAGTAGATTGAGATGAAGTCCCTTACCTCATGTCTAACTTGACTCAATCATTCTTTAATCTCCTGAATAATAAAATAAATTTAATTTATACTTGATTAAGAACATTTTTGGAGTTTATTATTCCTTTTTATATCAATTATTACCTTTCTATAACAATTAGTTAATTATTTGAGTTCATGTTGGACATTTTTTCGGTGTTTGGAACTTGAGTTAAAAATGAACTTGTTATAATTATAAATTGTACATGTGGCCAGAATTACATTATCTCCAGAATTATATTCATGATTTAGATGTCATATATATCATATATATCCAGTATATATATGTATTTATAATATTACATAACATTTGTAGATAAGAAATGAAATTCACAGTTCATGGAGACGGTAAGTCGTACGTATGCATGATCGCTACTTTCATTTATATTTCATATTTAATGGAATAAAAACATAATAATAAATAGGTATATTATAATTCTAGTATAATATAATATATAATTTCATTAACTTAATCTTTTATATGTTACACGTATGGCATGAACAAGTCATATCACTTTAAGGGGGCGATAGTCCTCACTTCCTCAAATAAAATTATCGTATTTACCCTCTATGGAAACCATAAAAGTATTCTAAAAATGAAAAATAAATAATAATAGAAACAATAAAAATATTATATATATCACATATAAATAAAAATTCATCTTAATGGCCACCATAAAAGGTGGTATGAGATAATTGAACAATCATCATTTCGTGAGGTAGTAGTTCGCTGTCTGCAGAAATAGTATATTCATTACCCATTAGATGGAGGTATGTGAAAGTGTAGTTAGAATCCTCCTCATAAAAACAACCTAGTATAATTATGATACTATTTTTGTTATAAAATAAAATAATAAAAAGAGTTTAAGGGGTTGGATAAATAAAACAAAACAAAAGATCTTAAGAGAAGACGTTACCTTTAAACCCAGTATCTCCCTTTGGTTTGAACCAAAATGTTTAATTGAATAGACTTATTCCTAGGGGAAGGCTTCTATGAGGAGGATATGGATGTAGGGAGCTTAATTAGGCAGAGGTTGGATGAGCCAAGGGGATTGAGATGTGTGAGGAATGAGTTAGAAGTGAGGGATTTTTATAAGGGGGAGGATGGGCTCTTTAGGAATGTTTAAAAATATTATTTTATTATATAATGATTTTCGGTTTATAAAGGTCCAAAAAACATTACAGAAGAATATAAGATTAATCATGTTCAAAATAAAATTATCCAATAAGAATTGTACATGTTTTGGTTATTTTTTTAATCTTTATAATCCTATTTATTCAATTCATTCATTAATGAGGTAAACACTGCATCATTATTGTGTCATAAATAATTTTATTTATTTTATGTCTAAAATTTATAAAAAATAAAATCATGATGTAGGAAATTTTTATTGTCAAAGAGATAACTTATATAACCCCATGTAACAATTTATGTACTAAAAGATTTTTGTTTATGTCATTTTGTATTTACTTTAAATTAATTAATATAAAGTGTCATTATCACTCCCATGTGGCTCCATGGGGTCCCAAAATAGACCCATGGATTCCCATGGTTAGAAATGTATCAATAAATAGGATTAGGACACATGTTAGGGTAATTTAATATTATTATAATATTATTTGTTTACCCTTATTTACCAGATTTACCCTTTAACAATGGTAAATAAAATATTTACTGAAGTAAATATTCATAATGTCTAAAAATAATAGTTACTTATTTACACAATTTGGACCTCCTAATTCCAAATATGGAATCCATTTTTCCAAATTGAAAACAAAATAGTGGAAGAAATTAATTTAAAATTAATTACCGCTATCAAAACAAAAAGCGTGTTTTTAAGAAATAATAGTTATCGAAAGATTGACACTTATTTATGTCCAATTTAAAAGTGAAATAACTTCTAATGACAAAAATTAAATTAAATAGTAAAAACATAATATAATTACACTTTAAAAACAATTAAAATGATAATCTAACCTTATAAATAAATTATATTAACATGCAGTTTTGAATTAAAATATAGTATTTTTCATTATTCATTAAAAAAATGAATTTTATCAAAAAAATACCAAAAATTTACCCAAAGTAAATTTTGATGTCCCGATTCTAAAGAATAATTTTATTTTTTCAAATATAACATATAAAAGTGACCAAAACTAGATTTATAGAGGGATCAACATCAAAAGGTGGTGAATCAACCTTTTAATGTATATTAGAGTGTTTTTGCTTAAAATTGAATTCTTTCTTATTTTAAGCATCTAAAATTTATTGGATAAATGTAAAAACATTTAAAAAACATGTATAATCATATTGTAGTTAGTTCTATTCATTCCTGATATTACAACGACTAGGCATTAACAACCATTTAAAATAATATTATATTATTATTTTTCAGTATAACCCAACGTTGTGTGCATCATAAGATTTCAAAGAACCCCATTGTTACGTATAGGGTATGCCATCGAACATAGAATCCCATTTAAAGTAAAATTAATATTTAATTCAAAAATATTAAAAAATATGAAAAATTTATATTCTTTATTTACCTAGGATGTCACATCCTTCCCCCCTTTTAGGAATTGCTTCCCCACAATTCTATTCACTTATCAAATAAGTGTGGGTATTTATCACTAATAGCATTCTCAGATTCCCACGTTGCCTCTTCAACCATATAGTTTTTCCACAAAACCTTTACCTAATGAATTACTTTATTCTGAAACACTTTCTCTCTTCAGTCAAGAATCTGGACAGGTTGTTCCGTGTAAGAGAGATTCTCCTCCAACTGAACTACCTATGAGCCCAAAACATGAGATGGATATGGAATATACTTTCTCAACATTGAAATATGAAAAAAATTGTGTAAATGGGATAAAATTGGAGGTAAATCCACTATGTACACAACTGATCCAACTTTCTCCAATATTTCATAAGTTCCAATGAACCTCAGACTCAACATTCCCTTCTTACCAAAATGCATCACACATTTCCATGGAGAAACTTTGAGAAAGACATGATCACCTACCTCAAAAGAAAGATCCTTCCTCCAGTTATCTGCATAACTTTTCTGTCTACTCTGAGCTATTCTCATGTACTTCTAAATCAAATGAACTTTTTATACCATCTCTTCTACCAATTATGGTCCCATCAACTTCCTTTAACCTACTTCATCATAAAAATCTAGAGTTCAACACTGATTCCAATATAATGCCTCAAATATAGCCATCTGTTTACTGGAATGAAAACTGTTATTATAAAAAAAATTCAACCAAAGAAAGATGTGGGTCCCAAATTCCCTGGTAATACATTGAAAAAACATGTAGCATATCCTCCAAGGTCTGAATATTTTGTTCTCAATGCTCATCTGATTGAGGAGAAAAAGTTTTTATAAAATTTAATTCAGTACCCAATGACTTCTGAAGGAATTTTCAAAAGTTAGAAGTAAACCTGGGATCACGACCAGATACAATGGAGAGGGGAACTCCAAGAAACCTGACTATCTCTTTAACATACAACTGAGAAAGTTGACCTAGAGAAATATTATCTCAAATAGGAAGGAAATGAGAAAATTTAGTCAACAGATCAACAAAAATCCAGATTTCATTATTACCTCAAGATGTCTTTGGTAATCCCACAACGAAGTCCATGGATATATTTTCCCATTTCCACTCTGGCACCAGTAAATACTGTAGCATGCATTTCGGTAACTACCGCTCTACTTTAGCTTACTGACATGTCAAACACTTCACAGTAAAATCAGCAATATCTCTTTTCATTCCATCCAACTACTAAAACTCCCAAATATCTCTATACAACTTAGAACTTCCAGGATGAACTGAAAATGTAGAACTATGAGCTTTACATGAAAACTCATTCATCAACTGAGAATCACAAGGTAAACATAATCTCTTTCTAATCCTCAAAACACAATCATTATCAATGTTAAAATCAGGCCAGTTACCCTTCTGAACCAACTCTTCCTTTTTCCGAAACTCACTTTCTTCCTTCTGCACTTTCTTAATTCTATCTCATAGAGATTATTTCACTCACACTGGAAACAAAACAAAGTAATTTTCTGCACCAACAACTTCTATGCCAAATTTCATCAAATCAAAAACCAAAAGATTACTTTCCAAACGTAGCATGGTTAACGAAGCAATACTTTTTCGACTTAAAGCATCATCCACTTTATTTGCTTTTCCCGGATGGTAATGAATCGTGAAATCATAATCCTTGATTAATTCTAACCACCTCCTATGTCTCATGGTAAATTCTTTTTATGTGAATATATAGTTCAAACTTTTTTGGTCAGTATATATTTCAAATTTTACTTCATAAATACGATGCCTCTAATTTTTTACAGAAAAAACAACAACAATTAATTCCGAATCTTGTGTAGGGAAATTTAATTCAAGAGAATTCAACTAACATGAAGAATAAACAATTAACTAATCATTATGAATAAGTACATAACCAAGTCCTTTCAACTAAGCATCACTATAGATAACAAACTCACCACTTCTGGAAGGCAATTCCAAAACTAGAGCATTCACCAATCTTATTTTCAATTCTTAAAAACAATCATCACATTATTTTTTACCAATAATCTTAACACCATTTAGAGTTAACTTAGTCATTGGGATAGATAACCATGAAAAAAGTTCAAAAAACCTCCGATAATAACATTACAAACCAAGTAAACAATGAATATAGGTTATATTATTAGGTATTGGCCATTCATCAAAAACTTTTGTTTTAGAAGGATCAACAATTATGACATTTTTTTAAATAATGTGACCAAGGAAAGAAATTTGATGTAACCAAAACTCACACTTGCTGAATTTCCCATACAATTTCTTTTCTTTTGAAGTTTTAAAGACAACCCTTAAATTACTTTCATGATCCTATTTACTTTTTGAATAAACCAAAATATCATCAATGAACACAACCAAAAACTTATCAAAAAACTAACGGAAAATTCTATTCATAAGATCCATGAATACATTAGGTGTATTGACTAACCCAAAAGGAATAACTATAAATTCATAATAGCCATATCTAGTATGAAACAAGGTCTTCAAAATGTATCACTACTAAAAATTTTACCTATCCCAATGGTTCAAAACTATTGGGATAGCTGCTGAAACCATTGGGATAGGGTATCCCAACGGTTTTGGGAACCATTATAGTGTTGGACATTGCAATATCCCTATACCAATGGTTTCTATGAAACTGTTGGTATATGAGTGTCTAGATATACTCTATTCCAATGGTTTCTAGGAAACCATTGGGATATATGTGTGGGAACGGTTTCTGAACCGTTGGTATACATACTGCCTAATGAGCTGCTCTATTCTAACCATTTAAATAAAACCATTTGAATATATGTATACCAACAGTTCAGAAATCATTGGTGTATATAATGAATACTCTATTCCAATAGTTTTATTCAAACTGTTGGGATATATGTATTCACTCCTCTGTATACCAATGGTTCTGTGAACCATTGGTGTATCCTATTTTCCAAAAAAAAAAAACAGTAGACATAGAACCTTCCAACCAGAACCTGTTAAAAACTTACATCCACCGCCCTACTGCCCCAGTTCCCCACTACCCACTCCCCTACCCCACTACCCCTGCCCACTCCCCTACCCCACTACCCCCATGCCCACTCTCCTACCCCTCTCCCCACTCCCCACTCCCCACTCCCCACTCCACTGTAGGATACCCACTTCCACAAGATCCCCCTACATTATGTTATAATATGTACAGAATGCTCAAGAATACTTAGATAGCCTTCTAGTCAAGTCCTTGCAAGTGGTATCTCCTCATATGGGAGTTTACCAATCCCTCATGCATGCAGGTGTGTGTACCAAGTCCACCCCAATGTGTGATGTTCCCGACCTATCTCCACAAGATTTTTCTAGTGTGTCAAAGGGGGCTAAATTTCAAGCACAAGTTCTCTCAACTCCTAAAACATTCTCTTCTCCTCAGCATAATGGAGTGTGTTTGAGATCTCAATCCAAACACACTCAAGAGTCACATTCTTGTTATATAAAAGGGGATAAGAGGCCTAGGGACAAAGTCATGTGATAACAAGATCAATGATCCCAATTTGAACACCTGAGGCTTGGGTACTTGGGTAAAAATAGATTTTATCACTACTGAAATTCAGAATAGTAAGGATTACATTGTTTCTATGCTCAATCCAAAGCAATTCACTTCCAAAAACAATGAGTATACGCGTAGAATAATAATGTGTGCATCCATTCATTCCAACCCTCAAAACCTGTTTATATGGGTCTTTTGGTATCCCTATATCTTAGTGTAAGTGATACATTTGGAAGACCAGTTTATCACTGTGAAAGTAGCTGTATGTAGTAATAGCTTGTTTTTTCCTTTTTGGATAGAAGCTATGATGCTCAGATAAGATAATCCATGTGTCATGGGCTAGGATCCATTGATCTAGGGGAATTCTTGTGGATTGTTATAGGAGACATTAATATCTTTTCAGATCCGATTGAAAATAAAGGGAGAGGAGTATTCCTTAGAAAGCACAACATAGAATTTGTCTAGCTCATGGCTAGAAATGGGCTTATGGATATAGACAAGGATCGGTTCACATGGTGCAATAACTAGAGAGGGGGTATTTGAACATAGAGTTTTTTGATCGATTAATTTCAAATGTCATGAAATCTCTGCCTATCATAATGCAAAGGTAACTCACCTTGTACAAAGAATATCTGATCATTCCCCACTTATGCTTTCCCTGTCCTCCAGGAAGGAGAGGCACAAGTGGTTCAACTTCTCTAATATGTGGACCATCACTCCAGGATATCATCAGGTCATGAGTGAATCATGGAAGGTAAGTGCATGTATTGGGCTTCAAAATAGGCTAATACTTCCCAAAGATGATCTCTAGGAATGGATGTGTAAGACTTCCCATTCTTAGGAGATGAATGTGTATTCAAGATGTATATTGACTGAATGAAATCCAGTCTCAAAGACCACTACAATGACACATTGTTCGGTGAAATCACTAGGAATGACATCCTGGAGGACATGATTCTTAGTAAATAATTATTAATGCGCGAACAATCGAGAATAAAGTGTCTTCAGAAGGTGATCGGAATACAGAATACTTCCATGCATGTATCAGGGAGAAACAACGCATAATAATACTTAATATACTATTGGAGGGAGACACCTATACTAAAGATAGGGGTGTGTTTGGTGGAAAGGCTAAGTCTTAATTCAAGGTTCTTCTTGTAGGAACTAATCCTCGTATTCCTAAAGGCTACCTGAGAGGACATGCAGTGATTTTGGACGTGGTACCACACACTATATCCAAACAATACAATGTGTTCTTTGAAGAAATTTCCAACAAGAAAGAGATACATGAGGTGATGCTGGGACATAAACCCGAGAGTGCTCTGGGACCAGATGTGTTTTGTAAATAAAATCAACTTTTGTCATGAATGATGTGTCATAAAGCATAGGACTCAGGTTATGGGATTCATAATTATGGTTTAATGTGGAAAAGGTTTTTAGATACAGAAGAAGGATTCAGAAGGGTGGTGTCATGTTGTAAAAACATATTACCATAAGATGGAGTCAGTGGAATGATTGTCATGTGTATATGGAAGAGTTAAGGTAGAATCGAAACATGTACATGTTAAGGGTTCTCACAAGATCCATTAAACATATAATTACATTCTTTAAAAAAAGTGGCACACTAGTATGGGGTTTTCCCCTGAAACCACAAATCTAAGGAGCATCAAATCCTTGGTTAAGATGATACATGAATGATGAAGTGGATTGTATGATGGTCAGGTATATGAGAGGTTGTGGATTAATGGTTGTTCTGAAATATGTTCTAGGTAATATTGTCACTATCTTTCCAATGTCACTATGGAGAAAGAATGAAAATTTTCTTCGAGTGGTAGATTTTTGGAATTGACTAACAAAAAAATTTGGAAGTTGGTGATTGATTGTTTTTTCATTGTGGTAACTATAATCAGGTAACTATTGAAATATCTAGACAATAAGTCACCTAATTTTATGCTTGGGAAATCAAGATAGAGACAATACATGTTTTTCATGGGGCGTCCAGATTCATGCCAACAGAATCCTTCACCGGACATGAACAAACAATATTCAACAGATACAATGGGTCCAATTAAATGAACAATCTTCGGCATGACCCATCCATACATCGGGTGTCCACGCCAAAGGAAAATAAAATAAACAAAATCAAAACGGTATAAAAGTGGACAAAAACGAAACATACTAATTAATTTCTCCACTACCCCAATCTCCCTCCCCTATAAAGAAAATCGTAAAGCCGCCTCTAGTGCCCTACTGGCCCCCTTCGTAGAATATAAATACCCTCCGTCCATAGAAAGCAGTAAAAGGCCTAAGTGGATAATGCGATTGTTGACACTCCTTTTTCGTCACAGAGTCCAAAGGAATGTAAAGGGAAATGACTTAGCACAAATTGATCCATCCTTTGAAGAAAATATCAAAAATCAACAAAGGCATGAACAAGGGATCAAAAGCACATGTGCCACGCAAGTTCTATCACTATTGCGCAAGTCCACTTGTGCGACGCCTAGTGGTCGCGCAAGTGACTTGTGCGACCTAAATGGTAACCGCCCGGGGTCTTCTATAGCTTATAAATAGACCCTGTGGCCCCCCCATTTCAAGAAGGTTTTTTCCAGAAACTCAAATTTGAGCTCCCGACGCCCTAGTCTCTTCTCAAAGCTTCCGAAACAATTATAAGGTAATTTCTTACCTAGAACGGAAGATCTAAAGAGGGGGAGGAAGGCCTAAGTGTTGAAACTCATCAACACTTGCGCGCCTGAGTGACCATCCCTTAAGGGAAAATGCCACACTTGCACGCCGCCTTGCTCCTTCAATAGAACTTGCGCTCCCCTCTTCTGGAAGAACCTCAAGAGGATTCTAAAAGGCTTTAATCAAGAGTCGCTCAAGTATTGCCCTGCTGGTTAACTGTCACACAAGTACACCATGTGTCGCGTAGGCATACCTGCGTGACCAGGACTTGCGTGCCCACGCAGTACCTACACGCCTACCAGGACTTGAGTGCCCCTGCCTTTTTGGGTTCCCTTCTTGCCCATTTCACCCGTCTTAATCCATTCCACCTT
The DNA here is from genome assembly GCA_963277665.1 of Viscum album. NCBI lineage: Eukaryota > Viridiplantae > Streptophyta > Magnoliopsida > Santalales > Viscaceae > Viscum > Viscum album. Next base: position 1,289,842,446 of record OY728130.1, on the reverse strand, counting down.
TCCTATTCAAGATTCAGTCATCAAGACAGTCTTCAAAGCCATTTATGGCATGATTTTTTGATTTTACTTCCTTATCTGAAAGGAATTCTGTGGAATATCTCTCAAAACCTAGTGATTTACACATCTTTATGTCATTAAAGATTGAGATTTCATTCATTCAACCTCATCCTTTAAGATGAAAGAATCCTTAACCTGGGTCTCCTTTTCAGGAATAATCCCTAGTCATAATTCCTCTAATTTGGGCATCCTCTTTAGGAGTAAGCCCCAGATCCCCTAACCTGGGATTCCTTTTCAGGAATAAGCCCCAGTCTCAAATATGGGAATCCTCTTTAGGAGTAAGCCCCAACCATAATTCTCTTAACCTGGGCTTCCTTTTCAGGAGTAATCCCAAGGCTCAAATATGGGCCTCCTTTTCAGAAGTAAGTCCCAGTCATAATTCTTAACTCGGGCATCCTCCTTAGGAGTAATCCCCAGTCCCCTAATTTGGGAATCCTCCTCAGGAGTAAGCCCCAAAACTTAATTCCCTTAACCCGGGCCTCCTTTTCAGGAATAATCCCCAGTCATAATCCTTGACCTAGACCTCCTTTTCAGGAGTAAGCCCCAGTCTCAAATATGGGCATCCTCTTCAAGAGTAAACCCCAAGTCCCTTAATTTTTCAAATCTCTTAACCTGGGCCTCCTTTTCATGAATAATCCACAGTCTTAATTTCTCTTAACCAGTCCTAATTTACCTTTGATCTGGGATTCCTTTTTATAAGTAAAACCCAATCATACGTCTTCTTCTAATTTGGGCCTCATTTTCAGGAGTAAGCCCCAAGTTAGTGTATTCAAAATCTCCATGAAGCACATATACCTTTATGGACCCTGTTCCTGGATTTCTTCCCTAAATTAAATCCTAATCTTCATTTATCTGGGCAGTCATACATACATAAGCACCATATTATTTCTTATGATTGCATCTTTCATGGCACAATTGTCTAACTTTTACCAATACCTCTTATTTCTCACACCGATCATGACTCACACGAGCTTAGAGTGTAAAAGTAATTGTGAATCCTTCTTTGATCCATAAATCATAAACATCATACTCCCTTACTCGAACTATGTGGGTTCTGATTCCTTTTCTAAACAAAGGATACGTAGGTAGCCCGTCTACGGGTTCGATCCCAACTCTAAAATAATCCACGTCCTTCTGAATGACAATAAACTTCAAGTGCCCCACTGAGTGGCTTTAAAACCATCATGGTCATCATAATGACCAAGAGAATTCTATATAAATGTGTCGAAGGGTACCATTGACCAAGAATCTCTAATAAACACAGATGATTCTCTATCAATGAAGAACCTTGAATACATACAAAAGATTCTCTAAATTTCCTACATATTTAAGCATTGATTGTCAGATATGAAGGAAATCTCATTTTATACTTGGTAATGTAATAATTATTCACGAACATAACTTAAATCTATAAAGAGAGTCCTGGAGTAGACAATAATTCCTGTAAAAAAGGTGTGATGAGTCTGACCTCCCATCCTCTCGACCAATGCAAATTCCTAAGCCTCGTCAGTCCACAAACTAATGAGCACCTACCTTTGGAAAGTAGGTCCGAATGAATGTGGAATCATTGGATGTTTTTGGTTCTACGAACAAACCCATTAGAAACTGATCAGAATGTTTGAACCTCCCATCAAGGCGGTCATACCCAGATTCCAAGGGAATCAAAAATGGTGAACCCGACGTGAATCCTTAACCAAGTTAAAATAATGTTTTACCCATTTGTTAGGCCCCTATTTAAAACTCAATGAGAGGGCCAACAAAAACAATCATTGACATATGTGATCATCTAAAAGATGTAGTGGCTGAATTTATGTTGATTAAATATGTTATATCAAATAAGAACTCTTTTCCCAAGATCTTCTACATTTCTAGAATGGATGCTCTCAAGTTCACACCTGTGAATACTGCTGCTGCAAATGCCACTGCTGCTACTCCTGCTGGATCATCGTCCGCTCTTAGGACGATATCACCTACTCAACATCTTCAACGCTGGGTATCAAAAACACTAGTTAAGGAGTACCGTCAACACAGTACCATCCCAACTCTGGAGGCTGCCCGACAAGCCCTCCAAGTAAACAACTCACATCGGTCATCTGGACAACGAAGACCAGTGATCAAGAAGCAGGCGGTGCTGACTACCGTCTCCAACCGTTTCAGGTCGTTATCCCTGAAACGCAATCACCATTCGCTCTCTTATTCTGGGGAGGTGAATGAGCAGGTCCCTCAGGACCTTAATTCAAACAGACATGAGTCCTTCTTGGGGGCTCCCACCAACAATCGCCGCTAGACTCGTGCGGCAGTGCGCCCTCAACATGATGATGGTACTGACTCCAGGCGTTTGACACAGGTTCCTCGAACCCAAGAAAGCAAGAAGAACCACCAGAAGTGGAATTCGGTCAACAGTGAGCAGGTTCTCATCTTTACCATCTCCGGAGAAGTCCACCAACCTAACTTGGTGGCAAGCAATGAGCAGGCACATACACCTGCCCGTTTTAATTCCACTGTCTAGCAGACTCGTTTTGCAGCATCACGCCAATCGCGCCAGGAAATTCTGGCGGAGTACTATAGGCAGGAACATACATCTGTTTATACATCATCAGCTAGTCAGTAGGCTTGTCTGACTACATATAATGGATCTCTTCAACCACGTTTGGAGAAGTGCAATCAGCAGGCACATACACCTGCTAGTATTAATCAAGCCTACCAATAGTCTCGCTTGGTAGCATTCAGAGAAGTTAGTTGGAAAGCCCCGACAACAAATAAGAGACAGAATCAACTCTATGCCCCCACACTTGAGTACTGTCATGATTCACTGACAGGAAAAGGAGGACACGAGCAGGCACATACACCTGCTCCAAGCCCGGAATGGACGTATATTCCCGTTCCGGCAGCTGAAGTCACCAAGTGTATTCTATCAATGGTGAAAGAGCAGAAGCAAATCCTTGTTCATATTCTGGATGCCTGCTGGGATATTATAAAAACTTCAGCGGCATCTCAGGGAAAGACACATAAATCTATCCCTACCAGTGGAGTGATACATGAAAAATTCACTCCGGAATATACACACACATCGTTCCAATCCAAGAGGGTGGTGGGGCATACTCCCCCATAGCATACGGACAACCAAGTCAGGCACATACACCTGATTTGAGTAGAGATCGTCAGCCTAACCTGGCCATCTTTCCTGATCAGACATATACACCTGCTCAGAGCAGCCACTTTCATCAACAAGTGGTTTCCAAGGCAAGTAAGAAGGCATCGAAGAAAAAGACCCGCCCATCACATTCAGGAGATCAAGAGCTAATCTGTAACAATGCCTTGCTCGATGCTGGAGTTCTTGAAGCCCTCAGACAATTATCTGTTGAAATTAAAGATTCTACTCCCTCATTTCCCAATAGTGGGAACATTAATTCCGAAGGTCTTCAACAAACACTTCCTCATGAAGGCTTGCTTCATGACAATTCGGTCGATCTAAAAGTTTCATCTTCAGATGAGAGCTACAGGAACCCTCTGTGTGGTCAGAAGACCAAGGAGAAAGAGATCTCATATTTTACTGTAACCCATTATGGTGGTCCTCCCCATGATGATGAATTTCGCTACGAAAGTCCTCTCTGCAGTAGTGATGCACATTGCCCAGAAAATGCTCCAGTGGACAATGTAGTGCCGAGAAAGCCCTCTAATCTTGAGGCATTTGCAAATGAGAAACCAGTCATGTCTGAAGCTTCATCGCTAGCAGGTGAAATACTTTCTCAATCAGAAGATAGCCCATGGTGTAGGTCATTCTACGAACCCCCCCTAAGTCATGCATATTTTAGTTTGATCAATGATTTCTCTACCAATCCTGTTGAATCCAATGAAGCAAACAGGAAACACCAACTCTGGTCAAATCAGGTAGAAGAATCTTCATAAAATGATAATGAGGAAATGATGAACATGAGAAAACAACTGGCGAAAGGTGAAGTGCCAGTCATGTGTTGGCCTCTGGCTGACTCTCAGTATAATATTCCAGAAATGTTGACGGAAGATGAAATTCATGATATTCATCTCAACATATGGAAAACGTTTTGTCAGTTGAAAAATAAAGTATTATCTTATGATGAATATGAAAATCATCTTAGGATAATAGAAGGGTTACAACGTCAGATTGATTTGGCATCTCTATCAGTCTCTCGATATCCGAAGGCTGAAAAGAAGTAGAGAGCCCTTCAACGTTCATGCTTTGGCGCACTAATAAGACTGCATCAGTTAATTTCCAATGCCCCATCTGGTATTCGTGTCAAAGGATGGGGTGTTCATGGAGCAATGCATTTCACGGTGCTCTCCAGTCAGCAAAGCCCGCCGAAAATGGTCTCATGTAATGTTATTGCCCATGGCCGTCCACAGTCAATGGGATTTGTTTGTAATCAGAAGCTTTCCCAAGAACATGATTCAACTAGTTCCTCTCAAAATCAAGAATACATAGAACAAGTTGTCGAATTACTCTTGCATCAAGCAAACAAGAATATTGAACAGGCCTCTCGTTTGGAGCAAGCACGTCACCAAGTGATAGAAGTGTCAGAAATAATTCAACGGTCTTTTGAACCGGGTGATAAAAGCAGATACAGGTTAATGAATCCAGCTAATTTCTGAACTAAGGTTCTCAAGATCAGGAGGAATTTCAAGAAAGTCTCAGACATAACATGTCAAGAACCACCCCAGCTCGACAGACTGGGGACTTTTAAACCAACCCTCGGAATCAACAAAAAGGATTCAGGGAGTTGAGTGAGAACAGCAGGAACAGCCCCAGTCCACTGGATTGGGGACTTTTTCAAATCATCAATCCCCTCCTCAGAGAAATTCAGTCTTTTCTCGATTGGAGAATAAGCCTCAAGAGGAACGAAGAGCCAAATTATCAGGAGATTCCCTCCAAATTACGGTTCGTCAAGAAGTTCCTGAGGGATCGAATCAACAAAAGGCAATGTCTCATCAAAGACATGGAAGAATACAATATCACAGAAATGTTGATAGAAGGGATGTGATGAGTTATGCATCAATCAATGTCATCAATGCCGTTGTTGCTGATCCACCAGATGAGGCTCACTCAGGGGACTCAGATGAAGAGGTTCCTGCTCAAGAATATGTACGCACCGACACAAATGAAGAAGGTGTGCATACACGAAGTCAAAGGATTACTCAGAACTTAGGTAATCCTTCGAGTAACCCACTTTCTCCTCTCCGAAAAGGATCCAACAAAGGGAAGGGAAAGAACTAGGTTACATATCATTCCTCTGGAGAAGGTCAATCGCTCTCAATAGAGTAAAGGTTTTCACAACAGGAGGAAGAAATGAAGGAATTAAGAAGGTTGAATGCAGAACTACTTCAGATTAGTCTTCTTCTTAAGCATGCTGGAGTCAGTCAGCCAAAGGAATTTGTTGCAGCTACTGAGATGGATCAAGAATATCCTCCTCTCTCAGTACACCGTCATAGGTCTAATCCTACGGCTCAAGTGCAATAACATTTGGCAGTGCTACCATCAGTTGCAGCACCAATCGCCACATCTGTCTAAGCTCCAGTCATTTCACCTACCCAAGTCCAAGTTCAACCGGATGTTTTTCAAAATTTAATAACTACTATTGAGTCATTAACAGCTCTGTTAGAAACTATGGAAGGGAAGCGTGCACAAGTTCAACCAGAAAAGAAAGTTTACCCTGAATGGGTAGATTCAATTTCTCCTCCATCCAGTTTTGGGAACCTTGTATTCCCTATTTTCAATGGATCAGGTGATCCTGAATAGAATTTTATGCATTACGTGTCTTGTTGCGATCCTATGATGGGAACTCCGGAGCAGCAAGAAGCAGTGAAACTCAGATGCTTCGTGTGAACCTTGCAAGGACCAGCATTTGTTTGGTATACAAGCTTGCAATCCCGGTCAATTACCGGATGGGAGGATCTTCGCCAAAAATTCCTCCTTCAGTTCAACTCAACTTTTCCAAAGACAACAGTTTTCGATCTTACAAACTGTAAGCAAAGGGAGAATGAAAGGGTCTCTGATTTCATTTCTCGATGGAAGGGATTAACATATTCCTTGAGTTTAGCACTCCCTCAAGAAGAATTGTTGCCAATCTGTGTGGAAAATCTGCGTAACGAATTATGCATGCTGTTAATCCCTGTGAAATACACAGGAGGGTTTCGAGACCTTACTTCAATCACTCAGCATATTGAAGATTCCCTTATACAGGCTAAGGCTAAATCTCGTGTAATTTCATCAGCTCCAGTAAGGAGAATGGGTAAAGCATAAACTGCTACAGTTATGCTTAAACAAGCACCTGTACCTATTTCTACCTCAAAACCTTCATCTTCTCGAAGGGATCCACCTTCCGAGCACCAAAAACAAAGGCCTTTTCGTCCAGACGATCAAAAAGATCAAAAGCGAAAAGAATTTGAGGATCTGAAGAGAAAAACAAACTCTTTTAGAAATGAAAAAGTTCCTGGTTATTTCATTTCATATCTAGAAAACAATTTGGTTCAATTGCCAATGCCCAAGAGGCCAAACAAGAAAGGAGATGAAGACCATCCCAATTATTGACCTTTTTATCAAATGTTGGGGCATCCCATCCAGGAGTGTTTTGTCTTCAAAGACCTCCTGCAAAAGATGGTCGACTCAGGACAAGTCACATTGAAAGGCTCCTCAGCCCAGGTAGCATGTGTCACTGCTACAGTTTCAGAGGAGAAAGGTGAATGACACGAAGTCAAAAGAAAAAATGCACAGAAGTATGATGATTGGATGGTCAGAAAGAAAATCAATCGAACTCATGCTATTTTGTGAACACAATTAAAGAAACCAATTGTGTCTTCTGCCATGAATGTTGTGGAAAAACCCTCTTCGTCAGAGGGAAAGTCCTCAAAGAAACGACATGATTCAAAGAAGGAAAAATAATTAGAAGAAGACGAGTATGTGTCAAAGCCTAAGTTGTCTTTGACTTTGGCAGACTTCATTCCATCTACTTCAAAGCCACGAGCACTGACCCACAAAACGGCACAGCCTAAACAGGCTAATCAGGCAGAGTCTTCATCAGACGAAGAGTTAATCTTCGGTTCTATTAATATGATTCAATTAACAGATCCATATGCCAGTCGCAGTTTTGATTTCAATAAGACTGAATTCCCTGTATCAAACAGTGGAATTAGAGGAAGTTCCAGGGGCTCAGGATACAGGGGAAGACGTGGATCTTTCAGAAGCCACAATTCCAATTCTACCCCTATTAAAACTGTGTACGTAGCAGAAACTCGTGGCAGAGCCCTTCAGCGAGCTCAGCAAGAACAAGCAAGTTCTTCTACCAATAGAAAATTCAGTCCTAGAATAGTTATTTTGGAAGACCGGTTGAAGGTTCCATCTTCTTCCTCTCAGCAAGTAAATGGATCTAATCGGTCTAATCTTCCAAAACCAGGAATATTGCCAACTCCTTTCCCAATACAAGTTGCATCAACTTCCAAAGCATCTACTTCCAAGGTACCTACTAAACCATATATTCTTATTGGGAAACGAAGACCTCTTGATCAAAATTATGATATATTGAAACACTTGGACCAAGTACCAGCCAAGTTATCAATCCTGGATGCTCTAAATTTGTAAAAAGATCTTCGGGAAGCACTCATCGAGGCTTTGTCAAATCCTCAGGAGTTTGAAACTGAAATTGCTGCAGCTGAAGTCTATCACATATAGAATAATCCTGGAGAATGCCATGAAATAATATATTTTACTGATGAAGATGAAGATGATGTTGTGCATGGACATATTAGACCATTGTACTTGTCTAGCAAGGTCAATGGTGTGGATGTTCGAAGGGATTTCATTGACAATGGTTTAGGAGTCAACCTCATGCCCATTTATACACTTCGTCGATTGGGCCTCACAGAATCTGATTTATCTCCTTCCACCATGATGCTATAGGGATATGATAAAAATGAACAAGATCCACTGGGTGAAGTTACACTCAGAACTCAGTTTGGAGATCTTGTATCCAGTTCAGATTTCATGGTTGTTGACCAAGACTCAACCTTCAACATCTTGCTTGGAAGACCCTGGCTACATCAACATGCGACTATACCTTCATCATACCATCAATGTCTCAAATATTCTTTCGATGGTCAAGTTGGGACATTTTATGGTGATAAGGCCCCGTTCAAGACATGTGAGTCTCAATACATTGAGGTGAAATTCTATCACATGAAGCAAAGGGAGAAATCCATAACAAAGGAGATTACCAAAGTTAATGCTCCATATGGTTTGGAAAAAATTCCAGTAAATCTATTTACACACGTGAGTACAGATTATGTGTTGCCTATCAGTCAAATTGACAAGATAGAACCAAATCAAAATACTCTTATGGAAAGATCCATAATGTCAATTACGGTAATCGAGCCAGACAACATGAGAGAAATAGGTAATCTACCAAGCAGTGATGAAAGCACAAATGGTGATGTCTTCATTTCATCTGCTAAAATCCAACAAGTCTATGATTCTCCAATTAGGCCAGAAGAGGTTATAGCAACATCAGAGGTGAACAATGATGTCAATTATCAATCCATCATCTCCTCTTTATTACCCAAAGTAGACCCTTCATCATCAATCAGGCCAGAAATGGAAGCTTCTTCTTCAAGATATGCAAATTTTGACATCTATTCGGATCATGAGAATTCTACTTTATCATCTACTATGAAAGTAGAAATGGAAGAAATAACACATGATGAATATGAAGAGGAAGATCTCAGAGATCCTCCTATAGCATTTGAAGAGGGTATCTCTACCACTGTGGATGAACTCAGAGAAATAAATCTGGGTACAAAAGAAGATCCACGCCCCACTTTAATCAGTGCGGCCATGACTCTTGAAGAGAAAGAGATGTATATTTCTTTTCTAAAGAAAAATAGAGATATATTTTCCTGGAACTATACAGAAATTCTCAGGCTTGATCCTGATGTTGCTACTCATCATTTGGGTTTACCAGAAGAACATCGAGGATTTAAGCAAGCCGCAAGAAGAACACACCCAACTTATGCTTCCAAAATTGAAGCTGAAGTGGATAATATTATCAAAGCTAACTTCATCAAAGAAGTTCAATATCCCAAATGGTTGGCTAATATTGTCCCTGTAAAGAAAAATAATAGACAAATTAGAGTTTGCATCAATTTTAGAGATCTTAATCGGCATTGTCCTAAGGATGATTTCCCAGTTCTGATTACAGAACTTCTAATTGATGCAACAGCTGGCTATGAAGCACTTTCCTTCATGGATGGATATTCTGGATATAATCAGATCTGAATGGCCCCAGAAGACAAGGAATCTACAACCTTCATAGCCCCTCAGGGTGTGTTTTACTACCGGGTAATGCCCTTTGGCTTAAAGAATGCAGGTGCAACTTATCAGCGTGCCATGCATCGTATCTTCAAACCCTTCTTAGGGAAGTTTGTTGAATTCTATGTAGATTATTTGGTAGTTAAATCCAAACAACGTTCTAATCACTTGGCTGATTTGGAATTCATATTCTGCAAGCTTCGACAACATAATTTGAAGATGAACCCCTTAAAATGTGCTTTTGGGGTAACCTCAGGAAAATTTATCAGCTTTGTTGTATGCCATCGTGGTATTGAAGTCAATCCTGAGAAGACCAAGTCAATGCTTGGTATGTCACCTCCTCAAAATTTGAAATAATTAAGAGGACTTCAAGGAAACTTAGCCTATATTCGGCGTTTCATCGCCAATTTAGCAGGCAAAAGTTTACCCTTCACCAAATTGATGAAGAAGGGAGTCACTTACCAGTGGACTGAAGAATGTCAAGAAGCATTCGATATTCTCAAAAAATACCTCTTGAGTCCACCGGTACTCATGCCACCTGTTGAAGGAAGACCACTTATCCTCTACGTGATAACTCTAGAGCGATCATTGAGAGCCTATCTTGCTCAAAGGATTGATGCTGGGAATGAAAACAACCTCTACTATCTTAGTCGAACCATGCTTGAAGAAGAAACCCAGTATTCAAGTATTGATAAGTGCTTCCTGGCATTAATCTTTGTAGTTCAGAAGTTGAGACACTACCTGCAACATCACGAGGTCCAATTGGTATCTCGCAATAACCCGCTCAAATTTATCCTAAGTCGTCCAATGCTTACAGGACGTCTGGCAAGGTGGGTAGTTATTTTGCAGCAATTTGACATTCCGTATGTGTCTCAAAAGGCGATAAATGTCCATGCTTTGGATGATTTCCTAGCTGAACACCCTTCAGTGGAAGACACATCTTCAGATATTGAACTCCCTGATGAGGAAGTCTTCTCTATTCAAGAAAGTCATCAGGCATGGGAAATGTATTTTGATGGTGCTTCTAGAAGTCCAACAGGGAGGAAAATAGAAAATCCTAAATTCAACAAAGTTGGCTTAGGAATTGTGCTCATTTCTCTAGAAAAGGTAGTGTTACCTTATTCCTTCTTATTGTGGGAAGGTGGTACCAATAATGAAGCAGAATACCAAGCTCTCATCGTAGGTTTGGAATTAGCACTTCAAGAAGAAGTGAATCACTTAAAGGTGAAAGGTGATTCAGACCTGGTAATCAAACAAGTCAATGGGGATTATGCCATCGGAAAATAAGAACTAATACCTTTGTATTATTACGTCAGAGAATTAATGGCGGAATTCCCTTTGGAACCGACATTTTTTTATGTACCAAGATCACAAAATGCTCAAGATGATGCATTGGATAATATAGCCACAGCTGTGGAAGATCCAAATTGGTACGATACAACTATCAGTATTGCCCATCATCATGCAATTTCACCTTATGTTCGGATCAGAATAGAGGAAATTAATGAAATTTTTCCCATTCCTGAACCGTATGATCATACTACAGGATGGATGTCACCTATCAGGGAATACCTTCAAAATGGAACATTTCCACCTGATAGAGCTGAGAAAGAACAAATCCGGTGACGTGTGGTTAATTTTACACTTTATGATAGCCCAGATCACTTAGAGAAAATTCTCTACAAACGTGGTTTTGATAGAGTTCTCTTCAGATGCATTGATGGTGAAGAGACAATGGCTATCATGAAAGAAGTTCATGCAGGAGTCTGTGGTGCCCACCAGTCTGGACATAGACTGTCTGATCAGATTCGAAGGCTTGGATACTTTTGGCCTTCAATGATACGAGATTGTGTCGATTTCACAAAGAAGTGTCATTCATGCCAAGTACATGCCAACTTCATTCATCAACCTCCAGAGTTTCTTCATACAACTAAATACTCATGGCCATTTGACACATGGGGAATGGATGTGGTGGGAGCTTACCCTTCGGCTACGACCAAGCAGTTTAAGTACATTCTTACTGCTACTGACTTCTTTTCCAAATGGGTAGAGGCAATACCTCTCAAGTAAGTCAGTTCTAAATGCGTTGTTAGCTTCATAAAGTCTAACATCATTACCAGATTTGGTGTCCCTCATACCATATTGGCGGACAATGGCACCAATTTCTATTCATCTGAGGTGAAGAAGTTGTATCAATAATACAACATCAAATCCAACCATTCATCTCAGTATCATGCAGCGACCAACGGCCAGATAGAAGCCTTTAACAAGACTCTTTCAAATATATTGCAAAATATGGTGGATAAAGATAAGAGGTCATGGCCTGATAAACTCTTTCATGCTTTATGGGCTTATCAGAATACCACCCGCACTGCAACTCGGTCAACTACATATTCATTGGTATATGGAACGGAAGCCGTCTTGCCCATTTAAGTTCAACTACCCTCGCTCAGATTTTCCATTTGTGATCAATCATCTAAAGATGAAAAATCTAAAAAGTGATTGAATGAATTGGAACGGTTAGATGAGAAAAGATTGTGCACTTTGTGCCACTTATAAGTCTATTAGAATCGAATAGCATGGGCTTTTAACAAAAAAGTTCATCTTCGTTCATTCACTCAGGGAGAATTGGTATTAGTTCTTAGAACTCCAATGATACAAGGAAAGAAACCTCCCAAGCTTGAGCCAAAATGGGAAGGACCTTATTCAATACACAGGGTCTACTCCAATGGAGCTTATTCATTAATCTCAATGGATGGAGAACTCATCACTACTCCAACCAATGCCAGATTTTTGAAGAAGTATTTTGTATAAATTGCAAAGTACCTTTCTTGTCCTTGCTATATGACGTTAAAATATACCGCAACAGTCCATACATATGACCTTAAACTATTTTTACTTTCGTCCCACATGACGTTATACTGTGAAAAAGTTCCCTAAATGGTCCAGTATGAACTTAAACTGCAACTAGGTCCTGTATGACCTTAAACTGCATCATCAACGGTCCATGCATATGACCCTAAACTATTTTCAAGTCCCTTACATCCAGCAATATGTTAAACTACATAATCATCAAAGGTCCTGTATGACCTTAAACTACACCACCGTCCAACATGACATTAAACTACACCATCCACGATCCATGCATATGACCTTAAACTATTCACACTTTCGTCCAACATGACGCTAAACTGTATCGTCCCTTTTTCGTCCAACATGATGTTAAATTGTGAAAAAGTCCCTAATACGTCCAACATGACGTTAAAATCTATTGTCCCCATCGTCCTAACTACATGACACTAAACTGTACAGAAAGTCCGTGATACGTCTTACATGACATTAAACTGTATTTTGTCCCTGCTACATGACACTAAACTATGCAGTACCAATAGTCTTAACTGCAAGACTTTAAACTGCATAGTCCCTTTATATGTCCTACATGACATTAAACTATGCATAATTAAGGTTGTTGTTACCTCTTGTTTCTCACACCGAGTATGACTCACGTGAGCTTAGATAAAACCTCAACCATAAAACTCTCTCTAGGCTGCTAACCATGTGTAAGTCCTAACACCATTTTTTAGGTCATTGTCCCCAAGAACAACTTGATCATTAAATTCATTCTTTAATTGAACTACACAGACTTTGATCCTTGCCTTCTAGGCTGGGTATGTAGGAAACCTCCCAAGGTTCAAGCCCAAAACCAATCTCTTCATGTTGGTTCATCTCCATCTCATATGATGTTGATTCATGAAACCGCCCTTAGAATCAATATCTTTACATTGGTTCACTTTCGTCCTTGTTATACGACATTAAACTACAAAAAACTTTTGTCCAGTATGACAATAAACTACAAATTTCTTTGATACCCTCACCTGAGTGGGAACCATTATTTTCATTGATTTTTCAATCATGTTTCATTTCAAAGACTACGTGCATACATGGAAATGCCCGAACCTTTTATCTTGGGTTAAACCATTATTGCACTAAAGTCCCCTTTCACCCTTCACATGTACGAACCAAATTTGTACAGAGGTTATTTCTAGAACTACATGGGCTTGATTCCCATCCTTATGGGATACGTAGGAACATTCGAGTGCCCCTTGAATCCAGCCCCAAGTCTTTGGGCCTAACCCCAAATTCCATTTTCAGTCCCTTGGCTGAAAAGTCCCCATGAAAACACACACTGTGTATTTATTATAATGGTCCAAGCTCTATGACCCTAAACTTAGATCTCTAATCCTTTTGTCCCACATGACATTAAACTGTAGTTTAAGAACTACGTATGGCTTGATTCTCATCCTTATGGGATACGTAGTGAAGTCCAACATTTTAATTCAGGACCCAACCACAACATGATTATGGTTAGCATTGATCTATGTATCTCTGTATACATTGAACAATACCAATTTTTATGTGTCATAATCCTAACCTTAAATATTTTCAGATCCTCATAACCCTTTTCATGACTTCTAGTCACAAAAATGTCAAAATTATGAGAGTTCTTTTTCCTAACTATGCAGCACGTGCCCATAGGCGGCCTTGCATAAACAGTCTACATAACAGACTTGTTAGCCAAAAGATACTATTATTTGACTATGCAACCAATGCCCTTAAGTGGCCCTATATAATTGAACCCCCTAACGGGTTTGTCGAATAGTGGTAACTTCATTATTGGGAAGATTTCCTCTTTTGTTTTTATTTGTCTTAAATGACAGTATATAGGGATCCGCAAAAAATAGCCATCCTTAACATATTTTTCCCATATCCTTTTTCATGATCTAAAAGTATTCAAGTCTATGGTTTATATTCTTCTTCCCTACGTTTGGGTTAGGCCTTCATAGGAGTGATATTCATCCAGTTCTTCGATAATCTTGTTTGGAAATATCTTCTCCATATTCAAGTACCTCTTTCCATACAACAAACTCTATACTTTGGAAGATTTTAATCTCCATAAACATTCACTGGCTTTTAGCACTAGGAAAGTAAATTTCTGAGAGTTCTTTTGCCTAACTATGCAGCACGTGCCCATAGGCGGCCTTGCATAAACAGTCTATATAACAGACTTGTTAGCCAAAAGATACTATTTTTATTTAACTATGCAGCCAATGCCCTTAGGTGGCCCTGCATAATTCAACCCCCTAATGGGTTTGTTAAATAATGGTAACTTCATTCTTGGAAACTACTTCTTCTAATGCCTTTTAGATCTTTTTCATATCATTCCTCAGATTCAAATATTTTTAAGTCATAGCTTACATATTTTCCCTCATACTTGAGTATGGTAATATGTTTTCAGATGAATTTTCAAGGAATTGAGTCAATTCTAATCCATTTCGGTCAAAGATATTTCAACCTTAAACATTAGCCTTTTTTTGTCTGACGTGCATGACTTTAAACTGACCACAAAAGACAAGGGAACTCTGAATAAAAGTCAAGTTCCCATCTCACTAAACATACATTTTGTATGATTTAGGTAACATTGAGCAATTAAAAGGTTCGAAGTTTGTAGGATTATTTACATTAATCCTAGTAAAAATCAAACTATGCTTACTAGTCCCATTGGTTTAGGTAAAATCTAAAGCATGTAGAAAAAGAGAATGCAGGTACAAATGAGTGAAGGTGAAAGTGTTTTTCATTGATGCAAAAGAGTTAGAAGGACATCCATAGATTGAAGTCTCTTCTCTTTTCCAAGGAGATTACAAAAGATTATCAACATAAGTCTTCATTTGATGTACAACATCCCGAGCTTCATCAACAACTACTTGAAGCTCGTGCACTCAATCAACTTCACTCTTCTCAGCTTGATAGAGTGCCTTCTTGGCATCTGCAATGGATTTCATACCATTTGTTTGATCTCACTCCAATGAATTATTGAGATGATCAAGTTCCCCAGTAACAGTATCTAACTGTTGCTGGAGCTGTACCTGCTGGATGAATTTTTCTTTGATTTTATGCTTCAAATCCTTCATCTTGGCAGTATAATCAGCCTAATCTTGGGATATTGCAGCCTCAAATTCGCCGATGTTAACTGAAAATTTCACCCTGGTCAGATCTTCACGTCACTTTTTCTCCTGCTCCCTCCTGAAGATGATCTGTTTCACTGTGGTATGGATATTTTCATATCCAAAACCTCCAAGTCCTAGTATGACAAATTGGGAGGAAAATTGAGGAATTTTCGATGATAACTCTTCTAAAGGCACCTCATATATGATTTTCCATATGTTGTTCCATGCGTTGCGTCGTGAAAATATGAACGCTTTAAGTATCTCTGGGTCTAATTCAACATCATCATCATAGGGGGGTAGGTAATCTGGGATTAATGCACTTAATGAAGTGCCCTGTTCTGTTCTTTCCCCCCTGACTTGTGCTTCTTCGCTTTCAATTCCCCTGGGGGCAGAGGCTGAGGCTTCACCTCCAGACTTATCCACTGTAGTTGACAGCCCTGTATAATTAATTGAAAGCTTTGGTTAGCTTCAAAGGATAACAAAATAATTGATTGTCTTGAAAATTAAGTACAATCACAAATATTGTTATCCCTTAAACGATGGTGGGTTAGAAACCTGAGAAGACTCCTACCCATCTTTCCTAGTCTCAACAGGATCTTCAAGATGGGTCTCAGGAGGGTTTACTGGGTTTATCTCTACTTGAGATAATGTTTCTACAATGGTAGGGTGGACATCAATGTACACACCCTCTTCAGGCATTGGTAGTTCAACAGTTTCTATGGATGGAACTCTGTATCATTTTCAGTCATGATTAGAAGTGTAAATTATAAGAAAAATTACTGGGCAAAGGATAACACTCACGCCCAAGGTCTTCTAAATCACAGGACAACTTAGCATGATCATAAAATTATTCGAAAGACATGCCATGATTCATCATTTCATCAAATGATATTTCAGAATCCTGGTTAGTCTCACCAGTGGGAGCGTTTGGTGTGTCTTCTTGACGAATTACGTCCTACAGCCCCTTACCCTGGACAGTATCTTCAGGTAAAATCACAGCATCAGTTGCATCAGTTGCAATAGTCACCAGAAGCTCTAATGTAGGAGTTAAACCTAAAGTATCATAGAATGGAAATCAATCGGTGTTTCATTCAACATTTTTACGAAGCATTGTTGACTTACCAGAAATATGTTCTTCTCTTCTTGCAACATCAGCAGGAGGGATATTAGGAATAGATGCTAGCTCTTCTCCAGGAGCAGCCAAGTCGGCTTGGATATGTGATTGTTCCACAGCACCCTCCGTGGTCTTTGAAGGAGGATTAGTCCTTTCCCTCAGGGGGGAAATTGAAGAAGCCCCTGCAATCCCCAGAAATATGAGTAACCATGTGGTCATGGGTATAAACTCATGATTACTCGAAGGACTTACCACTGATAATGAAGCGTTTAGCTGTGGACTTCCTCCTTCGTTGCCTTTGATTCTTTGGTTTTTTGGGAGTATTGGTAGTCTCCCTTATTGGAACTTGGATTGGCGAATGGAAGGCTATGTCCAGTGCCTCATTTATGGCCTGCTGGCCTGGAGATATATCGCTTGGTTCGCAAGGAGAATCAGCAGCAGCCCCGATGGCAGTACCTCCAGGGCTATACTGTGGCGAAGGAACCACAATTCCTTTCTTTTCAAGCTGCAAGATGAAGAAAATAGCTTCCTTAAGTAACAAAGCTTTGACTGAAATCACGTTGCAAATAAAATAAGGAAATAAAAATTACATCTTCAGGAGCCACATACTCATGCCACTCGTCATCTCCAGAACCACCAGCCCCCACAGTGGTGCCACGATCAATCATTTCCTTCACCCGTCTGGTGACAGGAACAGACTCATCAGTGGCATATATGAACATTTCCAAATCTCTGATGTAAGCCCGCACTTCATTGGGGTCATCCTTGTATTGAAGATTTGTAGAAGCCATAATATTCCCTATTCCAGGAAGTTTTAGGCCCTCACACAAATCCAGCCAGGCGATCTCAGTACCACAATAGAAACTCTTCCATAGCTGGATAGCCTCTGGTCTTAGATATGAAGGCTTCGAGGAAGGTCCTACAATTTTTGACTTCAATTTCTTCCCAAATCCTGCAACTACAGATAGAGAATAAGAAAGTAAAGACTTATTGCTTTATAAAGTCGTAGTGATTAAATTACTACAATAAAGTAACTCACCAGGAGTTGATGGAGTGGGTCTTTTAATTCTGACCGGAGGATTATATTGGGCACGAAACCTCTTTGCCACTGGTTGTGCCTCATCATACCCATCATGGGAATCCGGTGAATCAGTTCTAGAGGAGGAGTCTATCGAATCAACTTCAGGTGGGGAAGCATCACCTTCAGGAGGAAGGGTTTCTTTCTCTACAGTCCTCTTCCTTTTCCCCACCTGATAAACTGGGTGATTCAATATCCCTTTGGGGTATGATTCTATCCAGTGTTTGGCATAATATGTAGTCAAATTATGTTCCGCTTTTTCAACTGGTAGATCAAATACTGCCATAGTCTTCTCCCTTGACGTCAACAACCATAGTTGCCGAGCAACCATTGGATGTTGCTCTAACCTGACATGTACTGGAGGAGATACAATAATCTGTTGCAGACATTTGAATTGACGTGCAAATCTATATGGAGCATAGGCCTCAAATATTATTTCTCCATCAATCCTGGAAACTAGAACACCATCCCTGCAAGCTAGAATGTATACCCTTAATTCAAAATGGGCTGTTCCATCATCAAAAAACTGCTCGGTTGGCGGACTTCCATAGGGAAAGAAGTTGAATTCCTTAAACATTCTCAGCCTCACTTTCATATCATAGGCATTAACATCTAATGGAGCAACTCCAGAGAATGCTTGCACTGACGGCCTGAAAGAACTTCCAGGAATTTGTAATCCATTCTGTACATTGTAAGTCCTGAAGTGAGTGGCGATCCATCCCCATAAAACTTGAAATGGTCCCACTATCCTTAAAGGAGATTTACCCATGAATAAATGAAGTAAACTCCTATGAATATTTTCTAAAATGGGGGTATCCAACCCAACCATTTTTCCCTCAGCCAACTTTTCCGCAATGACGAAGGTCCCTGGCCTGACACCTCCCTTTAAATCCCTGACTGGAAAGAGATAAACACTAAGCCACATTGCTAAGAAGCCCTCCAGACGAGTCTTCTTTGGGATTCTTTGATTCACCTCATATCCCCACTTCTCAAACTCTCCTGCTTCTAGAGTTGGCCAGAATGTGCCAGGAGCACCCCTCTTCTCAGGTTTTGGCCAGGTGGTAGGATGTTTGGGCCTCTTATCCTTGGATTTATTTTTCTTGGATCCTTTTTCTTTCAGCTCCTTCTCCTTTGGTTACATCTCTTTCTTCTCAATAAGAAATATATTCATCCATTCCTCCGGATGAATATCCTTTCTAGAATGAGTTAATGAGGTCTCTGAACTCTTAATCTTGTGGAAGATCTTAAATAATTCCCGAGCTAAAGCAGGAGTTTTCTCTGAATCATTCCAAGTCACCTTGGGAGGAATCAATTCATCATACATATCCCCCAAAATTAGAGCCCCTGAGATCTTGTAGACATCCCACGGACTCATGCCTACTTCTACATGAGTCAGATGGAAAGAATTAGTTGCTGGGATCCAGTGGCTGAGTATCTCCGACATGCAGTTATCATGTATGTAAACATATATTTTCCCAACCCAGACAGCTTCGTATATTGCAGCTCCCTTAAGAACCTCAACAAACTCTGCACAGGTTTGTCACACCCAGTATACCCACATCCAAGTTGGCTTCATGCCTCCCCCAGGACGGAAGTCCCAACTTTTCTTCCAGCCTTTGGATTGATCCATCTGAGCATTTCAAAAGATTTAAGGATGACAATGTGGTTACAGCTTAGGTGTATGATTTTTCAGATCTGGTGTGCAAGGGCTATGATTCATCATGTAGGCCTTCTCCACTGTTCAGCACTTAAAAATACTCCTCCACCTGAGATATTTGCTGAAGCAAAGTTGGTGTAATTCTGGAACCACAAAAATGGAAGATAGTTCTTTGCTTTTGGAATGGTGACTTCTCGTAGATGACCATAGCCATACAAAGGCAGATAAGTGATCTGTGGGAAGTCACGATGATATTTCTTCAGATACTTAGCCAAATACGGAAGATTTCTATCTTTTACAGTATAATAATCATGTCCAATGATGTCCATCATATCATCTATCCACTTTCTAGCTAGTTCATCAACTATTCCAGGTCTAAGAGCCATTGATTCTGCACCAGAGTTGAATAAATTAACTCTTAAATGGATTGATTTTTCATAAACTTTGTGAATAAATTAAAAAAAATGGCTAAGGAATTAAGGCACGCAAGTATGGATGTGTCGTACAAGTGTTAAATGTGTCGTGCAAGTTTTTGTCGCGCATGTTTTCACCGCGCAAGTCCTATTACCTTGACAGCAGCGCGACAGTGAGGAAACAGTGGAAAGAAGATGACTTGCACGATGAGAGATCGAGAATTCGGAATCAGATGCAAAGCATGGCCAATGACCATGTATTTATAGGCCAGGCGGCCTATCTTCGCGCCTACACCCAGTGCGCTCAAGCCCTACGTGACATGAACTTGTGCGCCAAGTGTTGTGCACTGAACACTTGCGTGCCACTTTTCTTTGGATGTATCCTTTTTCCTCAGAGTCACATCCTCATTTCTTTCGGATCCAACTCTGAGGGGGGAATTTTTTTGAAGCTCCTTTTTTGTCACAGAGTCCAAAGTAATGTAAAGGGAAATGTCATAGCACAAATTGATCCATCCTTTGAAGAAAAATTCAAAAATCGACAAAGGCTTGAACAAGAGATCAAAAGCACATGTGCCGCGCAAGTTCTATCCCTGTCACGCATGTCCACTTGCGCGACGCCTAGTGGTCATGCAAGTGACTTGCGCGACCTAAGTGGTAACCGCCCGGGGTCTTCTCCTACCTATAAATAGACCCTGTGGGCCCCCCATTTCGAGAGGATTTTTTCCAGAAACTCAGATTTGAGCTCCCAGCGCCCTAGTCCCTTCTCAAAGCTTCCGAAACAATTCTAAGGTAATTTCTTACCTAGAACGGAAGATCTAAAGAGGGGGAGGATGGCCTAAGTGTTTAAACTCATCAACACTTGCGTGCCTGAGTGGCCATACCTTAAGGGAAAAGGCTACACTTGCGCGCCGCCTTGCTCCTTCAATAGAACTAGCGCTCCCCTCTTCTGGAAGAACCTCAAGAGGATTCTAAAGGCTTTAATCAAGAGTCGCTCAAGTATTGCCCTACTGGTTAACCGTCGCGCAAGTAAACCATGTGTCGCGCAGGCATACCTGCGCGACCAGGACTTGCGCGCCCACGCAGTACCTGCGCGCCTGCCAGGACTTGCGCGCCCCTGCCTTTTTGGGTTCCCTTCTTTCCCATTTCACCCCTCTTAAGCCATTCCACCTTTCCTATTCAAGATTTAGTCTTCAAGATATTCTTTAAAGACATTTATGGCATGATTTCTTGATTTGACTTCTTTATTTGAAAGGAATTCTGTGGAATATCTCTCAAAACCTAGTGATTTACACATCTTTATGTAATTAAAGATTGAGATTTCATTCATTCAACCTCATCCTTTAAGATGAGAGAATCCTTAACCTGGTTCTCCTTTTCAGAAATAATCCCCAGTTATAAGTCCTCTAATTTGGGCATCCTCTTTAGGAGTAAGACCCAGATCCCCTAACCTGGGCTTCCTTTTCAGAAATAAGCCCCAGTCTCAAATATGGGCATCCTTCTTAGGAGTAAGCCCCGACCATAATTCTCTTAACCTGGGCTTCCTTTTCAGGAGTAAGCCCCAGTCTCAAATATGGGCCTCCTTTTCAGAAGTAAGTCCCATTCATAATTCTTAACTTGGGCATCCTCCTTAGGAGTAAGCCCCAATTCTTAAAGTTCCCAAATCTGGGCATCCTCCTTACAAGTAAGCCCCAGTCCCCTAATTTGGGCATCCTCCTCAGGAGTAATCCCCAAACCTTAATTCCCTTAACCTGGGCCTCCTTTTCAGGAATAAGCCCCAGTCATAATCCTTTACCTGGGCCTCCTTTTCAGGAGTAAGCCCCAGTCTCAAATATGGGCATCCTCTTCAAGAGTAAACCCCAAGTCCCTTAATTTTTCAAATCTTTTAACCTGGGCCTCCTTTTCAGGAATAAGCCCCAGTCTTAATTTCTATTAACCAGTCCTAATTTCCCTTTGAACTGGGATTCCTTTTCAGGAGTAAAACCCAATCATAAGTCTTCTCCTAATTTGGGCCTCTTTTTTAGGAGTAAGCCCCAAGTTAGAGTATTCAAAATCTCCATGAAGCACATATACCTTTATGGACCATGTTACTGGATTTCTTCCCTAAAGTAAATCCTAATCTTCATTTATCTGGGTAGTAATACATACATAAGCCCCATATTATTTCTTATGATTGCATCTTTCATGGCACAATTGTCTAATTTTTACCAATACCTCTTGTTTCTCACACCGAGCATGACTCATGTGAGTTTTGAGTGTAAAAGTAATTGTGAAATCCTTCTTTGACCCATCAACCATAAAAATCATACTCCCTTACTCGAACTACGTGGGTTCTGATTCTTTTTCTAAATAAAGGATACGTAGGTAGCCCGTCTACGGGTTCGATCCCAACTCTAAAATAATCCATGTCCTTCTGAATGACAATAAACTTCAAGTGCCCCACTGAGTGGCTTTAAAACCAGCATAGTCATCATAATGACCAAGATACTTCTATATAAATGTGTCGAATGGTACCATTGACCAAGAATCTATAATAAAAAAAGATGATTCTCTATCGATGAAGAACCTCGAATACATACAAAAGATTCTCTAAATTTCCTACATATTTAATCATTGATTGTCAGATCTGAAGGAAATCTCATTTTATACTTGGTAATGTAATAAGGATTCACGAACATAACTTAAATCTATAAAGAGAGTCCCGGAGTAGACAATAATTCCCCTAAAAAGGGAGTGATGAGTCCGACCTCCCATCCTCTCGACTAATGCAAATTCCTAAGCCTCATCAGTCCACAAACTAATGAGCACCTACCTTTGGAAAGTAGGTCCAAATGGATGTGGAATCATTGGATGTTTCTGGTTCTATGAACAAACCTGTTAGAAACTGATCAGAATGTTTGAACCTCCCATCAAGGCGGTCATCCCCTGATGCTGAGGGAAACAACGATAAAGAAAATAAAATGAAAAATAAACTACAACATACCTGTCTTCTGTGACTATAAAAATCACCACTCAACATATAAGAACAACAACGCCCCATGGGTCAAATAATGCTTCTGAAAGCAAGGGGGAAACAAGTCCGAATTTTAAAATGATGCTATCAAATAGTATATTCCTATTGATTAAAAATTACTTATCCTTTTAATGGTATATAATAATTTTGGCTCATGTTTCAGATTAGTTTGGTTTTGTTTGATACAAGTTAGTTTGGGACATTTTTATTAGATTTAGTTCATCTTGTTTTTTTGTTTATATTATCTTGGGAACTTTCATTCTTTTGAGTTTTAATCGATTCAGTTTGATTACATTTGTTTTATATTAGTTTGGTTTAGTTCAATTTAGTTCATGTCGGTTGTGATCATATAGGCTTGAATTCATTATATTTCGTACAATTTGATTCATCATTTGTAATATCAAATTAGTTCAAGTTAGATTAGTATGACTTGGTCCAATCTAGTTTCATTCAATTTTTTTCTATTTGAATTCTATTTTCTTGATTTTGATCATTATAGATCTATTTTGGTTGATCATATTTACATTTATAACAATAATGTTCGGTTAGTTTTTGAATATTTTTTAAAAAATTAATTTTATTTTTTATTTAATTTTATTCTATCCATTGTGGGTTTTCATGGTGTCACTTTATTTAGTTTTACTTATTTTGGGTTTAATCTTTATAATATTATTTAATTTTGTTTGTTTTGATTTGAATTAAGTTAGGTAGATTCAATTTGATTCAATTCAGTTTGAATGAGTTCATGTTAAGAGGGAGACAACTCTTGTAATAGTGTTGTTCAAAAAGGGACAAGGAATATATAAAGGAAAACACTCCTTATGGTGTTATAAATGTAAATGTGTTGTGCATTTCACCTCAAACTATGAAAATAATAACGTTGAATTTGAGTTAGATATACTTGAATAAAATTCTTAGTGAATAGTAATCTTGAAGAAGATATGAAAAAAATCCATAAGAGGATATTCAATGATGAAGAAGTGGTCATCAATAATAGACAATAAAAATATGACGAGTAGCGAACTAGTAGATAAATCATTTTCATTGAGATAATCTAATGATTAAGGTTTCTCTCACAAACATAAAGAATGCATTTCTCAAGTATGAAAAAATATATATTCTTCAAGTAATGATGAGGGAGGAGAAGAGACTTATAATGAGTACATACCAAGAAAAAAATTCGAATTGTTCCTTGAGAAAAATACCCAACATAAGAATTAAATTAAAATGAATGATAAATAAAGAATAAAGGTGGATGTAAATAAGAGTGATCTCATTAAAGAGATCATAACATCCTTAGTAAAAATTGTAGAGAACGATAGAATCTTGATAATCTTGTTTTAAAAGAGAAATAATTTAATGAGGCACAATCTCAATGGATTAATTTTGAAAATACAATCAAGAATAGCCCAAAGGGAAAGGTACGAAACTCTTAATTTTTCAAATCACACTGATTTTAATTTCTCTAAAATTATAGATTCCAAATAAAAAACATATGGTGTTTGTGATAAAGGAAGATGTGATTAGGTTAATCCAACATAAAGAAAAATTTAAGTGAAAGAAAACCATGAATACTACCTTGGGTGAAGGATAAATAAAGGATGCATGATTCCTGGATAGAAATCATAATTACTTATATAGACTCATCAATATGTTCTAAGATCAATGTTTCAAGGGTAACTATTGGTATTGTGGGATATTTTGGAACAAATACTTTAATTATTATAAGAACATGTTATTAACCTAGAACTAGAATGAATCTATGGGATAAATCCAAGAAAAAGAAGAAGAAATTCTGTGAGAAATAGAAATAATAATAGAATGTAGAAATATACAATTTAGAAGTCTAAAAAAGTGTCCAATGATTTATAAACATTATAAGTGTCAAATAAGAAGTATAAAATCTATTCAAAATTACAAGAGAAGAAATAGAGGTCTAATTAAAGAACAAAATGTTGTTTGTGAGGAAATGATACAAGTAAAACCTGATGTTTAAGAGAATGGAAGGTAACTCGCCATGTTGCAAAGGGTAGTATGACATTCCTACCAAGAAAAAAGGAGAAGATGAAGAAGAATAATCTAGCATATAAGGATGCATTTCACTTTGTTGCACATTCAATAAAAGTGGTCCCACACAATAAGTCTATTGAGAAAAGTGAGAACATCAGGTTTTCTACAATGATAAATTATGATTAAATTTAGAAAAGAGGATTAAGGATTATCTCAATTATAAAGTTAGGAAGTATGAAAGATCTCACTAGAGAGACATATATCAACATTCCATAACAAATTAAATAGAAAAGTACCCCTACCTATCCCCTTTCATTTGATGTTTACTAACATGTAGGGAATTGAAAGAATCAAATATTGAGGAAGTTGGAAGAGGATATCACTGCTATATATTAAAATAATATTATCATCATTGAGTATATAAACAACCATGATGATGATAAAGTGGTTTCATCCCTTTCGAGGGAGGAAAATAGTTAAAAGTGTTTCAAAGCATTCAAAATCATAAAATCTATAATTATCTAAACATCATTAAAAATATGAAAGAATAGGTATTCCAATAATAAAATTTACCACTTTTTTATTATTATAAATGTGTTTATTAAGTGGTTATTGTCAATGTCAAAGAGAAAGGGAGAGTTTTACACCTTGCACAATATATTTTTGATGTGGTTATTGATATGTGAAATAAATGAGAACACATATTGAATTTAGAGGTGTGTTGTGGTATTGAAAATAAGTATAAAGGGGAAGATTTAAGTTTCCCTGTTTGATTATATTTTTTGTTATTATGGAAGATATACGAATCTTTCAACATGTGTGTGAAGATGTTTTAGAGTTTCTAAGTTTGACTCCATCATAAATGGAAAGGAGACTATGTATTTCTTCTTAAAGACCTTTGTTAGATAGCCTCAATGTAGCATTATTTGTAATTTTGATAATTGTTGGTGAGGTAGAATTTAAATAATTAAAGACAACTAATTTAGGGGTAAAAACATTCTCTTCAGTATATATCATGATGTTTTGAGAGTATTCAGAGTGTTAGAAGAGTCCCCGAGTTGAGTTAAAAAGGTTCTAGATGCTAAATTAATGAAGTCTGGAATTATAGTTGTTTCATAAGGGTAAAAGTAGCGAATACATTTAAATAAGTTGGGCTAGCAAAGATATGTGTGAAGATAATTTACCATTTTCATAGAGGTAAATTACTACTTTTATAGAGGTAATAAAGTGGTGCATGAGGGAAAATATAAAATCAAGGACACGTTTAATTGTCATATAGTGTCTATGTTATAGTAAACCAACGTGTCGTGTAAAGGTAACACTGAAGTTCTAGAGCTATATTAGGGTTACTAAACTCAATTAAAATATAATCTAGAATATTATAGAGTTTCATAAGAGTTATTCTATGATTTAGTACATTTTGTAATGGTCATCTCAGATTTGTATTGATGTCTGTCAATCCTATGTAAAGGTCACACTAATTCTGAGTGTTTGTGTGAATGAGGACCAGTGTATGTCAGTTTATGTTGAGTATAAGAGTGAATTGAGTTTTTTAATGATTCATCAAGAATAGAGTATGTGTCATTGGTTTTAGAATAGGTGCCATCCAACAATTAGTGAATTACGATTAATGTTTCAAACTCAATAAAATTAATCTTTCCATGAAAAGGTAATATAAAAGTTAATTTTACATAGAACTATTCTTCTTAAGGGTAATTTCATTTACCTTTATGAAAAACATTCTATATAAGGGTAACATCATTTATCTTGACAAGGGTAAAAAAATGATCCTTATACGAATTTTTCTATGTAAGGATAATATTGGGTTATCCTTACATAGACTACATTATAAAATGATAAGTGGATATATCACTTATGTAGACCATTTAGTGTCTGGGTAAAACCGATAACCATTAGGTAGATCGAGAATACATAAAGGTAAATTGAATATTCCATAAAACTGAAAATAATGTTCTCCTTTTGTTTTCTTCTTCATCTCATGCAAGTATTCATAAATCAAATTCATGGTATGGCTATAATACCACTGTTGGGGTTTAAATAATTCTAATAACAATTATTATATCCTGAGAATCATATAAAATCCCATATGAATTATCTACCATGTTAGAAATATGAAAAATGCATAAGAAAATAAAATGAATAAATCCTACAAAACATGTACCTTTTATTGAAGAATCCACTGTATCATCTTAAACACCAGCATATGGGTTTGATATAGATAACTAAAATTGAATACAAAAGACATCCCACATTTTGGGTGGTAGGGAGTTTAGTCAAGGAACAATGCGAACATCTATACAAACCACTGACACATGAGCCAGAATGCATCCAGTCTGCGGGTGGATGGCCAAACAACCAATAAGAAACTGTCTTGAACCCTAAACACCAATGAAACCACAAAAATCTGGTCAAACCCTTGAACTAGGGTTTGAAAAAACCGCAATAGGGAAGGATACACCTACAATGAAATAAGGAAAAATTAATTTAAGACCAAACCTTGGTGATCCAACCATAAACCATGAATATCACACCATAAACTGGGCTTTGAGCGTTAACGGGGAGGACAAAAGCCCAAAATAGAATGGTAGAATTAGAAGGAACTGGAGTATCAAGGCACACTTTCATCTTTGAGTGGGATAAGCACAAAATCCCAAGATGGAATGATGGAATCGGAAGGAATTGGTGCATCAAGGCAGGGTTTTAGCTTTGAGTGGGATGAGTGCAATGGATGAGAGATGAATTGGGGGAGAAGAGGGTTGGTAGGGGAGACAAGATTTAGCGCTGGGGATTAGCACGATGGATAATCGGGGATAATTGGTGGGGGAGATAGTTTTCAGGGAAGATGGTTTTCTGGGGAGAGGATAATTTGTAGGGGTATGTGGGATAATCCCGATAAAATTTGATCCGAGGGAGGATATACCTACAGTTTTATTAAAACCACAGGTATAGAAAATCTATTCCAACGGTTTGTAAAAACCATTTGAATGAATGTGTTGATATAGAATAATTTTTTAGTAATGTCTTCTTCCTTTACTTTCAATTGATGGTATCCCAACCTCTAATAAATCTTCAAAAAATACTGAGCTCCCAGGAGCTGATCAAACAAATCATCGATATGAGGAAAAGGATAATTGTTCTTAAAAGTGATGTTATTCAATTCTCTGTAATCAATTCAAAGTCTCATTAAACCGCCTTTATTTTTAACAGAAATAACTTGAGAACCCCATGGTGATGTGCTAGGTCGAATGAAACCTTTATC
Source organism: Viscum album (assembly GCA_963277665.1). Lineage (NCBI taxonomy): Eukaryota > Viridiplantae > Streptophyta > Magnoliopsida > Santalales > Viscaceae > Viscum > Viscum album. The sequence goes on along the minus strand of OY728130.1, from coordinate 1,289,814,488 downwards.
TTATAACTCCAGTAATTGCTTTTTTAACTCTAAAAGTATAATTTGATCCATTCGATAAGGGGGTTTTGAAATTGGATTAGCATAAAGAAGCAAGTCAACAGTAAATTCAACTTTTCGATCAAGTATAATACTAGGTAAGTCATTAGAAAAAACATCAAGGAACTAATTTACCACTGGCACATCATTAATCTGAATAGTTCTTTTGTTTTCAACAATATATGTAAGGTAACATTTATTTCCATATTTTACTAGTTTATCAGCTTCCTGACATGTTATCAAAAGTAAGGGTTCATTCTTTTACACAAACTAAAAACCTTTATAAAAAAACCACTTTATCTCTACAGTCAATCTTAGAATGATAAATGAAAATCCAATCCATACCCAAAATAACATCAAAATCTACTAAAGGCAAAACAATAAGGTTTGTACGTATATTCTTTCTTCACAATAGGACAAGAAGGTTCTTATAATTTATTTTTGTCTCAACATTTCCTCAAGGTGTTTTTACCATATGTTCAGGATTCATATCTTGAGATGGAATTCACAATTTACTAGAAAACTTCTCAGAAATGAACGAATGTGTAGACCCTGAATCAAACAACTCATTGGCATAATCCAAACAAACAAATAGTGTACCTGATACTACTTCATTTGATGGCCCAACATATTCTGAAGTATTTTCAAAGGATTTCACTAGCCTTTCTGCTTGTATTCTAGCTGATTTCACTCATTTGAGTTCTGTTGGACACTCATTTTCATAATGAATCATTTCATTGAACTTAAAACATTTTAATTACTATAAATCAGATTTTATCTTACCATTACCCTGATCTTTTTTAGTGCAATTACGAGTCTTATGTCCCATTTTACCACATTGATAGCACTTACCAAAATTCAAAAGTCATTCCCTAGCATGCTTTTTACCACAATTTTCAAAAACTGTAAACTTAAGTTTCTTACCATCAGTCTTTTTTGATGATATATTACCATTCATCTGCCTCCTGGACCTCTTATTCTATTGTTTTTCAAAGAACAACTGATCATTAGAAAACTCCATTTCCACCTTCTTCGCACATCGAACAAGTTTTTCATAACTTTTGAACTCATGAGAAGATAAATCCCTTGGATACATTGGATTTAATCCAGAGTAAAAATAGTTGATTTTACTATCAAGGTCTCGTATAAAATTTGGAGCATACCTTGAAAATCTAGTGAATTTTTCTTCATAAGCAGCCTATGAGTCATCCTCTTGCCTCAATCCCAGGAATTGTTTTTCCATCCTAAGAAAAAACACCTTAGGAATATATTTCTCAGGATACATACCTTTGAATTAATCCCAATAAAGAGCATCAATGTCCTCACTATCCCTGATATTTTTCACCATCCACCACCACTGATGAGATTCACCTTCAAAATGGTAAATAACAAGACTAACCTTTTGATGTTCTGAACATCCCATGACATCAAATATCTTCTATAGTGAATTAATCTACCCTTCAACTAGCACAAGGTAAGATGATCCTCTAAATTATGGGGGATGCTGCCTCATGAAATGCTCCACTACTGACATGTTCCTCTGTGGTTGTTCTGGATGATATCATGCATGGATACCAACACCATTTATATCCTGAGTCAACTATGCCATCACTATAAAAAACCATTCAGTTCCGATTCTGACCATCTCAGGTTATTGATTTGGAAGGTTGTGTTTCTCCTGATGTCGTCCCACCATAGTTGCTCTGTTTCCTCTATGGAAAACCATTATGAACACATAAATATCTTAAGTGAAGAAACATGATAATCTATAAATGTAATATCATTTCAATCAGAAAATAAACTAAAAATAATTTATGGATATTAATTTAACAATATCCTAATTCAAAAATTTGTCTAAATCACCCTTTGATACTAACTATAAGGACCCATGCTTAAACATTACATAATCTTGAATTAAATGAATAATTCACATTGAGGATCTTTTCTAGGTTTATAGTTTAAGAGAATTAGGCCATAACTATTACATTACATCTCAAAAATTACAAAGTAGAAAATTCTACTCAGTTACCATTTTTTCATAAAATAAAAATCTTGAAAAAAAGGGTTATGTCTAGTTTCATGTTTTAGACAGAATGAATTTTCCTTGATCCTATACTTGACCCTATTCATCTTTAAGTCCTGTAAAAAACATTTCAAAACTAGGGATAATCATAAAAAACTCAGTAAGGGTTATAAAACAAAGAAAGAAAACCTTAGTTTATCAATACATAAATAACATAAGCTATTTAACATACCTCGCGAAATCATAAGATTTATGAATAAAACATAGAAATCATAAATCATAAAGGTAACTTGTGGAATACATTACATACTTACCTTGTAGCTTTCACAGCTACGTAGGAAGTTACATTTGGAATAACCATCACAATATATTCCCTAAATCTCTTAAGAGAAACATTCACATTTACCTTTGTCACATTTTCCAATCAATTGGAGATCTATCTCAGGCTCACCCACCCTTGGTTTATCATGGAACCACCCATGTACGTAAATAATGCCCAAGAACCATAACATATTAATAACACATAAAACAAACATAAAGGAAAGATAACATTTCCACATTTCAATCAAAATATCTCATTTAAATATATTGACATAAAAAATCCATTATCAAAACCATTTTCAATACAAAAATACGTAAAATAGTATATGGTATTTATTTTCCTTTTAAAAACATTACGACTTGTTAAGGAAGCCATATATCAAATAATAATCGTGATGGCAGAAAAGGTCATTGTCACCAATTACGTTAAAAGAAACATTTTTTTGTTGTCGCTTAGTAAAACACCTCGTAGAAAAATATTACATTTGAATGAAATGAAAAGTAAAAGGTGTTTATATACCATATAAAATAATGTCGTGTATAAATCAAAATATGCCTCAATGAAATGATATTGAGATGAAGTCCCCTACCTCATGTCTGACTTGATTCGATTGTTCTTTAATCTCTTGAATAATAAAATAAAGTTAATTTATAATTTTTTATGAAACCTTTTTAGGTTTATTATTCTTTTTATAACAATTATTACCTATCTATAATAATTAGTTAATTATTTGAGTTCACGTCGGATATTTTGTCGAAGTTCAGAACTTGAGTTAAAAATGAACTTGTTATAATTATAAATTGTCCATGTGGTCAAAATTACATTATCTCCAGAATTATATTCATGATTTAGATATCATATATATTCATTATATATATGTATTTATAATAGTACATAACATTTGGAGATAATAAATGAAATGCACCATTCATGGAGATGGTAAGCCGTACATACGCATGATCCCTACTTTCATTTCTATTTCACATTTAATGGAATAAAAACATAATGATGCATAGGTATATTATAATTCCAGTATAATATAATATATAATTTCATTCACTCTATCCTTTATACATTCCATGTATATCATGAACGAGTCATATCACTTTGAGGGGTGGTAGTCCGCACTTCCTCAAACACAATTATTGTATTTACCCACTATAGAAACCATAAAGGTATTCTATAAATGAAAAATATAGAAGCATTGAAACAATATAAATATAATATATATCACATATAAATACAGTACCATATTAATAGACACCATAAGAGGTGGTAGTAGATAATTGAACAATCATTGTTTCGTGAGGCAGTAGTTCGCCGCCAACAGAAACAATATGTTCTTTACCCCTTAGATGGAGGTGTGAGTAAGTGTAAATATAATCCTTATAAAGTTCCCAGTCAGGATACAAGTATCAATGATAGGGAGAGGGGGTGAATTAGTGATATCTTTTTCTTTTTATGTTTCCTTCTTTTTGAAACAACCTTCACCTCCTGTTAAAGAGTTTATTCCCTGCTGAACACACACAACCACATGAACAAAAGATTTACAAGTTTTACTACTCAACAAGAGTAGATACATCCTTCGTATGGTACAAAAACAATCTAGTACCACAAAATCCACTAGAAAACAATCTTTTGATGTGGAATACAACTAGTAGGATATTCCCTTACACTCGGGTATCACTTTGAAAACAATCCAATAGTGCGTGTGCTCCCTCTTAGCACAAATAGGGTAATGTAATGATTCTGTGCTTCTTAATGAACTTTCACAAATCAAATCTTTCAAAACAATTCTTCAGTTTCCTACCCAGAAGCTGGTAAAAACCTCCTGGTACAAACAACTTGCACGCCACTCCCTGCTTGCGCGCCTCCCTGCTTGCTTGACACTTGTTTGCGCGCCACTCAGCTTGCACAAATACCTGCTTGCGCACCACTCAACTTACGCGCCTACCTGCTTGCGCTCCACTAACTACTTGCACACCACTACTGTGCACAACTCACAACTTGTGAACCACTTTTGGCTTATACAAAACACACTTATTGAAGACACCTACCTTATTGCACGCCTCTAAAAACTTGCACGCCACTTCTGCTTGCATGCCACCTACTTGCGTGCCACCCTACTTACATGCCTTATAAATAACCCTCATCTTGTGCGCCACTTCATCTTGCGCGAATCTCTCTACTACTTGCACGATCAGAGCTCAAATGTTTTTATTAAGTGTTGAGACTTAAGAAAATGAGGAGGCTAGTAATCTATTTATAGGAATTTTGGTGACTTGTGCGCCACATACACTTGTGCACCGCTAAAACACTTGCACACTGCTCCAGCACTTGCGCATCATTCCATCACTTGTGCAACACTTTATTTACTTTGTCATATATGTTGAAATATGACTTGCACGCAACATACACTTGTGCGCCACATATACTTGCACACCACACTTGTGCAAAAATATTTAACTCGCACGCCACTTTATTTCCTTTGTCATATTTTGATGGGATGATCTTGAAATATGACTTGCGTGCAACATACACTTGCACGCCACACTTGCACGCCATTTTTGACTTGCACGCTGATTTCTTTCTTTTTCCAAAAACACTTCTTTACTCTTCCTATACTTCATAAGGCTTGCATCACAAGTTCTCCAAACTTCTGATATTTTTGAAATAAAAATCAGCAAAGCATTGTCATAGTTTCCAAGTCCTTTACAAAGTGAATTGATTTAGCTTCTTTGACAACAAAAAGACAACACTCTGTAACAAAAAACTTTTCTTACTTCCTTATTCGTCCAACTTGGTCCCAAAAGTCTCCCCCTTTAGATTTTGTTTTCAACCAAGATTCATAAATCACTAAATTTTGTAACCTTATGAAATGTATTACTTATCAACAATTCTAAGCCTAAATAACTCATTGTAGGAAACACCAATTATTGACAGCCAAAACCATGCTGTCCAAAAGCAGTGACTATGAAATCTAATGATCGTATCTCCTTAGCCTTCTTCAGAACATCTTTCAAGATTTTACTTCAGCATTAATTACATCCTCAAATTTCTTGGAAAACAACATTGTTTCTTACAACCACTCCAACAAACAATTAGAATAGTTTACACACATACATGTTGGATTCACAGCTTTCCCACAACTCTCCCTTTATGCATGCATCTATAAGAATATATTTATGAAAAAATTATCCTCCTTGAAAACACTATCCAAATGAATGATGAGAGTGGGGAAATAAACACGTACCTTAACCATGATGAGAAGGAGGTTAGACACCCATGTTCAACTTTAATTTTGAAAATGGTTCCTTTGTTAAAGGTTTTGTGAATATATCAGCCACTTGTTCAGATGTAGGAACGTACTACAACCTCAATTTATTCTTCTCCACTTACTATTTGATGAATGGGTACATTATATCAATGTGTTTTGAATGAGAATTTTTTATCAGATTTCTTGTAAGATTGATTGCACTCTGATTATCACAACCCAAGAGCAATGGTGGCTTTACTTCAATAAGTAGATCTTTCAGCTGAGTCTTCATCCACATTAGTTGAGTTGCAGCTTGAGTAGAAACAACATACTCAGCTTCAGCTATGCTAAGAGTTACTGAATTCTATTTCGTGGTATGCCAACTAACACAACTTTTCCCCAGAAAGAAAACTCCACCAGATGTGGATCTTTGATCATCAACATTTCCTTCCTAATCAGCATCAGAATACCCGAATAGATCAATATTTACTGAGCCATCATAACTGATTCCAAAAGTTGTTGTGCCTTTGATATATCTGAGAATTATTTTTCCAGCAATCAAATGTGATTCTTTAGGAGCACTCTGAAATCTTGCACATAAAGTGACAACATAGACGATGTTGGGTCTTTAGGTAGTAAAATAAAACAGACTTCTAATCAGCTTTCAAAACTCTTTCTGATCAACTTACTTGCCTTATCCATCTTTAGAAAACTTGGTTCTCACTGAAATTTGTGTGGAAACTGGTTTTGAATTTTCCATTCCAAACTTATTCAGAAGTTCCTTAGCATACTTTTCTTGAGACAAAAAAACGTGATTCTTCTTCTGTGAAATTTGTATCCCAAGAAAGTACTTCGTTTCTCCCAGCATGGTCATATCAAATAACTTCTTCATCTCCTCAGAAAATTTTTCACTTGATCTTTCATCATTTCCAGAAAATATAATATCATCGACATAAAAAATAACGATCAGTGAAAACTCCTAAAATTACTTGATGTAGAGATTACTGTCAACTCTCCCTTTCTTAAAGTTCGTCTTCTTTAAGCAAGTATCTAGTTTAGAATACCATGCTCTAGGAGCCTGTCTTATCCCATACAAAGTCTTCTTCAACCTGCAGACATAACTTTCATCCTTTCCAATAACAAATCCACAAGGTTGATCAATTTTTACTTCCTCGTCAAGGTCACCATTCAAGAATGCATATTTTACATCCATTTGAAAGATTTTGTAACCTCGTTGTGCAACAATAACAAGAAAGATTCTGATTGTTTCTAATCTTGACACCAGAGCAAATGTTTCATCAAAATCAATGTCTTCAATTTGTGAATACCCTTTTGAAACCAATCTTGATTTGTTTCTTATTACTTTACCTTCTTCATTCAGCTTGTTCTGGAAAACCCACTTTGTACCAATAATGTTCTTGTTGTCCAGCTTGGGTACAGGTTACCAAGTATCATTCTTCTCTATCTGATAAATCTCTTCATTCATAGAATGAAACCATTCTATATGCTCAAATGATTCATTTATATCATTTAGTTCAACTTTATAATAAAGAGAAATATGTGTTATAGAATTCGTTTTTCTTCTTATTTGAACCCTCTGATGTTTATCTCCAAAAATATTCTGAGCCTCCACTTATTTCCTCAACCTAGGATGAGTTGTTTGAACTTCATCCTCATAAATCAATATTTCTAAGTCGCATTACTCTTCATCAGTAGGATTAAAACAGTCTGCAACATTATTAGAATCATTAACAAAATCTTCTCTATCCTTATTAACTTCCACATCAACAAATGACTACTTTTCTTTCTCAACATTTTCAACAACTTTTACATCTGAAGAATCAATGATTCTTCTTGTTTCTTTGTTGATACATCTATATCCTCTTCCTTCTGGAGCATAACCAAGAAAAATTACATCATCTCCTCTTTTCTCAAACTTTCCAAGGTTTCCACCTTTCTTCTTTATAATGCATGGACTTCCAAAAACTTTTAAGTGTTTCAGACGTGGAGTTTTTTCATAGAAAATTTCATATTGAGTCATATCTGAGTTTGGTATAAAGAAACATCAGTTCTGAATATACACAGCAGTTCTCATGGCTTGACTCCAATAAAAATGAGAAAGACTATGCTCAAGCAATATAGTTCTCCCCATTTCCACCAAACTTCGATTCTTTCTTTCAACAACCACATTTTGTTGAGGTGTGTATGGTGAACTGAACTCATGACGAATTCCATGCTTCTCATGATAACATTTAAACTCTTCATTCTTATACTCACCACCATTATCAGTTATCAACTTCTTCACTAAATACTCACATTCCTTTTCTGCTTTCCTCCTGAAACTCCTAAACATTTTCAGAGCATCTGACTTATGTCTCATGTACATAACAAAAGTAATGCGAGTAAAGTAATCATGAAAGTAATGAAGTAGTTATCTCCATTTCTTTATTGATTTATCATTGGTCCACATATATCAGAATTTATAAGTTCTAAGGGTTATTTTGAACGAATTTCAACTCTCTTTGAAAAGAGTTTGTAATCTTCCCTTTTTCACAGATAGTGCAACACCAATCTCTTCTTCTTGATAAATAAGGCATATCTCAGAAACTATCTCGCATTGATAAATTAAACATGTTTATCTGACACATATTTCCCATCCTTTTATGCCATAACTTATTTTCATCCACCATTCCCATGTAACAAGAATTTTGTACTTCACCAACTTGGAACATGTTTCCTTTTGTACGTTGGCCTCTTGTAACTATATTTCCATCATTTTCACATTTCAAAATGAACCCATATTTTCTGAATATAACTTTTTTTCCCTCATCATAGAGTTGTGAAACACTCAGAAGATTATGTTTCAAACCATCAACATATAATGTTTTCTTTTCCAACGATGGCTGATCCAACACTTTTGATTCTCAGAGATTCATTATTTCCAAATGTAACGGTTCCTTTTTTGAAGTCTTTTACATTATTTAGAAACTTTAAGTCTCCTGTCATATGATAAGAACACCCACTATCAAGAATCCATGGACGTTCTAATTTTGTAGCTTTCAAAGAAGTTTCAACAACAAGAGATTTTTGTTCTTATTTTTCTTTCACTTTCTGTTGTGCTTCCTCCAATTTCCTAGCCAGGTCAATGTGTTCTGGCCCAAAAACCATGCACTCTTTCTTTTTGGACTTATCAGATCTGTCCCTTTTAGCTTTTAAAAACTATGTTTTTTTAGAATTATTAAGAATATTTTGTTTCTATAGTAACACACTAATGCATCCCTTGGAAAGATGTCCAGGTCAACCACATATTTCACAAATAGTTTCCAGTAGTTGGAACCAATTCTCAACTTTCACACCAGTCTTCTCAGATATATTTTGAAATTTATTTGGAGACTTTCTATTTTGAAAGGATTGACTCCCCGTCAATCCTTGTATTTCAAAACTTATGGAATATTTTTAATGTTTTTGGTTGAACCAACACATATTTGACATGTGTCCGAATCCACCACAACACCCGCAGTAACCATAGAAATAATATTTTCCTTCGAAACTTCTATACTGAATAGATTTGTGAACACGCTTCTCAACAACCTTTTTAATAGAACTATGCTGACCATCAACCTTCATGTTTTCATTTGTAACTCCTTTTCTCAGTTTAGATTTAATAGCAACAGACGTATTATAAGTCTTTCTTAACTCGTGATTTTTATGAACTTTTGATTTTTCATCATTGCTGACTTTGACCACATACATGGTCTTTCTAGCCTTGTTCTTATCAGAACTAGTTCTAACTTTCATTTTGACCTTTGAAGGTAACTTTTTCGAATCCTTGTTTGGTTCATTCTTACTGGAACATTGACGAACTTCTGAGATTGAATTTTTGAAAGTGATATTCATTTATCTAGCTTTATAAAGTTTCTGTTGGACAATTTCCAACTCTTCTTCTTTTTTACTTCAGTTTTACTTCAAGATGATCATTGCGATTCTTTGTATTCTCAAGAGAATTTTTGATATCATAAATCTCCTTTTCCATATTGATTTTCTCATCAGTAAAACCTTCTTGATTGTTTAATGTGAAATTTTCATTTAACAGCTTGTTGTTTTCCTTCTCAAGCCTTCTGATATTCCTCAATCATTCTTTCAACTCTTCTTTCAGATGATATTCCAGTTGAGTTTCTTCTTCTTATGAACTATTTATCTTGTACTCTTCATTATTCACTACAACAATAAAGGCATTTTCTCTAGTTTTTTTAGAAAATAATTTCTGGGATTCATCTTCGCTGTCTTCTTCATATTCATCTTTAGATAAAAAGATTATTATTTTTGATTTGAAGAACTTTTTATCCTTCCCCTTTGAAAAATATTTATCTCTGTCAGCTTGTTTCTTCCACAACCTTCTTGGCATTTTTTTATCATCATCACTGTCTTCTTATTTATTCTTTTGAGGACAGTTAGCTGCAAAGTGACCAACGACCCCACACTCAAAACATTTCAAGGGAAGTTTACCCTCGTATTTCCCTATACCTCTTTTCAAATTCTTATAAAACAAGGATAAAATTTCATCAAAATTTTTACATACCTCATCTTCAGAATCAGATTCACCAGCATTATCTTCAATAAGAGTCTTCTTTGACTTATCTCTCTTTGTATCCTTGAATGAAATTTCTCTATCAGCTTTTGTTTTGACCTTCATAGTATTTTACCTTATCATAACATAAGTAATGTGAGTGCTATGAAAACCATCCAAATATAATGTTTCAGGTTCTGTATCTTCTAATGAAGACACTTCAACATCAAACTTTTCAGACATAATTCTCAAGATCTTTTTGACAACAGTAGAATCCTCCAACGTTTCACCAAGACAACTGATTGTACTGACAATATCATTTATCCTAGTAAAAAAATCCCCAACAGATTCAGATTCTCCCATTTTCAAGTCTTTATACTTTAGTCTCCAGATTTCTAATTTAGCCTTCTTCACTTTTGTATTTCCTTCATAGATGTTCTTCAGTTTGTCCTAGATTCCTTTGGATGTAGCAACACCTTTCACTCTTAAAAATTATCTCTCAGAAAGAGATGATAGTAACACATTTGTAGCTCTTCCATCATTCTCAAGATTATTCTTATCGACAAGAGTTAGAGGAACCTTGTCATCAATAGTAAGAAATCCATCTGTTGTAGTTTCAAGAACTTCATATACAAGGGACATAAGATAAGGCATCATTATGTCCTTCCAGATGTGATAGTTCCTTCCATCAAAAATCAGAATCCCCTTACTGTTCACACAATTTAGATTCTCCATCACAACTTCTCTTCAACCACATTAGCAAAGAATAAATGAATGGAACCTGTCAATCTGATATCAATTAAAGTTCAGAGTTAGGATCCAAGTATAACTGAGATGGGGAGGGGGTGAATCAGTGATATCTTTTTCTTTTTAAGTTTCCTTCTTTTTGAAACAACCTTCACCTCCTGTTAAAGAGTTTCTTCCCTACCGAACACACACAACCATAGGAACACAAGATTTACAAGGATCACTACTCAATAAGAGTAGGTACATCCTTAGTATGGTACAAAAACAATCCAGTACCACAAAATCCACTAGAAAACAATCCTTTGATGTGGAATACAATGAGTAGGATATACCCTTACACTCATGTAGCACTTTAAAAACAATCCAATAGTGAGTGTGCTCCCTCTTAGCACAAATATGGTAATGTAATGATTCTGTTATTCTTAATGAACTTTCTCAAATCAAATATTTCAAAAACATTCTTCACTTTGCTACCCAGAATCTGGTAAGAACCTCCTGGTGCAAATATCTTGCACGCCACTCCCTGCTTGCGTGCCTTCCTACTTGCGCACCACCTATTTGCACGCCACTCATCTTGCGTGCCACTTGCACACCACTCCCTGATTGCGCTCCACCCTGCTTGCATGCCAACTAATTGCACGCCACTCATCTTGCATGCCTATCTACTTGCGCACCACTCAGCTTGCGCGCCTACCTAGTTGTGCGCCACTATTGTGCACAGATCACAACTTGCGCACCACTTTTGGATTATACACAACACACTTCATGAAGAAACCTCCCTACTTGCACGCCTATGACAACTTGCGCACCACTTCTTCTTGTGCGCCACCTACTTGCATGCCACCTTACATGCGCTCTTTATAATTAACCCTCAGCTTGCACGCCACTTCAGCTTGTTTGCCACTCTCTACTGCTTGCACGATCAGAGCTCAAATTCTTTTCTTAAGTGTTGATCCTTAAAAAAATGAGGTGTCTAGTTGTCTATTTATAAGCATTTTGGTGACTTGCATGCCATATACACTTCTGCACTGCTACAGAACTTGCGCTCAGCTTCATCACTTGTCTGTCATTCCATCACTAGTGCGACACTTTCTTTCCTTTGTCATATATGTTGAAATATGAATTGCGCGCAACATACACTTGTGCGCCAAATATACTTGGACGCCACACTTGCGCACCAATCTTTAACTTGCATGAAACTTTATTTCCTTTGTCATATTTTGATGGGATGATCTTGAAATATGACTTGCGCACAACATACACTTGTGCGCCACACTTGCGCGCCATTTTTGACTTGCGCGCCACTTTATTTCTTTTTACAAAATCACTTCTTTACTCTCCCTATACTTTATAAGGCTTGAATCACAAGTTCTCCAAACTTATGATATTTGTGAAATACAAATCAGCAAAGCATCTTCATAGTTTCCAAGTACTTTACAAAGTGAATTGCTTTAGATTCTTTGACAACAAAAAGAAAACACTCTGTAATATCAAACTTTTCTTACTTCCTTATCCATCCAACTTGGTACTAACAACTTCTCATAACAACAACAAATTATATTGAGGATACTGGTGTTTTTATAAAATATTGGAATAAAAATAGTTTAGGGGGTTGAAGAAGGAAAATAAAACAAAAGAACATAAGAGGAGAGGTTACCTTTAAATCGGGTATCTCCCTTTGGTTTGAACCAAAATTTTTAATTGAATTTCCTTCTTCCTAGGGGAAGGAATATAGGAGGAAGATAGGGATGTAGGGAGCTTAATTGGGCAGAGTTTGGATGAGCCAAGGGGCTCGAGAAGTGTTAATAATGTGTTATAAGCGAGGGCTTTTATAGGGGGAGGGGACCTTTAGAAATGTTTAAAAATATTATTTTATTATATAATGATTTTCGGTTTCTAAAGGTCCAAAACTCATTAAATTAGAATATATGATGACTCGTTTTCGAAATAAAATCATCCAATAAGAATTTGGATATGTTTTTGATATTTTTTTAATCTTTATAATCTTATTTATTTAAATCATTCATTAATGAGGTAAACAATGCATCATTATTGTGTCATAAATAATGTTATTTATTTGATGTATAAAAATTATAAATAAAATATCATGACATAGGAAATATTTTTAGATTTCAAAATAATATTTATAGTAGAATAGATAACTTATATAACCCCATGTAAGAATTGATTTACTAAAAGATATATGTTTATGCCATTTTTTTCTTTCCTTTAAATTAATTAATATAAACTATCATTATCACTCCCAAGTGGCTCCATGAGGTCCCAAAATCGACCCAAGGATGCCCATGGTCAGAAATATTTAAAAAAATTGGATTAAGACACATTTTTGGGTAATTTAATATCATTATAATATTATTTTTTTCCCTTATTTACTATATTTACCCTTTAACCATGGTAAATAATTTTTTTTACTGAAGTAAATATTCATAATGTCTAAAAATAAATGTTACCTATTTACAAAATTAGAAACTAATGATTCCAAATATGGAATCCATTTTTCCAAATTAAAAACACAGATGTGGAAGAAATTTATTTAAAATTAATTCCCACTAAAAAAAAGCGTGTTTTTAAGAAATAATAACTATCAAAAGATTGACACTTATTTATGTCCAATATCAAAGTAAAATTACTTCCAATGACCAAAATTGAATTAAATAGTAAAAAAATAATATAATTACACTTTAAAACCAATTAAAAAGATAATATAACCTTATAAATAAATTATATTAAAAGGTAGTTTTGAATTAAAATACAGAATTTTTCACTATTTATTAAAAATTGAATTTTATGAGAAAAATTCTAGAAATTTACACAAATAAATTTTGATTTCCTAAAGAATAATTTTATTTTGTCAAATAGAATATATAAAAGTGACCAAAACTACATTTAATGAGGGTTCCCCATCAAAAGGTGGTAAATCGACCTTTTAATTAATATTAGAGTATTTATGCTTAAAATCAGATTCTTTCTTATTTTAAGCCTCTAAAATTTATTGGATAAATGTAACAACATTAAAAAAACAAGTATAATAATATTTTAGATAATTTTGTTCATTCCATCTATTACAATGACTATGGGTTAACTACCATTTAAAATAATACAATATTATTATTTTTCAGTATGACCCAACATTGTGTGCAATGTAATATTTCAAATAACCCCATTGTTGCGTATATGGTACACCATCGAACATAGAATACCCTTTAAAGTAAAATTAATATTTAATTCAAAAATATTAATAAATATGATAATTTTATATTCTTTATTTACCAGGGATGTTACAGTATCAAAAACATTTCATCATATTATGAAATGTCAAAAAGATATAGGTTTCATAAGTTGTTTAATCATATGATATCTCTTGAAAATAAGTGGGTTTCAAAATCATTTTATAATGGTAGTACTCATTGAAGAGAAATAAGATTCATAAACATCATGACATCACAACACAAACAATTCAATGAAAGAATATATATGGTATCCTAGGATAATATTCATAGTAAATAATATGTACTCTCAAATAATGTTATAATATATGGAAAATAAATATGAAATAATATTTTTGAAATTTCTTGAGGAAAATATATTTTCCTTGAGAATTAATTAATAAAACGTAAGATATTTTAAAAATCATTTTCATTGATAATAACCCTGAAAATTTATAAATGAATATTTAATAAAACAATTAAAATGAATTTGCGAGGAAAGAAACCTTTACTATTTGATTATTTAAAACATAAAACTTTATAAAAAAAGTTTATTTGAAAATAACCTAGAAATATTATAATGGATGCAACCAAAATCATTTAATATAATTTTTAAAACATTACGAATTTGAAAAATCATTTCTTTGAAAATTAATTTGAAACAATTTAATGGAATATTTGAAAATAATTTAAAACAAAATTTAAAATATAATTCATTTTCAAAAAAATTTATCTTTTAATATAACATTTAAACCATATAATAATGATTCAGAGATATGGTTCTTTATGATGTAGTAAAATTATGTACATGTCGTACATGTGAAAATAATGATTCTAATCACATTTTCAATAAAATACAAACAAGATTAATTTTTAAAATAACATAGTATTCCCTTAAAACATTTTTTAAATAGTAAATATGTTTGAAATATCATTTAATAAGTCATTTAAAATATTTTAAAAAAATTAAAATAAATAGTTTTTAGAAGAAAACATATTTTCTATCAAAGAGATAAATGATGTCATATGTCATGAAAATAATTTATAAATAATTTAATGTACCATAGAGTAGAAAAATCCTAATATTACTATTATATGAAATGCATAAATATATTATAAGAAATATTATTAAAATTCATGGGTTTTAGATCATGATATTTCAATATTTGAGACTTAATCATAAACAGTCCTATTAACTATTGAGAATGTTACATAATATTTCTAGAACAATGATAACATTGAATCATATTCCCCATGGATGAATAAAATAAAATTAAAATTAAAATATCATGAGGGTGAAATAAAATATTATATTATACATCAAAGGGGTTGTATATACACCTTATGAAATAAAATAGGTGCATAACATAACATACATCTCAAAGAATGCAAATTGAGATAAAACACCATGACTACTTGAGTAAATTCTAAATTGTAATACCCATGAAAGGATTTAATAAATTTTAATTTTAATTATCATTAAATGAGGTATATTCATGATACATCATTTCATATTTTATTATATACACCACACATATGAAACGATTGGGGAATATGGAATAAGTCTCTAAAAAATAAAAGTGAGACTGCAAATCTCCTCACCTTAAGACTTAACTTATGTCGTACTCATTCCAACATCTTTCTTAATAAATTTAATTTTATTATATACTTATTAAAAATTTATATTATTAAACAACATACCATATATTATTTTTTATAACATTTTTATTACCCTTTTATTAATTTTTTCATGTTAATGTTACATTTTAGGTAAGGACCACTTTTAGATAGATCATAGTTCTGTAATATACATAATTTAAACCATGATTTAAATATCATATATATTTAGTATATATATATTCCGATTAATTGAAAATACTTATAGATAGTAAATTAAATACATTATTCATATAGAGGGTAAGCCGTACATAGGGATAAATGTTGTTTTCATTTTATTATCATATTTAAAGGATGAAAAGTAAATGTTATATATATATATATTGTAAATACAATATAATTTTTATGTTATATATATCCCATATTTTTATTAAACACAAACTTAATACATTCCATGTAAATCATGAATGAATCACATCGCTTCGTGAGGCAGTATCCCCCATACACTTGAACAATGTAATCCTATTTTTATAAAATGGAAATAATGATGGTACATGTGATAAGATAATTCTATAATTATAAATATATCATAAATATAATATATATCAAATATAAACAATAAACCATCATTATTCTCCACCTTTAATGGTTGTAATGAAAAAATGAATAACATCAGTCTGTGATGTGATAGTTCTTTGTATACACGAATGATGATGTCATAACCCATTTGATGGAATTGTGTATCATTGTAGGTAATAAACATAAATAAATATATTATATTTATATTAAATATATTGAGGTTATTATATAATCATGGTATTCTAATAATTTAAGGAGATAATGATGAAATAAAATAAATACACTTGTTGGAGAAAATTACCTCATCATTGGGAATCCTCTTCAGGGTTTCATTAAAGCCTTACTATGATGGATTTCATAAAATAATAGGGATTCTATGATTAGGTTATATAAATTTATAATTTATTTAGGATTTGGTAGAGAAAAATGGGTTTATTGGTGTGATGAAATGGGGAGTGTGAGTTCCCTTTTGAAATTAAGGGTAAGGCCAATTCTTGAAAACATCCAAAGATATTCACTATGGTGAGGTATAACTTACCTATTATTACTCCAAATTTTATTAATAATGTATGGAATAGATTTATTGGTGTATATACACCTCTAAAACACAAAATAAATGCATGTTTTATCATGCTATTCCTTGGTACTTAAGTTTACTCAATTTTGTCCTTACAGTTTTAACAAAGCAACTTGTATCTTTTTATTTACCGAGGTAATTTATACATTAAGAATAAAATTAAAAATATCATTTTTAGATAATTTTACTTAAATAATATGAATATAAAATATTGTTTATTAAATAAAAATATTATGTATGTGTAAAAGTTCTTTTAATTTAAACACTTGTAATGTGCAAACCCCTATTTTAACATTAATCATGGTAATTATTCTTAACTATTTTAAATAATAATTATGGTTAAAAGATAATTTTACCATATTAGATAATATAAATTATGATAATTATAAATATGGATTCTATATTTACAAATTCCATTCACATTATTAATAGAATTTTATTTAAAATATATCCCACAGCCGTGATGAGGAAGAGGGTTTTAAAGAGAAAATAATCAATGGTTTACAAGGTTTTCATATCATATTTGAATATAAAATTTATTCCAATGAACTTAATTGGATTAATATATGTAATATTTAATTAATTTACCATTAAACTCACATTAAAATATACTTTAAATTTGTAAATAAATTAGATGAAAATGCAGTTTTCAATTAAAATTTTGTATTCTTTGCTATTCATCACAAAATAAAACATTTTAGAAAGATACAAAAAATTAAAACTAAGTTACTTTTTTTATTCTGATTTGAAAAATAATTTTTGTTATAAAATTAATTTCATAAAAGTTTTTAATTGTTATTTTTTAAATATGTTCCATAAAAAGGTGACATAATTGATTTTTAGAAAAATACAGTTTTAAGCATAAAATTAGATTTATTCTTATCTAATTCCCATAAAATAAATAATATTAATTTGAAATATATTATTGTAAATATAATATATAAAATTAATTAAAATAATTCACCAAATGTAATTCCTTTAATTTATTATTTTAAAATATGTTAATATTCATAAAAATAGTTTTTGAGAAAATAATTTTCTTTATATTAAAATTGTTTTTTATTTTCATTTCTAATTGACTTTTCACAAATAATTCCTTAAATATATAAATGTATAAACCATATTTTTTTAATTTGGATAATCATATTCATACCCATTGTTCCAATGACTTGGTGAAATATATCATATTAAATAATGCTTCAATAGTTTAACATGATTCGTTTAAAATCATTGTCATGTGCAACTCAAGATAAACTTAGTATTGTGTGTAAAACATGAAAAACATATTATTGAATGTAAAGAAATATAAAATATGTTTTTTGTAGAGAAATATTAATTTTTTTTGTATCCTGCAATTCAATACATCAATGAAATTTAATTTATTCAAAAATTCATCAAAACACAGGGGAGTGCATACACCTATTCCACATCTGGTATCATCATGTAGTATCCAAAAAAGGATATTATTTCTTGGAGAAACACACGATCTATAATTTATCAAATTTCATGATGGTATCCTATAAATATATACATTATTTAATTATACTTTAATGTTCTCTCATTCTAATCCCTAATAAATATTATATATTTAGTATATCAAAATTAATGAATTGTATATTCGTTTGAATCTAATATTAAAATTAAACAATAAATCCTTAATGGAAATTATAAATATTAATTTATGTAATAATTATACCATCTTTTCTAATAATATGAAGTATAATCACATTGGATTCAAACTAATTCACCCTTAACACACACTCCTTGATCCATTTCTAAAAACAATATAAATTACATATTTATATAAAAAAAATATTTAATTAAAATAACATTCATAAATAATGTATCCTTTACATTTCAAAGGCCATTTTTAGTTTATATTTTTAGAGTGTTAGATAAAATATTTTACTAATAGAACCCATGCAATATGTATCAGAAGGGAATGTCATCCCTTATATAAGAAACACCATATTCTATCATTAGACTTCTATAATATATACAATAAAAATATATTTATACAATATATGATATCAAATATATATTATGTATATTTCAATACATTAATTTGATTGATGTATTATAATTCATGTATTAAATACATGCAATAAAAATATATATATTTTTTATATATATCTATTCCACCCAAATGGTTTTATTATTAGTGATAATCCATTATGAATGGATTAATTGGACTGGCTACTAATTTAATGTGATTTAATAAATTATGGGAATAAATATATATGGATACATTAATATGGAAGATGTGTTTAAATTTAATAAAATGTGTCATGGATGAATATATGAAGGAATTTTATCCATCCTATTGTTTATAAGAAATTGTGAGAAAGCCTCTCATTTCTCTCTTCCTCCAACAATATTGTTCATCATCTAAGATAAAGGATCTAGCAACACTTATGAATCAAGGTATCCTCATGGTATGATCATAGATTTATTGGTAGGTGTATCGACCTATGAAGAAGAGTGCTTCTGTTCACTACTTCATGGTCCTCATCAACCATTCACCTTTATTGAGAAAGATGAAGACTATTGTCATTTGAAATTTCAAGGTACATTGTTTATAAAGTATATTTACACATTTATTCTCAAATATAGATCAAATGGTTTCTGGGTTATCATTTACTACATATGATCATATGATGTTCATAAAATACCCATTAGTGATATCAAATCGTAGGCTTCTTTGAGAAATCAATACATTTATTAATTTATAAAAAATTCATTTTAATAGTAAAATGATATTTTTGGAGCCTAGAATCAATATATTAAAATCCCATATATATTACTATTTTTTTTGAAAATATATAAAGTGTTTCTTATTAATAAGAGAATTCAATTTGGACTTTTATTATATTATTCATAATTATTTTTAAAAATAATAAAAAATTTATTATAAAAAATTTATATAAATTTATAAAAGTGTATAATAAATTAATTAACTGTAAAATGGTTATGGACATTTGATAAATTCTTTTTTTAATTAATTTTGAAAACTTTATTGGTAGGATTAATGATATAGAAACAAATTGTTTTTTTTAAATCAGAGTAAGTGATTTATATGGTGTTTATACATTTAAAAATCTATGATATTTATGTTATATAAAAATATTTATATAATAGATATTTAATTATAAAATATTTATAATTCATGATATATCATATAAATTTTATTTAATAAAAAATGTGAGATTGTTAATATTGATAAAAGTATAAAATATAAATTTTTTTCAAATTTTAAAAAAGTTTTATAATTATAATATATTTTTGAATTGTTCAAAATTATCTCATATTTAAATAATAAATAATTTTTTAATTTTTTAATTTCTTTAATTTTCATGTTTAGTACATAATTAATTAATTTGAAATTGTTCATATTAAAGGGGATATATTTGGATATTATTTATGTGACATCAAATCGTGTTTTGATAAATGATATTTTCATGGTTTAAATAATAACTAATTATAAAATATTTAGATTTCTTAAAAGGATTAAATAATTGAAAATGAGTTTGAAATAATTTATAATTCATATAATATCATGATTATTTAGAAGTAAATGTATTATTAGGATAAATATGAAAGTTTTCACATTAAAAGGGATATAAATAATTTATATTCAATATTTTTGGAATATCCATAATATTAAATATGAAATTATAAAAGGTTTCATAATTATATTTTTATGAAATTGTTCATAAACATTGATCTCATATTTAAATATCAGAATTTTCTATCTATTTAATGGTGATTCTTTGTTATATTCATAGTTATAAATTTTCAATTTTATGAATAATTGTATTCCAAAATTTATATGATGAATTTATTATTGGATGAATCCTTTCATATTATACTTGGATTGATATAAAAAACTTTTTTTTCATCTACCTTGGCTAAAATTTGTAAATTCAGTTATGATCTTGATATTAGTTGTTGGGAATAATATTTTCATATAAAGTATTAGTGTTTTATTAGAATCAATTAAATCTTGAGTAATTTTTCCTTATGTATATGGTCTTTAGGTATGGCCACCTATATTATTAGATTATTTTCTTGGCATGTAAAGTTAAGGGGTTGGCTATTTATTTTTCCTAGATTACTCATGTGGAGTTATCCAATCTAATTGAACTATTTCCCATTACAATAAGTGTTCATGTACCTTATGTATATAATGAATTTGGATGTGTATGAATATTCTTATCTTCTATTATTGGTTGGTAAACACATAATTTTTCATTAGGAAAAGGGTTATACATTATGGTGGTGTAAACATAGTAATATAGTGGTAGGAATTAGGATTCCAAAACCAGATCATAAGAAACATGTATAAATACAATGGAATATTCCATGAGGTGATAATTATTACATAGTATGTAATAGTTATGAATTTAATATTAATATTATTTATGTAAAATTTCTGAGACCTTAAAAATAAAATCGTTTAAATAATGTGTGTTAGATTCCTTCTAGACAAACAATTGCAAACACCTCGATCATCCAAATGGGTAGTTTCACACCATAGAGGGGTGTACCTAGATTTTCTTGTGTATGGAAAGTAAGTAATGTGTGATTCAAGATTATTCAAATAGTAGTTTTATACCATAATAGGGTTCCCATGGATATCCATGTATTATCATGTTTTTTAGTTTTTGTTTTAGTTACACTGAACTGAAAAAACCCAAGTGTTGGGATAACAAGGAAATAAAATTGAGTGAATCCATTTTAAGGTCTTTTATAAAGAGTTATCCAATCAATTATCTACAAACAAATTTTTTTAGTATTGGGATGATTTTATACCTTAAAAACTAAGATAATAGTTTTATGCCATAGTTGGGTCATTTTCTTAGTGAAGTATAAATTTTGGATCG
Source organism: Viscum album (assembly GCA_963277665.1). NCBI lineage: Eukaryota > Viridiplantae > Streptophyta > Magnoliopsida > Santalales > Viscaceae > Viscum > Viscum album. The sequence goes on along the minus strand of OY728130.1, from coordinate 1,289,792,654 downwards.
CTATATGTATATAACATAAAAGGTCATCAAATTTAGAGTTAGAAATTTTATTAAAGGACCATAATTAAATGAGAAAATAAATGATATTCATATGATAAAAATATCAATGTTAGATAAATGTATCATCCTCATCAAACTAAAATTTATATTAATCCTTGATATAAGGTTCTTAAATAAATAAACTCCAAAACTAACATCTTAATAAATTATATTGAGAATTATAGAAACTCTATGTGTTATAAAAATTAATAATTGAGTAACCAACTAAATATATTATTCAAAAACTGAATCTAGAATATTATCCAATAATGCAATGATTATATTAATATTTTGATGACAATATATTCCAAATGAGAAATTGAATATTAATCTCCACTCATTTAATCAATATGGTTTGTTTTGTCAATAATTTTAGTCTCATATAAACATTAATATTTGGTATGTCAAATGATATTAAATGTGAAATAATATATTGATTAGACTAAAATTTTACATACAATTTTATTTGTTATCAAAATAAGTTCAAATATTTTGATAGATATATGAGATCAATTGTAAGTTTTGAAATGTTTTTTAAATATAAAAAATATCAGATTAATTTATGTTTGAATTATGTTTTTAATTAATTTAGAAAATGATTTTTAGATTGATAACTTGGATGCTTAAATATTTGTATAAACACGTCATTAGATGGTTAACATTTCTCATTTATCTGTTGAAGAGATATTTAAAAAAATTATTGTTGAAATGAAATGGGATGAATGTATTTACACAATATTTTTATTAGATTAATCATATAAAATTATTTAAAGAGGATGCAAATTTTGTCTTGTTCTTGTTTGATAATTTTTCTTGTCATCATTATGGAAATGATCAGAAAAAATAAACGAATTCAATGAAATGTTTTTACCATATATTCTCAATGTTTTGAAAATAAATTTATTGGGCATAAGATTTATAGATTTTGATACTATATAGATAGTACAAGATGGTAAAGGATTTAAACCAAAAGGGTAATATTGGTTGAAATGTTTAACAATATTTCTTTAAGAAGAAAACAATTGTCACTAAAACATTGAGATTTCATGAAATGTATAATAATAATAATTAAATACCATTTTATCAATGATAATATACATAATATATTTTTTGATACTAAATGAAATGAACATATCTAGTAAAGATATTATAGAAATTAACTCTCTGATTTTTGAAGGGTATGTGAAATAGAATGCATTTTTTATAAATTTTTTTAAATACAAATCAGTTTAAAATCAGATGGTGGATTTATCGATGTTATAGTTAATATTCATGAGATGAAGTAAATATTTACTATATTGAGAATTTGAGTTTAAATGAATCATTCATGATATGATGAATCTTAGTAAAATATGAGTTTCTTCATCTCACTTTTATTGTATGATATGATCATGATTTTGAAAATAAATTGTTGTTATGCGATTATTAAATTTATAGACATTGGTAATTATTTATTTGATTTCAATAAAAAATTTGAATATTTGTATTAAAGTGTTTATATAGATACTTGTTAAAATATGAGGGAATGTGATCCTATCATCCATCAATTAGATATTTTAGAAAACATCCTTGAAAAAGGAATGGATTCAAACCCAATGAATACCATTTTTGATTTGGAAATAATATATTATTTGTTTCATATTTATTCTAAAATGAAGTAAGTTTTGTTTCCAAAAACACAATTTAGTTTGTATTTAATCATAGAAAGATATTATAAAATTAATATGATGTTTCATATTTTAGTGGTAGTGTATATGAAATTGGATAATTTCAAATTTAACAATTAAAATATTCTTTTGATCTAAATTTGAGTGATTTTTCATTTTATCCTAAAAGAGTTTATAATACAATGATAAAAATAAATGTAAAGTATTTTAATATCTATAGTAGAAAAATGTATTTCACATAATTCTAAAAAGGGTATAAGATGTTCTAGTAAAGGGATAATATATGTTGTTACATTATTTACATATTATTTAAATTATAATTATTATTATAAAATGTTCCTATTATAATGATGATATACTTAGAATTAGTTATTAGTAAAAAATAAAATATAACATTATAACATTTTATGTCATAAAGTTATAGAGTTTGAATATGTCTTCAAATAACTAATCATGATTGATATTATTCCTCTATATAAATATTATTAAAACTATATTTCTTAATAAATTTCACTCACTAAGTGGTTAGTTGGAGTATTTTATCATATGCTCACATAGGGATGTGATAGAAATTACATATGGATGTAATGGTCAAAAAATGAATCCCTTACTATAGCAACTAAAATAGGGTCATGTTATATATTCCTACGAATTTTCTTGTAATGGTTTTAATTCAATCATGTAAATATAATAAATGAAATCTCAGTTTTTTATTTATTCATGTGTGACAAAATATATTTTACATAAATAGTTGGGTGTTAAATATCCCCTTTAAGTGAAAAGGTTTACATGTCCCTAACTGATGATCATTATGGAGTGTAATGGGTTGTGATTATATATAAAGGTGTTCAAGGATAGATTCCTATATCCATTGTAAAGGGCAATATATTAGATATTAAATAAAAACATGTTAAGGTAATAAGAATATACTTATTAATTAGACTGATCCAGTAATGTATATCTCGTGGAATATTATAAGGTTATTGTTATACTTAGGGGTGTATGCTGATTATAAATCCTTTTTACCTGAGGTTTCTTAGATATAATGTATGGGAAACTTCATACATTCATACCCTAATTACACAAGTCATCGTATGAACTTTGCTAATATGAGGGTGGTTGGGTATGTTTCTGATCAATTCATTTTTTGGAGTGCAACCAAGATAGGATTTATACACTTGTATAAAAAGAAAATGAATTTTTCACTCTATTTAAAAGGACTGAGGAAATTCATGCCCATGATTCATTTTTTCAAATATAATGTTTTCAAATAAATGGATAATTGAAATGTGATGTGAATATCAAATAGATAAATGAAAAGTGATGTATTCAACCACGTATTCAATATTTTTTATAGAATAAAGAAAATGATGAGAGTCTTATAATAGATTAAAATGTTCCATGTCTAGTTGTTTCTCGATGTCATTTAAAAAGGGGTCATATAAGATACATATGGTGTATATGATACATCTTGTGGTGGAAATGTTCATAGAGAGATATGTTTACGTTTGATGGAGAGAAAACCAGAACGATTAGTTGCTTTAGTATCTGTGATGATTTTATAGAGGCCACTCTTTTCATACATATTTAAAATAGATATTTCAATGTTTTGTACAATTTTGTTATGGAACATATAGTAATACAACTAGGAACTTGGGTAAGCATAAAATTTTGGACAAATATTTTGTCCAATATTAAGAGAGATTGAATAAAAACTGTATCTAAAAGAGTTTAAATAGATTGAAAAAGGGTTTTGAAGTTATGCATAATATTCTTATAGGATTTTTCTGTAATTTAGATATTTTTATATATGCACACACAAACACACACATATATAATATAATATTATATATTTAATGTGTATATTTATTTATACTAATTTGATGCATGTATTATAATCTTTTACTAAATACATGTGATAATATATACATATATATATATATATATATTTGATATATATTTATTTCTTATGAATGGTTTTATTATTAGTTAAATACATTATGTATGGATTAGTTATCTTGAACTCTCATTGAATAGGATTTAATGAATTATAGGAATAAATTATTATGTTTACATTGATATGGAAGATGTGTTTTAATTTAATGAAACACATCATGGGTGGTCATATAAAGGGATGTGATCCCTTTTATTGTATATAAGTAATTGGGATAAATCTTATAATTGACCTCTTACTCCAATGATAATTTTAATTATCTAAGAAGAAGGCTCTAGAACACCTTCATCGTTCAGGTATCCCCTTGATATGATTACTGATCAATTGGTCGATGTAATCCCCTTGAAGGCAAAGTGATTTTCTTTCCTAATTTGTGATCTTTATCACAAATTATCCTTCCACAAGAAAGAAGAATAATTTTGTCATTAATTATTTTCTTTTCAACTATTTATATTATTTATTTATGTGTTGATTCTTAAAAATATATCTTCTTGTATTTGTATTATATTATTTTATATATGATTATATGATAATCATATCAGACCCATTATCGTCAAAATTTTCAATAAATTAATTATATATAATACACTTATAGACTCATCCAATTTAATATCTTTCCTCATAACATGTTGGATTGAAAACATATGAATGGTTGAGAGAAATCACATAATAGGGGTATGCTAAAGTGAAAATGATCACTGATTATAAGTGAGCATAAGATGAGAATATTTATAGAATAAATATAATTTATAAAATGACAACCAACATGAAATAAATCATAATATATGGTGAAATATATAAAATAACATATGATATGAATAAAAATATCGTTGAAATAAGAGTTAAAAAACATGATCTATGGGAGAATAACTTAATCATAAGACTAAGAATAAAACTATTACATAAAATATTTCATAAGGAATCACAATATCATGAGAAAAATTGAGATTATATGATAAGAATAAAATACATCACTCAAATATGTCACATAATTAGTATATATATCATTACATTCACGAGAAACACTGTCATTACCCGAAAATACGAGTAATTAAAACATACATGTGCATACATTTTCTCATGAGAGATAAACATTTAGACAATATGTTGTTGGGATACATAGGGAACCTCTAAATGTTTATCTGTAACTACAAGTTCCACATGAGATCAATCCTTGATCATATCAGAATGAACCCATAGAATGAAATGAGTTCTATTACCCAAATCATAAAGAAATCAGGGAATGATAATCCATTTTATTCATAACATAAAAATAAACCCAACTATGAAAATTGGATTCATATTATTTTAAAATGGATTCAAATAATGAAATAATCATCACTATAATACAATATAAAATAAATGGGTATCAAAATATATTCACTAATATTCTTGGTAAATACCCTTAAATTAGGATAAATCATATGATATTTACATTTTATATATAAATTTTATATGGTTGAGTAAATAATTTCAAAAAAAATTGATGTAGGGAATCTAGGACAACACCATTCAATCAAAGTATGGAAATATAGAGTGTTTCAAAGTCAAAGGCATTGGATGAAATTTTATCCCTTTCACTATAGATGGTTAAAAAGAAAAAAATAAATGAGGAATAATATATTTGATAGAAAGTGATATTAGAAAGGTTCTCAAGATAAATAAAGTGGACGATAACATTTGAAGAATAAAATAAATAAAAAATATTACATGTCAATGGAAAATTACATAGGTGAATAAAACAATTTTTAATTTTTAAAAATTATGCTTTGAAAAAACAAATATCCAATGAAAAATATGAAATAATCCTTTAGAAATAAATTTAAATGAAATGTTTTATAAATAGAGGAGAAAATTAAAATGGTATATTTTAGAATAATTTTTGACGAAATATTTTATAAACAAAATAGAAATATAATTTCATTTACAAACCATGAAAAAAGGGAATTATTCATTTAAAATAAAAAATATGGAAAAATGGAATGCTCAAATGAATTTTTTTAAACATATTCTTTCTACACTTTGATGAATATTTCCTATATAGAAATGGATAAAAACTTCATTAAAATTTATAAATAAGGTAAACCTATATAAAATGACTAAAATAAATTATTTAGGTATATATAAGGACATTCACAAAAGAATCAAATGAAAATGGGAATTTAAAAATAGTTGTTCCTGAATTAAGAGAAGAGATGCGTCATTTTCACTTATAAGAAATACTTCGGTTAAAATATCAGTCCGAGAGAAATTTAATTTTGTGGGGACCTGTAAAACCTAATGAATATCTATATAAAATGTTGATGGGTTTTTTAAAGAATATAAATTCCATTTATATATTACCATGAAGAAGAAATATTTATTTGAATGTATGATTTGAAATGAAACACTTACGGGTTGAGTATAATTTTAATTAAATCCCCTTTGAAGAGAGATATTAAAATTGGATGTAAAAGGAAATGAATAAAAGATAATTCATTATATATTTTCTATAATGGTTAATTATATACTATAAAAAATGGTTCCCAATATAAAAAAGTCTCATGGATTAGGAAAGGTGACAAAGATACCCATACTCTTTGAGTATAATTTTATTACAAATTCCGTGAAAATTTGATATCAATTGAATTGAATGACATTGACAGAAATATTACAATATGGATCCTATAAAACAAAAATGAAATTAATATGGTAAAATAAATTAATTATAACATAATACCAACATATTAATGAGGCCATGGTATATAATAAGAAATAATTATCAATAAAATAAATTTTAGGAAGGAACCCCTAACCCTTTTCATGATTTGATCATCCCATGCTCCATTCATCCTGAATAATCAAATTAATTGTTTTTTGAACATTATAAAAAAATTATTCATTGATATTTCATTTAATATAGACTATTTATTATCATACTATATTTATTATATAGTTTATTATAGTTTTTTTCTGAAAAGTAAATCAATTTCAGCTTATTTTTTTAATTTTAGTGATTAAATATGAAATTTTATTAATAAGTTAAATAAATAATATATATTTTCAGGAAACATGATATGTATATTATTTTATTACTAAATTATATAGATATTATCATTTATGTTCCAATATTAATTAACTGTATATTTCTATATCATTATTCATGTTGGTTTTTTCCTTGATCCAAACATGAACATACAATAATTGGATAGGTGATTATGGTTAAGAAATTATTTATTTTGATATAATATCGTTTTAAATAATAATAATAGTAATTATATGTTTTTAATTTTTTTAATCATATTTTTGGAGTTTCAGATAACTACAATAATGAAATATGATAAAAAAAATATGTTACATTATGGAGGTGATAGACTTCACAACACACAATTAACAATTTGATTTTTGGTGTTTGAGATAAGATAAAGGTAGAAAATAAATAGAATATTAAAATCATAATTATTATATATTATCATATTAATTCATAAATATAATCATTCAAACAATCCATGAGCGGTGGTTTTCAAAAACTGAAGATGAAACTTCGTAGAGGTGGTAGAACGCACAAAGAAGTATCAAAGTTACTTTTAATATGGGTTGGATTTAAAAAAAGTTGATCCATTAATATAATCACATAATGTTGTATTATTTATCTTGATTTAATCACATTATTGTGGTTAGAAAAGGATAGTAATGCGAATATTATAAATAAAGGATTAATAATGTAGTAATTCATATATCGAGAGAATTAGCTTTATCTTCAGTATATCATCAGATATAGAGGACTTAAGACTATATATCTAGACTATTGGTTTATGGATTCATGATAAGGTTCTAGGTGGAAACAATATCATTGTTTCATGATGAAATAGGAAGTTAATAGTCTAACATAGGGTGTATTAAGTGATTATCTTTAAAAAGGCAGAGATATTGATATTTTGGAAGCACCCTATTCATTTTTAGTAATCCAATGTTACTATTCTAATAAAAAAGTATCAAAAGTAAAAAATAATGTGAAATGAGATTTTGTTTAGATCTAAGCCTCAATCATCCATTTGGAAATATTTTATTAACATATTTTTATTCATTTCCTCTTCGTATGTAAATTTTTATGTTTTTTAGATTTATTAGGGTAATTAATTTTCATCATAAGTAATTAAATTTAATGAAAAAAATTAAAATTGTAAACCTTACATTATTTGTTCATTATAGTTTAAAATTTTATAATTCATTTATAAATGAAAATTTATAATTGTGTGAAATGATAATTTTAAATTAAAATAACATAATGCATAGAATTTTTGTAGGAAAAGTGTTTTTTTAATCATAAAATTTATATATAGTAAAAATTTATCAATGTACTTGATTATCAAAGAATAAAATTTTAATTGTAAAAAGTAACTATTTTAAAGCTTTGAAATCAATACATAACCTAAATTTACCAATATTATTTTAAAGTAAATGAAACTATAGAAAATAGTTATTATTAGGGAAAAATATTACATAATCTATATAATGATAAGTAGATTATTTCTAAGTTAAAGTTTATATTTTAAAATGAATAATTTATTATGAAATATATTCATATTTTATTTAATATATATATATATATATATATTTCCATATGATGATTATCTTATGATAGTTTCATAATGATCATAGTTTTGGTAAAAATGGTATTTTTACTATTAACCAAAAAGAAAAAATATCAAAAACCCCCAAACATTCACCCAAAGATAATAATTAAATATTGAATTTAAAAATGATGATCATTTTATCTAATTAAATTTATAAAATTTATAAATTTATCTTTCAAATGAAAAATAAAATGATATGAAAAAATTGTTTATTTAATAATTGACATTGTTAAACATTATGTTTTCATAATATTATTTCATTTAAATTTATAATTTAGTTAATGTTAATATATTCTTTTATATAAAATTTTAATTATGTAAAATTTAATTTATTATTATTAATCCAACAATGCTAATAAAAATTTATCATTGAGAATTTTATATTTATATTAAAAAATTAAATAACAATTATAATCTAAAAATTAAATTTTAATAACATTTTTATTTTTATTGTTTACTAGATCTTTATTATTTATATAGCTATATTTATCTATTAGTCTACACATAATTTTGTTTTGGTGGTTTATATAATTTTTTTTCGATCACAATGTTCTTTTACAGGAATAAAAAAGATATATTATAAAATCATTGATTATGATGACTATATACCCCATGTAGGGTAACTCTTTTATTATAAGGGAAAATCTTTCTTCATAATATATTTTTTTACTTGTGAAGTCCTTGTATTCTCCCTAATATGTTAATTAAATTACTTCATTACACTTATTGTATGTTAATTAAATTGGTTACTTTATAACTAGTATACCTCATACTATCACAAATGAACAATATTCATATAGTGAATATATTTAATATTTAATCCACTAAATTAATTATGAATAATCAAAAAATTAATATTTCCTATTTTAAGATCATTCAATATCTCACTTATAGGACTTGAATTATTTTTCTTTTATACTATACAAGTTAAAGCTTTGATGTTGATAGGAGAATATAAACCATGACAAATATATAATTTATTGAAATTATTTATTTTTTATAATGTAAATTATTATGTAACACCCTGAGATATTATGAAATATGTTTTCAAATAAATTAAATTTTATCAATAACTTGTGTTACATGAAATGTCGATATTTAACGAACCACAATTTAATATAAATATAATTATTTAAACATCACCATTATAACCTTTATGTTAAACTTTTTTCTATAAATAGAAATAACCAAAATTTTTCAATTAATTATAATACTTTTATATAATTAAACATATTGATAAAAACTACTGAATTTGTAGTAAATCCTTTATATACAATAAAAATACTTTTCCGCAAAAAAATTTATTTTTATAAACAAATAATAACAGAAAATTTATTGATTTATATAAAATTTATGTGAATAAATAAACTTCATATATGAAATTAAAATGTGAAAAAATATATTAGAATAAATTTTTAATGGTTTTCTGGGGTGATTAATTATTTGATGAGTTGTGAAAAATACTTAATTTTATTAAAAACATTATTTTAATTTAAATAATTTACAAGTACTATTTGTTATTAAGGTTTGAAAAGAAAAAATAATTCAATTTTACTATTTTTAAACCAATATAGGTAATTGGAATCAATTTTAGTTTCAATTTTTATATAAAAACATATTACACTTATGAGAACTATCTATTGGGAAAACTATTTTTCATCACATCTCCATAATTGAATTTAAAATAAAATTTTCCAATTATGTGAATTGAAATTGTAAATATGGATTCCATATATAGAATAACCATAATTAAAATTATATAATAAGGAAAAATAATTTTGGTTATAATAAATATTAAAAAAGTAAAAATTAATTGGCGTGGTTAAGTTTAAAAAGGGTTTTCCCTGGGTTAAACTGAATGATAATGGTTTTTTTGCCAATAAGAAATATCTAAATATTGTTTTATGGTAATATGTATACCTTATCAACTCCAAAACCAGAATATATGGTAATTTTAAGTATTTTTTGTGGGTATAACTTTACCATTTTTTGATTGTTTTTGGAAATTTCCAAGTATTTTCTAGGTGGATTCTTTTCCACAATTATAAAAGAACATATCATATCCTATTATATACACCCTAAAATATCCGCTTTTGTAAACCATTATATACCCAAAAAATTTATAAGTTAACTAACCACATCCACTAGGAATTATTTTTATTATGAAACCCTCCTATAATGGATTTTGGTGGATGCCTAAAGAGGTCATATGAAGAAGAGGTATCATTATTAACCAAGTTTTTTTTATTTATTCTTCAACCACTATGAAAAATTATTAAATTATTCTAATACAATATCTTAATTATCTCCCATATAATTAATTTTTATAATTTTTGTTTCATAACATATATCTGCCTCCTCTTCTATTGAATGAGAAATGAAACTATTAATAGTGTGTATTGTGGATGACTACCTCAGAAACTGATGTAATTCATTTCCCGTCACCACCTCTCGCATATGTATATAATTATGGATTTAAAATATTTATATAAAATTTATAAACTAATTATTCTTATTTAATTATAATATAATATATACCTTTTTACTTACTACTTTGCTGGAAAAAAACAACATTGGTCATGAGTATCTGTGCACCACCACCTCCATAAGGAGATGTGATATGTTTTTGATTTTATTTTTACATAGATTATAAATATGAAATATGTACTTAACATATATGATATATTTGAAAAAATATAATTATTTTATTTTGATATATTATTCATGTTCCTTTCGTTACACCTGTATAGAAACTAGAAATAATGATCATTTCTATATATGGCATAACATATCCATGGATGGTGTAATTCATTTTCTCCCATTAACATTAATAGATAAATATAAATACAAATATAAAGTTAATATATTATATTTATATAATTTTTAAAATTATGGATATGATTTAACCATGATCAAACTAAAATAAATAAAATTTCCAAACCAAAACATACAAGAAAATAACAAAATAGTTATCAACCAAAACATGATTTTAACAAAGATTTGTTAATAAATGGGAAATAAAATATCATAAATAAATTACATATGGTGTATATATATGTGTGTTTGGTTATCAGTATTGGATATATTTATTATCATAATATTTTTATTATATAGTATTTTCAAACAAGTATAAAGTACGTCAAGACATATGGTAAGGGATTTCTAGTCTCTATTTTATTTCTGGAAGACATATTCTATATTCATAATTCATTTATTTTGTGTATTGTATAAAAATAATCTATTGAAATTTTATATATTGAATCTACTTATTATAATGGTATTTAATTTTTAATTTTTTTTCATTCTTTAATTGGGATTACGATTCAAAAAATTCCAATATGGAATGAGATTTTTTTCACAGTGTTATATTTGTGGGATACATGCCTTAAACACTGTATATTTATTTTTTGTGTTATATATATTTCACATGAATGTATTTTTATATTAATATTATTAAATTATTGGATATTTATATCCATATAAGTTGGTTTCTTTCATTCGTCTAGTGATTCAAAAGATACCAAAATGGTAAGGGTGTTGTGGTACATTCATATTGTTTATCGTGGTTTTTTATAATTAAGATATGATGATGAATTATTATTATATAACACTCATTAAACAAATGAAATTTATAATTCTATAGTAATTTGTAGAAATTATATAACTTCATTCATTTTCCTTTTATTTATTTACTCAAAAAATCAAAAGAATTTTTTTTATGTAAACCAAATCCTATTTCTATCTTCGGTTGAATATATTTTTTCTTCCATGTCCATGTTTAAAAAAAAATATTGTTTTTTAAATTAACCAATGATTTTTTATAGAAATTTTTTCCCTTGTTTTACAATTTATAAAATTATTTTATATGAATATTCTTATCTTTTTAAGAACATGACCATTTAGAATTTTCCCATAAATGTGAAAGGATTAGTCATTTTAATCTGTATGAATTGAATGTTATTTCATGTATCCATGTATAATAAATAATTTAAAACATATATCCTAACATTAAACATTTGTTTTAAATTAAGAAAAATTTCTTTATTATATATTAAATTGTTAGAATTTAAATAATTGGTTTTATGATGGATATGATACTTTCCTCAAAAAATCATTATTGATATGTTTATGGAATTTTTATTTAACAATGATGAAAATAATTGTTGTTTCTTTTTCATTACAAGGGAAATGATATAATGGTACCATCCTTACTATTTCACTTTATGGTTTATGATTTTAATGAAAATATGATTATGAAGCCCTTTTATTTTCCATGGGTTATGTTATGATGATATGTTAAAGAAACTTATTTCTTTTGTTGGGGTTATACTATGATGAAATTTTTATAAACCAATTTATTTTTTCATGGGTTAAGACATGATTAATCTTTTTAAATATTATTGTACACAAATAAAAGGATTATATAATAGATTGGACCTATATTTCCCCTAATGAATTGTGTAAATATAGATAACTCATGAGTTAATTATGTTTTATGCGATCTGGATTTCATGTTAAAAATATTAATCTGGATTGTGATTTCATTTTGATATAGTTATTCATGGACCTTATTTCATATCTATAATGTTTTTCATGGAATCAGTTTCATATTTATAAGGATATTCATTGACTATGTTTCATGTATATAAGTTTATATAAGGGTTTTATTTTATGTCATGTACATAATGAGTGAACCTATTTGTATTTATACATGTTCATAATATTATTGATTATATTTTTTTATATTAATGTGCATATGTTATGATCTCATGGATTAGGTTCACTAATTTTCATTATGGTTCATGTCTTATGAATGGCCATACATTAAGTCATGATTCATGATAATGATATGTGTTGTACTGAATATGGTTTTCAAATATCATTCCCATGTTCTCATACAATTATTATCATGGTATGCTTTTGGGATCATTTATATCTCCTTTTCATACCATTACTAATAAAATGATCTCACAATTTCTTATGTTTCATTTATATCATTCATGTTGAGTGGTTTTATTTTGGGAATGGATAATGGAAAAAAATGTGGACAAAATCACATAGGAGAGGAATAATAATATTGAGTATCTAGTCTTTAAGAATAGTAAACCATTGTGGTCCTCATTCATGTTTTTTGTAAGATGAATTGAATATACATATACTAAGATGTAATATCTATGTATTAAAATCATGGGGTTTTAATGTTGGAATTGGAGGATAGGTGATGTTAATATTTGGAGATTACAATTAGGGTATATTAATGAAAACCTTGGGGAGAAGTCCCTATTGATGTCAAAATTTCGGAAACAAATCCTTGAATATTGGTATAGGATTGATAAAATCGTTTCTAAGTAGTTACATCACTATCTGTATAGTACAAGTTCATGTAAATCTAACATTATTATACATATGGGTAATATCTCTAAAATTGGTAAGTTTGGATTTTACTCGATCATCACCCTGTCCTTGACAACAATACATGATACACCTTTGTTTTGACAAACCAAAGGGATATGTTTTGGAAATTCACAATGATATACACAAACCATCATAAAATATTTTAAAATATTAAGACCATGAATGAACTAAGTACAACATAAAAATACAAAGATTGAAATGAAGGTGTCTTGGTTTAAACATCCTTTAAATCATATTTCCTGATAGTTTGGTTTCTGATTGAAAATATTATTATTCATACAACACTTTTTTGGTTCTATTAAATGATTTAAACCTAAATAAATCATTTGATAAATTAATGCAATGTCCATTTCATTAAAAATCCTCACAAGAAACCAAATTTAATAGAATCTGGGATAAAATATTTTGTACTTGTACTCACTGAACTCTCTCAAGATATAATTCAAAAAAATAGGTCATGTTGAACATCCAGATTTACCAATGATGGAGACACATGCCATTGAATATTTTATAGAATAATGCCCACCATCATTTTATGATACATATAATCCACTGGTAAATGATAAATAGATCAATGGTATGGAAAAGATATTTTCCATTCAACATTGATGAAACCATGAAATTTTGTCCATAATTTTTATTATTTGGAATGTAAACCAGATTAATGGTGGAATCTTATAATGAATACAATGAAAGATGATGAAACTTACTCTATGGGATGGGATGATTTTAAGGGAAAAATATATAAATTACCTACCTTATACTATATGTAAAAAAGGGATTTGGAAATCCATGAGCTTAAGAATAAGGATGATGAATCCATTTGTAAATATGAGGAAATTATTAAAAGACTATTAATGTATTCTTTGGTTTTAATCATAAAACCTAAAATAAAATTTTATATATTCTTTATATTTCTAAAACAATGTATTCTAATTCCATTTTCCATAAGATAATTTGGATTCTATGAAGAAAATTTCCTATGTGAAATGAAAGTGGAAATTTGAATAGTATACCCTCATTTTTCTTGTGAAAATAAAAGGAAAATAGAGTTTCATGGAAGCTATAGTAGTATATCAAATTATGGGAATGTTAACTTAGGTGAATTATTGATAGGAAAAAAGGACATGTTTTGTGTTTGGTAAGCCTAGCCATCATGAGAAATAATTTCAATGTGATGTGAAGATACTAGTAAATGAAATGAATTGAGAGGAAGTACAAAAGAATATGTCACCAACATTTTAAAGTCATATATGCAATGAGTTTTGGACTTATGTTAATAAATTAACTAATAGAAGATATAATATGAATCATAAGACACAAAAAAATAAAAATATGAATGAAAAGTGAAAATTTATTCAATCAAAATAGATTAAGTGAATCACAATAATTTGGGAACACTTAAACATTATAATAATTTTATTAATATCATTTTAGTGTTTTTATAAAGGATCCATATGAAAATATTATTCTTCATACATGAATGAAATTTGATGTGATTCTAGAAATGGATAATCTTTCTCAAAAAAGATTCTAGAATAATGAATTTATACTTCTTTTTTGTGAAAAAACTATGATCTTCTCACAGTTTAAGGATGAACACGATATTCCTTGGGAAATGTTTTTTTTCAAATATATGATCTTATTTCATGAATTATGTGTGAATTATATCTTAGAATCATATTGGATTTTGTTTTGGAAAATTATATGGGTATTTATATTTTTATACGAGACTCTACGAGTGGTTAAAATTATTTCAAGATAATTAAAATTTTTATCATGAAAGGATGTGAGATAAAATCATTCAAATATTTATGATTCAATTTTATTCAGATATATTTTTGAGTATCCACAAGGATAACTATTTATGGAATGTGTTATGATGAACTTTTGCGGTTCTTTTTTAATTTTTAAATCATTTTTCTATGTAATTATCCATAATGGATAACTTCTGTTAACCATTTTGTTTTTGATAAATATGTTGAAGAAAAAAAATTAAATTTATATTATTTTATGGAAATTATGATCCATTAAAAATTAATTTTAGTTATTTAAGAAAGAAAATAAATCCATCATAAAAATTCATTTCTTGGAGTAAGAGATAAATTGGTAATTGATCGAAGAAAAAACAAAGGATGAAATTGTACTTATGAAATGGAATGAAATAAATAGTGTATATCTTTTATGAAAATTAATCAACATATAAAATGAATATAGAAATAAAAAATTATACATTTATATTCATTTATTGAGGAATAAATGGTCTGTTCACACATTAAGGATTTTTGGATTTGTGTTCATTAAATTTCTCCAAACCATGTTCTCTATCATACTATATTAGTATTTGGGTGTTATTTTTCACTTTCATGTACAAGTTTTCACTTCCTACAAGTTTTCTCCTAATTAAAAATATCATTATTCATTTTTACAGACAAACATTATAATATATTTTCCCTCTTTTAAATAGGATGTTTTATTGAACCATTTTAAGATGCAGGTATTCCATGATGTAATTTTAAAAATGAATACACAACATTAATATGTTCTAATTTATAGGATTAAATTTTTTGGATATGGATATAATTCCACTATATTTTTTTTACTAGTTATCCAATAAATTTAATTTCATTGATATAAAGTGTTACACACAACATCGTGTTTTACAGAAACACAATATACCATTAATATTATTATTTTGTATTAATCATTATAACCTAAAAATTAAACATAATGGTATGAATAATAATAAACACATTTTGAAAAACATGTAGAATGGATTTGTATAATGAAAAAATATAGATAAAAATTAATTAATTTTTAGTAAGACCTTTATATTATTCAAAAATAGCATCTCTAAAAAAATATGTTTTTCATGGAAAAAATAAATGTAATTTTTTTAATCATTTAAAAAATTTATTAGAATAAAATAAAAATATTTTTTGAAAAATCTTTGAAAAATTATATTATATTAACTATTTGATAATTTTCAAAAAAAATGAAAAATAATAATTTTTATTAAAACTATATTTTCCTTTAAATCATTTTCACGACCCATTTTTATAATATGGTTCTAAAATAAAAAAAGTTCAATTAAAATATTATTAATCCAATTTAGGTCATTTAATCATTTTTTGTTCAAATTTTATATAAAAACATCTTATACATATGGGAACATTTTCTTTAGAACCCCATTTTTTCATTGTATCTGGGAGATTAATTTGAAATTAAATCATACTATGTAAGTGTATTGAATTTGAAAAAATTAAATCCAAATAGTGAATCCAAATAATTTATAAAATATATTAACTCAAAATTAATTATTTCTCATAATTAATAGTACAAAAATTATAAATTAATTAATAGGGTTAATATTAAAAAGTTTTTACCAAGGGTTAAAAAAATGTTAAGGGTATGTTTTCCAATAATACATGCCTAAATAATATTTTATGGAAATATTTAAACATTATACAATCCAAAATTAGAATATATTTTCATTTTTAATAATTATACTTTGTATTTATTTTATCATTTTTTAGTTATTTTGGGGAAATTTCATGTAGTTTCTATATGGGGTTTTTCCCTGCTAAGAAAAGGACACCTTCTCTCCTCTCCACTATAGAATACAAGATATTTTTGGTCAAAATATACATTCCTAAATCCTTCCCTTAATTTTTCAATCATTTCCTAGATTCCTTATATTTATTAGGAAACACTATTAATAATTTGTGAGGTTTTCTGAAAAAGAGGTATCGTTCTTAATCAAGTGTTTTTATTTTATATATACTACCACTTCTTTAAAATTTTCTTATAATATGATGATATAATTAAATAATTATCTCCAATAGAATTATTTTTCATAAATTCTGTTTCATAATCTATATGTATATCTTCTTCTGCCAAATGGGAAACAAAATCATCAATCATGTTTACCATTGACTATTTACATGCGAATCGATGTAATCATTTTACATAAAAGATTCTCACAGTTGGATATGAATACCAAATTAAGATATGTATATGATAATTTTGACATAATTTTACTTCGTGTTTTATAATACCACAAATACCTTCTTCTAATATGTTGGAAATTATAATGTTCCTTGTGCGTATGTGTGGACTACCACCTCAAAAAAGTGATTTGATACATTTTTAATTTTATATTGAAAAATATAGTAATGAATAAAGATTTACAGAATACAGATTTTATATATAAAATAAATATTATTCGTAAATGGTGATATATTATTTACCTTTTTTTTAATTCTATTTTTCGATGAAATGAAAACAACATTCATGCATCAGTATATCATGTCATCTCAATGAACAATGTAATTAATTTTCTATATCCAAAATTTATAGATTACTCTAAATAGATATATAAGGAATATATATTATATCTTTATCATCATTAAAATAATTAAACCATTGGAATTAAGATCACTTTAAAATGAAACAAAATACCAAATAATAACAATAATGAAAAAATTAAACTAATTATTATCTAAAGCGATTTTTTAACAATGAATTTTTAATGATGGGAAATAAAGGGTCAAATGTAAATAATATATGTTATGATATATATATATATATATATATATATTACTTTTTAGGGATATATTTTTAATAATCTTTTATTTATTATGTATTATGTTCAAACATGTACCAAGGTAGACACTATATTTTGCAAGGGATATGTAGGCTCCTTTTATTTCTAGGTGAAATATGCCATATTCACTACTCATTTATCTTGTGTGGTGTATATAGTAACCCTAATGAAATTTTATTTCCTGAATTTACTTATTTTAATGATATTTAATGTTTCATTTGATTTTATTTTTTTGTTGGGCTTACAATTGAATAGTTTCTAAAGTGGTATGGAATTTTTATTTCACTTTTTTTATGTGGGACACAAGACTTATAAACCATTAATTTAATTTTTATGGTATATTTACTTCTTAGGAATTTATTTCACGATCCTTCTAATTAAATTATGAGAAATAGATATCTATATAGTATTTCTTCTTTCTTGGGACTTATGAATCATAAATATACCAAAGTGGTAAGAGTATTATTTTTCAACCTCATTTTTATTTGGTGTTGTTTATAATTAAGGTGAAACGATGATATATTATGATATATCTCTAAAAAATTAATGTATTTACTTATAATTTATTTATTTCTAGAAATTACATTACTTCCTTTAAATTTCATATCATTTTGAACTCAATATATCAAAATACTTTTAAGGAAAATTTAATTTATTTCTATCTTCGATCAAAAATCATTTTTCATCCATATAAATGTTTTTTAAAAATGATTTGAAGAATATTTTGAACATTAGAAAATAATTGTTTAATGAAATTTTTAATTATTTTTATATGTTTTGGAAGTTATTTATATATTCTTTATTCCTTTTTCTGAAAAATTCCAATTTTACTTTTTTAAAAAAATGTGTTGGGAATCATTATTTAAAATTGTATGACATCAATAATATTTACCACCAAGTTAAAAACTGAATGATTTAAATCATCCTTTATAAGATTCAAATGTTATTTTCATAGATTTTTTTTTATTTTATATTTGGGATAAAATTATATTTTATTTTTTTTATTTCAAAATGGAAGGTTTATTATCTTCATAAAGGTTTTCATGATTTTTTAAGAAATTTATCTTCATCAAAGATATAAACATTTGGTGTTTCTTCTATTTTACTGGGAATACGATCTAATGGTATAAAAATTATTATTTCACATGATGGTTTATAATTATAATGATATTTGTGTAACTTATTTTTTTTCAACATGTTATGCTATTTTGAGATGTTTATGAAATATATATGTTTTCTATGGATTAATCTAAAATTAAATGATTATGAAACCTATTTAATATTTCCCGGGTTATGACATGAAGTCTATATTATGATATTATGGTACAAAAATATATCTTTTAGTTGAAGGTTAGGACTTAAGTATCTATCCAATGAATTGGGTAATGATTAATAAATCACACGTTAATTATGTTATGTGTAAAACTAATTTAATTTTCACAATGTTATACGAGGAACTTATTTCACTTCCAAAATGTCAAGTGTTATCCAAGATTCATGTCTATATGGTTATGTGCGGACCTGGTCTCATGTCTATAAGGTTATTATTGGACAAGCTTTCTTATCCAAAAGTTTATGTGTGGACTTGGTTCTATATCTATAAGGTTATGCGTGGGTCTATTTTCATGTCCATGAATTAATGTGAGGGCCTGATTTTATATCCTTATTATAATTAGATTACATTTTTCTAATTATTCATGTTTACAATTTCATAATATTACATTTTTACACATTCCTATTTCTATGGTATGATATTATGGTTTATGTTCATTGATATTCTTTATCATCCATGTCTTATGAACTTCTAATATTTATTCCATGATTATATATTATGATCTATGCTATATAGTTTATGGTATATAAATGTTAATATCGTGTTCATGAACTATTATTCTTATGATATTATTATATGATCATTTATATCTAACTTTCTCACCCTTACTAAGTATTTTATTTTAATCTTTCTTACAGTTGAAATCCTCATGTCATGAAGAATGGGTTTTAATATGTTTTGTGTAAGAAAAGTAGTATATTAGAGGATTTTTATGGGAGATGTTGATGTTTATTCAGGAAATAATAAGAATGAGTTTCTAGTCACCATATAAACTAAACAATTGAGGTCCCAATGAATAATTTTTTCTGAGATTTATTTAAAATTTATCTATTAAGATGTAATATATATATATATATATAAGGATTTAGTTAATATATATTAGCTATAACTATCTTAATAAATTTGTATAAGTGAATTATAATGCATAATATTGAAATAAATCATGTACATTTTTTAGTATAAAATTTATTGGAATTACATGTTGTAATTTTAGTAACACCAAATTGTTAACTCATAAATGGGTTTATGTATGTAATTATATAAGGGATCCCTATGTGGTCTTAGCTCATGAAATGAGTTGTTTCTATATGGTGTGGTACTTAGTGAGTTAGTGGAGAAGATTTTATGTTATTTGACCATGATTAATGTATTAGTTTGCATCATCCTTTGGATTTATTTTGAAGAGGGAAAGATTATATCAATAGGGACCTTGGGTATTTTGGATAGTGATGAGTGGGATGTTTGGATGGATTCACGAAATTGATTGAATGTTGTGAGGGTTGGGATTCTCATATAATTAATTAGTGTGTGTGGATTACCACTCTCCCTTAAGACTTCATAGTGGCACATAGAGATGTTAATGTTGCGATTGGGATTCGTTGAGATTGTAACTTTCATGGGTGTAGGATTTGATCAAAATATGTCCATGGATAACAAGAGTGATGTCATGTGAGTCATTCATAGTTTATAAATATGTATGTAATTGGTCAATGTAGCTAGATATTTTGGTATTATGTTTTCGAAAAATGGGATGTGATGTGTTGGGATGAGGATGAGTACCCCTTGAGACACATTATTGTGGGTGGGTATTATCTATGTGCTTATGGTAGAGTATAGATTCATTTTAGTTCCATTAAGACCCAAATAGGTGGTACTTATCTAGATATAGGCATAGATATTTAGCATTTTTTTTGAGATATATTCTGGTATTGTGAGTTAATCTTGGACTGGGGGTCTTGAATCATTGTGAGTTCCATTGGGAAATATATTGGGTTGGTGCTTTGGAATAATAAATTTGGTTACATATGAATATATTGGGTTCTAATTGTTATCATCAAGAGGAGGTATATGCTAGATTAGTGGCTATATCAGATCTTTGGTATGGATATGATTGTTATGATTTTTTTATACTCATATAATTGGTGATAAAACAGCTAATATGCATATGTTCATGTTACCGAGTGATCAAGTTGTACTATTATACTACCTAGATTTTAACTCTTTTGTGTTCTAGATATGAAATTTTCCAAGGGGGATCACCCTAAAGAGGGTGCTTATTTGACTTGTGTGAGAGTTTTCCTATAGAGATTCACTCCATAGGCTTCTTCTTAACTTGGAAATTGGATAAAACATGATTACATGGGACCATTCCATGAGGATAATGTATAAAATGTGGAAGAGGTTAGATATCAATTATCACTCTTAAGATTGATTTATTATTTCTAATTTAACTTTTTTCTATATAGTCAATACCAACTACTAAGAATCATTTCCCTGGATAGGGTTTTTATGTGATCATATAAGGATATGTAATGGATTTCATATGATGGTATTTTTGTGGTTACAAGGATTTTGGTATTAATGGAACTGGTCAAAGAACATCAGGTGTGGTGCCATTATTTCAAGTATATCACATGGTTTCCAGAAACATCTTCTTGAAGAGAACATAGTTGCTGATAGTCTTGCCAACAAAGGGGTCAATGAGGATGTTACCTGGCTTGATGAGTTGCCTGATGTTTTTCTCCCCTTTTATGATAAGTATTGTAATAAGATTCCATCTTTCAGACTTTTGTAACTCCTTTTTTGAGCAATAAATACTGTCTTGGTCTTTGACCGAGGCTCCACCTCTTAAAAAAAATATATGGTCAATTTAGTGGATTATATTAGATACACTATGGTCGTGTTGGGGAAGGACCGAACATGAAACCTCTAGAAGATGAAACATTTAACTACCATAATACAACACTTCCCAAGTGTCTATGCTTAAGAATTTGAATCACCAAAATTTAACCCAAATATTTTTAATCTAGAATATATAATAATTGGATCCCCACTGACCTCACTAAGTCTCCCTTCTCACACACTTGTAAACAAAATTCACTAATAATTATTTTTAAAACTAATAAATAAAAAAAGTAAAGTTGACATAAAGTATTATGAGGTTCAAATATTCAACCTATATTAGTGGGAGACCAATAAAAACTAAAATATTACTGTATTCACAATTTATTATATGAACTTTAGATAAAGATCATTTTTACCCTACAGTTAATATAATATAAAATCAAAAAACTATTCCCACCTCAGTTTTATAAATGTTCACAACAAGCTAATTAAGTAACATTACTATCTGGAATTTATAGCCTATGATCCATTAGATTTATTATTTTTCAGAATCCATAATTGAATCAACTACTACAAATGGTGGACTATTTACAACTTCATATGGTAAAAACACCTAACATGAAAATACCATTGGATATTCACTAACATCTAGAAAATGAAAAACTTGTTTTCTAAAGGGGCGGCTACAAATGCCTAAATAATTCCAAGATTTAATTATAGAGGTTATTTTTTTTAAATGTTAAATCAGTAACCTAAAGATATCTTATGATTCCATAAATCTCCCACATGATGATCTCCATAAGTATTATCCATAATAACACTTCAAAAAAAGGAAACAATATCATACTCCATTCACATGCATGTAGTGTTCTCCACCATCCTACATTAACCAAGGTCCTATTGAGGCATAGTGATGAAACATACATCCAAATAATAAAACCATAATGGTAAAGTTATCCATATTATTATTCCCACATCTCATAAATAATACCTAAATATTTATCTTCTAATATATTCAGTATAAAATATAATTCCATGTAACTTTGATTTATTCTTTAATGGAACACTGGATTCTAGGAAATTTGAATTGCACTATAGATATTTTAGATTAACACTCATATTTATGATGACATTCCTTTCTCCTTCAGAAAGTAAAATAAATAGACTGAATTTTTTATTGATTTTTTTGATGATATATATTCTTATTTTTTTAAAGAAATTGTAACCATTAGCCATAACCATGTGAAAAAAATTGTGATGACTCATTGAATGTTACTATTAATCCCATTATGAACTTCTCAGATTATGAATCCCATGAAAAATAAACAAGTAAAAATATATTAAAAGGATTATATTTATCAAACTAGAGTTTCATATCTTTCAATCCATTCATGTTTTAGATTATCCACTTCATGTATTTGAAATGATATAGTTAGATGTTTGATATAAACTGACATAACACTACCACTAAAAAGGTAATTTATATTGTTTACAAATCTAACATAAATGGTACTTATTATTGATTATGAATTTGGTACATTTTTTATGTATCAAGCCTCATATTCTAATGCTAGTACATCTAACAAGGATACCATGTTGTGTCTAACAAGGGAGGTTTAGACAAGTTTATATCCATTCAACCCAAATTTCAAGATGATATACCAAATTTATTTATTTTTGGGATACAACCAGAAAACTAGATTTTATTTCACTTTCTATCCTCATCCCCATGAATTTCATGAATTGAATAAGGTAATTTATTTTAAATATTTTAGACTAGTTACTCCTCACATTGTAAATTTATTGACTATCCTGACCTACCATTAAATTTCAAACAAAAAATAATAGGAGTAAAAAATAAGTAAAATTATCTAAAAACATCTGATTATAGAACTTATCATAGTTTTAAAACATGAATCTATCCCCATTAATGAATGTTTCATTATTTTTTTCCACTAATGAGGTGCATTATTCATGTGAAAGATGTTTAACTTAAACATTCAAAAAGTTCCCTCCTAATAATGGTTTAAAATGAGATTGGGATAATTTTTATAGATATGCTCCTCTATGAATCCATGATGAAAGACCGTCTTAACAACTATTTACCCAATGTTTAGATCATTTAATGAAAATAAACTCACCACAATAGATTATCATGTAATATTATATACCATTTATAAAATTTATGATATATTAATTGCTTACATTTACTAGAATCCTTTCACCACTAACCATAATTTATATCATCTTGTTTCATCAGGTGATTCCTTTAAATGCGAAACCTGATTTTTCAATAATGATATATTTCCTTTTGGTGTCTCATCATTTGCCATGGATTTTAAAATTAAAAGGAATCCATTTCTTCCTCCAATGAGTTACATTCTATACGTCTATTCTCTAAACATCACTACCTCCAATGTGAATTTGAGATCCTAAAATACATTTAGAAAACAAAATTATATTAACTCCACACATATATATTGGTCACTAATATTTGGATGTTCATATTAATTAGTTTTTAGATTCATCTATTTATATTTTCATAATTTGTTTTTACCATACATCAACGAACCATAATATCTGTTTATCAACTTTAATTGATTTCCCTTAGGATTAGACATACCTTGAGCATTACAACGTGAATTCTACAAGTTGAATTTTTAGTGAACCTATGATGACATATAGAGTTATAAGAATAGCTAAATTTCATGTGTGTGTGTGTTCATATAATCTTGAACATAATTATTTAGATCCTTCCCATCAAATCCTGATTCATCAATGTTTTCATGATTCTATTGGATCATCTCATGAAAGATAATATTTTGACTTTGGATATCATGGTTCTTGTAATCATCCAATTGTTTTAAACAAAAAAATTAATTCCTATACCCTATGAGGAAAAATGATTTACATTGTCAAAAAAATGTTTTTTCCTATACAATATTTAGATGATAAGCTATGAATATGAGGCTCTTATGGTGTCTAACATCTATTGAAATATTGGAACATATCATTTCCTATATTCCATGTCTCATAGAATAAGATATAATTATAATTGGGTATATAAGCCTCTATGATACTTGTTTCATCCCAAAAATCATTGGGAATTTGAGAGCACACCAACATTCACAACTCTTTCCCACATAATGACTGATAAATTCTATCTATAATGTAATTATTCCATGGTTTCCTAGGAACTATTATTTCATTATATATCCCCTTAATTGGATAATTGTTCCTAAAGATACTAACTATTTATTCCCTATAATTTTCTAACATGAGGAATATTAGGAGTTAATCAAAATTAAATTTATCCATATTTTTAGAGGATACATAAAAACTAAAAAAAATTCATCTATCTAAGGAATTAAAATTATTTCTTCCTTGACACATTTTAAATTAACATTATGAGGTAAATGGATCCTCTATCAGATTGAACACGATAACTTCAACATAAATCTGAGTTGACAAGCTCCATCTTTTGTGAAATAGGTTTTCATCCATTCATGACGAATGAAACATGACCCCCCAAATCTTATAACATTTTATACATGTGGGGATCATGATTAATAATTCTTATCCTATATTTAACATTCATGTACATCTCACTAAGGTGATACAAACTATAATGTTGGAACTCCAAATATTCCAATGATGAGACTTCTTCTATCACACCCCCATATGAATTTCCATTCATGAAGAGTGTACCATTATTCAACCTCATACCATAACCATATACCCTCATGTTAATTTTGAATTTCCATCGTAAAAGGTAGTTTCATAGAATTTATCACCCAGCATCCCCACAAGAATAATTTTATTCTACATACAGGGTATATCTCTAAATTCCATTATCTGTTTAAAACACCCATTTTTCATCAATTA
The DNA here is from genome assembly GCA_963277665.1 of Viscum album. NCBI lineage: Eukaryota > Viridiplantae > Streptophyta > Magnoliopsida > Santalales > Viscaceae > Viscum > Viscum album. The sequence goes on along the minus strand of OY728130.1, from coordinate 1,289,766,514 downwards.
CTCTACATATTATGTTCCAATAACTTTAAAATAAACACCAACTAGAGGATGAAATTTTCCAAAGTTACCAAATACATCTACTAGAAAAGAGAACTAGAGTTAAACACCCATGACTCCACTAGTACATGACAACTATGTTTCCAGTTCATTCCGTATTCTTATAAATTTACCAATTTTGACCTTTTGGAATATTTACTTTCATAGTATTACTTAATAATCCTTAAAATCCTATGAATATGACCATATATCCCACAATGATACATGGAAAAGTCAATATACCATGACTTTTCACTCTATACTTATCTTATAGTCATTGTTTAACAAATTTATGAGCTGAGAGTCTCCATCCCTCGACACGTCTTCCAATAAAATATAACCAATTCAAATAAATAAAATGATAAAGGAATAATGATTGCTACATGAGATTATATATGTGTTTTAAATCCTAATATTTGAAATCATTTCAGAGGGAAGAACCAAACAAGAAAACACTAGAAGATGAAACATCAAAAATATCAGAGCATCTCGCCACTAGGGATTCTTTGATGAAAAATTAAAATAAAATAAATTCCACTAGATTATAAGATTTAGTAAGAATTAATTAATAAAAATACCACTAAATTAATTAAGACAAATTTCTCATGCACTCTTCATATACCTCAAATAAAATAATTCCAAACAAAATTAAGTGATACAAAATGAAATGTGGATACACAAGATTGTGTTGATCAAAATTGCATCCAACATCTACATTATAATAATGAAAAATATTATATTTTATGTTATTAATTAGATTTATTAAAATATAGATATGAATCCATTGTTTCACTTTGATTTATTTCATTTCACAATTACAAACTGGTGAGACCTCTATTTTATAGATGTTCAAAGCATGTTGAATAGGTAGCAATGCCTTCTGATATTTTTGATCAACCATCACTTAGCATCATGATTATTCAGTATCCATCACCAATTCATCCATTTTAAATGGTAGAATATTTAAAATAAACATCTAGTAAATTGACTGATATTTTCTAAATCATAAAAAATTCCCAACTTCTGGTAAATGAAAAACATGTTGGTCGAAGATTACACTTCTATTTCCCACATAGGGATGAGATATATTTTCAATGTTTCCTCATACTATAAGATGAATTTAGTATATTTAAGATTATTCAGGATCCTAAAGGGTGGATAAATGTTTTATACGATAACACCCTTCATATGAGCCATAATATCCAATTGACCTAATGTTTATCTTTAGGTGATATTTTGTATGTGGGATATTCTTAGAGTTTATAGATGGATGTTTAGTGAGTAGAATGAGATGGGTATTTTTTTCATTATTAATTCTCCTTTATTATATTATTCATTCTCATTTCTATAATGTTTTTCCACTTTGGTGGTCTATTTATTAAATTTTTATGCTAATCATGAATTTTATTAATAATGAAACTTATTGTTGTTTAATTGATATTGATGGTTTTATATTATCTCTATATCCTTAAACATACTCTAATTTTTTATTCTAAGTTTATAATTTATTGTTATTGAATATTATATTATCAATAGTAAAGTATCCTCATGTTGGCTATAGTCTCTCACCACTAGTTTGAAAACTTTGGTATATGGGTGAACATGCATAAGATATTTTTTATATATAAAGGGAGTCATTTTTGAGATTACGACCATAAAATAATTTTTTCACCCTATAAAATTAGTTTAGTATTGCGGAATTGTCTATTAGAATGTATTAATGTCTCTTTAATAGATTCTTTTTTATAAAATATTCATTAATGTCATAAAAAGTACATCATAAAATGTTGATGATAGTTTATAGAAGGATCATTTAGTTTTTATTACTACATTCCTAGATGGTATGGATTTTATTCAATTTTAGTTGATATTAAACAAAATTATTCACTCATGACTAGTATGCCTAAAGATGACCACTAATTCAACTTCATCAGGACTAGCTAGTATGATTTTATTATATCCTCAAATCAGTTTATTTTTCATCATTATTAGTTGATGTCTCTCTATAGTCTATCAATAAGATAGTAATGTTGTGTTTGAATTCCATGGTTGTATATAATGGTATAGTTGTTCTATTTTTCCTAATGATTTCACCTTACCCCCACACATGTGTTGATGGACAATATGTCCAACTCTACTGCCCAATGGTGGATCTCCCTTTAAATTTTTCACATACTATTAATATTAATTTTCAATCATCTATTTAAAAAACCAAATGAAATGAATATGAAAAAAAAATCAAAAAACCAGATATATCATAACAAAAAAGTTATATAAAATTATTTATATAATAAAAATATTCATATGTGAATTCTTATACATACATACATATATACGAATTTAAATCATTAAGTAATTATATAAAATAAATTAAAATTTTAAAAAAACTATTTTTCATAATATATATATATATATATTTGAAGTGTTATAATTATTATAGAAATATATTAAAACTATATTAATATATATCATGTATATATAAACTTTAACGAATGAATTATAAAGGATGAATTATAATAAATATATATATTTAATAATTAAAATCTTTTTTTACAACATATATAAAAATAGAAAACAATGATAGGGAAATAATTTCTATGAAATTACTATATTATTAAATTGAAATAAAAAATATAAATAAATAATTTGTAAAAAAGAACATAAATATTCAATAAAAAACTATAAATGAAAAAATTACAATTTGAACACTAAAATGAATAAAATAAGTATTTTTAGGATTTTTTATCATAAAAAATATCATAAAGCAAGAATATTCAGTCATACACAACAATTCACCTATGAATGATTTTTTTTCATTTTTAATTATTTTTGTAAGTGTTATTATTTTGTTTTGGGTGTGTTGGGAAGTTTTTGAGCTCATGTCGTTGGGTCGACATGATGACTACAATTGTTTTCCATATGTTGTGTTCTATAGTGGAAACCAACCTTATAATGGTATATCCCATTGATATGGAAAAATTCTAAGTATTTATTATTAATAAAAAACAACCTCATATTTTACTATTACATCATATAAATAACATATCTATAATTTATAAAGAAATAAATGGTTGGTTTAATGTAAAAACCATTTATAAACAATAAAATATACTAATTTTTTCATTATTGAATCTATGGTATTTATTTTTTGTAATGACCTAAACACTCATTAATGAAAACTTCTTTTGTTCTAATTAAATGTATAATTAGGTGAAATGGTTATATAACATATTCACTTCTTTGGTTTTATGATTTTTTATTTTCCAAATACCGTTAAGAATTATGAACATGGGTAATATAGTCGTTGAACAATTATCACATGATTAGTATAAATATAGGGATTTAACAAATCCAATTTACTAAGACAAAGGAAGTGATGGCTTCATCTAGTAGACTCTCCCCATATGAATCCCATTTGTTGGAGCTCAGAAAGGATGTGGCGTCATTGGGATTCTCTCTTGACCAATCTCAAGCCAATATTTAACATGTTAAGCTCGAACGTAACCGCCTACGGGAGAAGTGGAAGTTGATAGAGATTACCACTCGAGCGATGTTATCCGAGTCACCCCAAGAGTCTATCACCATCGCATACATTACCCTTCGGTCCTATGTGGGTGTTATAAGGGGTTATGTAACAAGACCATAACACTATGATTATGCGCATTATTTTATTATATAATAAATAATATACATTCATTTTATTACTGTTACATTGTAAATAGTTTCTAAATCACAAATAGTATTTTTAGTTAATATTCAAATAAGGAATCTATTTTGATAAATTAATGGATTTTGAATTAAATAATATTTTAATAAAATATTATTATTATTAAATTAATATTTATTAATTTTAAATGATCGCATAATTTTTATTAATACAATTGTAATTTTTAGTAAGGTTTGAAAAATGTTTTGGTCAAAACCCATGATTTTTTGATAAATGACTATTTTTATTTCGAAAGAAAAAATTAAAATATTTAGAAAATTATTTAGATAAAATGAATAATATTTTTGGAATCAGGACATCAAAATTATTCAATGGTGAATTTTTCATAATTTTCTAAGATAGTCGAATTTTTGGGTAAAAATTAAATACCGTTTAAATATAAAATGTGTTTTAGGACATCATAATGACCCAATAGTGATGTAATAAAATACTATAAAGCTTATTTTCGGAAAATATATGTTTTAACATTAAAATAATGTGATTTCAGGTTTGTTTGATTTATTTTACAAACCCTTAGTGAACCCTCCAAGACTTATAAAACATTTTAGCTTTTTAAATTTATTTCCTTATCAGTGTGACTCACATCCACATAAGAAACCCTATTATTTTAAGAATTTAGGCCATTGGCCTTATAAAATATTGTTTTACAGTCCCCGTTTTCAAGAATCGTGGGAAAGAACCATGGGTTGGTTTTTGGTTTTGATTAGTTTAATGTGTGATGTCCCAAACCTAAATAATAGAGAATTCCCTCTCCTTTCCTATATAAACCCACCAAAGACCCCACATCCTCTTCAATAAAATAATTTGGAGTTCATACAACCTCTTCCATCCTCTCTGTATAATCCTCCGATGGTGCCCCAAGCTCCCAAGAATCCTCTCTCAATCCTCTCCCATGCCTTTGGGATCACACTTCCAAGTAAGGGATTCCTTATGTTCTCATTTTATCCAAGTTTCTTAATATTGTTATTACCTTTTATTTTCAATTATAAATGTTGTGGTATGATTTAAAACCTCCTCCATATAACCCTATTTATGTTTTAATGATGAGATACCCCTTTCTTTATCATTAATTCCTCCAATGTATACCTATTACCATGATGAAATTCCATAAGGAATTTCTCTCTCCTCATTTACATACAAGAAATTCTTAGTATTATAAATCTAAATTCCATTACACTTTTTGAGACATGTATCTATATGAACCCTTACTATCTATTTAATGTAAATATGAAGAGACACCCATTTCTCTCTCATCAACCATTTTTATGAATTCTTATGTCATGCTGATATGCTTCCGAAATTGCACCTTGATTTTCCAAGTCAAATTCATTATGTTGTGAATACCATGCCCATTTCTCTATCAAGGGTATTCACCTTTATGAAAATTTACTTATTGATTATAGAGTTCCATGTACTAGTTCCACATTCCTTAATTGTGGAATAAAATATTATGCTTAATGAATCCATGTTTTATGATCCATATGGCACACTTATGCATGAAATGAAATTTTTAAGAAGGGTGTGCCCTGAGAGTGATCCAATGCATTGGGTAAAGATTAGTATCATGATATGTCAAGTGCAATGAGGGTTTACTCATGTTAATTTAAGTGAAATGTGGGTTTACTCATTCTAATTTAAGGGCAGTGAGGGATTACTTATGGTAGTTCATGTGTAATGATGGTTTACTCATGCTCTATGTGCAATGAGCCTTGGCTCATGCTAATACCTTATTAAGTGTTGTATTCACATTTACATGTTATGATAATCATGCTATATCATGACGTTATGTTCATGTTTCTTTTATACTCCATTGATATGACTATTTCCAAACATGTATTGCATTCTTCATGTTATTCCTTGTTTAATCTCTTATTTGGATTCATAGCTCACCCTTTTCTTATGCATGTCCTTAGGTTACCCCATGCAATACTAGGTATGAGGGAATTTAGCTGTCATGTAAATGATGTTTTAAATAAAGATGTTTTGTGCTTTATGTTTTAAGTTTTTATGTAATGTTCATAATCCCCAAAGACACTAGACCTCTCGATCTTCCATGTTCAAGTGAAGAGTTTATGTTATAAATCATGTTTAAGTGAGTAATAAAGTGCAGGGTTGTCATAGTTGGTATCAGAGGATTGGTTTAGTTATTTTTTGGATTAGGATTAGAAAACCCTAGTGAAGACTTAGGGGTAAGACTATGTATAATAAAAACACCCCTAAGTCTTGGTGAGTATTGATTAAGTGTTTTATCAAGAAAATACATCCTTGTTTGGATACGAGCAGGTAGAGGTGGCTCTGAAAAAAATGTACCTAGGAGTGAAAACTATAACAAGGAGTTTCGAGATTAACCTGGGGTATCCTGGTACATGATAATGGGCCTTGCTGCACTCCTGTTTATGACTATCCTGGGGGATATTATTTGGTAAATTCACAAGCTTAGTATGAACCATTGTTAAGGGAATAAAATTTTCCCTTAAGAATAAATTTTGGGAAGTTAATCATGGATAACATAGATTGAAGCCTATAAATTCATAAGTTAAGGAAACCAAAGTTTTTTATAAGTTATCCCTTTTTGTATTTGGATTCCCATTTATGTGTTAATACTTTAAGATACTCATCCTTAGGTACATATCAGATAGAGTAGAACGAAAATAAAAAAGTGAAAGATACATTTATCTTCCATGGTTCTACACATTCTTCTGTATCCTGAATGTTTAGTAGAACAATCTCAACACCACCACAAATCATAGAAGTAAAGATATCGGTGAGTATGGAAAATGGGAAAATCATTTCATCCCATGAACATAACTCCTCCCCTTTCATAATCAGTGGATTTAACATCTCGACTAACTTCATTATACTCCCTCTGGTGGAATTTGATGCAATTATTGGCATGGATTGGATTTCCCTATATAGAGACAACATAAATTGTCGTGATAGGTAAATCACTCCCCATATGGAGAATCAACCCCCAAATCTATACATGTGCAAAGAGGAAGATGAATCTTCTTTAGAATATTCATCTCAATCGTGGATATTACTACCATATAATCATGTATATATAGCCCCGATGATTGAGTATAAATAGGAAAACATACTTGAAGACATGCCTATAGTTAGGGATTCACTAAAGTGTTTTCTGAGGAATTGTCTGGTCGTCCTCTTAGAAGAGATGTTTAATTCTTAATAGATCTTATACCTTGGGAATTGCCAATATCCAAGACTACGTGTAGAATGGTTGGTGTGGAGCTTGAGGAGCTGAAGAAACAACTATAAGAGAATCTAGATAAAGGTTTTATATACCCAAGTGCTTCACCATGGGGTGAACCAGTCCTCTTTGTCAAGAAGAATGATGGGTCAATGCACCTTTTCATCGATTATTGTAAACATAACAAAATCATGATAAAGAACAAGTATCCTATTACATGAATTGATGACTTATTCAATCAACTACGTGAAGAACAATAATTCTCCAAGGTGGATTTGTGGTCGGGATATTATCAAGTAATGGTGAATAAGAAATATATCCCCAAGAATGCTTTTTGTACAAGATACAAGCACTATGAATTCATTGTAATTCCTTTTGGACTCACTAATTCTTGAGAAATCTTCATTAACAAGATTAATAGAGACTTTAGAGATTACCTCAACAAGTTTGTGGAATCCTTTATAGATGATATTCTAATATACTCTAAAACCATGGAGGATCAAGAGGTGCATATAAGAACTGTACAAAAGACCTTGCAAAAGGAGAATCTCTATGAAAAAGTACAATAAGTGTGAGTTCTGGTTGAAGGAGGTCTCATTCTTGGGTCATATCATCACAAGAAATGGGATATCTGTGGATACCTCCATGAAAACCACAATTGAGGGATGGATGAGGCCAACATCGGTAACAAATATCCATAACTTCTTGGGGTCAGTTGGATATTATCGCTAATTTTTGAGAAATTTCTCATGATTATACAACACTCTTACCAAGATAACTCGTAAGGGAGTAATGTTTTCTTAGAGTGATGAATACAAAGAGGGATTCAAGGAGTTGAAAAGGAGGCTTATCACTATGCCCGTGCTCGCACTACCCACAAGTGGAGAACTTTTTGTGGTATTTAGTGATGCTTTGAAGAAGGTCCTAGGTTGTGTGTTGATGAATAATGATAATGTGATAGCCTACACCTCAAGGTAGCTGAAAATCCATGAGCAAAACTACCCCACACATGATCTGGAGTAGCCGTCTGTGAGCTTTGCATTGAAAATATGGCGGCATTATCTCTATGGAGAGAAATGTGAGATATATACCGATCACAAGAGCCTCAGTTATATATTCACACAAAATGTGATTAATATGTGCCAACGAATATGGATATAACTCCTCAAGGATTATGACTACTCGATCCACTACCATCCTGGTAAGGAAAACAAGATGGCTGATGATCTAAGTAGAAAGGATATTTCATCTTTATCAATGATGAGAATTGAAAAGGATCCAATCTTCATAGATTTACAGAGGATGGACATTGGAATCATTAAGGGAAGAACATCATGAATCCTTTCTCAAATGATTGCTCAACCATCCCTCATGGTGAAAATAAAGGATTCTAAAATAAAGAATGTGGAAATTTTGAAAAAGGTGGAAGCAATCAGAAATAGGAAATCCTCAGAGTTCATGGTTGATAAGGATGGAATTGTGAGATTTGGGTCGCAATTATGTGTGCCATCCGATCCAGAGATAAAGAAGGATCTTTTGAATGCTGCACATAGCTCAAATTTCTCTATTAAACCAGGGAGAACAAAGATGTATTGAGATCTTTGAGAAAACATTTGGTGGGACAATATGAAAAGGATATTGCTGAATATACATCAAAGTGCCTGGTATGTAAACAAGTGAAGGATGAGAGGCCAAAGTATAAGGGGATGATGCAACCACTACCCATACCGACATGGAAGAGAGACAACATTACCACATAATTTTTCACTGGACATCCAAGGACATCTAGAGGAAACAATTCTATATGGGTCATTGTGGATCGTTTAACAAAGATAGCTCACCGTATCGTGATTCAAGAGGACTTCTCATTGGATCAAATTGAAAGGATTTATATCAAAGAAGTGGTAAGGCTGCATGGATTACCCCTATCTATTGTATCTGATCGTGTTCCAAGATTCACCTCAAAGTTAGGGGAAAGTATCTAGCATGCTCTAAGAACTGAACTGAACTTTAGTATGGCCTATCATCCTCAAATTGATGGCCAATATGAGCAAACTATTTATACACTAGAAGATATGTTTAGATCATGTTCTATGGACTTCAAAGGAGGATGTGACCAATATCTTCCATTGGTTGAATTCTCCTACAATAACTGTTTCCACTAGAGCATATAAATGGCACCATATGAATCCATTAATGGAAAAAGGTGAATAACACCAGCGTGTTGGGATGAAGTCGGTAAGCGTAAGTTTTCAGGACTTTAAATAGTCAAAGATGTGGTGGAGAAGGTGAAAACCATTCAGTAGCATATCAAGGAAGCCCAAAGTCGACAGAATAGTTAAGTAGATAATAGCCGATGAGAACTTGAGTTAAAAGTTGGAGACATGGTATTTCTATGCATATATCCATGGAATAAGGTCACGAGGTTTTGAAATAAAGGGAAGTTAATTACTAAGTACATCAACACCTTCATGATTCTTGATCGTGTTGGGGCTGTGGCCTATCAACTATCACTTCCACCTACCATGGCCAAAATACATGATGTATTTTATGTATCCCTATTAAGGAAGTACATACCAGACCCTTCACATGTACTCTCTTCAGAGGTAGGACAATTACAGTATTATCTTTCGTATGAGGGGAAACCAATGAAAATCTTATATTGTAGAGAAAAACAAATTTTGAGGGAGAAATTTCTTAAGGGTGGAAGACTGTAATGACCTAAATATTCACTAATGAAAACTCATTTTGATCTAATTAAATGTATTATCATGTGAAATGGTTATATAAAATATGAACTTCTTTGGTTTTATGATTTTGGATTTTTAAAATACCATTAAGAATTGTGACCATTGCTAATATAATTTTTGAATTGTGATAACATGATTATTATAAATATAGGGATTTAACAAATCCAATTTAATCAGACAAAGGAAGCGATGGCCTTATCCAGTAGACTTTCCCAATATGAAGCCCATTTATTGGAGATCAGAAAGGAGGTGGTTTCATTAGGATTTTCTCTTTACCAAGACCATGCCAAGATTCAACATGTTAAGCTCGAACGAAACCACCTACTGAAGAAGTTGAAGTTGATAGATATTACTACCCAAGGAATGTTATCGGAACCACCCCAAGAGTCTGTCACCATCGAACACCTTACCCTTAGGTCCCATACGAGTTTTATAAGGGGTTGTGTAACAAGACCATAACAATATGATTACATGCATTATTTTTTTATATAATAAAGAATATACATTCATATTTTTATTGTTACATTGTAAATATTTTTTAAAGCATAAATAGTATTTTTAGTTAATATTCAACTAAGAATCTATTTTGATAAATTAATGGATTTTTGAATAAAATAATATTTTAATAAAATATTATTATTATTAAATTATTTTTTATTATGTTTAAATTACCGTATAATTTTTATGAATACAATTGTAATTTTTGTTAAGGTTTGGAAGCTGTTTTGGAAAAACCCATGAATTTTCGATAAATGACGGTTTTTATTTTTTTTTTAAAAATTCCCATATTTAGAAAATTATTTAGATAAAATGAATATGAATTTTGGAATCAGGACGTCAAAATTTTCTAACGATGAATTTTTCATAATTTTCTACGACAGTCGAATTTTTGGGTAAAAATTAAATTCTATTTAAATATATAATCTGTTTTAAGACATCATAATGTTCCAATAGAGATGTAATAAAATACTATAAACATTATTTTCGTCCAATATATGTTTTACCATTAAAATAATGTGATTTTCAGTTTTTTTGATTTATTTTACAAAGCCTTAGTGGACCCTCCAAGACTTATAAAACATTTCAACTTTTTAAATTGACTTCCATTAGAGTGTGACTCACCTCCACATAAGAAACCATATTATTTTAAGAAATTTGGACATTTTACTTATAAAATAATGTCTTCCACTCCCCTTTGTCAAAAACCTTGGAAGAAACCATGGGCTGTTTTGTGGTTTTGATTAGTTTAATGTGTTGTGTCCCAAACCTAAATAATAAATAATTCCCTCTCCTTTCCTATATAAACCCACCCAAGCTCCCACTTCCTCTTCACTCAAATCCTTTATAGTTAACCCAAAATATTCCCTAATCTCTCTATAATCCTCGCAAGGCACCCCAAACTCCCAATAAGCCTCTCTCAAGACTCTCCCAATCCTTTGATATCACACTTCCAAGTAAGGGATTCCTCCCGTTCTAATTTTATCCAAGTTTCTTAATATTATTATGCCCTTTTATTTTCAATTATAAATGTTGGGTTATGATTTATCACATCTCCCATACTTACCTATTTATGTTTTAATTATGGGAGACCTCTTTATATTTCATTAATTCCACCAATGTACACCTATTACCATACAGAAATTCCGTAAGGAATTTCTCTCTCCTCAAATAATTTCAAGAAATTCTTTTGTATTATGAATCTAAATTACATTACCATTGTTGGGACATGTATATATATGACCCCCTTACTACCCATTTCATTTAAATACAATTATGCACTAATTTATCTCTCATAAAACATTTTTATGAATGCTTATGTCACGTCGATATGCTGCCAAAATAGCACTGTGATTTTCCAAGAAAAAGTCATTGTGTAGTGAATACCATGCCCAATTCTCTATCAAGGGTATTCACCTCTATGCACATTTACATATTTATTATATAGTTATATGTTATAATTCCACATTTCCTTTATCTTTTAATAAATTATTATGTTTAATGAATCCATGTTGTATGATCCATGTGGCACACTTTTGCATGAAATGAAATTTTTAAGAAGGGTGTGCCCTGATAGCGCTCCAATTCATTGAGCAAAGTTTATTATCATGATACGTCAAGTGAAATGAGGGTTTACTCATGATAATTAAAATGAAATTAGGGTTTAATCATTCTAATTCAAGTGAAATTAGGTATTAATCATGCTAATTCAAGTGCAATGAGGGTTTACTCATGCTCCATGTGCAATGAGCATTGGCTCATGCTAATACCATCTTAAGTGTTGTCGCCACATTTCCATGTTATGATGATCAAGATATATTTTGAATTTATGTTAATGTTTATTTTATGATCCATTTATAATCATATTTCCTAACATGTAATGTATTCTTCATGTTATGCATTGTTTACTCCCTTACTAGGCTTTATAGATCACCCTTTTCTTATGCATGTCCTCAGGTTACACCATGCAATGCTAAGTACGAGGGAATATAATGGTTATATAAAGTATGTTTTCAATAAATATGTTGTTTGTTTTATGTTTTAAGTTGTTATGTAATATTCATAATCCCCAAATACACTAGGCCTCTCGATTTTCCATGTTCAAGTCAAGATTTAATGTAATAAATCATGTTTATGTGAGTAATAAAGAGCAGGGTTGTCATATTTTCCTTGTTCTAGTGATGCATTTTTTATTATGTGTTTTATTTTTTATTTGGGATGCTAAAAAACTATAATACTTCTATGGGGTATGAGTTAAGGGACCTACCATTACTATGTGATGGTAATCTCAATTATTTTTTAGTTCAAAGAATGAGATTTTATGTATTGATAAAAGATTTATTTTTATAATTATATCTTAGTTCCTCCAATAGTAAAATTGTTTAGCTGGTACTGGTGATTATTTATGGATGTTGATATTTTTTTCTTTATAATAATGAAAATGATTACATCACATGATAATTTACTATTTAATTAGTGTATAAAACTATGTCTATAATTGAATCAAGGTCGATAGATTATATTTCCCTTTTCATCCTCCTAACTATGAAATGATTTATTATCTTAATTATATCATATTTAGTTCTTTTCTATTTATTATTATTCAAATATTTTTCAATGAGATATTTAGTTTTTTACTATCAAGTGGAATCACCAAATTATAAAAATAGTTAAATATCTATGGAATAATGTGATGTTTGGCCTCTATTTTAGCTGAGGATACATGTAATGACCCAAAATTTCATTAATGGAAATCCCTTTTGATATAATTAAATGTCTCTTTATGTAAAATGTTTATATAAAATGTCAAATTCTTTGGTTTTATGTTAAGAATTGTGACAGTTGCTAATATAGCCGTTGAACAATGGTCACCTGATTAGTATAAATATAGGGCTTTAATAAATCCAATTTACTCAGACAAAGGAAGTGATGGACTCATCCAGTAGATGTGTCCCATATGAAGCCCATTTTTGAGAGCTTGTAAAGGAGTTTGAGTCATTGGGCTTCTATCTTGACCAAGCCCAAGCTGGGCTTGAATATGTTAAGCTCGAGCGGGACTACCTACAAGAGAAATAGAAGTTGATAAAGATTACCACCCGAGAAATGTTATCCGAACCACCCCAAGAGTCTGTCACTATCGCACACCTTACTCTTTGGTCTTATGAGGATGTTATAAGGGGTTATGTAACAAGAAATTAGCACTATGGTTATGTACATTATTTTTTATATAATAATGAATATACTTTCATTTTATTATTGTTACATTGTAAATCGTTTTTAAAGATCAAATAGTATTTTATAGTTAAAGTTCAACTAAGAAATCTATTTTGATGAATTAATAGATTTTTGAATTAAATAATATTTTAATAAAATAATAATAATATCATTAAATTAATTTTATTAAATATAAATGATTGTATAATTTTATGAATACAATTGTAATTTTTATTAAGGTTTGAAAAACAATTTTTTTGTCAAAACCTGTGAATTTTCGATAGATGTCGGTTTTTATTTTAAAATTGGAAATTAAAATATTTATAAAATTATTTAGTTAAAATAAATATTATTTCTAGAATCAGGATGTCAAAATTATCCAACGGTGAAGTTTTCATAATTTTCTGAGACAATCAAATTTTTGGGTAAAACATTAAATATCGTTTAAACATATATTGTGTTTTATGAAAACATAATAACCCAATAGTGATGTAATAAAATACTATAAGCTTTATGTTCTGCTAATATATGTTTTACGATTTAAATAACGTGGTTTTGGGTATGTTTGAATTATTTTACAAAGAATTAATGGACCCTTCAAGACTTATTAAACATCTTGTCTTTTTAAAATGTTTTCCAAGGGTGTGTGACTCACCTCCACATAAGAAAACCCATTATTTTAATAAGTTAGGACTTTTTACTTATAGAATATTTTTTTACACTTCCCTTTTCCAAAAAACATGGGAAAAAACCATGGGATGGTTTGTGGTTTGGATCAGTTTAATGTGAGGTGTCCCAAACCTAAATAATAAAACATTCCCTCATATTTCCTATATAAACCCACCCAAGATACCACTTACTCCTAACTAAAATCCTTTGGAGTTCATCCAACATCTTCCCTCCTCTCTCTAGAATTCTCCCAAGGTGCCCCAAGTTCCCAAGAATCCTCTCTCAAGCCTCTCTCAAGCCTTTGGAAGCACACTTCCAAGTAAGGGGTTTTTCTTCCTTTCTCATTTTGTCCAATTTTATTAATATTATTATGACCTTTTGATTTAAATTATAAATTTTGGGGTATGGTTTTGAACCTCCTCCATTCTTCCATATTTATGTCTGAATTATGGGAGACCCCTTTCTCTTTCATCAGATTCCTCCCATGTACACCCGTTACTATGCCGAAATTCCAAAAGGAATTCTTCTCTCCTCTTTTACATTCAAGAAATTATTTTGTATAATTACACCAAAATCCATTAATTTTTTTGGGATGTCTATCTATATGACCCCCTTACTTTCCATTTCATGTAAATATGATAAGAAACCCCTTTATCTCTCATTAACCATTTTTATGAATTCTTACGTCACGCTATTATGCTACCGAAATTGCACCAATTTTCCAAGCCAATGTCATTGTGTAGTGAATACCATGCCAATTTCTCTATCAAGAGTATTCACTTTTATGAACATTTACTTATTGACTATAAATTTTCATGTATGAATTCCATATTCCTTTATCCTGGAATAAATGATTATGTTTTATGAATCCATGTTATATGATCCATGTGGCACACTTATGCATGAAATGAAATGTTTAATAAGGGTTCACCCTTATAGCGCTCCAATGCATTGGGTAAAGTATAGTATAATGATACGTCATGTGAAATGGGTGTTTACTCATTATAATTAAAGTGCAACAAGATTTTACTCGTGCTTCATGTGCCATTAGGATTTACTCATGATCCATGTGTAATGATCCTTGGCTCATGCTAATTCCATGTTAAGTGTTGTTGCCACATTTCCATGTTATGATTATCATGATTTATCATGACTTTATGTTTATGATTCTCTTGTCCTATATTGATATGCCTATTTTCTAACATGTATTGTATTCCTCATGTTATAACATTATTATTCCCTTACTAGGATTTATATCTCACCCTTTTCTTATGCATGTCTTCAGGTTATCCCAAGAAATTCTAAGTACGAGGAAATGTAGTGGTCATGTAAAGGAGGTTTTCAATAAAGATGTTGTATTTCATATTTTATATTGTTTTGTAATGATCCTAATCCCCAAAGACACTAGACCTCGTGATATTCTATGTTGTATCAATTTAATTTTATGTAATAAATTATGTTTAATTGTGTAATAAAAGATCAGGGTTGTCATATTTGGTATCAGAGGATAGGTTTAGTTATATTTGGGATTAGGATTAGAAAACCCTAGTGAAGCCTTAGAGACAAGACTAAGTATAATAAAAAAATCCCTATGTTTTGGTGAGTATTTAGTAAGTGTTTTATCAAGAAAATACATCCCTATTTGGATACGAGTAGGTAGAGGCGACTCTGGCACAGATGTATCCTAGTGGTAAAACCCGAAAACATTACTTCGAGCTAGTCTCAAACAGGAATTGGTGCACGAAAATGGGCCTTGATGCACTCTTGGATACGACAGTCCCGGGGGATATGCTTTGGTAAATTCACAAGCTTAGTATGAACCATTATTAAGGGACAAAAAAATTCTATAAGAATATATGATAGAAAGTTGATCAGGGATAACCTAGACTGAATCCAATAGATTCATATCTTAAGGAAATAAAATTTAATTATAAGTCATTAGTTTTGTCCTTG
Organism: Viscum album; assembly: GCA_963277665.1. NCBI lineage: Eukaryota > Viridiplantae > Streptophyta > Magnoliopsida > Santalales > Viscaceae > Viscum > Viscum album. The sequence goes on along the minus strand of OY728130.1, from coordinate 1,289,750,460 downwards.
GATTACCCTTTATGTGTTACCCCTAACTTTTATTTTATTCTAGCCAATGACCGGTAATAGGTGGACTCGGGCTAACAACTGATGTGAAGATCAATGTTATGACTGTACTAATGAGATGACCAATCCAATGGGAGTGGGAATCACGAACTTTGTCACACTTCTCTCTCAACTAACTCAATATTTGAATAGAAACATGGGTCAAGAATAATGTTCGACCCCCCCCCCCTAAGAAATAACAAGTTGCTATCGAGAGCTTCATGAGACAAATGCCTCCTACTTTTAATGGATCATTTGATCCCTCAATCGCTGAACAATGGATCAACTCCATTGAAAAGATCTTCTCCATCATTCAATGTTCTAAACAAGAGAAGGTTATCCTGGATGATTATCATATGGATGGTGAATCTAATAAATGGTGTACATTGATCAAAAATACGAATCTTGAGGTGGATATCGAGGCGTTGGAATGGAAAGATTTCCAGAAGATGTTTTTTTGATAAATATTTTCCCTGCACCCACTATCTTAAGATGGAAAGGGACTTACTTTCACTTATGAAAAAAGATGACAAATCTATTGGATCATATGAGGAAAAATTCACAAGGCTTTCATGATACACTTTCGGCTTTCTCGTTACCCCTGAATGCAATGTTAACCGCTTCTTTGGTGGGATAAAACCAAGCCTACGGAAAGCACTAGAAATCCATGACTTCGACAGCTATGAGAAAATTGTCTGATGTTCCCTCAAGGTCAAAATGGAGATCGGAGAATCTCAGGGGTATCTTGGGGATAATAAGTGTAAGGTGGACTTCAATGCTGGCAGTCTAATGGATAAATCCAATGGTGATAAGAAGATCCAACACCCCACTTGCCAAAGGTGTGGAAAGAAGCACCCTTGAAATTTCTTGAAGGGTATGAGAAAATGCATTAGGTGTGGAAGAGAAGGGCACCTGGCTATTAATTGATGTCAAGAAAAACCCACAACTGCAATAGAGGAGGTAAACACTCCGTTCGAACCTCAACGTGTTGTTCATTGCTACAACTACAAAGAACCAGGGCATCTTGCAAATCAGTGCCCTAAGCCAAGGGTTTTAGGAGGCAACCAAAAACCTCCAAGGTAGAAAGGGTGAGATTTTGCCATCACTACTACCGAAGTGAACCCCGAAAAAGAAGTTGTGAGAGGTATGCTAGTTATTCATTCAAGAATAGCAAACATACTTTTTGATTCAGGTTCTACACATACTTTTTTATCTCGAAAGTTTATTAGAACAATCCCATCACCACCAAAAATCATGGAAGTGAAGATGTCGATGAGTATGGAAAATGGGGAAATCATTGCATCCCATGAATATAACTCCTCCCCTATCATAATATGTGGATTAAACTTCCCAACGAACCTCATCATACTCCTTATTGTGGAATTTTATGCAATTCTTGGCATGGGTTAGCTTTCCTTATATAGAGCCAACATAAATTGCCGTGAGAGGGAAATCACTCTCCATGTGGAGAATTGACCCCCAATTATTTACAACTGAAAGGAGGAAGATGAATCTTCTTTTGATTCAGAATCTTAAGCATGAATATTACTACCCAATGAGCATGCCTATCAAACTCATATGATTGAGTCTAAGGAAGAAACCATCATAGAGTACATTCCTAGTGTGAGGGAATTTGCTAAAGTGTTTCCCGATGAATTTCCTGGTATTCCTCTTAGAAGAGATATTGAATTATCAATTGATCTTATACCTGGGGCATTTCCAATATCCATGAATCCATATAGAATTGCTGTTGTGGAGCTTGAAGAGCTGAAGGAACAACTACAAGAGAATCTGAATAAAGGGTTTATACGCCCAAGTGATTCACCATGGGGTGCACCAGTCCTCTTCATCAAGAAGAAAAATTGGTCAATGCGCCTTTGCATCGATTATCATGAGCTTAACAAAACCATGATAAAGAATAAGTATCCTCTCCCACGAATTGATGAATTTTTCAATCAGTTACGTGGAGGAAAATATTTCTCCAAGCTGGATTTGCAGTTGGGGCATTATCAAGTAAGGGTGAAGAAGGAAGATATCCCCAAGAAAACTTTTCGTACAAGATACAGGCACTATGAATTCATAGTAATGCCATTAAGACTCACTAATGCTCCAACAATGTTCATGGACTTGATGAATAGAGTCTTTAGAGATTACCTCAACAAATTATTGATAGTCTTTATAGATGATATTCGGATATACTCCAAAACCACGGAGGATCATGAGGAGCATCTAAGAACTGTACTAGAGACCTTGTGGAAGGATAAGCTCTATGTAAAGTATAGAAAGTGTGGGTTCTGGTTGAATTATGTCTCATTATTGGGCCATATCATCACAATCAATGGGATATCTATGGATCCCACCAAAACAGATGCAATTGAGGGATGGCAGAGGCCAACATCGGTAACAGATATCCGTAGCTTCTTGGGGTTAGTTGGATATTATTGAGGATTTAGGAGAAATGTCTCACAATTGTCCCACCCTATTACCAAGCTAACTCAGATGGGAGTGAAGTTTTCTTAGAGTGATGAATGTGAAGAAAGCTTCAAGGAGTTGAAAAGGAGGCTTATCACTGCGCCCGTGCTAACTTTACCCACAAGTGGAGAAATTTTTGTGGTATTCAGTGATGCTTCAATGAAGTTCCTTTGATGTGTGTTGATGAAAAATGACAAAGTCATTTCCTATTCTTCAAGGAAATTGAAAGTTCATGAACAGAACTATCCAACACATGAACTCGAGTTGGCTGTAGTGATCTTCGCTTTGAAAATTTAGTGGAATTATCTCTTTGGGGAGAAGTGTGAAATATATATGGACCACAAAAGCCTCAAGTATATATTCACACAGAAAGAGTTGAACATGTTCCAACAAATATGGTTAGAGCTGATCAAAGACTATGACTGCTCACTTCATTAACACCCTAGGAAAGCGAACAAGGTGGAGGATGGCCTAAGTAGAAAGGACCCAATGATTCTATCATTGATGAGAATTGAAAAAGGATCCAATATTCTTAGATTTGATGAATATGGACATGGGAATCATAAGAAGGGAAAATCATCAATACTTTCACAAATGATTTCTCAACCGTCACTTTTGGAAAGGATAAAAGATGCTCAAAAAGATGATGTGGGAATTTAGGAAAAAGTAGAAGCTATCGGAAAATGGAAATCCTCATATTTTAATGTTAATGAAGAAGGAATTGTGAGATTTGGGAAAAGACTATGTGTTCCATCAAGTCTAGAGTTGAAGAATGAACTTTTGGATGATGAACATAGTTTGAATTTCTCTATTCACCCAGGAAACACAAAGATGTATCGAGATCTCCGAGAGAATTATGAGTGGGATAATATGAATAAGGAGATCACTGAATATAAATAAAAGTTCTTAGTGTGTTATCAAGTGATTGTAGAGAGGCAGAAGTCTAAGGGGATGATGCAACCATTGCCCATTCCAGAATGGAAATGGAATAACATCATCATGGACTTTTTCACCGGACTCCCGAAGACATCCAAAGGCAATAATTCAATCTGGGTTGTTATGGATCGCCTTACAAAGGATGTACACTTCATTGTTATTCAGGAGGATTTCTCATTGGATCAACTGGCACTAATATATATCAGGGAAGTGGTAAGGTTGCATGAAGTACCACTATCTATTGTGTCCGATCGAGATCCAAGATTCACCTCTAAGTTTTGTAAGAGTATTCATCATTCTCTAAATAGTGAACTGAACTTTAGTACAACTTATCATCCTCAAACTGATGTCCAATTGGAGAGGACTATTCAAACACTCGAGGACATTTTGAGAGCGTTCTAAATGGACTTTAAAGGAGGATGGGATCAACATATTCATTTGGTTGAGTTCTCTTATAATAACAGTTTCCACTCGAGCATCCAAATGGAAATATATGAATCCCTTTTTGGGAAAAAGTGTAGAAAAATGGCGTGTTGGGATGAGTTCAGTGAGCGTAAGACTCTTGGACCAGAAATGGTCAAAGAAATGGTGGAGAAGGTAAAAACCATTCAGTAGCATATCATGGTAGCCCAGAGTCGATAGAAGAGTTATGCAGATAACCATCGATGAGACCTTGAGTTTAAAGTTGGAGACATAGTATTTTTACGTATATCTCAGTGGAAGAAGGTCACGAGGTTTTGAAAGAACAGGAAGTTAAGTCCAAGGTACATCGGCCCCTTTGAGATTATTGATCATGTTGGGGATGCGGCCTATTGACTAACACTTCCACCTACCATGGAAAAAGTACATGATTTATTTCATGTATCCCTATTAAAGAAGTACATACCAGACCCTTTACATGTACTCTCTTCAGAGGTGGTATAGTTATAGGATGATCTTTCTTATGAGGAACAACCGGTGAAGATCTTAGACCATAGAGAAAAAGTTCTACAAAATAAGACAATGCCTCTCGTCAAGGTGTTTTGGTGAAACCAAATGTTTGAAGAAGCGACTTGGGAATCAGAGGAAATGATGAAGAATAGTTAACCACATCTTTTTTAGTGTGGGAAAAGAAAATTTTGAGGGTGAAATTTTTTAAGGGGGGGAGATTATAACGACCCAAGCTTTAATTAATAGAAATCCCTCTTGATCTAATTAAATGTCTCTTTATGTAAAATGTTTATATAAAATGTCAACTTCTTTGGTTTTATGTTACAAATTATGACCATTGTTAATATACCGTTGAATATTTATAACCTTATTAGTATAAATATAGGGCTTTAACAAATCCAAATTACTCAGACAGTGGATGTGATGGCCTCATCTAGTAGACGTGCCCCATAAGAAGCCCATTTTTCAGAGCTCAGAAAGGAGGTGGCATCATTGGGCTTCGCTCTTGACCAAGCCCAAGTCAATCTTGAATACGTTAAGCTCGAGTGAGACTGCATATGAGAGAAATAGAAGTTGATAGAGATTACCACCCGATCGATGTTATCCGAGCCACCCTAAGAGTCTGTCACTATCGTACACCTTACTCTTCAGTCTTATGCGGGTGTCATAAGGGGATATGTAACAAGACATTAGCACTATGGTTATGTACATTATTTTTGTATATAATAATGAATATACATTCATTTTATTATTGCTACCTTGTAAATAGTTTTTAAAGCTCAAATCGTATTTTTTAGTTAAAGTTCAACTAAGAAATCTATTTTGATGAATTAATATATTTTTAAATTAAATAATATTTTAATAAAATATTATTATTATTATTAAATTAATTTTTACTAAATATAAATGATCGTATAATTTTATGAATGCAATTTTAATTTTTATTAAGGTTTGAAAACAATTTTTTTCAATACCCGTGAATTTTCGATAAATGTAGGTTTTTATTTTAAAATTAAAAATTAACATATTTAAAAAATTATTTAGATAAAATAAATATTATTTCTGGAATCAGGATGTCAAAATTTTACAACAATGAATTTTTCATAATTTTTTTGAGATAGTCAACTTTTTGGGTAAAAAATTAAATACCATTTAAATATATAAATTGTTTTATGACATAATAATGACCAAATAGTGATTTAATAAAATACTATAAGCTTTATTTTTGGCCAATATATGTTTTAAGATTAAAATAATGTGCTTTTGGGTTTGTTTGACTTATTTTACAAAGCATTAATGGACCCTTCAAAACTTATTAAACATCTTGTCTTTTTAAATTGTTTTCCTTGGGAGTGTAACTTACCTTCACATAAGCAACCCCATTATTTTAATAAGTTCATACTTTGGCCTTATAAAATATTTTTTTCCACTTCCCTTTTCCAAAAAACATGGGGAAAATCCATGGGCTGGTTTGTGTTTTGGATTAGTTTAATGTGAGGTGTCCCAAACCTAAATAATAAAGAATTCCCTCACCTTTCCTATATAAACCCACCCAAGCTCCCAATTCCTCCTCACTAAAAGCCTTTGGAGTTCGTCCAACCTCTGAACTCCTCTCTCTATAATCCTCCCAAGGTGCCCCAATCTCCCAATAAGCCTCTCTCAAGCCTCTCTCAATCCTTTGAAAGCACACTTCCAAGTAAGGGTTTTTTCTTCCGTTCTCATTTTTGTCAAATTTTCTTAATATTGTTATGCCCTTTTAATTTCAATTATAAATGTTGGGGTATGGTTTTTAACCTCCCCCATACTTTCATATTTATGTTTGAATTATGGTATACCCCTTTCTCTTTCATCAAATTCCTCCCATGTACACTCGTTACTATGCTGAAATTCCGAAAGGAATTTCTCTCTCCTCTTTTACATTCAAGTAATTCTTTTGTATCATTACTCTAAATTACATTAAAATTGTTGGGACATGTACCTATATGACCCCTTAAATTCCATTTCATGTACATATGATGATACACCCATTTCTCTCTCATTAACCATTTTATGAATTCTTACGTCACGCCGTTACGCTGTCGAAATTGCACCGATTTTCCAAGCCAATGTCATTGTGTAGTAAATACCATTCCCATTTTTGTATCAAGGGTATTCACCATTATGCATATTTACTTATTGATTATAAAATTTCATGTATTAATTCCAAATTACTTTATCGTGGAATAAATGATTATGTTTAATGAATCCATGTTATATGATCCATGTGACACACTAATGCATGAAATGAAATGTTTAAGAAGGGTGCGCCCTTATAGCACTCCAATTCATTGGGTTCATTATAGTATCATGATACGTGATGTTCAATGGGTGTTTAATCATGATAATTCAAGTGAAATGAGGTTTTACTCTTGCTTCATGTGCAATGAAGATTTACTCATGCTCCATGTGCAATGAGCCTTGGTTGATGCTAATTCCATGTTAAGTGTTGTTGACACAATTCCATGTTATAATTATCATGATTTATCATGAATTTATGTTTATGCTTCTCTTATGCTCTATTGATATGCCTATTTTCTAAAATTTATTGTATTCCTCATTTTATTCCATGATTATTCCCTTACTGGGATTTGTAGCTCACCCTTTTCTTATTCATGTCCTCAGGTTATCCCATGCAATGCTAAGTACGAGGGAATGTAGTGGTCATGTAAAGGAAGTTTTTAATAAAGATGTTGTATTTCATGTTTTAAGTTGTTATGTAATGATACTAATCCCTAAATACACTAGACCTATTGATCTTATAGGTTATATAAAATGAAGTTTTTGTAATAAATTATGTTTAATTGTGTAATAAAAGATTAGGGTTATCATAATACAAATCATATCATTTAGCCAATTGATTTAGTAAATTATATTTCATATCTCTTGTTTTAATTTTCATTTCAAATGAAATATAATCATGGTTAACCTTCCATACAAGTAGGACTAATCTATATTAACACCTTAAAATTCTAATAATAATTATCTCATAGTTATTTATCTCCTTTATTATAACATTCAACAAATAGGTTCATTATATTGAACAACTATTTTTTCATTAATTTTTTTAAAATATTAATTCTTATCATTAATAATATATACTTATACTTGATTATGGGGTTAAAGTTAGTTGGTTTTTATAAACAAAAACTTAAAATTTATATCATAGACACACAATTAGGCCTACAATAATTTCACTATACTTATGATTGATAATTTTTTTGGTAATATTTATTTCAAAAAAATTTTCATTAAAATTTTAGGATAATTAATTTAATCATGGAATTCATAATGCTTTAAATAGTAATGATAATGATATAGTTAATATTAACCATTAAAACCATAGGTTGAATGTTTTGTATCTTATTTGTTTCCAAAAATGTTAAACATTAAGATCCATTTTTAATAATTTAACCATTTATATGAATAATAATACAGATATATGAGTATAAGAAAAAAAATTGGCATTTAATGATGAACAATGAAATCAAGTTACAATGTCCCTATATTAATATTATAGCTCTATATAATATAAGGAATGAAGAATGTTTCTTTCAATATAGACTCTTGACCACCATTCTGAAATGAAATTCCTTACCATTGATATAGTGAAATAGGAATTTCATAGACAAATATTATTTTTAAAGATTAATATTCAATAAATCTAAAAAATTCACACTTCATGACCATAAAGGATCAGTTTCATTGGAGACTATAAAATAAATCATATTATTTTATAACATATATTCAAAATACCCCATAAAAATCAATACACATAATATTATTATTATAAATACACTATTATGAACCATTCTCCACAACATGGGGAAAGAAAAAAAATAGAAGGGTGATATTATATGCTTATAAAGCATAAAAACTTAGATATAAATGACCACATATGCATAACATGAGAATACTAGTATGAAAATATGACATTTTCTTTTGAACACTATAACCTATATAGAAAATCTCATAATCATGATTCATTTCATAAATATTGGTAGTGCATAGTATATAAATTATAAAGGAATCATAGAACAAAAGATGGGAGAGCATAACCTAGACATAACAATGTGGAAAACATAATCTTTTAACATTGAGAGCATGCATAAATTGAAATAAGTTCACTCATTAGGTTAAAAACATAAACTCAAGCCCTCATATAAACATATTGATATGAAAACCAGGCACAAAAATAATTTTAGGGACATTATACCTATTCAAAAAATAACCTTATGGAAATGAAACCTAGTCCAAATATAATCCTATTTACATGAATATTGTTCCACAAATTGACTTATGGATGTGAAAACAGATCCACACATAACCTTAAGTACATGAAACTTAGACAACACAAAACCTTATGGACATGAAATCTTGTCCATACATAATTTTATGGACATGAAATCACGTCCATTACTAAAAATGTGAATAGGAAATTAGATTTAAACATAAAATAACTAACTCGTGAGTTATTCACATTTAGCTAACACAATAATGAGAGATATAGGTACCATAATTCATTTAATCTATCCATTTTTATGCCATATGATCATAGAACATTCATCCTATCATAACACTTAAAAAAGAAATGGGTTTCATAAAAATCTTATCATTATAATCATAATACATATTGAGAAAGAATAAATAGGGTCTCATTATATCATGTCCCCTATAAAAAATAATAAGCATCGATCATTACTTTTATTGATAAAAAAATTACATAAAAATACAATTAAATAATTAACGAGGAAATTTTATTTTCTATTCTGAAATCAATTCTTTAATATCTATTTTTTCAAAAATTAATGAAATATTTTTCTTTGAAAATATCATTTAAAAATTATAACTTAATAATTTAATCAATTTCCAATCATGAAAATGAGATATTTTTTCATTATGTAATTGTTAAAACCAATATTCCATTCACATTTTTTATAGAAAATAAATTATTGCTCACCCAAAAAATGACAAGGATATTACTTTGAAAATATATTTTAAACCTTCAAATATGGTAAAAACTACATTAGAAAATAAAATGATTAATTTAAAAAAATAACTTTAATTCTTTTTGGAAATCATGGATATGGAATAAAACATGTTTTTATGGAAACAAATAAATAAAGATGATTGTTCTAAAAAAAATTCATATAGTCACTATTGGTCTTAAATTGAGAAAAATGAAAGGAATTTGTTTCCCAAAAAATATCTATATGAGAATAAAATTAATTAGATTCATGAGAAATATGTCATAATATTTAATCCTTGAACTAATAATCATAAACAATTCTAATAAATAATGAGATCATAATATAAACCTATACCACTTTGGTTAGAGTTGAATCATAATCACCATGAAATAAAGAAACATAAATTTATATGTAAATCCCCATAAACATAATTATAAGAATAAAAAATTATTGTAAGTATATATTGAATATAAATGAAGAAGTGATGAATATGGAATGTGTCTCACAGGAATAAAAGTGATATGAAAATCCTTAACCACATTGATAATTAAATGATAATCCCCATAAAAGAAAAAAATAAGATGAAACATTAAATAGAATTAATATAATAATATTAACGATATAATATGGTTAATAGGATGTATATACACTAAAAACTAATGTCTAGTGAATATGGCATATGTCTTAAAAATTCTTAAGTGACTGTATAAATCATTTACCTCAAGTATCGACATTCTTTATACACATTTGAATCTCCTATATAATCAATATTGGTTTATTTTAAACCTATTAAATATAATTAATAATATATATCATACCATATATGATTATATTTTATCCCATTGATACATTTTTATTAATAATTCTCTATTAAAAACATTATTCTGAGTTATAACTACTTTATTTTACATATATGTTTTTCTTAAATAGTTTATATTTTGGTAAATTTATTATGGTTCCATAATATCAAAATGATAATCATGACATAAATTAACTATTTCAATATATATTCATCTATACAAGTTATTTAAATAAAATAAATTACAACATTCATGGATATGGTAACACGTATGTACTCATAAACATTGTGTTCATTTTCTCAATTGATGGAATTAAAGAAAGGTATATATTAATTCACCCTAACTTAATTATTATTAAATAATATAAATTGTATGTATTCATTAAATATTTACTTATTACTTTACTATTTAGTATTGAAATATAAAACATTTAATATCTCTTCACGAATGGGTAGTCCATATATTTGTACAAGTGATGTTATAATTTTTCAATGGATTTAACGTTAAAATGTTATAAGTAATAATATAATTAAAAATTATAATTATTTAACATATATAATATTTATAATTTAAATCCATCATTATATTCAATAATTAAAGATAGTTATGGAAAAAAATTCCATTGGTTCATGAGTCAGTAGTCCTCCGTACACATGATCAACAGATTCATTTCCCATATGATGGACGATGAGATGGATATAGGTAATTAAATTATCATATTAAAATATGAGTATCTGGGATATAATGATGTTATATTTTCCTAATAGATGAATACATTTTTAATGATTTATAGGAAGTAATAAAATTAAAACACATGGTTATAGACTATATCTATTATTTAGAGAACCCTTTTTGGTTTACATAGAAATAATTATTATGTGTGTTTATGAATCAATAAAATTATTCTATGAAATTTATAGGAAGTTAATAATTTTCTTTGGGGAGATATTCATACATAAAAAATGATCCTTGAGTGATTAGAAGAAAATTGTATCGGTTTCCTCTTAAAAGCGGTGAAGGGAACTACCTTGGATTCTACTTGGAAATTTCCTAAAAAATCCATAATGATAATTTCATTCTGAATTCAAATGATTTAAAATGACCATATATTTAATGGTGGGATATTTTAGGGTCATTATATGGACATTCAATAGGATTAAATCAAAAATTATGAGGAAAAATTTCCTTCTTATTTTAGTTTAATCCCATAATAATCATGTTTTAACCTTAACCTTGTTAATTAATTTTTACAATTTTCACTATTCATTATGAACAAAATATAATATGAATTTTTTATATAATATTTATTATTATTATCAAAACTATTAAATACATGTTATTAAATTAAATTCACATAATTTTAAGAATATATTTTGAAATTGAAGCTGCATTTTCTATGAAAGAAACAATATTTCTAAATAAAAACATTTTATAAGTATAAACATATTTATATCAATATTAAAATTGAAATTGAATCATATGAAATAAATTAGAGTAAAAATATTACTATTTTACTAAGGATAATTTTATTCCAATTTAATATAAAATATAAAATAATTTTAATGAAAATGCATTTTTTTAGTAAAAACAACCTCTTCAACAAAACATCAAAAAATTTATGTTTTCAAAAAATTATCAAAAATACTATATAATAAAATTTTAAATTATTTATCTCACAAAATAATTTTATATTATTAAATAAATTTTATAAATTTGTATAAAATTAATTTATAATAATTAAAAAAGGGGAGGAATAACGGTTTTTGAAAAAAAATGTATTTTTTAAGTATAAAATGGGATTTATTAATTTTACAAGAATAGAAAAAATGTAATAAGGGGGAAAAGTATAGGAAGAGACTATTTGTTCATAAATCTAGAAAACCTATTTGAGGGTCTGTATCTAAACAAGCTTGAATTGGAGGTGGAAGTAGTCTATCCAGATTATCAAAATGAGGATCTGTGTGACCTTAGAGATGTATCCATTAATGATCAATCTTGGTAACTCTTGGGAGGCAGTAATAAAAATATTCAAGGTGAATATATCCTTCATAAAGTTATAAGGAATGATTAGAGAGGCAACAAGAAGGTTCATAATGAGTATTCATATTTTCCCCTTCCAATGGAGACAAGATCAACTAAATGGATGAAAGACAAGAGATTGCATATTTTACCAAGGTTTTTGGTTCCAATGACTAGGAGGAGGATGCAATATTTGAGGAAATTTCATTAAAAAGGATTCCTAATGGTCATCATCAATATTAATTAATCGTTTTAATGAATAAAATGGATCTACTGATCAATTCAGGTGATGAAATGGTGGAGGGATTTCTAACGATTAAAGTCACACTAGAGGATGTTGAAAAAACGATGGGAATAATGTTCTGAGTGGACACTATAAGAGAGAAGTGTGCATGGATTGACAAGAAAGACCATATAACAATAATAATATTAAATGTGTGGAAGATCAACAAAGAGTAATACATGAAATCTTGGTATTATCTGGTGTACCGTTTTGAAGACCTCCTAAAGGATGATTCAGTCACACATGTAGCTTATATTCAATTGAAATTGTTTATCGATAATGATTCAAGATAACTTAAAACTTAATTTTATAATTATATAGTTTTTATAGTGAATGATATGGTTAGGTTTTGTGGATTCTCAGTTTCCCCTAAATGTTTTTTAAGAATAAAAAGTTAATTTTCATCTCAATAATAACAAATCTAGGAATCTATGATGGGTGAAACTTTCATTCATCCATCAGAAATGAAGGTAAATGTATGAAATTTTTATTTAAAATTCTTTTCATAATATTGATGGGTTATTTTTTACAATCAGTATAGATAACATATGAAAATATAATTACAATATTTTAATCCATTTCAAAAGAAAAATCCCTTCTGTAGATTTTGTTTCAATCAAATTCCACTTCATCATTAGTCTAATAAATGAAGATGATTTTTGTTCTCCTGAGGTAGTAAAACTAAATTCTAATGGATCATAATACCATAAAAATATTGAAAATTCATTCTCTATATATCTAGTTATCATTAAATTTAAAATGTATAACAGATATTTTTTGATGTTGTGAAATCTTCATATGATGAAATAATAAATTATTCTCTAAAAATTAATCCAAAAATAGACATAGTAAATTTAACAAAATATTTACCTTAAGAACCTTAAAAAATTATAAAATATTTACATAAGGTCTAAAAATTTACAAAATCATGATAAAATTAATCCCCTAAATATCATAAAATAGCTCTTAATTATAGCATACCAAATATGTGAATACCTTGGTAATATATTATCCTAAAACATGATAATAACTAGAATTACCGTAATAATTTATTGAGAACATGCATGCTTAGTCATTCCTTAAAATAAAATAGATAATTTATTATTTTCCACAAATCCAAAAATGTTTTAACCTATATCAATGATAAACTAGACAACTTTTTCATCAAATAAATAATAATATCCAAGGTCATCAATACGATCTCATTCACTACATCCATATAAATCATCTCTTTATCCCAAATAAACACCACTATCTCATTATTAGGGAGATATTAATGGATATCATCCCCTAAATCATATGACTTATATAAAACATCACCTTTATATTAAATTACATTTCAAGGTTATTTGTACCATTCAATATATTCCTAAAAATCCATAATTAAAAGTTATATAAAAGAATACCTAAATATTTCAAGAATTGTATGACATAATTATTGAAGTCCTATATATAAACATTTTAACCATTATATGAAATTCATAAAAAATTAATTGTCTTCATCATTTTAATCTTTAATACCTCTAACCTATCATAAGTCATTTGTAGTATCTTCTTTATAAATTTCAAAACCATTACACATAGAACCTTTTTGATCATATTATTTTTCTTTTACCCCTATGACATAGTATTCTATAATGACCATACTTTAAATATTTAAAATATACATCAATTGATGATTCCTTATGGAAATAAATATTCACATAAATTAAATTAACTAAAATTTTCATTTTATCTTCTAATTTATTAATTTGTTCAATTCATATTCACAAATAAAATATCTTCCCATTCACATGAGATATTCTCTCAAGTGATTTATCCCATATTCTCATCATACATGAAATTAAATACTCTTTCCTCAATGTTCTTAACCCCCTGAGATCTCAACACAATCTATCCCAGTAATATTTATTTATTTTAAAAGCAGCTTAAGGGGAATGTTTTCAATAATATATCATGAAAATTTATTATTTATAACCACAATATGAATCACTCCAGCCATCACCCCATTTGGTTTCATATAAACACAGTATCCTTCACATTAAATGTTAACCCATCTTCTTATCATTACCATAATTGAATAGAAAACTAATCATATGAGAATAAAATAATTGTAATATAAAACCAAATAATCATGAAAAATATTTAATATGATGTCTAATTCATGACACCTTCTTTTTGAAATATAAAAAGGGTGGTTTAACCTAGGTTATTAATGGTAATCATAATTTCAAATATTTTATTATGATGTATAAAATAATCAGAATTGAGTGATCTATATCCACTATAATTTTCAAACTATGTGCATAGAAATGACCTTTTCTATACACCAGTTGATGATCAAGTCAAAGCCTATTATGCCCTTTTGAGAGTGATTTTCCAAAGGTAAAATTATAATAGAGCCACATTAACTTGTAAAATCTAGAAAATGATATATTTATATGGAAATTAGGTAATATATTCCTTAACAATATTTTAGGATGTTATTCTATATGTAGACTTATCCCCATGGTTTTTACTAATGTTTTTTTGACTTTAATATCAAAATATTAACCAAACATATTCCTTTGATACCAACTATAGCATCATAAATTTTTCATACATAAATATTACATAAATTTAAATTAATATAAAATATATATAAAAAATAAATATATATGGTTAAAATAACTAGGTAAAGGTATAATAAATCATTTCCAAGAAAAATATAGTTATATACATTAGAAAAATACTAAGTAATTTTGACATGAAAAAGGAAATATTTTTATCAAATAATTTTTTCTTATAATGTTTAAAAAAAATAATTACTATAAGTTTGGATTTGAATTTTTAAAAATAATTTTAATTTTTAAATTTGGATATAAAAATTAATATATAGGGATGTTTTTTTAATTTTCATAAAACAATTTTCCAGCAAATAGTTAATATACTGATTAAGAATACCCATTTGTTTTCAAAAATACTTAAATGACTTTAATGTCCCATTATGTTTCTAGTATAATTTCTTATAACATATGTATTATTTAGTACTATTTAATGTAAATACTCCCTTAGGAATAAATATTATATAGTATTTTATTATATGTTAATTTTTTGATTAAAAAATTGTATTTTTTTGAAAACTATTTTAATGTGAATAATTTAACTTCATTTTAATTTACTAAAATAAAGACTAATTAATAATATTATATATTAAATGAATATAATAAATATTAAAAAATATTAAATAATATTCATAAAATTGTTATTGTTATCCTAGAGTAAATATAAAATAGTATTTCCTAAAAAATACACAACTTGAAACCCTGCTTTTTCATCTCATTTATAGGTTTAATTTTAAATAAAAAATTTCCTCATATATGAATGAAATTTAGTAAAATGGATTATTTAAATTGAATTATAGTAATTTTCATTATATAATATTATGATATTAAAATTTTCCATATTGAGTGGGAAAAAAACGTAAAAAATAATTACCGCAGTTAGGGTGAAAACAGGTTTATCTTTGGCTAAACTATAAAGATATGCATTAAAATTACATAATAGTTTTTCATAAAGTCTATTTTCTCCCCATATTTTTACCATTTCATGTATAATTCTTGACAATGGTCATTTTTTTCCTTGTGGAATCTGAAATTTTTTGGTAAACCATTTCTTTTAAAATATTTCAATTATGGCACTCACATCACTTATAAAAAGATAGACCCTCTCCTCTCCACTTAAAAACTTCTAAGAACTTTTTATCAGCCATGAAAATCAAAATATATTTCATTATTACCTTAATAAATCCTGGATCCTTTATTCTATACATATATCTATTATAGGAATTCATTTGGGTTGTAAATATGAAGATTTTTCAAAAATGTGGTATCATGCTTAACAGTGGATTTTATATTATTTATTTTTCCACATCATTCAATAATTATTAAATTATTATGATATACTAAAATAGTATATAACATATACATAGATTTGATTAAGTTAGTTTCATAACATAAATCCATCTTCACTTCAATCAAATGGGATAAAAACTCATCATTTATTTGTTTGGTGGACTACTTCCTCGCAAACTGATGTCATTTGTATTTCACCCTGGCCTTCAAAAAATGTTATAATAAATGATTAAAAGTATGTATATGGAATATAAAATTTTTACATTATTTTATTTTTTATTTAACATTTTACGTCTAAATTTTTATTCTTTGGGGTATATGATATCATCAATCATATATATTATGGACTACCACCTCGCAAATTGATGTGATTTGTTATCCACTCAATATTAACATAGAATGTAATACAGATAAAATTAATTAATAAATATTATATAAATGAAATAATTATATTATTATTGATGTATTTATCATTATTAAAATAAATTATATCATTTTTTTTCTTACACTAGAAAATGATAACATCGTTCATGCGTATGTGTGGACTATCACCTCCATGAAGTGACCTGACTTCTCTTCATCACTAAATTAAATGGGTGGTGTTTGTAAGTATAATTAAATAAATAATATATTATTAAATTTAATATTTTCATTATATAATGATATAATATTTCTTACCTTCATTCTATAATGGTCACTGAAAAATTTAAACGTTACTCATGCTTATTTATGACCAATCGCTTGCATGATCATAACATAGTTCATTTTTCATATCCATCATTTCAGTTTTGTTTTAAAATATATAATTTATGTATTAATATGATGATTATTTCATTATTAATATTCTATATGGGTTGAAATATTGTTATTCTTGACCATAGTCTACCTACCAAAGTTATTTTATGAAATTTAAGACAAATATCATCAAAACATTCAAGATAAGCATAATTAATTATGAAATTGAATATGAAATGGTGATAATTGAAGGAAAATAAATAATAAACATGAAAAAGGTACTTATTCATATATATAATTATAATTAATTTATTATTCAGGATGATAAAGAATGAGTATTCTAAAATCAAACTCAAGGTAAGAGACTTCATCTTAATTTACTTTTGTTGAGGAATATGTCAATTTTATGATCATATATTCTTTTATAAGGTTCATATAGATAAAAATTAACATTTTACATCATAAAATTAATCATTCCCATAATATTTAAGGTTTTTAATGTTATTTATTCATAGGGAATATGATTCAAATTATTCAAAAATTAAAAGGGACTTTTATTTTAAAAAATATCTTTTAATTTTTTTCCTTCAAAATATATTTTTCTTAAATTTATATATTTCTAAAATTAATTTATGAAATTAATTATATGTGAATAAGTGTTTTATAAATAAAGTTTTTGTCTTCATTTCACTATTTTTTAGGAAAATGAATCTTTTTATGGAATTTTAACTGTCTTTAAGAATAAAAAAAGGAATGATCTATGATAACATGTATAGTGACAATAACTTTTCTTGACACCATAACCACAATTTGAATATTGGATTCCTTCAAACACATTATTTTTTAATAAATAAATCCCTCTTTATTTTCTTTCTAAAATAGTGGTATTGGTATTAGTTTTTAAAATAAAAGGGCATTATGGGTTTGAAAATTGGGTTTTAATATAAATTAGTATTTTGATATCTGAAAGAGTTTTTAAAATGGGATTAAAATATTTATCAATGTTTTTGGTTTCCCAAATATATGATATCATGATTTATGAATATTTTATGGTTATTGAGAATTGTTTTGGAGTAAAATTGGTTCTATTTAATCTTAAGAAGGATGGTTCTGTTATAAACCAATGACGACTACTTCCATTATAAACCATAAATGGGTGGTAATTCTATAAACCAATAGAGGATAGTTGTGTTATAATCATGATATGGGTATTTACATTATTAACCATGGATAGTTGTTTCCATGATAAACCAAGGATGAGTGGATTCATGATAGCTATCAAATGATTTGTTAACCTTGTACATTGATTCCTTTCATATCATTTATTATATTTGTAATAGTAATATGAAATATGAGGTCCAAACTTACATAAATTATTTATGTCTCATTTATATAGGTTTAAAATGATTTAATTTTAAATTTTTTCCATGTGATAATGTATTATTTCATTTTTCTCAAAGAACATTGAAATAAAGGTATCATTTTCATGTGTTTTCATGATTTTCATTGTATAAATGAAATTATTATTTTTAATTCCCTTACTAAATTTTTTTCCTCATCCAATTATTTAAATTTTTTAGAGGGTTGAATGATGAGTAATGGGAATGAATAGGTCACATTGACAGTTGTAAATATTTATCATGCATGTAAATCATGTTTTATTTAATTTTTTTTATATTATAGGAAAAATTGGTACTGATATGTTGTGTTCACTTTTTAAATATATGGTATTGTAATGTCTGAGTAGTTATCCAATTAAATAAAAACTATATGCATAAAAAGACCATCAACTGTAATAGAATTAATTCATGATTATGTAATATTAAATGATGGGTCTATATGGATGTTATCATAGGCCATCTTAGATAAATTCATAGTTTATGATAATGATAATAATAAACCATTGAAGTATTATACATTATGGTTACCTTGATAAGATAGAGAATTTTAATGTTACCATGTTTCATTATCTAAACTATGTATATTCCAAATGGGTTTCTATAGACAAATTAGGGAAGATAT
Organism: Viscum album; assembly: GCA_963277665.1. Taxonomy (NCBI): domain Eukaryota; kingdom Viridiplantae; phylum Streptophyta; class Magnoliopsida; order Santalales; family Viscaceae; genus Viscum; species Viscum album. The sequence continues at coordinate 1,289,731,328 of OY728130.1, read as the reverse complement.
AAAGGGAAGTCACTGGGAGTATATTATCCTTACAAATCAGTATCTTTATATTGTTGGAATTATAATATAATATTTTGTTTTAGTGATTTCCTAGTTGAACCATACTATATATGGTGGTGGAATATATTCTATTACGAAACCTAATATGACTTAAAGGAATATGACTATATATATGTATTTCATGAGGAAACAACCCCCATTATTTACAGGATCATTTTAACATTTGGTAGTTAAAAGAGGCATCAATTCTTAGAAGCTGATATATAATGTTATGAGGTGTTCAAAACATTAAAATTCAACCCTTGTTGTTTTTCATTTTGAAGGTGAAGAAGGTCGATAGTGGCCACTAGTAAAGAATATAGACGAATAATATGAAAAATAGGTCATGGAATGGGAAACAACTAATAATATTTATTTTTTTGATAAAATTTTCAAAAAAAATAATTCAATTAATGATGGAGAAAAATTTTAATGAGTAAAAAAGATGACGATTTGGTGGATTCTTATGAATAAAAGCTTTCAAGATAATAAGATTGTGTAATATATTATTTTCAATATATTGTTAGTAAAATTAACATATTTTATGTAGTTTAAAAACCAATTTTATGAAGTTCATTTTCCACATTATAGTTTAAAATATTTGTAAAAGTTGTCTGTTAGGATTAGAAATTGTAGATAGTGTTTTTCAATAATTATGTTCCCTGATATGATAAAAGTGTGAAAATGTTTAGATAAAAGGAAATGGTGAGGAATCCATCACATAATTATACAGTTAAGAAAACCATGTTCTCATCTTTTTAAAATTATTGTAAGAAGCATCCATGGGAATGTATTGTAAGGTTTTTGAATTTCATTCAATGTGGTATGTTTTTAAATGTTGATTTTGAATGGAATGAAAATGAGAATACAGACAAGAAAAATTTTATAGTAAGATGATTCAGTTTCAATGATTTAAGCTATTATGTTAATGTGTGTTGAAATAAAATCACCCATGGGGGAAATCATGAAAACTGAAATTAGAATGGTGTGGAAAAATATTTTTCTACTATAATGATTGATATTGATCCATCAACTAATGTGGTTATAGGTATAATACATGTTTATTAAAATTATAAAAATACCCTATTTGACTCTTGATATTTTCATTAATTTATTAATAAAAATTTTCAAGTAAAATTGGAATATCCCCATATGAAAATAATATATAACTATGGGTGAAAAAATTGTGTTTAAATATTAAAGTTACCAAGGTTTATAAGATTCGCGTTATTGTAATTAGTGGGATTTTTTTCCCTTCAAATCATGTTGAAATAGTCATTGTAGAGTTTGATATCATTTTTGAAATATAATTAATTTTATTAAAAAATTATTTGAAAGATTTTAGAGATATTAAACTAATGTTAAATGATTTCATGACTTTTCTACCATACCATGAATCTAAGAAATTGATTATATATGGTAGTGAAAGCTACATTGTTCATATTTTTTAAAATAAAGTTAAAATTAGTGATGTGAATGTAGTGAATGAATAGATTAATGTATTTCCAAATGATTTTCCAGGATTTATTTTTGATCAGGATGATGGCATTAATATTTACTTTTTGTGGAATTATATGTATATTTCTAAATAAATTATTGAATGGAACAATTAGACTTTTTAAAATTGAAAATTATATTTTAGGAATTTTTATATTAAGGTTTTTTTCAAACTAGTACTTCAACATGGGATGATCTTATTCAATTTATGAAAAATAAAGGTGGTTTATTTAGTCATTTAATTTACTATATATCATTTAATAACATTAAAATTATGAAAAATATCCTTTTCATTATATCATTTATTTGTTTGATCTTCTTCCAGGAGAGTAATATATTTCGATGGTTGATCTCTATTCTTAGAACCAATAATTGAATGTAAAGGAATTAAATTTTACAAACACAACATATTGGTTTGGATATGGGAATTTTGAGTTTGTGCTTATCCACTTTGGGTTTCCTATTTAACTTGTTGTATTTATGTAAATTATGAATAGTGTTTTCCATGAATTCTTGGATGATATTTAGGTTGTGTTTATTGATGAATTGTTCTTATATTATCATGTAAAAGAGGAACATGAATGACATATAAGAACATATTTTAAAACCTTAAAATGAAAGAAACGATATGGAAAATTTAGTAAGTTTTAATTTTGGTTGCATTAAATTGATTTCATTATCCTTTTTGTTCTAACAGATTACATAAAATTTGACCCGGATAAATTAAAAATTATTAATGAATGGGAAATATCCAATAACATCACATAGATTCATATTCCGTTAGATTAATGGGTTACTATTTATATTTTATAGAAAATATTTCTTGGTTATATATCCCATAGAATATATTAAAACAACAAAGGAGTTATATTCATCTATAAAATATAATTATATGATTTATTTTTAGTATTGAAAATAATAATTGGTAAATACTCCAATTTTCACCCTACCTTATAGAAAGGGATAATTTCTCATCTACAGTGTTGCTTCATTGAATGGACATAGTTTTATACTGATGCAGAATTATTAGGTAATTTCATATGCATCATGTCATTTGAAACCTCATGAGTTAAATTACCATACACATGGTTTGGAATTATTTGCAATATATTTTCTTTTATTAATTTAAGGGAATAATTTAAATTGAGTTATGGGTTATATAAATACTGATCAGAAAATATTGAAGTGTATATTCATTTAGAAAGAATTTAACATGAGATAGAGAAGTCGGATGGAACTAATCAATGATTATGATTTCCTAATTCATTACATGTATGAAATGAATAATAATTTAAAAATTAATTGAGTCTTAAAAATAATGATACATTTTCCATTTCATGTTTTGATTATAACCATTTATAAGATTATTTGATGAATTCTTCCTCAGATTTTATTGATGTATGGAAATCTATAAATATGTTTCAGGTGTTACTATAGTTGACTTTGTCCTAAATAATTAATCATTCTTAGAAGGTGTATCATGCTTTATAGGAAAAGGTATAATATTTTAAGAAGGGTATGTTTCTAGATTTTAATATTTTTGATGGTGTATTTTTTTTTGAAAAAATATTATATTTTCCTTGTGATTTGTTATCAAATAAATAGTTTTTGAGTGAATATCATATTTCTCTATTTTTTCATCTAGGAAGCACTAAGATGTACGAAAACTTCTGAACTATTACTGGTGGGATGGTATGAAATTAAATATTTTTGAATTCATGATGATTTTTTTGACATTTAAGTGGGTAAAATATGAATTAAAATTACTAAATGGAATGATTAATCCTTTTCAATTTCTAGATTAAAAATGGGAAAACATATCAATGGATTATGTTGTCGGATTGTCAAAGACATCATGAGGAAAGAACCTGATTTCAGTTGTTGTTGATTTATTAATAAAAGCATCACATTTACATAAAATTATACATATTATTTCATTATATCATCTTTCTAAATGGTATATAAAGGTTATATCTAGGTTAAATGGTGTAACTCTCTCCATTGTATAATATTTAGATCCCATATTTACATTTAAATTTTTGAAAGTACATCAGTTTTAAATGGGTTATAAAATAAATTTTATTAAATCTTTTCATCCTCAAATTTATAGTTATTTTGAGAGGGTGATTCCAAAATTGGAAGATATTTTTAATTATTGTTCAATAGATTATAATGTATGTTGGGATTAATATATTTATTGGGTTGATTTTTTTTATCATAATAGTTTTCATTCTAGTGTACCAATGGAATCCTTTTAGAAATTTTATAGAATTCAGTGTTGAATTATATTTTTTTGGAATGATTTATGAGAAATAAAATTTATTGTACCATACATGATATACGAAATTCCAAAAAATGTGGTGTTCATTGAGAAATATATGAGGATGGAATAAAGAATCTGTAAAAGTAATTTGGATAATTGGGGAAAAGATATTTATTTTGAGGTAAGTGATAATGTTTTCCAAATGTATCTCTATGAAAAAGGGATACGAGATTTCATAAAAAGGGGAAGATAAGTCCACTATTAATTAAAATTCCTAAAATCCTAGTGAAATTCTGATTAGTTTCTTATTGAGTGGATTTCCTTATAACTTTATCCCACAAACAAAATATAAATCCCGTATTGATGTTTTAAATATATATGAAAGATATATATCATTTTTGGAGCCCTAAATTAGATAAATTGGGATAGAACCATTCTTAAGAGGAATATCGTAGTACGATTCATTACTATAGAGAGATGGAGTTGTGGAATAAGGTGATTCACCAAGTTATGGTTTTATAGAAGAACCATTTGGTTGAGGTGGTAACATAGGAATCTCAAAATGATATGAAGGAAAGATATCCACACTTGGTTAATATGTGAATAAAATTGAGAGGGTGGAATTAATTAATGGGTGGAATGATGTAAATAATTATTTAATGATATGGAAAAAATTCTTGATTAAAATAGTTAAATTAATTAAAAAAATTATAAGTAATTTATACATCAACGAGGAAGTAGTTTTAATAAAACTCTTTTATTATATTGCTTTTATTTAAGAATAATTTGTTTAAATAATTTGAATTTAGTAAGAAAAAATGAAATTCAATTTTAATATCATAATATAAAAATTAATTTAGGGAAAATGTTTCATATTTTTTTATGAACATTTATTTTCTAATGAATTGTGAATAATACTAATTATTGTAAAAACGTTAGTCATTTTAAATAAATTTAGTAATTTAATATAACAGTGATGTATTAAATGTATTTTCAATTAAAATAAGTATTAATTAGTAATTTTTAATCCAATTAGTTTCTTTTAAATCAACATTATATTGGGTTTTACAATAAGTTTATTTTTTTGGTTTAAAAAATGTTTTCTTTAAAAAACTGTTTTAAAGTGCATATTGTTTCTTCATATTTATTAATAAAAGTAATACCCATTGATGAAATTTTTAATATAAATTTATAAATTATATTACAATAAGTATTAATTTATTTTCATACAATGATAATTATTAGTCAATTAGTTAATACAAGAACATTTTTTCTTGAAAAATACACATCTTAAAAACCTTCTTTTAGGTCATCTCTAAAAATTTAATTTTAAAATAAACATCTCAAAATATATGAATTTAATAAGGTAAAATGGAAAACACATTTTTAATCATTATTATTTTTAATATCTAATAAGTTCATCTTAATTTTTTACCATACTGAATAGTGAAAATTATCAAAATTAATTGAAACTATTGAGGTGAAAATTGGTTTACTAGGGTATTAGACATAATAGATAGGGATTAAATAAAAGAAAAATAATTAGTAAATATATTTTATTTCTATAATTAAACCTTTTCATGTATAATTATTGATACAATACCTATATGTTTCAATTTTTAATTTTATAAACGTGGGTACAAATATTTCTTTTCAAAAATTACAAGTGTGCCACTCACCTCTCTTATAAAAGGTCACCCCTCTCCCCTAATATTCACACCATCTAACCTATTTTACCTACCAATTATTTTGAAAATTTTATCCTAACACACTTACCCAAAAACTAGAGAACATATTTTGATCATAAATCCATCTTTTGATGGCTTTTGTTTATCACCTAAGGATGTTGTATGGAGAAGACATGTCGTTCATAGCCCTACATTTATAATATCTCGTTTCCCACCTCCTGAAAACAATATTTAATTGTTATGATATAATAACACCATTATATACAGTAAAGTAATATGTTATTATTTTAATGTAACAACCTAAATACTCTTTTTCAATAAAATGGGATTTGAAATCATCATTCATTCATAAGGTGGAATACCGCCTCACAAACTGATGTCAATTATCTTCCTTCGTGGCCTAATGTATTTAAACTATATATAATAAATTTATAACATTTCTATACTCCTATAGTTATGATATAACATATAATAACAACATTTTATTTTGTGGGGGATACGATAATGCCAATCATGGGTATAGTGTACCACAACCTCACAAAGCGAAGTGAACTATTTTCCACTAACACAAGAAAAGGAATGTAATAAGCATAAATTTATTTAATATATGTTATATAAAGTAATTGTGTATTATATAATTTAAATATTTATCATTCAAAAATAATAATATATCATTTTCCTTCTAGCACTAAATGTTATATCACCACTCGTGTGTACGTGTGGATTACCGCCTCCATGATGTGATGTGACTATTTTTTCATCAGTATATAACATGAATGATATATATAAGTATATTTATGGAAATAATATTTTATTTATCATAATTATATAATTATTGTATTATAAAATAATATAGATAAACATTACATAGTGATCATTGAATATTAAAACCATACTCATGTGTATATATGTTATGTCGTCTCCTTGGGTTTAACGTTGTTCATTTCTCACAATGATAAGTCATATTAGTTTTTAAAAACTATAATTGATTTATAAATATTATATTTAATACATGATTTTTATTCTTTGGATGTTGAAATAATGACCTCTTTGACCATAGTCAACCCACCAATATCATGTTTGGACATATAGTCAAAATATTGTCAGAAAACTGATGTAAACCCAATTAATTAATCTCTTATAAATAACATAATTAAGTGAAATAAAAGTAATAATACACTTGGAAAATATTCTTAAGAAAGTAAAAATTATAAATATGTTTATTATTCATGAATTTAAATAATGATCGTGACAAATCAAACCTGATGCAAGGGACTTTGTGTAACTTTCCATTCATTGAGGAATATTCTGTTGTTATGAACAAATATTCTTTTTTGAGGTGTATATACATCAGATTTGACAAGTTATATCTTGAATTTTTCTATTTTCATGATATTTATAGTTTTTTTAATTAAATTATTATATGGGGATTATGATTCAAATATGTAATGTCCGGGATCGAGAAGCAACTAAAAGGTGCCCCATACCCGGTTGGCCACATGACCTCAAGCACATTTCCCCAAATACGAGAGGTTTCCGAATTACAGCAAGGCCCTAGGGTATGATATTGGGGAAACTATGCCCTCATTATTAGAGTGTAACCCAATGGAATAAATAATAAAAATAGTGGAAGCAGTAAACAACATGCAACTGAAGTAAACAAAGGTAGACTGAAAGGTAGAGACAACCATAAGGCATATAATATCAAAATCATACAGCATGTCATATGTTCTAAGAAAATATTTAAACCATGATACACTACTATCATGTACAATACAGTACTAAGGTACAACAATACAAAAAGAAACACAACATCATCACAAGCCTTGGCTTTGTCACATGCTCTCCGTCTCCTAAGAAACAACCAAGTACCTATATAAGGAGATTTTATCCTATCGACACCTGCATAAATGTAGTCTATTTGGGCCCAAAACATGATCCAAATGTGGTGTGATAAATAAATCCTAGTATTCAACCACCAATGTTATATTAAAATCTATCAGGGAGTATATGCAGTTGTAGCGTGTAATAACGAAAGAACTAAACTATAATGTACTAAAAAATAAACAATCCTACAAGTCTTGTTCTATTTATACCATTCATCTTCCTTAATAAATTCAATTACATCGAATCATAAGTTCTTGGGATTCATCTTTGGCCAGTCAATCCCCTATTCAAGAAGAAATTACAGATACCTCAGCCGACAATCTATCACGTAAAATGACAACTAAATCCAAGTTTTTTATTTATCTTGGAATGCGTGTCATCAGTCATTAAAACAATCAATCCTCAGTTCAAAACATTTCCCTCACATAATCCATAGATATAAAAATCCTTTCCCACTAGAAATTTACCACATAAATAACAAAAATTAGCCCAAAGGCACACAAAATCTTTTCCACAGGCATGAAAAATCTCTTCCCACATACAAAATAATTCAACTGGTCCAAGCCCGACATATAAGCAATTCAGCATAAGGAAACAAATGAAAAATTTACACTATTACATGGTTAACAAGGAAAAAAATCACACTGTTAATCATATTATTAACCAATTAATTCTAGACAACCCATAATAGGGAAAACAAAGGAACAACCAGGGTTATCCTAATCCAAAAGGACCAGCAATAGTTATCTAAGGGAAACACACACATGGGGTGGCACTTTATCAAAACAAGTTGTCTATACATGCTTCAATTCATTTAATTAATCACATAAACATCCTTAGGAATTAACATGGGTCAAAGCCTCAACAAATCGATACCCCAAACATTGGTCTGCAACACAACAGAACATATAAACAACTTGACATTAAGAAATAAGCATGAGACCACCTACCTTGTCATAGTATGACTCTCCTCATCCTGCCTTGACTTCCAATTCAAGCTAGAATGGTATAGTTCTAAAAAAAAGTATATTCCCTTAAACCATAAATAACTTATTTGAAAACAAAAATCACTAAGAATGACTCTAGTGTAATCGAGTGCTTACCGATTGGGTTCAAACAAGACTGACAATGATTGATTCGGAGTTCAGATGATCAACAAGGAAGAGGTTGATGTTCTGGCACTCCTCTTGAGTTCTTCAGATGAGTCCACTGTCCAATCTTACAAATGGAGAGTCTACTTCTATTTTTATTTAAAAAACATAAAATACACGGTTTGTAAGTCTATACACATGGTATGCATATCATTTAATTGTTCATTTAGTGGATGAATTTCACCGACTTACTTTCCAGGGTCTGTCGACATGAAAACATGGTGTGTACTATGAAGTACATGGCGTGTAGTTTGTTTTCCACATTTACATGCTGACATTTTCACACTCCAAGTATTCCCTTCGTACATGGACATACTACACTACGTTCTATTGGGAGTACACGACGAGTAACCCCTGATTCCTTTAATTTTCCAAATTTCCCTTATTTTCTCAAAAACAACTCTAAGTAAAAAATAATAAAAGAAACTTGTACCTCCATGTAATAATAGTGTTCTCACAAACTCCCCCCTAAATCAATTTGTCACCAAATTTCCCATCCAAGGGTGGTGAAGGAATATCTGAGAATAACTCTAGCCACTAAGCATGTATGTCGGCCTCCCTCTCCCAATTCTTGTCATGTACTCAGTCATGCTTCCCTAACACCCGTATGAGAGGAACTATCCAGCCATAAAGAACCTTCATGAAAATGTCAAATATACAAATTAGACTCTCTTAAAAGGATGTATCTACCTGAATCTCAACCTCTTTGGGCTGGAAAATGTGAGACGGGTCTGAGTTATAGTGGCATAGATGAGATACATGGAAGACATCATGCATATCTTGGTACCTCTGAGGTAACTGGAACCGATAGGCAATCAGACCGACTCTCTCCAGAATCTCAAACAAACCGAAATATCTCAATGAATGATTACCCTATATCCGGATCCTCTTGTGTCCCAACCTCGGTACAACATGAAGGAAAACTTTATCCCCAACCTCAAACTCCAATGGTCATCTCTGGTGATCAGCATATGATTTCTAAATAGAATGCATAATATACATCTATCTTTGAATCAATTGAACATTCTCATAAGTCTCTTGCATGAGACGTGGTTCCAGTAAGGTAGCATCACCTACCTCTAATCAGAATAAGGGAGAATGACTTGGCCTACCATATATAGCCTTGTAAGGTTCTGTCTGTAACATCGCCTGAAAACTATTATTGTAGTCGAAATCAACAGTGGGAATATTCTTCTCCCATGAACACCCAAATTATAGGAAAAATTCACACAAAATTTCATCTAGAACTTGTATTATACTTTTTGATTGGCCATCAGTTTGAGGGTGGTATACTGTGCTCAGAAGCACCTCTTTACCCAGTGCCCTCTAAAAAATCTGACAGAAACAAGATGTAAACCAAGCATCCCTATCTGAAATGATAGAATGAGGGACCCAAAGAAGTCATACTACCTCTAAAATATAATGTTTTCTTATATTATCAACACTGAAGGTATCCTTCATCAGTAAGAAGTGAAAGACCTTTGTAAGCTTGTAAACTACGACCCACACATCATTGTTGCCTCTAGGTGACCTCAGTAACCCCATCAAAAAATCCATCGTGACATCATCCCATTTCAACTCTGGAATATGTAACTACTATAAAATCCCTATTATCCATTGATGTTCTTCCTTCACCTACAGATAGGTGGAACAAATCGTAACAAAACTAGCAACTTCACGCTTCATACCCGATCACCAATACTGACAGCGCATGTCACAATACATTTTGGTGACTCTAGGATTAATTTCCCATGCTGAAGCATTAAACTACTGCATCATCTCCTCACATATATACCCTATAACCCACACACGTCCCTGGAGATACAGAACTGCATCATCGCATATCGTCCATCCAGGAGGAGGGTCCTCACCTGCCACACTCTCCCAACAAATTAAGCCTTTATAATCTTATAGTTTCCTCAGCCTCACTCTTTCCAGCAGGGTAGAGGTAACATCCATATATAAAATATAAGTCCGTCCCTAACTATCGTGAAACTCTAAATTCATATCATAGAAGAAATCCATAAACCGCCACTCACCACTGGCATCCTACACTCCCTATATCCGAGTCCTCCTACTCAGTGCGTCTGCCACTGCAGTGCCTTTTCCAGGTATATAGGTAGGCTCGAAATCGAACACTGAAGGTACTCCACCCATATTTTCTATATCATACTCAAATCATTCTGAGTAAATATGTATTTGAGACTATTGTAGTGTGTGTACAACACAAAATTCTCTCCCAATAAATAATGTCTCTAGTAGAGCAAGGCTTGAACAATTTCAGCGACCTCAAGATTATGTGTCGGGTAATTCCTCTCTTATGGACTCAACTGAAAAGAATCATACACAACAACTTGAACCCCTAAATAATAATTTCTCCCATCCCAATACCTGATACATCATAGTACATACTGTAACTCTTACCTGGCTCTAGAAATATTAGTATCAGCGATGAAATCATACATCCCTTCAACTCCTAAAAGGCTACGTCCCAAGAATCTATCCACTAAAACATTAGACCTGTCATGACCCCTCCCCACAATGTGTACCCCTCCAGGTCCGGCAATGTGAGAAGAGAGATAATGACCCCCGAGTCACACCTCCAGTAGGCCCCGGGTTGGCGACTAGCACCGAGGGTATAATAAACATACAAATGGGAGGCATTACCCTATAAGAGAACACATGCAGAAGAGAGAGATAGAATAGACTCCAATCAACTCCAACTCAGAACTGAAATATAAAAGAAATCCACATACATATATGAAATGTCATGAAAAAGTACTACAACTGAAAGGGGAAACTAAAAGTACCCAAAAGAAAGTAAAATGACAGTGACCACAAGCCCAAACAACTCCTCCTCTAACCACAAGCTAGTAGTAACCAGCTTGATCTCCAACCTGCTCCAAGTGACCTGAAAACAGTTTATATAAACATAGGGTGAGTATAATAGTATACTCAGTAGGATCCTCCCCAAGCCTCTCATGCAAAAGTAAAGAAAGCATGATAAAGCGCGGTGAACAACAAGTGAAACTAACTCGTCACCTAAACAAGTATACTAATTTCCCAACCTCACCATGGCTACTCTCACCAAGTAACACATACAAGAATATAGAATATAGTAAAGAATATCAAGGGTACCCCGCTACTACTTCCCCTATAACACCCCAGGTAAATAAAGAGTATGAAATTTTCACATTTATCCATATTTGTGAATAAAATATTAATATAACTTTAAAGTGGACACTATGCTCGATGGCATACCCAACACGCAACAACAAGTTTCTTGGGAATCTTATGTTGCACTCTAATAATAAAATAATATTATTTTAAATAGTAGTTAACGCCTAGCCGTTGTAATGGCAGGAATGAACAGAACTAACTACAAAATGATTATATATGTTTGTTAAATATTTTTACTTTTTACAATAAATGTTAGAGGATTAAAAATGCGAATGAATCCAATTTTAAGCATAAACATTCTAATATTCTTTAAAAGGTCGATTAACCGCCTTTTGATGGTGAACCGCTTTTAAATCCACTCTTTAAAAATTTTATGTGTTATATTTGACAAAATAAAATTCTTCTTTAGAATCGGGACATCAAAATTTACTTTGTGTAAATTTTTGGTATTTTTCCGAAAAAGTTCAATTTTTAATGAATAGTGAAAAATGTTGTATTTTAATTCAAAACTTCTTTTTATTCTAATTTATTTATATGATTATAATATCTTTTGAATTGGTTTTAAAGTGAAATTAGAATATATTTTTACCATTTAATCCAATAGTGGTCGTTAGAATTAATTTCACTTTGAAATCGGACTTAAACTAGTGTCAATCTTTTGATACATTTGGTTTCATAAAAACACGCTATTCGTTTTGACAGCGGGAATTAATTATCAAATTAATTAATGAAACCTATATGCTTTTAATTTTGTAAAATAGAAACCATTTTTGAATTCAGAATATCAAATATATCTTAGGGTGAATTTTTAGTAATTTTCTGAAAAACTTCAATTTTTTATGAATAGTGAATCCACTAGGTGGTACTTATAAAAACTGATTTTCTGTTTAAATGAAATTTTTCCATCTTTGTGTTTTGAATTTCAAAAATCCGACATACATGGTTGTCATTAATAAGTAAAATGAGGTTAAATGGGATTAAAATAATTTTTTGGTGAATAGTAACTTATTAAGTTTTTAATCGCGATTAGAGGTAATTAGTGTAGTTTAAGGTAAGAATAATGTTTTAATAAAATTAAATGACCTAGAAACATGTCTTACCCTCATTGGATGTGTCATAGACGACCAAGAAAATCCATGGGTCAACTTGGGGACCCCATGGAGCCACTTTGGTTGGAAAATGACATAAATATCTTTTTATTTAATGTTAAAGTAAAAATGACACAAACATGAGATGTTTTACTAAAACAATTTTTACAGGGGGTTATACAAGTCATATTTTTTTACTATAAATAATAAATGGAAATATAACCCTATTTCCTACATCAAAGTATTTTTTTATAATTTTTAGACATTAAATAAATTAAATTATTTATGACATCATGATGATGCAGCGATGACCTCATTATTTAATGATTTAAATAAAATGGAAAGATAATGTAAAATCTAGGACCTACACATGTCCAAAACCTATTGGATGGGTGTATCTAGAACCCTTATCACCTTATCCTTGAAACACATCAATTTGGGACCATTAAAATCTGAAACTCATTCTAAAATAATGTAACATTTCCTTACTTTCCAAGAGTGCCCCTCCTCTCCTCTTATAAAAGGCCCCCACCTCTACCTCCTTACCCACACTTCCAAAGACTTTGGCTCGTCCAAACCCTGACCATTTTGTCTCTCCACAACCCTATCTAACTCCTTGAAGCCTCACTTTGGGAATAAGTCTTCCCAAGGAAGCCTTTGAGCTCAAACCAAACGGAGTTACCCGATTTTAAGGTAATGTCTTCACTTGTGTCCTTTTGTTTTATTTTGCTTCTCCAACCCCCTAAACTCTTTTTATTAATTTATTTTGTAACAAATAAAGTATATTAAATATACTAGGATGTTGTTATAAGAATTATTCGAGCTAAACTTACACACACCTTCGTCTAATGGTTAAAGAACATAGTGTTTTTGTGGTTGGCGATTTTCTGCCTCACGAAACGATGATTGTTCAAGATTCTTTTAACACCTTTAATGGTGGCCATTATGATGTCACTGTATTTTATATATGATATATATGGTATTTATGTTTACTATATGCTTCTGTATTTTATATTTAAACCATACCTTTATTCTTTTCATGTTGTGTAAATACGATAATTTCATATGAGGAAGTTTGGACTACCGCCCCCTCAAGTGATGTGACTCGTACATGCAATTCATGGAACGTATAAAGAATGAAATTTATGATCATATTTGACCTATATAACATATATATTATACTGGAATTATAATATATATATATATATCATTTATTTTTAATTATGTTAATATGAAAAATAAAAAATGAAAGTAGCGTTCATGCGTACGTACGGCCTACTGTCTCCATGAACGGTGCTTTTCGTTTTTATCTACAAATGATATGGAATAGTATAAAATGAATATGTACTGGATATATATGATATTTTAATCATTAATACTATTCTGGAAATTATTTACTTATAACTACATGGACAATCATTTTTCAAACAAGTTCATTTTTGACTAATGTACCAAACATCGGCAAAAACGTCTGATATGAACTAACATTATTAAACAATTATTATAACATTATAATATGTGATATGAACTGAATAATAATCTGTAAATGAGGTCCTTAGGCAATTATAAATTGTCCAAAGTTTATTATTCAGGAATATAAAGAAATGAACAAGACAAGTTGGACTTGAGGTAAGGGATCCGACTCCTCTCTTTCTTTTAAAGTACACTCTTTTATGTCATTCATTTTAAAGCTCATATTTCTTGTTATTGTGATATTATTTTATATTAATATTACTTTAATTTTCCTGTTCATATGATGAGAGACCCTATTTTCTCTCATCAATCCATTTTGGAAGTTTTAAGTGGCGCCGTTAGGCTGCCGAGTTTTCGTAAGGGATTTTTCATCTCACTTTTATTCCCGTGAGATTTATGCTACATTTGCCACAATTTCCTTTGATTGGTGTATGTACTGCCAATTATTATACACTTTTTGTAGTATAATTTCATTTATGGGTATTTACATCTTCATTGTATGACCCTTCTTCCATGGGGAATACGTTTCGAAAGTTACCCAACTCGGTAAGGGGACCTTTCACCCTCCACTTTTTAAAAGACTTCTTTTGTTATGTCTTTTAATTCACATACTATTATGTTGGGATATGTTATTTTATATCCTTATTGATGTAAATTTTATGTCCAAGTGATGATATTCCCTTTTTATCTCTCATCAAATCATTTTCTAAATTTTGAAGTGATGCCGTTAGGCTGTCGAATTTTACCAAGGGAACTTTTTAACCCAATTTCGATTTCTTTGGGTTCAACATGTAGTTATTGAATATGTCATCCTTTGAATATGTGTGAATGACCTTTTATTGTTTTACACTTAATATCCACTTATATTGGGTGTATTTATATTTGTCACACATAATTTTGAGATTGATTTATCCTTAATTTAAGGATACCTTCTTTATAAGGGATTCATCACATTTGACATTTCTATTGAGACTTCATTGTTGTTATGCACCAATTCACTCTTATATGGTGTATATACTGTCCTTTGGAATATTATATCATGAATCCATTTATTCCCATGATATTATAAAGTTCTGACTAAATGTTATTCCTCAATTATTGTATTCAAGTGTCTCTAATTTTGGTAAACCCCCTTTTACCAAAATATCGCTTTAAATGTTTTAATTATTTGTTCTTATTAATATCCATGTTTTCAAAATGGTTTTAAGGATCTATTTATATGGATATTAATGGTTTAAAATTTTAAAAGCTTCAAGGTGGTACGGGACACTTTGATTCAAAAATCTCTTTATTAAATGTTTTAAATGGTTTTGGAAATGGTTTCTTTTTGAATGGATTCATTATTTCAATATACTAAAATGTTATATTGTGATTGAAATGTGGAAATGTTATGTTTCCTTTATGCATGTTTTATGTGATACGTTTATTTTATGGTTCTTGGGCATTGTTATGAAAATGGGTGGTTCGGTGATAAACTAAGGGCGGGTGAGCCCGATATAGCTCTCCAATGCATTGGGTAACACGAAGGAGTGAAACGTTAAGGTTTCTCCAAAGAGATTTAGGGAATATACTCTAGTGGGTATTCCAAACGTAACCAAGAGGGTTACTCCCTACGTAAGAATGTTATGAATGCCTCAAGTTACCCTTTATGTCTTATGATTTCTATGATTTATTCATGATTTGATGAGGTATGTTAAAGTGCCTATATTTTATGGGTAAAGTATGATTTAATTCTTATGTATATATGAACTCATGTTTCTTTTCCATATTTTTTTTAACCCTTACTGAGCTTTTTATGCTCATCCCACGTTTTTGAAATGTTTTTCACAGGTCAAGGGAATGGTACATGATGTGATGATAGTGTCAAGGATGCGTCAAGAAAGAGTCCATGTTTTATTTTAAATATGTTTCCGTTGATGGGAAAAATAAATACTGTCTTTTATGTAACCACTTTGCTTAAATGTGGAATTTAATGAAAGTTTCATGATCTAATTCTCTAAAACTCTAAACCTGAAAATATCCCCAATGTGTAATCTTGTAATAACTCAAGATTAAGTAAGGTTTAAGGCTGGGGCCTTATAGTTGGTATCAAAGGTCGGTTTAGATAACTTTAGAGGTTAGGGTATTCTCTAAGCATAAGTGACAGTACCATAATGGATAGGATTTCAGAAAGAGTCCTAGTTTTAGATAAAGTGAATGAGTAAGTTTATCATAGTGGTTATCTCCGTCATTAGTACATGATGGTTTTGTTGATATACTCACACTGACATTTTGGTTTTTAGTGAATAGATGGATCTAGCAGGAACCAAAGTGACAATAGGTTTGAAGGAAACTGTGGTTGTTCTCTGATTAAGAGACTAGATGAAATGGGGTACTCAATGAGGAAACTCGTGGTTGTTCTAAACCAACTATCCAGGAGTCATGATCAACCACTTGAACCTTTGTATGTTCTGTAATGCATCATGTACGAGATGACAAATCAATGTGGATGTTCGGGTAATAATTATAAAGGTAACCATTAGGGTTTATATGATCCTTACTTTTGAGGTAATTATGGGTTATTATATGCTATGATGGAAAATGAAAGGCATGAGATAAACTTGAGGTTAAAATATTTTATGATTATTTTTTAAGATTTTATCTCGTTTTGGGGAAATTTTTTAAGAATTATATAGTTTTGGAAAAAGGACAACACACAGACCGTGTGAAAACCTGTCACGACCCGTCCTCGGGGCCCGTGCCGTGACTACCCCAAGCCCGCCTTCCATAGGCCAGGGGCTGGCGACTAGCACCAAGGCGTAAATCCCGAAAAGAGGGAAGGCATTTCCTTTGAAAAGTAAACAAGCACCATAGAATAAGCAAGCGGAAAAGTAAACACTAAGTAAAAACTGTACAAGCTGTGCTGAAAGTAAAAGGGGCCGGAAATACAAGCCCAACTGTAAAGTACAACTGAAAAGGAAAAAAAGCAAATGAAAAGAAAAGCTGCAGTGTCGAGTCTTCCTCTGGAAGTCCCACCTAAAGGGTGGGTACAAATAGCCTCCACTGCTCCTCGGGCCCACCTGACCGCTCCGAGTACATCCCGCCCAGTGGTCCACCTCCAGGTACCGTCCTACTCCGCACGCCCCCACCACGATCAGCGCTGTCCGTCGTCTGCAACCAACACAACGTAGTGCGGGCATAGCCCGTGCATGGGTGAGTATAAGCTACTCAGTAGGGACCCCGAGACCCCCGAAGGTCTCCCGAAATCCACAAAGGATAATCCACAAAGGAAAGAGACAATCACTAAGTAACATCTGACATGGCTTAGGTATATGCCCATACATATACCTAAGTCATCAATTCCCATTCGGCTCCAACGTCCGAGCCCAAGCACAACCCAGTCCACACAGGAAAGAAAACGTATACCCACACAGGATAGCACAACACAATCCACAAAGGAGAGTAAGTAGTAAATCCACACATGATAGCTCAACACAATTCACAAAGGAGAGTAACACAAGATTCAGCTCACACAGGTTTACTTCTTCGGATGACGATAAAGATGATCACTGATCCATCTATGTCATCGGACCCACAAAGGATCGATAGGTAACTAACCCCCGCAAGACCCACAAAGGATCGGGCCCACACAGGACCTGTAGGCGCTGGCTCACACAGAACCGCTGAGCGTTGACCCACACAGGATCGGACCCACACAGGATCGGGCCCACACAGGACCTGTAGCACTGATCCACGTAGGATCGCTGAGTGTTGTAGTCGTCGCAGTCCACTGAGGATCTCTGCACAGTCGTCGTCGCAGTCCACTGAGGATCTCTGCACGGTCGTCGCCGCAATCCACTGAGGATCTCTGCACGGTCGTCGCTATCGAAGTAGCAATCGCAACCAGTACTAGGGTTCCCGCACACAGCAAGCTCGTTCGGGTGGGTCAGCTCCACGAGCCGAGAGTCCGATAAATCAACTTTCACAAAGTCCGAATTTGATGTATCCAAAAGTTCCATATCGTCAACAGGAACTGAACGTCGCAGACGGCGCGTCAATCAGACGCCCGGTCTGAGAGTTATTGGCTTTTTCGTCCCAGGGGCCTGGTTGGTTTTTAAGGAAAAACCAACCCGACCGTACTCCACCTACGTCCAAACCCTGGGAGGAGTATGCCAAAAGATCCGTCTCACTTAAAGGAAAACAACAAAGCTGACGACACGTCAATCGGACGTCCGTGGCTCAAGATATGAGTGTTTCCGCTCCGAGGGCCCGGTTGTTTTTGTGTACGAACCTACCTGGACGAACTCAAAGTGTTCCGAAACCTTGAGTGCAATATACCGAAACGACCGTCTCGATCCAAGGATCGTGTTGCCGCTGACGGAGAGTCGTTTGGAGGCCCGTAGCTCAAGTTACGGGCGTTTGAATGAAAACCGTCCGAAGACGGGGGGTCCGGGCCCGGGCCGACCCGGCCAGACCCCCCTGGGTCGGCCGAACCCGGTCCGACCCAGTCCAACCCGGTCCGACCCGGTCGGACCGGTCTGGCTCGGCCTGCCTGGCCCGGCTCGGCCGAGCGGCCGAGCGGCCGACGCGGGGGGAGCCGCCGCCCCGCGTGACACCCCCGCGGCACCCGCGGGGTGTCGGCCAGACAGCCGGACGCGGCTGAAGCCGCGTCCCGAGTGACGCGGGGGGGAGCCGCCGCCCCCGTGTGACACCCCTGCGACACCCGCGGGGTGTCTCCCTGGCGACCGGACGCGGCTTCAACCGCGTCCCGCGCGCGCCAGACCCGCGCGGCCGCGGGTCCGCGAGCGCCGCCGCCGCGGCCGGATCCGCGGCGGTCTCGTCTGGTGGCACGCCGAGCGCCGGCTCCGGCTTCCGCGGGCCGCCGGAGTCGCTCCGGTGGCCCGATTTTCTTCCCGTCTGTGCCGTTGCTCCTCCCGGGTTCCGTTCTTCACTGCGGGATCGTCAAACATCCATTGCGGCACGTTCCATCGTCGCCCGTCAAATCCGCACAAAAAAGAAGAACGGCGGAGGGTCGTCGGGCCGTGTTCGTTTGGCCCGCACCCTCCGCGTTAGAGATAAACAACAGGAGGAATAAAGTTCAACACATGAATGCATATCCGAAGCAATTTTTAAGGAAATATAATTGTTTCATAAATTGGGTTCCTCATTTGAACGGAAACAACATGGGAAATAAGAGGCATTTCCAAAAATAAAATCCCTACCTCGTTGGTCGTCGTCGTACGCACGTCCTTCACGAAATTGTTCGTTGCGGAAGGTGGAGATCGTCGCGTCGTCGCGGAAAGGCGTTGCGTCATCGCGGAACACGGCGTTGAGTCGGCGAACTCAACGGACCATGAAACAACAGATTTAATTTAATTAAATCATTAAACCCGTGTTTTGGTAAAAACCACAAAGGAGATTAAAAAGAAAGTCCGAGACTCTTACCTCAAGCAGCCGATCGAAGATCCGTCACGGAGGAAGAGACGTCGCAGAAGAACGTTGCAGGAAGGGAACGTCGGCGTCGCGGAACACGACGTCGCGTCACGTCGATTTCCTGGTTCGGCGTTCTTCGTCAGAGGCCGGCGTTCTTCAGGTTCTTTGCGTTCTTCGCGTTCTTCGTGAAGAATGATAAAGGCACGAGGACTCTGTCAAACCTCTCAACCCGTAATCCTCCAAAAAGATTGGTTGGTATTATTTTATTATTATGCCAACACACAAAAAAGGGTAAGTAACGACTCATCAATTCGTTGAATTAATTCAACGAAAGAAACAGCTCATTTAATTTTACAAAAGAAACCGCCCAATTAAATGGTCTGTTAAGAATTTAAGAAAACGCGTCAGTTGACTTTCATAATGATGGGTTTTCGCGGGTGCGTTACTTAGCGGAAAGAAAAGGCGGGGCTCGTGCAGGCCCCACCTCACAAATATCCTACCAAGAGGGTAGGATATTTCTGGATAGTACCCTATCCGGTTCAACTAAGTTTAAGCAGCTTTTAAGTTACTTCATGTGGCTTCCAATTGGCTTAAGTGAAATAAAATAAAGTTGTCGAAAAATTATTTTATTTCTTAACTTTAAGCCCGAAAATTAAAAACCACACCCGAGAAAACGCAACTCCGGAAGAGGAGTTTCTAAGAGAATACCGGCGCTACGATTTCATCGGTGCCCTCAGAATTCGATTCCGGGCACCGGTTCAAAAGTTAGAAAAACCCACTCGTCCGTTCGCTGAACGTACCCGAGCCAAACTTTGGAAAATGATTCTGGGCACACTGGGCCTCTGAATTAGGCGCCGTTAGAAACTGCGCTCTTGTAAAATTCCAAAGAAAATTAAGAAAAAAAATTTCCTCGAAATTTACGGGTCTTTACATTATTCCCACCTCAGGGCTTTACGTCCCCGTAAAGATACATCATAAACTAGGGAAACAAATGTGGGTACTGAGCACGCATCTGAGCCTCCCGCTCCCATGTGCTCTCCTGGAGGTTCCCATGCTACCATCTGACGCGCACAAGAGGAATCGATCATCCACGTAGGACCCGCTTCTGTCGATCCTTTATCTCCACCGGGACCTCTGCAAAAGTCTCCCCATCATCCACGTCCAACTCCCCATAGTCAATGATGTGCGTCGGGTCGTGCACGTATCTCCTCAACTGAGATACATGGAAGATGTCATGCACCCGATGCAACTGAGGTGGCATATCCATGCGATAAGCCACCTCGCCAATCCTGCTGAGGACCTGGAAAGGCCCGATGAAGCATGGAGAGAACTTGCCGCCTCAGCCAAATCTCCGCAAACCACGTCGAGGTGAGACCCGCAAAAAGACGTGGTCGCCATCCTCGAACTCTAGTGGCCTCCACCTCCTGTCAGCATATGACTTCTGCCGGCTCTGTGCTGTCCTCATCCACTCCTGGATGACCTGGACCTTCTCTGTCGTGGCCCGGACCATCTCTGGTCCCACAAGTGCTGACTCCCCAGGGTCTGTCCAGCACAAAGGAGATCTGCAAGGCCTGCCGTACAACGCCTCGTATGGTTCCATCCCAATGGTGGAGTGGTAGATTTTGTTGTACGTGAACTCCACCAAGGGTAGGTGGTCCTCCCAGCTACGACCAAAGTCGAGGACACATGCGCGGAGCATGTCCTCGAGAGTCTGAATGGTCCTCTCCATCTGACCATCCGTCTGAGGGTGAAAGGCGGTGCTCAGACGTAGCCGCATCCCGAACGGCTCCTGCAACCCCTTCCAAAGCCAGGAAGTAAAGCGAGCGTCCCAATCGGAGACGATAGTCGATGACACACCGTGAAGCCATACAATCTCCTGAACGTAGAGATGCCCCGAGCTCTCCACTGAGCCCTGCTCTCGGATGGGTAAGAAGTGTGCCGACTTGGTGAGTCGGTCAAAAATCACCCAAATAGAGTCGTGACCTCTGGAAGTGCGTGGAAGTCCAGTCACGAATTCCATAGATATCCCGTCCCACTTCCACTCCGGGACCTCTAAGGGCTGTACCAAGCCTGCTGGTACCTGATGCTCTGCCTTCACCTGCTGGCAGGTGAGGCACCGTGAAACGAACTCTGCCACAGCCTTCTTCAGGCCCGGCCACCAGTGCTGTCACCTGAGATCCTGGTACATCTTCGCCACTCCAGGATGTACCGCCAAAGGAGAAGTGTGAAACTCTCTCAGCACCTCCTCTCGTAAAGCAACTGGTACCAAGTTACGTCCTCTGAAAATGACGTCATGCTCCGCTCCAAGGGAGAAACCATCAGGTGCCTATCCCGAGGATATCTGTGCACGCCGTGTCTCACAGTCAGCGTCCCCACACTGTGCCTCTCTGACCCACTGCAGAAGTGGAGGAGAGACTGTGAGAGACTGAAGGAAGGCTGCTCCATCTCTATCCACGAAGGATATCTGCAATGTGGCTAGCTGCTTTGTCGCCTCCTCAAGTAGCTGGATGCCCGTCCTCCTGCTGAGGGCATCAGCTACCACGTTCCCCTTCCCAGGAGTATAGAATATCTCAAAGTCATAGTCCTAGAGGAACTCGAGCCATAGCCGCTGTCTCAGGTTCAGTTCCTTCTACGAGAAGATGTACCTGAGACTCTCGTGGTCAGAAAAGACTGTAAAGCACTCTCCCATCAGATAGTGCCGCCATGTCTTCAGGGCGAAGACCACTGCTGCTAACTCCAGGTCATGAGTGGCATAGTTCTGCTCATGCGGCCTCAACTGTCGTGATCCATAGGAAATCTTGGCCTGCTCCTGCATCAGGACACACCCAAGTCCGGTCCCTGATGCATCGCAGTAGACTACGTATCCAACTCCCTCCTCAGGCAACCTCAAGATAGGTGCGCTGGTCAATCTCTGCCTCAGCTCCTGGAAGCTCTGCTGACATCTGTCCGACCACACAAAGGGTTTCCCCTTATTCGTCAACGCTGAGAGTGGAGCCGCAACTCTAGAGAAATCCGGCACAAATCTCCGATAGTATCCGGCTATGCCCAAGAAACTCCGCACCTCCGTCACGCTCCTGGGTGGCTCCCAAGCTAGCATTGCCTCGATCTTTGCGGGATCCACTGCAACTCCCGCCTCAGAAATGACGTTCTCCAAGAAGTGGACCTCACGTAACCAGAACAGGAATTTTGAGAGCTTTCCATAAAGCTGGTGCTCTTGGAGTGTGCCTAGTACAACCCGCAGGTGGTAGGCGTGCTCCTCCTCCATGGTCGAGTACACCAAAATGTCGTCGATGAAGACCACGACAAATCGATCGAGGTATGGCTGGAAGATCCTGTTCATGAGGCTCATGAACACTGCTGGAGTGTTGGTTACTCCGAAAGGCATAACCAAGAACTCATAGTGGCCATACCGACACCTGAAGGCCGTCTTCTGCACATCCTCGTCTCGAACTCTGAGCTGATGATAGCCTGACCTAAGGTCTATCTTCGAGAACCATCGCACTCCCTTTAGCTGATCGAAGAGGTCATCAATCCTGGATAGCGGATACTTGTTCCTCACTATCACCTGGTTCAGGAGACGATAATCGACACACAGTCGCAAGCACCCGTCCGCCTTCTTGGCGAACAAAATCGGGGAAGCCCAGGGTGAAACACTGGGTCGGATGAACCCCTTGCCCTGCAAGTCCTCCAACAGTACCCGTAGCTCTCAATGCTCAGCGGGGGCCATCCGATACGCTGGAGTGGATACTGGGGCTGTCCCAGGGTACAGATCAATATAAAAGTCTACCTCTCTATGAGGAGGTAGCCCTGGAACGTCGTCGGGGAAGACGTCCGCATACTGATCCACCACTGCAGGAAAACTAGGACTCCGCACGTCAACTGCTCCAAGGATGAGGCTAGCCAACTGATGAGTGATGGGCTGCCCTCTCCTCTGCGTGAGTCCATCCTGTGCTGTGAAGGCTCCCTTATCACCGGTGAAGGTGAACCTGCTCCCATCGGTGCGCACACATCGCACCTT
Organism: Viscum album; assembly: GCA_963277665.1. Lineage (NCBI taxonomy): Eukaryota > Viridiplantae > Streptophyta > Magnoliopsida > Santalales > Viscaceae > Viscum > Viscum album. Next base: position 1,289,707,632 of record OY728130.1, on the reverse strand, counting down.
GCACCTAATGCAGTCAATCTGTGCATGGACCGTAGATAACCAATCCATGCCCAAGATGACGTCGTAAGGCCTCGACGCCGCTACAAGAAGATCCCAGCTGAAGCTCTAGCCTCCTAGAGTATGCTCACACTGCTGGAAACAGTGCGTAATCGTCGAGTCTTCTCCCGTAGGAGTCTCTAGCCGTAAGGATCGAGCCAACGGCTCTGTCGGAATCTCCGAGCTCCAAACAAGGGCAGCGGCTATGAAAGAGTGACTCGATCCTGTGTCTATAAGAACTGCAGCAAGGGTGGAATTGACACAGATCGTACCTCGAATCATCTCTGGCGCGCCGTGGTCGTAGGCCTCTGCTGCCTGGAGCTGTGCCTGTCTCTGCCCGCCAGCTCCCTGTGGTCGGGGCGGGCCTCCTGGTGGTGGTGGTGGCAGAGCCTCAAAGCATCGCCCACCACCTGCTGCTCGGCCAGCTCCTCTGCCTCGTCCGCCTCCTCCCTGCGGACCACCACAGTCAACCCTCTGCCTCTGCCTGGGTGGTCCCTCCACTGTCTACTGCCCCTCGGTACAGCGGGTCGGGCAGTCACGAGCCATGTGGCCCTGCCCGCCGCACTCGTAGCACTGCCTGCCTCTCGGAAGACTGGCCCCGCGCTGTGTGCCCCGCACTGCTGACCCAGTGTCCCGATGTCATCTGCCGGAAGGCCTGGTCTGCCTGGAACCCTGAGTCATCTGTCGGCTACCCGCTGCCGAAGACTCTGCTACCTGCCGCCCTGCGGTAGGTCTCGCTGTAGACTCAGCCAGAAATCTCTCGATCAGAAGGGCTCGCTCTAGCACTCCTGCCTGGGTCGGGATGCTGAGGGAGATCAGCGAAGCCCTGATCTCGTGTCTCAATCCCTGCTCGAAGGTCCGGGCTGGGAAGAAGGGGTCCCGTACCATGTCTGTCGAGTAGCAAGAAAGGTCGGTGAACCTCGCCGCGTACTGGGCGACCGTCAAGCAGCCCTGCCGCAGCTGAAGAAGCTCCTGAATGCACACCGCACGGAGGGTTGCCGGGACGAACTCTGAGCAGAAGAGGCTCTCGAAGTCCGTCCAGATGAGGGAGGCCTCATCGTGTACCTGGAGCATCAAGCTCCACCATCGCCCTGCTGCTGCGTGCAGTAGACTCGCCGCGAGGATCACCATGAGGTCTGCTGGTGTCCTCACAAGCCTAAAAACTCGGACGACCGCCTCCAGCCAGTCCTCGGCTGCTTGGGGGTCCGTCTCCCCACGGAACCTAGTTGGTTGCTAGCACTGGAACTCGTGCAGAGCTCCGAGGCATCGTGCATCATCAGCGATCAGCGCTGGAAGCATCGGGGGCTCAGCGGGTAAAGGTACCGCCGGTGCCTCTACTGTCAACGGGCCCTGTACCGAGGCCTCGTCGCTCGGCGGGCTGTCATCGCGCTCTACTCTCGGAACCCTAGCTAGATGCCATCGTGGGGCCATCCTGAAAAGGAAACAAGTGTGCCACGGTCAGAACAGTATACTTGGTGAGCTGACACAAGTAATCACAAAGAAAACTTGAAACACACATGCAATCAATGTTTTCGTGCATTAAGTCGGAAATCAGAAGTCAGGGTCCTGGTGTACGGATACGTCGGCCGCCACACCAACACTGGACTCCCTGGACTGATAACCACACTAAATACGCTAAACACTATTGCTTCAAATAGAAGAAAGATCAGAGTCTGCGGTAGAACCGACCACCTCTGATACCAATTTGTCACGAACCGTCCTCGGGGCCCGTGCCGTGACTACCCCAAGTCCTCCTTCCATAGGCCAGGGGCTGGCGACTAGAACCAAGGCGTAAATCCCGGAAAGAGGGAAGGAATTTCCTTTGAAAAGTAAACAAGCACCACAGAGTAAGCAAGCGGAAAAGTAAACACTAAGTAAAAACTGTACAAGCTGTGCTGAAAGTAAAAGGGGATGGAAATACAAGCCCAACTGAAAGGGAAAAACAGCAACTAAAAAGAAAAGCTGCAGCATCGAGCCGTCCTCTGGAAGTCCCACCTGAAGGGTGGGTACAGATAGCCTCCACTGCTCCTCGGGCCCACCTGACCGCTCCGAGTACGTCCCGCCCAGTGGTCCACCTCCAGGTACCGTCCTGCTCTGCACGCCCCCACCACGATCAGCGCTGTCCGTCGTCTGCAACCAACACAACGTAGTGCAGACATAGCCCGTGCAGGGGTGAGTATAAGCTACTCAGTAGGGACCCCGAGACCCCCGAAGGTCTCCCGAAATCCACAAAGGATAATCCACAAAGGAAAGATACAATCACGGAGTAACATCTAACACGGCTTAGGTATATGCCCATACATATACCTAAGTCATCAATTCCCGTTCGGCTCCAACATCCGATCCCAAGCACAACCCAGTCCACACAGGAAAGCAAACGTATACCCACACAGGATAGCACAACACAATCCACAAAGGAGAGTAAGTAGTAAATCCACACAGGATAGCTCAACACAATCCACAAAGGAGAGTAACACAAGATTCAGCTCACACAGGTATACTTCTTCGGATGGCGATAAAGATGATCACTGATCCATTTAAGTCGTCGGACCCACAAAGGATCGATAGGTAACTAACCCCCACAAGACCCACACATGATCGGGCCCACACAGGACCTGTAGGTGCTGGCTCACACAGAACCGCTGAGCGCTGACCCACACAGGATCAGACCCACACAGGATCGGGCCCACATAGGACCTGTAGCACTAATCCACGTAGGATCGCTGAGTGTTGTAGTCGTCGCAGTCCACTGAGGATCTCTGCACAGTCGTCGTCGTAGTCCACTGAGGATCTCTGCACGGTCGTCGCCGCAATCCACTGAGGATCTCTGCACGGTCGTCGCTATCGAAGTAGCAATCGCAGCCAACACTAGGGTTCCCGCACACAGCAAGCTCGTTCGGGAGGGTCTGATCCACAAGCCGAGAGGCCAATACATCAACTATCACAAAGTCTGAAGTTGATGTATCCAAAAGTTCCGTATCGTCAACAAGAACTCAACGTCGCAGACGGCACGTCAATCGGACGCCCGGTCTAAGAGTTATTGGCCTTTTCGTCCCAGGGGCCCGGTTGGTTTTTAAGGCAAAACCAACCCGACCGTACTCCACCTGCATCCAAACCCCGGTTGGAGTATGCCAAAAGATCTGTCTCACTTAGAGAAAAACAACAAAGCTGACGGCACGTCAATCGGACGTCCGTGGCTCAAGATATGAGCGTTTTCGCTCCGAGGGCCCGGTTGGTTTCGTGTACGAACCAACACGGACGAACTCAAAGTGTTCCGAAACCTTGAGTGCGATATACAAAAATGACCGTCTCGATCCAAGGATCGTGTTTCCACTGACGGCGAGTCGTTTGGAGGCCCGTAGCTCAAGTTACGGGCATTTTAACGAAAACCGTCCGAAGACGAGGGGGTCCGGGCCCGGGCCGACCCGGCCCGACCCCCTTGGGTCGGCCGAACCCGGTCCGACCCGGTCCAACCCTGTCTGACCCGATCCGACCGGTCTGGCTCGGCCAGCCCGGCCCGGCTCGGCCGAGCGGCCGAGCGGCCGACGTGGGGGGAGCCGCCGCCCCGCGTGACACCCCCGCGGCACCCACGGGGTGTCGGCCAGACAGCTAGACGCGACTGAAGCCGCATCCCGAGTGACGTGGGGGGGAGCCGCCGCCCCCGCGTGACACCCCCGCGACACCCGCGGGGTGTCTCCCTAGCGACCGGACGCGGCTTCAGCCGCATCCCGCGCACGCCGGACCCGCGCGGCCGTGGGTCTGCGAGCACCGCCGCCGCGGCCGGTGCCCCGGCGGTCTCGTCCGGCGGCTCACCGGGCGCCACCGTGCCGGCGACCCGCGCTGCCGCCGGCTTCCGTGGGCCGCCGGAGTCGCTCCGGTGGCCCGATTGTTTTCCCGTCTGCGCCGTTGCTCCTCCCAGGTTCCGTTCTTCACTGCGGGATCATCAAACATCCGTTGCGGCACGTTCCGTCGTCGCCCGTCAAACCCGCACAAAAACGAAGAACGGCAGAGGGTCGTCGGGCCGTGTTCGTTTGGCCCGCACCCTCCGCGTTAGAGATAAACAACGGGAGGAATGATGTTCAACACATGAACGCATATCCGAAATTTTTTTTAATGAAATAAAATTGTTTCATAAATCGGGTTCCTCATTTGAATGGAAACAACATGGGAAATAAGAGGCATTTCCAAAAATAAAATCCCTACCTCGTTGGTCGTCGTCGTACGCACGTCCTTTGCGGAATTGCTCGTCATGGAAGGTGGAGATCGTCGCGTCGTCGCGGAAAGGCGTCGCGTCGTCGCGGAACACGATGTTGAGTCGGCGAACTCAACGGACCATGAAACAACAGATTTATCTTAATTAAATCATTAAACCCGTGTTTTGGTAAAAACCACAAAGGAGATTAAAAAGAAAGTCCGAGACTCTTACCTCAAGCAGCCGATCGAAGATCCGTCGCGGATGAAGAGACGTCGCAGAAGAACGTTGCAGGAAGGGAATGTCGGCGTCGCGGAACACGGCTTCGCGTCGCGTCAATTTCCGGGTTCAGCGTTCTTCTTCGGAGGCCGGCGTTCTTCATGTTCTTCACGTTCTTCGCGTTCTTCGCGAAGAAGGTTAAAGGCACGAGGACTCTATCAAACCTCTCAACCAGTAATCCTCCAAAAATATTGGTTGGTCTTATTTTATTATTATGACAACACACGAAAAAGGGTAAATAACGACTCATCAATTCGTTGAATTAATTCAACGAAAGAAACAACTTATTTAATTTTATGAAATAAACCGCCCAATTAAATGGTCTGTTAAGAATTTAAGAAAACACGTCAGTTGACTTTCATAATGACGGGTTTTCACGGGTGCGTTACTTAGCGGAAAGAAACGGCGGGGCTCGTGTGGGCCCCACCTCACAAATATCCTACCAAGAGGGTAGGATATTTCTGGATAGTACCCTATCCGGTTCAACTCAGTTTAAGCCGCTTTTAAGTGAATTCAAGTGGCTTCCAAGTGGCTTAAGTGAAATAAAATAAAGTTGTCGAAAAATTATTTTATTTCTTAACTTTAAGCCCGAAAATTAAAAACCACACCCGAGCAAACGCAACTCCGGAATAGGCGTTTCTAAGCGAATACCGGTGCTGATATTTCATCGGTGCCCTCAGAATTCGATTCTGGGCACCAGTTCAAAAGTTAGAAAAACCCGCTCGTCCGTTCACTAAACGTACCCGAGCCAAACTTCGGAAAATAATTCCGGGCACACCGGGCCTCAGAATCAGGTTCCGTCAGAAACTGCACTCTTGTAAAATTCCAAAAAAAATTAAGAAAAAAAATTTCCTTGAAATTTACGGGTCTTTACAAAACCCGTCGCGTCGGACAAAGCTGCGGGAATCGAACCCACAACCAAAGTGTGTCTGGTATTTATCACCTACCACTGGACTACGTGAAGTCCCTGGTTAGTATGACTAATTATTTTTAGATATATGATTTTTTGAATTAAGAGTAAGCTTATTTTGGGTTATCTATGGAAATTTATTAACCTATCATGGAGGATATGTGATTAGGTTAATTACTTTTCAATAAGAGACTTTAAGAGTAACTGATGTTATTTGGAGATAAAAGTTAATTTGTACCTTGGTAGACTATGTGATTAAATCCTTAAAATATTTGGGTTTCAATATTAGTTTGGTTTACTTTGAAGTATTTTATGGATAATTTTTTTATCTAATGGTCCTCGTTGAACTTTGGGATTTGTTGGAAAAATTTTGGAGATTAAGAATAGATTTTCTTTTTAAAAAGGGTTATCCTTTTCTAGATTATCTGATCTTGAACTAACCTTTTTGGTTATGGTTTTGGTTAGATTCTAAATACATGGGAAGTATATAGTTCTCTTTTTTGGATTAGGTGGTTCTCTAGAAATTGATTATAGTACTCTTAATGCGAACAAGTCTTCATAAATACTCATCTTTTGGAGAAAATATGATTCTGATTAAGGAATCTAGTAAAAGTTGAAAGTCTACATGAAAAGTAAGTATGATTCATTATGATTTAGTTAAGCTCAAAAATAAATTCCTCAATAAAAAGTAACTTAAAACAAAAATGTTGTCTATTAACTTTTCCTACTGGGGAATCGAATACCGTTTAACCCATCACAAGTTTGTGATTTTCTTGTGGTTAACCTTCTCCAAGACATGTTTACTATCACTCTCCATCAGAACATGACCCTTTGTTTTTTCCTCCGTGTCCATATTTTCATACTTGGAATCCTAGTATGGGCTAACTCGGGTGACCTTTGTACTTATCTTTCTTTATTTTAAAGTGATTGTTTTACTGACTCTTGTTCCGATGTGAGATTTTCAATGAAGTTTCCAAGCCAAATTTTAAAATTGCGAGGACGCAATTCCCAAAAGGGGGGAAGGATGTAACACCCCAGGTAAATAAAGAGTATGAAATTTTCACATTTATCCATATTTTTGAATAAAATATTAATATAACTTTAAAGGGAACACTATGCTCGATGGCGTACCCAACACGCAACAATGAGTTTCTTGGGAATCTTACGTTGCACTCTAATAATAAAATAATATTATTTTAAATAGTAGTTAACGCCTAGACATTGTAATGGAAGGAATGAACAGAACTAACTACAAAATTATTATATATGTTTGTCAAATATTTTTACTTTTTACAACAAATTTTAGAGGATTAAAAATGCGAATGAATCCAATTTAAAGCGTAAACATTCTAATATTCTTTAAAAGGTCGATTAAACGCCTTTTGATGGCGAACCTATTTTAAATCCACTTTTTGACAATTTTATGTGTTATATTTGACAAAATAAAATTCTTCTATAGAATCAGGACATCAAAATTTACTTTGTGTATATTTTTGGTATTTTTCCGAAAAAGTTCAATTTTTAACTAATAGTGAAAAATGTTATATTTTAATTCAAAACCACTTTTTATTATAATTTATTTATATGATTAGAATATCTTTTGAATTGGTTTTAAAGTGAAATTATAATATATTTTTACCATTTAATCCAATAGTGTTCGTTAGAATTAATTTCACTTTGAAATCGGACTTAAACTAGTGTCAATCTTTTGATACATTTGGTTTCATAAAAACTCGCTATTTGTTTTGACAGCGGGAATTAATTATTAAATTAATTAATGCAACCTATATGTTTTTAATTCTGTAAAATAGAAATAATTTTTGAATTCGGAATATCAAATATAGCTTAGGGTGAATTTTTGGTAATTTTTTGAAAAACTTCAATGTTTTATGAATAGTGAAACCACTATGTGGTACTTATAAAAACTGATTTTCCGTTTAAATGAAATTTTGCCATCTTTGTGTTTTGAGTTTTAAAAATCCGACATACATGGTTGTCATTAATAAGTAAAATTTGGTTCAATGGGATTAAAATAATTTTTTGGTGAATAGTAACTTATTAAGTTTTTAATCGCGATTAGAGGTAATTAGTGTAGTTTAAGGTAAGAATAATGTTTTAATAAAATGAAATGACCTAGACACATGTCCTACCCTCATTGGATGTGTTATGGCCGACCAATACAATCCATGGGTCAACTTGGGGACCCCATGGAGCCACTTTGGTTGGAAAATGACATAGATATCTTTTTATTTAATGTTAAAGTAAAAATGACACAAACATAAGATGTTTTACTAAAAAAATTTTACATGGGGTTATAAAAGTCATATTTTTTACTATAAATAATAAATGGAAAGATAAAATGATTTCCTACATCATAGTATTTTTTTGGTAATTTTTAGACATTAAATAAATTAAATTATTTATGATATCATGATGATGCAGCGACGACCTCATTATTTAACGATTTAAATAAAATGGAAAGATAATGTAACATCTAAGACCTACACATGTCCAAAACCTATTGTATGAGTGTATTTAAAACCCTTATCACCTTATCCTAGAAACACATCAATGTGGAACCATTAAAATCCTAAACTCATTCTAAAATAATGTAACCTTTCCTTACTTTCCAAGAGTGCCCCTCCTCTCCTCTTATAAAAGGCCCCCACCTCTACCTCCTTACCCACACTTCCAAAGCCTTTGGCTCGGCCAAACCCTGTCCATTTTGTCTCTCCACATCCCTCTATAACTCCTTGAAGCCTAAATTTGGGCAGAAGTCTTCCCAAGGAAGCCTTTGAGCTCAAACCAAAGGGAGTTACCCAATTTTAAGGTAATGTCTTCACTTGTGTCCTTTTGTTTGATTTTGCTTCTCCAACCCCCTAAACTCTTTTTATTCATTTCTTTTGTAACAAATCCAGTATATTAAATATAATATGATGTTTTTATAAGTATTATTCGAGCTAAACTTACACACACCTTCGTCTAATGGTTATAGAACATACTATTTTTGTGGTTGGCGATTTTCTGCCTCACAAAACGATGATTGTTCAATATTCTTTTAACACCTTTAAAGGTGGAAATTATGATGTCACTGTATTTTATATATGATATATATGGTATTTATATTTACTATATTTTTCTGTATTTTATATTTAAACCATACCTTTATTCTTTTCATGTTGTGTAAATACGATAATTTCATATGAGGAAGTGTGGACTACCGCCCCCTCAAGTGATGTGACTCGTACATGCAATACATGGAATGTATAAAGAATGAAATTGATGATCATATGGGACCTATATAACATATATATTATACTGTAATTATAATATATATATATATATATCATTTATTTTTAATTCTATTAATATGACAAATAAAAAATGAAAGTAGCGTTCATGCGTACGTACGGCCTATCGTCTCCATGAATGGTGCTTTTCATTTTTATCTCCAAATGATATGGAATAGTATAAAATGAATATGTACTGGATATATATGATATTTTAATCATTAATACTATTCTGGAAATTAATTACTTATAACTACATGGACAATCATTTTTCAAACAAGTTCATTTTTGACTAATGTACCAAAAATCGACAAAAACGTCTGATATGAACTAACATTATTAAACAATTATTATAACATTATAATATGTGATATGAAATGAATAATAATCTTTAAAGGAGGTACTTAGGCAATTATAAATTGACCAAAGTTTATATTCAGGAATATAAAGAAACGAACAAGACAAGTTGGACTTGAGGTAAGGGATCCGACTCCTCTCTTTCTTTTAAAGTGCACTCTTTTATGTCATTCCTTTTAAAGCTCATATTTCTTGTTATTGGGATATTATTTTATATTAATATTACTTTAAATTTTATGTTCATATGATGAGATACCCTATTCTCTCTCATCAATCCATTTTGGAAGTTTTAAGTGGCGCCGTTAGGCTGCCGAGTTTTCGTAAGGGATTTTTCATCTCACTTTTATTCCCGTGAGATTTATGCTACATTTGCCACAATTTCCTTTGAGTGGTGTATGCACTGACCATTATTATACACTTTGTGTAGTATAATTTCATTTATGGGTATTCACATCTTCATTGTATGACCCTTCTTCCATGGGGTGTACGTTTCGAAAGTTACCCAACTCGATAAGGGGACCTTTCACCCTCCACTTTTTAAAAGACTTCTTTTGTTATGTCTTTTAATTCATATACTATTATGTTGGGATATTTTATTTTATATACTTATTGATGTAAATTTTATGTTCAAGTGATGATATGCCCTTTTTATCTCTCATCAACTCATTTTCTGAATTTTAAAGTGATGCCGTTAGGCTGTCGAATTTTACCAAGGGAACTTTTTAACCCAATTTCAATTTCTTTGGGTTCAACATGTAGTTATTGAATATGTCATCCTTTGAATATGTGTGAATGACCTTTTATTGTTTTAAACTTAATATACACTTATATTGGGTGTATTTATATTTGTCACACATAATTTTGATATTGATTTATCCTTAATTTAAGGATACCTTCTTTATAAGGGATTTCATCACATTTGACATTTCTATTGAGAATTCATTGCTGTTATGCACCAATTCACTCTTATATGGTGTATATAATATCCTTTGGAATATTATATCACGAATCCATTTATTCTCATGATATTATAAAGTTCTGACTAAATGTTATCCCTCAATTATTGTATTCAAGTGTCTCTAATTTTGGTAAAACCCCTTTTACCAAAATATCGCTTTAAATGTTTTAATTATTTATTCTTATTAATATCCATGTTTTCAAAATGGTTTTAAGGATTTATTTATATGGATATTAATGGTTTAAAATTTTAAAAGCTTCAAGGTGGTATGAGACACTTTGATTCAAAAATCACTTTATTAAATGTTTTAAATGGTTTTGGAAATGGTTTCTTTTTGAATTGATTCATTATTTCAATATACTAAAATGTTATATTGTGATTGAAATGTGGAAATGTTATTTTTACTTTATTCATGTTTTATGTGATATGTTTATGTTATGGTTCTTGGGCATTGTTTTGAAAACGGGTGGTTCAGTGATAAACTAAGGGCGGGTGAGCCCGATATAGCTCTCCAATTCATTGGGTAACGCGAAGGAGTGAAACGTTAAGGTTTCTCCAAAGAGATTTAGGGAATATACTGTGGTGGGTATTACAAACGTAACCAAGAGGGTTACTCCCTACGTAAGAATGTTATGAATGCCTCAAGTTACCTTTTATGTCTTATGATTTCTATGATTTATTCATGATTTGATGAGGTATGTTAAAGTGCCTATGTTTTATGGGTAAAGTATGATTTCATTATTATGTATATATGAACTCATGTTTCTTTTCCATATTTTTTTAACCCTTGATGAGATTTTTATGCTCATTCCATGTTTTTAAAATGTTTTTCACAGGTCAAGGGAAGGTTACATGATGTGATGATAGTGTAAAGGATGTGTCAAGAAAGATTCCATGTTTTATTTTAAATATGTTTATGTTGATAGGAAAAATGAATACTGTCTTTTATGTAACCACTTTGCTTAAATGTGGAATGTAATTCAAGTTTCATGATATAATTCTCTAAAACTCTAAACCTGAAAAGATCCTCAATGTGTAATCTTTTAATAACTCAAGATTAAGTAATTTTTAAGGTTGGGGCCTTATATCCCCACTGGTTTGCCGCTTTTCCCCAATGACATACGTCCTTTGCTTCTCTCTCCAAAGGCTTGTCCACAGACACCTGGGCTAAGCTCCACAATCTGCACCTCGTGCACCACAAAGGCTTGCCCGCAGACACCTGGGTGAAGCACCACACCATCCTCAAAACCATCAGAAACCAGGAATGTTCCGGGAGCCACCACATCCCGAATAACGTGTATCATACATCGGGTATTATACCTCAAGCAATTATAGCCCATACACCGAGTAGGGATCCTCAAGCCATGAAAACCTATACACATTACACCTATAGTAGTCCATAGGATACTATATCCAGAATATATGTGTGTGAAATAACCACAAGCCATTACATCCCTCTACACACATATATGGGGAAACTAACAGCTGTTCCTGTTGGCACATGTATATACCAAGATAAGAGAGCGGGGCCAGAAGGGGGTAGTCAGCCATTTGACCTCCCATCAGAATGTTAGGGAAAACACCCCCCAGGGCTCAGAATCCCAGGGGTGTCAGTTTCCCTTACCGACAGGGTGGAGTAGCGTATAGAAACACAAAAAGTACAGAATATATATATAACTCCCATCCACACTATGGGCATTACCTAGTCTTAGATACAACTGCAGTTAATGTCTCTCAGACTCCGGGCTTCTACTTCTAAGACTAGGTATCCTATAAGCACACAAACATTTGAAGAGCTTTATTAGATTACTCCATTCTCATTTTATCAGTTCCACTGTACATTAATTAATTCTTTAAACATTAATTAACCATGAACAATTCCACATTAAACTGAATTGGAATCACATTCAAAATCAACTGCTACTTTTAAGATTCACATCACCTTTAAATTCTAGTATCTCCATCCCCATGGATTTTCACCATTTAATCAAACATTCATTACATAATTACTTTTCCATATTCCCAGGCATTCTAGAAAAGCATCCTATGATTCTAAACACAAAGGAGTCTCAACACGGTGAGTAGATATACTACCCGTCAAGTCTTTTCCGCCTATAGAAATAGCATAGACCCATTCTCCCTCGAGAGGCTAAACACGGAAGGCACGTGGCATACCCCGTGAATCTTTGCCTCCTTTGGAAGAAGGGTAGCAAGACCAGCTGCCTTGAGAAGTGGGAAAAGCAAATAAGATAAACATTCAAAGAATCCACAAGCATCCAGCAACCACATCCATCCCATTCCATCACCCCTGGTGTCCTCCCTGACACCCACATGCATAAACTAATGAATCTCGCCACTCTAGACGTCATCTGCGGCCACAACCACAAGGCCTCCATGCCTCCACATATAACAACAGCCATCCAGGATCACGTCACATCACAAGCAGCAGGAAAACAACAATCACAACCATGGGATCTTGACCCTTTAACAAACAAGAGGGTAACTTAGAACCCTTTTAGAAATTCCCACACAATCTATTCTTTAATCCATATTGAATTAGAAGACTTGTTATTCGTAGGTTCCAATTATGGGATACCTAATCAGTAAGATATCACAATTAAATAACCATGAATACTTCCCTAATTTGATTAACCTCAAATTAGAACAACTACAACAACGACAATAACCAGATTAATTTACATACCTCTTTATCTTTAGCCAATTAATTAAAAATTAATTCCAGCTTTACGTTCATTATCAAATTCCATCATGAACGAACAACAAATCAAAGAAACCATAGATATCACTCTATTTAGAAAAACACGAGGCAAACCGTTATCACGGTATAAAGCAACAACATTCGATCAACAAATTATTTTAATCTGGTTCAAGTATTTAATTAGGTCAATTTCATTGTGATCCAAAGGGATAAATCATGCTAATTCTACAATTGCACAAATACAATTAGAGAATCCATGAATCCCCCAACTGGAAGAGTTCTTGACGGCCTTTATCCACACAATGGGTCAAAATCCTCCTCTCACGACAACAACATCTACCAGAGGATGCCACGGTATGACAGTACCAACCAACCCCAAGAAAAACCCATTAGAATCTTGGAAATTACATGGTATAATATGGAAGGGAGAAAAAAGAGAAGATGATCCCCAAAAGAATGACGATAAAGCATACCTTATTGGGAAGATTGACCGACATAGTTCGGTTTCATCCAAAACAGAGCAGAACCAATCCTAGGAGTAAAGATTGATTGTGCAACTCCTACGGGAATGATTGAAAGGTTCTAGCGTCTCTTAGCCGAGAACAAAGGGAAAGAACAAGGTAGAATGATATCTCGTCTCTTTTTGAAGATTTAATGGGGCGACGGTTTAAGATCCGGTTAATTCTCCATTAAAAACGGATCGCATTAACCCACACGTTTTGACCTAGTATATACATCCTGGCCTTAGGAATAATTAATATAGGATTTCTGGCATTTGAATCGGCCTTAAGAGTCCTTAAAACAAGGCTTTAAATGTATTTTACATCAATGGAAACGTCAAATGGGGAAAAACTGTAGGAATCTGGAAACAGTGTTCACATACTCAAAATTTGGCAAAGGAAAGAAAAGGTCACTGTTAGACCTCACCATTCTGGAAACATTGTTCAAGCCTACCGATAGAAGGTCACCGTTAGAAGGTTACTGTTATGGAAACAATGGTCAAGCCTACCGATAGAAGGTCACCGTTAGAAGGTAACTGTTCTGGAAACACTATTCAAGCCTACCGATAAAAGGTCACCATTAGAAGGTTACCGTTCTGGAAACACTGTTCAAGCCTACTGATAGAAGGTCACCGTTAGAAGGTTACCGTTCGGGAAACACTATTGAAGCCTACCGATAGAAGGTCACCGTTAGAAGGTTACCGTTCTGGAAACACTGTTCAAGCCTACCGATAGAAGTCCACCGATAGAAACTCACTGATAGAAACACTGTTCACTGAACCTCACCAATAGAAACACTGTTCAGTAAACCTCACCGATAGAAACACTATTCACTGAACCTCACTGATAGAAACACTGTTCACTTACCGATACTGTTAATAAAACTGGAAACACTGTTCACAGAGCTAGAAATTTGGCAAAGTGTTGGGGATAAGTCACCTTGACCTCCCGGAACACCTCCAACACCACATTTTCACAAAGTAATAGACCGGAGAGGTTTGGGCCATTACATTAGATACCTCTCAAAACATTCTCGTCCTTGAGAATTAAAACCCAACCCAAAAGAAAAGAGGGGTTCGAACAACCACCCCATAAGATACCTCTCAGGGGAAAACCACCATGAGTTGTTCGAAAGCTGGAACAAAACTACAACATCTGAGAGTATGGGAACAAACAATCCATATCCAAACAATTCAAACATAACATCACATGAAAAGTAAATAAATAAAACATGAAAGGTATAACCACAAAGAAAACATCATTACATGAAAGGAGTTAAACATTAAACCACTCTGGGTACTGAGCACGTATCTGTGACTCACGCTCCCATGTACTATCCTCCATGCCACTGTGTCACCACAAGACACGAACTAAGGGGATAGAATGCCCATGCAACACCTTCTTCTTGCAGTCTTGGATGTCCACAGGTCGCTCCTCGAAGGTTGCATCATCATCAATATCAATCTCTCCCCAATCGATAACATGAGATTCATCATGAAGATAACAACGGAGCTGTGATACATGGAAAACATCATGTATCTGACTCATCTGAGGGGGAAGTGCTACTCGATACGCTACAGCTCCAACACGAGCTAACACCTCGAAAGGCCCAACAAACCAGGGAGAAATCTTACTTCCACAACCAAACCTTCGCTGCCCACGACGGGGAGTCACCTTCAGAAACACATGATCCCCAACATTAAACTCTAAGGGTCTCCTTCTTTGATCAACATATGATTTCTGACGATCTTATGCTGTCTTCATCCTCTCACGAATCACCTAAACCATCTCTGTTGTATTCTGCACTAGTTCTGGTATGAGAATTGCAGACTCTCCGACCCTAGTCCAGTACAACGGAGAACGGCATGGCCGTCCATACAAGGCTTAAAACGGCGCCATACCGATGGTAGAGTGAAAAATATTATTGTAAGCGAACTATACCAAGGGTAAGTGCTTCATCCATGAACCTCCAAAATCAAGAACACAAGAGCACAACATGTCATCAAGAGTATGGATGGTTCGCTCTGTCTGACCAACCGTTTGAGGATGAAAAGCGGTGCTAAGGCACAGTTGAGAGCCAAAAGCATGTTGGAGACCTCTCCACACCCTGGAGGTAAAACGAGGATCCCGATCAGAAATGATCATCCTAGGTACTCCATGAAGTCTCACCACCTCCTCTAGATATCGCCTCGATAAAACTTCCACTGAGCTCGACTCCTTGATCGCTATGAAGTGGGACGACTTTGTTAAATGATCCACTACCACCCATATAGCATCATGTACTCCTGGAGCTCAAGGTAAAACTATAACAAAGTCCATTGATATGTCCTCCCACTTCCACTGAGGAATCTCTAATTGCTGGAGAAGACCACCAGGAACACGGTGTTCAGCCTTCACCTTCTGGAAGACTAAACATCGAGACACACACTCTGTAACCGTACACTTTAGCCGAGGCCACCAAAACTGACTCCTCAAGGATTGGTACATCTTTTTCACACCAGGATGTACTGCCAAGGGTGAACTATGGAACTCTCGGAGAACCGTCTCGCGCATCGCCATGGGAACAAAAAGCCTGCCATGATACAACACTCGGTGTTGTTCATCCTCCGACCAACCATCAGGGGCCTCACCACAAACAACTCTATCTCTCCAAACTTACACCTCTAGATCACCCAACTGAGACTCTTCTAGCTTCTGCATCAGGGATGACTGCACCGTCATCTGGAAAAGACAACCTCTACCCCCAACTTCTCCCATATCAAGATGTAAAGCTGATAGCTCTTCCATCACTCTCCAGGAATCACCAGATTCACTCACAACATCATTACATGACTTTCGGCTTAGTGCATCAGCTAAAACATTCCATTTTCTAGGTTTATACAATATTTCAAAGTCGTATTCCTACAAGAACTCCATCCACTGACGCTTCCTCAAGTTCAAGTCATGTTGGGAGAAAACATACCTCATACTCTTATGATCGGTGAAAACCAAAAAGTGCTCACCAATGAGGTAATGTCTCCACAACTTCAGAGCAAACACCACGGCTGAAAACTCAAGATCATGGGTGGCATAGTTGCATTCATGGGGAAGCAACTGCCGAGACCCATAAGAAACAACTGACCTCTACTTCATGAGAACACAGCCTAGCCCCAGATGTGAAGCATCATAGAAAACATCAAACTGGACTCCCTCCGCTGGAAGACAAAGGACTGGAGCACTTACCAACTTCTTCTTTAGATACTCGAAAGCTGCCTGACACTGATCAGTCCATATGAATGCTTGATCCTTCCTGGTCAAAGCTATTAGAGGAGTCACAACTCGGGAGAAATTGGCTACAAACCACCTATAATAGACTGCGAGACCAAGGAAACTTCGCACCTCTGACATGGTATTGGGGGCTGCCCAAGACACCACTGCTTCTATCTTCGACGGATCGACAGCTACTCCCTGTTGGGACACAACATGCCCCAAGAAACGAACTTCTTGAGCCCAAAACTCACACTTGGACAACTTTCCAAACAACTAATGTTGGAGAAGAACTCCCAAAATAGCTCGTAGATGCTCTTCATGCTCTTCTTCAGATGTGGAGTACACAAGGATGTCGTCGATTAAAACCACAACATACTTGTCTAGGAATTCACGGAACACAGCATTCATCAACCCCATGAAAACAGCTGGAGCATTCGTCATGCCAAATGGCATTACAACAAACTCATAATGCTCATGACGACAACGGAAAGCAGTCTTCGGGATATCCTCATCCTTTACACGCATCTAATGATATCCTGACCGCAAGTCGATCTTTGAGAACCAACTTGCACCCTTCAGTTGATCAAATAGGTCATCAATCCGCAGAAGTGGATAACGGTTATTTATTGTCACTTTGTTTAATTGATGATAATCGACACACAACCGCAAACTGCCGTCATCCTTTTTCACAAACAAAACTGGCGTTCCCCATGGTGACACACTTGGCCGAACAAAACCGCACTACAATAGACCATCAAGCTGAACACGTAGCTCTCATAACTCAGAAGGGGCCATCCTATACAGAGACATAGTTATAGGAGATGCTCCTCGCTGTAGCTCGATCCCAAACTCGATCTCTTGTCGAGGGGGTAAGGATACAACCTCTTATGGAAAGACATCAGGGTACTCCTCTACAACCCCAGGAAACGCCAACTACTGAACCTCTGAAGAACTCAGCATCATCCCAGCCATCATGGATGATAAGGATGGAACTCGTCTATGAATCATCCGGGTATCTCGCTCACCAACAAACACCACTTTCTCACCATCTGCATCAAATAAAACGACCTTATTCCTATAGAAATCCACAATAGCCTGCACCAAATACAACCAATCCATGCCGAGTATGACATCATATGGTTGTATTCGTAATCATAAGAAATATCCCCAAGAGCGGTGTTTCCCCAACACTAGCTCACAGTCTCTACATACTTCAAACAAGTCGGTTCGACCTACAACTGGCGTAGTCAACGCCAAGGGCACTAGAATCCTCTCTACCTCAAGTCCCAAAGCATGGACAAGGGTAGGTGATATGAAGGAGTGTGTTGCTCCTGAATCAAACAAGGCATACACAAGGTAGATAACAAGAAAAGGGTACCTCGAACGACATCTGGCTCGCCTGGGGCTGGCAACGCTAGAGCATGAAGTTGACCACAACCTCCTCCACGGCCTCTCTGACCCTGATGACGACCACCACCATGGCCGCACTCTACTCTCTGAGGACGGGGAACGTCATGGGTCTATCCTCTACTTGCTCCATCTACCCTCTGGTGATCTAAAGATGGTGAAACCTGCTGCTGCTACCTCGGCTGGAACTGCCTCAACGGAGGAACCTGGAGCAGAGCGCCCGGTGCACAATGACTGCTATGAAAAGTTGGGCATTCCCGCTGTTGATGACCATGACCACCATAACAAAAACAAGTGCCTGATCCCTTGGCATAGGCCTGAGAGTTACTGCCTCCAGAGAAACGAGATGGGAAGGGCTGGGACCTACCCACAGGTGAACAAAAACTCTTCTGCCCTGAAAACCGGGATCCCCGAACCACAACTTTGCTTCGTGAGGAATCATGAATATTCCCCTCTCGTGACGATCCGGTCCTTTCAAAATTCCTCTCAATAACCTCTGCCCTCGCCATCACCTCAAGATATGTCTTTATCATAAATGGGGTGACATGGAGTTGGATCTCTGGATGCAAAGCCTCCTCGAAATGCCTCGCCCTGGCCTCCTCATCTGGTAACAGTTCTGAAGCATATCTTAGAAGGTTCCTGAAACAGATTCCAAACTCTCGAACACTGGAGCTCCCCTGTCGAAGGGTAAGAAGCTCCTGGCGACTGGATGCCTTCGCAGTCAAAGAAAGAAACTCGACTCTAAACCTGTATCAAAACTCCTCCCATGAGATCGCTGACTCCTCACGATCCCCTAGGAACAAGAACCACCACTGCCTCGCTGCACCACGCAGCATCGTCACAACCAAGGACACCCAGTGTTCCTTCCGTGCACGAATCGAACTGAAGCCTATCTCGACCTCCCCCAACCAGTCTTCTGTGACTGCATCTGAAATGGAGCCCTCGTACTTATGTAGAATCTGGCGCTGAAACTCTCGGAGTTTCTTCCTCCAAGTGTCATTGTCGTCAACCTCTACCCGGCGACAATCTGGTGGAACAGCCTGCTGGGCATCTTCTGCGCAAACCTGATGAGGACGTTGACCTGGAGCCATACCTGTAAAATAACAACTGTTAGATCTCCTAAGACTAGAATATGGAAGACTCAACATTAATTAATTAATTTTTTTGTTTTATTAATTTTAGGTTAACTATCCCAATGTCTACCCATTCAAACATAGGCGCAAAGAATAATGATGCATGATCCTTTCCTAGGTCTCTACCCTAAAACCAGTATCACTTTGTTTAGTAGCCATCGTAAACTTAAAGGTCCATGCAATAGATCATAGGGGGACCTAAAAGCATATGTCTCTGCCGGTCTCTAGTGTTTACCCCACTAGCTAAACATGAATGACACTGTTGCCCTACCATCCCATGCATCCTCACCTGTGCCTAACTCCAAACTCCATCCTATCCCTCAACCCGACCTCTGATACCGCTCTGTCATGACCCCCTCCCCACAAAGTGTACCCCTCCTGGGCCGAAAATGTGAGAAGAGAGATAATGACCCCCGAGTCCCGCCTCCAGTAGGCCCTGGGTTGGAAAATAGCACTGAGGGTATAATAAACATACAAATGGGGGGCATTACCCTCTAAGATAACACATGCAGAAGAGAGAGATAGAATAGACTCCAATAAACTCCAACTCAGAACTGAAATATAAAAGAAATCCATGTACATATATGAAATGTCATGCAAAAGTACTACAACTGAAAGGGGAAACTAAAAGTACCCAAAAGAAAGTAAAACGGAAGCGACCACAAGCCCGAACAGCTCCTCCAACCACAAGCTAGTAGTAACTAGCTTGATCTCCAACCTGCTCCAAGTGACCTAAAAAATAGTTTATATATACATAGAGTGAGTATAACAGTATACTCAGTAGGATCCTCCTCAAGCCTCTCGTGAAAAAGTAAAGAAAGCATGCTAAAGCCCAGTGAACAACAAGTGAAACTAACTCGTCACCTAAACAGGTATACTAAGATCCCAACCTCACCATGGCTAATCTCACCAAGTAACGCATACAAGAATATAGAATATAGTAAAGAATATCAAGGGTACCCCACTACTACTTCCCCACTAGTTTTCCGCTTTTCCCCAACGACATACGTTCTGTGCTTCTCTCTCCAAAGGCTTGCTCGCAGACACCTGGGCTAGGCTCCACAATCTGCACCTCGTGCGCCACAAAGGCCTGCCCGCAGATACCTGGGTGAAGCACCATACCATCCTCACAACCAACAGTAACCAGGTAAGTTCCAGGATCCACCACATCCCGCATAACGTGTATCATACATCGGGTATTATACCTCAATCAATTATAGCCCATACACTGAGTAGGGATCCTCAAGCCATGACAGCCTATACACATTACACCTATAGTAGTCTATAGGATACTATATCCAGAATATATGTGTTTGAAATAACCACAAGCCATTATTATCCCTCTACACACATATATGGGGAAACTAATAGTTGTGCCTGTTGGCACATGTATATACCAAGAGAAGAGAGCGGGGCCAAAAGGGGGTATTCAGCCATTCGACCTCCCATTAGAATGTTGGGGAAAACACCCACCCAGGGCTCAGAATCCCCGGGGTGTCAGTTTCCCTTACCGACAGGGTGGAGTAGCATATAGAAACACAAAAATTACAGAATATATATATAATTCCCATCCACACTATGGGCAATACCTAGTCTTAGAAACAACTGCAACTAACGTCTCTCAGACTCCAGGCTGCTACTTCTAAGACTAGGTATCCTATAAGCACACAAACATTTTAAGAGCTTTATTAGATTACTCCATTCTCATTTTATCAGTTCCACTGTACATTAATTAATTCTTTAAACAATAATTAACCATGAACAATTCCACATTAAACTGAATTGGCATCACATTAAAAATCAACTGCTCCTTTTAAGATTCACTTCACCTTTAAATTCTAGTATCTCCATCCCCATGGATTTTCACCATTTAATCAAACATTCATTACAGAATTACTTTTCCATATTCCCAGGCATTCTTGAAAATCATCCTATGCTTTTAAACACAAAGGAGGCTCAACACGGTGAGTAGATATACTACCCGTTGAGTCTTTTCCACCTATAGAAAGAGCATAGACCCATTCTCCCTCGAGAGGATAAACACGGAATGCACATGGCATACCCCTTGCGTCTTTTCCTCCTTCGGAAGAAGGGTAGAAAGACCATCTGCCTTGAGAAGTGGGGAAGAGCAAAAAAGATAAATATTCAAAGAATCCACAAGCATCCAGCAACCTCATCCATCCCATTCCATCACCCCTGGTGTCCTCCCCGACACCCACATGCATAAACTAATGCATCTCGCCACTCTAGGCGCCATCTGCTGCCACAAACACAAGGCCTCCATGCCTCCACATGTCACAACAACCATCTAGGATCACATCACAACACAAGCAGCAGGAAAACAACAATCACAACCATGTGCTCTTGACCCTTTAACAAATAAGAGGGTAACTCAGAACCATTTTAGAAATTCCCACACAATCTGTTCTTTAATCCATATTGAATTAGCAGACTTGTTATTCGTAGGTTCCAATTATGGGATACCTAATCAGTAAGCTATCATAATTAAATAACCATGCTTACTTCCCTAATTTTATTAACCTCAAATTAGAACAACTAAAACAATGACAATAACCATATTAATTTACATGCCTCTTTATCTTTAGCCAATTAATTAACAATTAATTTCGGATTTATTTTAATTATCAATTTCCATCATGAACGAAAAACAAATAAAAGAAATCATAGATATCACTCTATCTAGAAAAACATGAGGCAAACCGTTATTACGGTATAAAGCAACAACATGCGATCAACCAATTCTTTTAATCCGGTTCAAGTTTTTAATTAGGTCAATTTCATTGTGATCCAAAGGGATAAATCATGCTAATTCTACAATTTCACATATACAATTAGAGAAGCCATGAATCCCCTACCTGGAAGAGTTCTTGACGTCCTTTATCCACACAACGGGTCAAAATCCTCCTCTCATGACAACTGCATCTACCAGAGGATGCCACAGTACGACAGTACCAAACAACCCCAAGAAAAACCCATTAGAATCTTGGAAATTACATGGTATAATATTGAAGGGAGAAACAAGAGAAGATGATCCTCAAAGGAATGATGATAAAACAGACCTTATTGGGAAGATTGACCGACATAGTTCGGTTGCATCCAAAACAGAGAAGAACCAATCCTAGGAGTAATGATTGATTGTGCAACTCCTACGTGAATGATTGAAAGGTTCTAGAGTATCTTAGTTGAGAACAAAGGGAATGAACAATGGAGAATGATATCTCGTCTCTTTTTGAAGATTTAATGGGGCGACGGTTTAAGATCCGGTTAATTCTCCATTAAAAACGGATCACATTAACCCACGCGGTTTGACCAAGTAAATACATACCGACCTTAGGAATAATTAATATAGGATTTATGGCATTTGTATCAGCCTTAAGAGTCCTTAAAACAAGGCTTTAAATGTATTTTATGTCAAAGGAAACGTCAAATGGGGAAAAACTGTAGGAATCTGGAAACACTGTTCACATACTCAAAATTTGGCAAAGGAAAGAAAAGGTGACCGTTAGACCTCACCGTTCTGGAAACATTGTTCAAGCCTACCGATAGAAGGTCACCGTTAGAAGGTTACCGTTCTGTAAACACTGTTCAATCCTACCGATAGAAGGTCACCGTTAGAAGGTTACCATTCTAGAAACACTGTTCAAGCCTACCAATAGAAGGTCACCGTTAGAAGGTTACCATTCTGGAAACACTGTTCAAGCCTACCGATAGAAGGTCACTGTTAAAAGGTTACCATTCTGGAAACACTGTTCAAGCCTACCGATAGAAGGTCACCGTTAGAAGGTTACCGTTCTGGAAACACTGTTCAAGCCTACCGATAGAAGGTCACCGTTAGAAGGTTACCGTTATGGAAACACTGTTCAAGCCTACCGATAGAAGGTCACTGTTAGAAGGTTACCATTCTGGAAACACTGTTCAAGCCTTCCGATAGAAGTCCACCGATAGAACCTCACTAATAGAAACACTATTCACTGAACCTCACCGATAGAAACACTGTTCACTGAACCTCACCAATAGAAACACTGTTCACTGAACCTCACCGATAAAAACACTATTCACTAAACCTCACCGATAGAAACACTGTTCACCTATCGATACTGTTCATAATACTGGAAACCCTGTTCACAGAACTGGAAATTTGGAAAAGTGTTGGGGATAAGTCACCTTGACCTCCTGGAACACCTCCAACACCACATTTTCACAAAGTAATGGACCGGAGAGGTCCGGGCCATTACAAGACCTTTCTTAGTTAATCCTGTCATCGACATTACTAAGAATGATAAGTCTTGTATAAAATTATTTTAGTAACAAGGTAACCCCAATAAACTTCATATCTCAAAAATTTTCTTGGGCTGCTCCTATGTAACTACTACTCTCACCTTCTCTGGGTCCATTGATACTCTAGTCTCTGAGATAATGTGACCTAAGAAGTGAATCTAATCCTTCCAGAAGTGACATTTTGTGAGATTATAATATAAAGAATACTCTCTCAATGTATTCAAAATCATCTCAAATTTTTTGGCATGGTCATATCGATTGTAAGAATACACCAAGATATCATCCACGAAAACCCCCATAAAAAATCTAGGTAAGAATGGAAAACTCAATTCATCAGTGTCATGAAAATTTATGGAATATTCATGAGACCAAATGGCATAACTAAGTACTCATATAGATCATAACTACTACGAAATGTGGTTTGAGGAATGTATGCAGGTCGAACACGTACATGATGATATCCTAAACTCAAGTTAAATTTTGAGAACACCCGAGATCCTCGAAGTTGATCAGACATGTCATCTATTCATGGAAAGAGATATTGGTTTTTGACTGTCAACTGGTTTAGTTTCTAATTTTCCATATATAGCCTAAGGGCACCATCACCTTTTTTCGTAGAAAGAACCGATGAACCCCGAGGAGAAGTATAGGGTTAGATAAAAACCTTGGCTTCCAGATCTTCCAACTTCCTCTTGATCTCATAAAACTCTATCATTGCCATCCAATATAGAGGAATGGATACTAGTGTAACTCATTGAACTAGATCAATAGTGAACTCTACCTCTCTGACTAAAGGTAATCTTGAGAAGTCGTTCTAGAAAACATACATAAAATGATTAAGCACTGGAGGGAAATCTTCCAGAAATGTTCCCTGGTCATCCAGATATAAACTCGTAATCTGGGATGTCACCCTACCTAACCCACAATGCAAGGGTCCTGCTCTGCTCACCTGGACATCCCATTCACCATTATGTAGAATGTCTCCACCCCCTAGTGGTGTAAATCTCACCATGTGATGATAGTAATCAACAAGGGATTGAAAAGGAACCAACTAGTCTATTTTATGAATAACATCGTAGCCTATCATCTCTAAGACATAGAGTTTCCATAAAAAGTGACACCCACCAATCTCAAGGGGGATCTCCTTGCACCGACACACACCTATCATTCTAATCCCTAACAGAGTGTCTAGTGTCCTAATATCAGAATACATACAAACATAGAGTCCAAGACTTTCCACAACGACCACAAATATAAAACTATGGGTAGCACCATTATCAAAAAGTATATAAGATAAAATAGTGGCAACAAGGATAATACAACTAATAGAAGAAGATCCGGGATTCTGCTTCTGCTGGGTCTGTTGAACTTCATAAATCAAACCTGCACCGCAGCCTTAAGACACTGCTTAGATTATCTAAGATGACCCACCCTTCTATCGCTGAGATCCATAGGTCCTAATACCATGTCCATGACCACCACCTTGGCTGAAATACCCCAACATATTCCAATTTCTTGACTGTTGAGATGCTAATATCCCTTATCCCGTAGTAGAGTCTATAAAGAACCTATCTCACTAGACACTAGTGGAAATTAACTTCTATAGCATTGTAGATGGACAATCCTACAACAAGATCAGAACTCAACGAGGTCCCTTGGGAACTAAAGTATCTTGTGACCAAGATTTCTACACTGGTAGCATGTCACCTAGCCACTAGAGGAAACATTCTGGATACTATTGTCCCCATTAGAGAACTCCACATGACACTTCCTCTTTCTTGTTGAGATAGTACCCGAAACCTATGTTGAACCGCCCTGGATCACACCAGTAGTTTCCCACAGATTGTACTCAGAGATCAATTCCTGATTCACAAAATCAAAGATAGAAGCCAACCTGAATACATTCACCTAGGACCAAATATTGAACCTGATTCCAAAATTGAATCATCTATCTTTCGATATGTCATCACCCATCAAAATAGGTGCGAATAACTAAAGCAAAGTAAATCGGGCAGAATAGTACATAACTAACAGTGTTCCCTGCTTTGGGTACATGAACTCCCATGCTCAGTTGGCCCTCATCATCTTGGGAAAAAATAATCATAGAAGGCCTCCTGGAAGTCTTCCCATGTCTTATCCCAATGGCGATCTACCAGAGTGATAACATACCACCCTCTATTAGAAGAATCAAATAGTATATATGTCCCGAGCTTAAACCTCCTACAGAGAGCTGTATCCAGATGCTCGAAGATTGTCATCACTAATTCCGGCCTTGATTTTGAAGCTTGTGGTCCTCCATCCCCTAATAAAGTAGGTAGATGATGATTTTAGAATATAAACGTTAACTCTTCCATAGATGTGGATACCTGCAGTGCAACCAGAAAGGTCTTCATGAACCTCACAAAACTATAATAGAACTGTGCATCTGTAGCTACATCTGGTATAACAGCTGGTTCTATAGCTAGTAGAACTAGATGTTCAATCGGTATCACATGACCTACCATTTCTGGAGTATGATCATCGCCACTCTCCTAGCGTACAACTTGTGGTCATCAAGATGGTCTGACTCTACAATTTCAAGAACATTCCTTAGTTCAATATCATTGTCAAAGTTTATTATTCAACACTAACAAAACAAAACTGAAAAAGACCATTAATGTTTAGAAAAAGGGACTACACATCGTGAAGATTGAATATATGGAATTTACACTTATTCTATCACATGTCCATGTTCTACCACTGACCTGGGAATGTATCAACCCCAAGTACATGGTGTGTTCCATGTGCACATGGTGTGTACATAGGTATGTCCTCACGGCCATGTACTCTCACACGGCTAGGCCCACACGGGTTCTGCCTGGGTAGGGAACATGGCATGTAATGAATGTACCCAACGTGTTCTGATCAAAACTCAACAGGTTGTGTTTTCTCTCACATGTATCATTACACAGTCATATAATACACAACATTTAACCAAGTTACATGATGTGTTCATCTTAAAACTTGGAACATCATCTCCCCCAAACAGGAAGAACAAATGGTGTGTTAGGGTAAACTACACATAGTTTATACTGGGTTTTTTCAGGATAGAAACTCCAAATTTCCTAGAAAACCCATGTTCTTAAAAAAAGACCAACCAGTGGGATTCCAAATCTTTATCCATGAGGGCCCATAATCCCCATGAATCAAAGTTTGGAACCCAAGTAGAGCATAACTCAAAATAGGTTCATTTAACATATACATTTTATTGGTGTGTCATTTCCCAATTCATAATGTCCCATACACCTTATGGATTGAAATATGATGTCACAATATTATCTAATACTCAAAACTAACACAAAATCAGGCACAACAATCACATCAACTATCACAACAACATGCAATATCAAACACATCCTAGATTTCATAGAATAACGCGTGGCATGTGATTCCAACAAGTGTCTATATGATTAATGAGATTGAGAACCCACATATTATTGGGATACAACTAAAATCGAACTCAAAATTGTGTCAATATTAATAGCATAAATCAATTGTGTCACCCAAAGGTGAAATCTAATCAACTGTAATAGCTCAAAATCCAAAAGCACAATTTAATTCGAGGTAATTTGGATTTTATCTGTACACGGTGTAGAAACTGTGAGGAATAGCTAATTACCAAATTCCATATCCTTTATATAGTTTCAAAATATTTAAGAAAAGTAGAAAAGAAACCCTCTAATACCACTTTCCCGGATCCAGAAGCCACTAAAAGGTCCCCCATACCCATCTGTCCATAGGGGCGTCCATCGGTTGGGTTTGGTCAGGTTGAGGTATATTTTGGACATGACCTAAGCACAAAAGGTCGGGTCTGGGATGTTTTAAATACAAACCTGAAATGGCCCAAACCATCTCAGATCAAGTTGGGTCGGGTTGGGTTGATTGGCTTATGAAAAAAAACATCGGGTGATTTTTTAGGATCCCACATCACTCGTGGGTTGATCGGGTTATGGGAAAAAATGGTTTGGTGATTTTTAGGATCCCACTGCATGGGTTGATCAGGTTTCACATATTTAATTGATTCATCTTCCTCTCCACACTGGGGAATTCCCACAGCCACTACACAGCAACAAATAAACCCAAAAAATGTCCATCGGTGACTTTCCAGTGTGATGAGATCAGCTCGTTGTTGCTGTCAAGGTCCGATGAAGATGAAGGCAAGGCCAGTAGGGTTATGAGTATGGGGTAGTGCATGAAGTTGGTAGATCCAAGACCACACACAGTCGTAGAAGATATGAGGTGGCGATGAATGTGGAGGTTTATATGTAGGTCTCCTATGGTGGAGATAGTGAACTTGTGAGGGAAATGTAGAATGATTACTTTCTTGGTCGATCCTCCAACATAGAATCTACGAATCGATAAATTCGTCCTGTATTCAATTTTTTTTCTTTTTCTTTAGTTATAGTAGATGAGTAGAATGAAATATTTTTATCTTTTTGTTGTTGTTTGTTGATATGGAATCATTTTTCCTGATTTCACGTGTCTCGATTATTCTAATTTTTTTATGCTTATCTATGAGAAGCTGCGGAATAATCAATAATCTATGTGATTAATTTAGTATTCATGTAATGGTGGGAAATTTCATGGACTCCATAGATGGTGTCAGTAATAATAAGGAAGACGAGGACATGGATGAGGGTGAGGGTGTTGGGTGAGATGTAGGAGGGAGAGGGGGTAGTTGAAATCTGAAGACGTGACTCGTAACCATCGGGTTGGGTCAATTTGTTCCCAAACTGTGACCCGACCCAACCCAACCTTGATATGAACCAACCTGACCAAACCCATGATATAAATTTTTTATCCCAACCCAACATGAACCAACCGATCGGGTCGAGTCAGGTTGGTCGGTTTGGGTCGGGTCTGGACACCCCTAGTTCGCCACATGGCTTCAAGTGTATTTCCCCAAATGCCAGAGGCTGCTGACTAGAAACGAGGTCTTAGGGTGTGATAGTGGGAAAACTGTGCCCCCATTAGTAGAGTGTAGCACATCAGAATAAATAATAACTATAGAATACGAAGTGAATAACATGAAACTAAAGTAAAAAATGGAAGACTTAAAGGTAAAGGCTACCATAATGTATATAATATCAGAATGATGTTGCATGTCACATGTTCTAAGAAAGAAACAAAACGAAGATACATTGATATCAGGTAAAATACAATGCCAAGGTACAAAAATAAAAAAATAATCTCACCAACATCACAATCCTTAGCTTAGTTCCATACTCTCATTCTCCTAAGTAGCAGTCAAGTACCTATATAAGGAGAATTTACCCTATCGACACCTACAATAATATAGTCAGTCTGGGCCAACAAACATGACCCAAATTTGGTGTGAGAAACAAATCCTAGTAGGAAACCACTAAACGTATATGCCAATCAGACAGTGAGTATATGCAGCAGTAGTGTGTAATAACGAAAGCATTAAACTACAATGTACTCAAAAGTAAACAATACTACAAGTCTTGTTCTATTAATAATGTTCATGTTCATTAAGAAATTCAATTACATAGAATCATATGTTCTTGGGATCTGACTATATCCAGTCAATCCCCTATTCAAGAAAAGATAGCAGATACATCATTAGTAAATCTATCAAGTGAAACGACAACTAAATCCAAGCTTGTGATTTGGCATCACAGATGCGTTATAAGTCATTACAATAGTCAAAACTTGGTTCAAAACCTTTCCATCAAGAAGTTCAAAAATATAAAAAATCCTTACCCCCAGGAAGTTTCCCACAGGCATAACAAAATGTTGCCTACATGCACACAAAACTTTTCCTAGAGGCATGAAAATTCTCTTTACGTAGGCAGAATAATTCAAAAAAGCCAAGCATGACTTATAAAAAATTAATCATAAGGAAACACATGAAATATTTACATTATTACATGGTTAACAAGGAAAAAATTCACATTGGTAATTATTCAATTTACCAATTCATTTCAGACAACCCATAATATATAATATATAGGCATAACCACACTTATCCTAATCGAAAAGGTCCAACAACTGTTATCAAAGAGAGAACACACCCGCGAGGTGGCCCTTAATCAAAACAAGTAGTCTCAACATGCTTCAATTCACATAATTAATCACCTAAACATCCTAAAGAATTAACACGGGTCAAATATTAAACAAAGAGACACTCGAAACATGGGTTCATGATACAACGACACATATAAATAACTTTTCATTAAGCAATAAGCACGAGACCACCTACGTCGATGTATAATGACTCCCCTCATCCAACCTCGACTTGTAATTCAATGTAGAATGGTGTAGATATACGAAACAAGGACATTCACTCAACCTCAAATAACATATTTGAGAACAGAAATCAGGAATAACAGATAAATATTAATTTAGAGCATACCAATTGTCTTCAAACAAGGATGACGATGATTGATTAGGAGTTTGGATGATCAATCAGAAAGAGGATGAGGTTTTGGCGCTCCTCTTGAGTTCTCCCAGCAAGTTCACTGTCTAATCTTCGGAATGAAGAGGATACTTCCAATATATAGTGAAAAAAATAAACAGTGTGTAAGTATATATACATGTCGTGTGTATCATTTGACAATTTATATGGCAGCTAAATTTCACCAACTTACTTTCTAGGTCTCACCGACATGACGCCACAATCTGTACTAGGAATTACACAACGCCTAGTTAGTTTTTCCACTTTCCATGGATGACATGACCACATAGCATGTATTCTCTTCATACATAGACATACTACACGACGTGTGATTGGGAGTACATTACATGTAACCCCTGATTCCTTATATTTCCAAAATTTCACTTGTTTTCTCAAAAAAAACTCAAAGGAAAAATAATAAAAGAAACTCGTACCTCTATGTAAGAACCAGGTTCTTATAAAATGTTTCCAGAAATAGTAAGTGACTTTAGTAAAAAACTACTCTATTAATATTTTCATTCAACCTCACTTCATCATCCATATACATGTTTTAAAAATATATTTGTGAATTTAATTATATATAAATGAGAGGTTTATAAATGATTTTTTTCATTCATTCATGTTTTTTTTCTAAAAAATAATCTTTGAAATGAATTTTTGACTTTATTTACAAAATTAAATGTAATGTTATATTTAGATGGGTATGGATACAATGAATTTTCCCATAATTAGAAATATTACTTCAATATTGGATTCTTTAAAAGAATTATGTTTTCATTAATGAATAACCCAATATCCACATTTTTTTAGTATTTTGGTATTGGAAATATATTTTAAATGAAAAGGGTATTTTTTTATTGAAAATGTGTATGTTGATATCTAAAATAATAGTTAATACAATATTTACATATTTTTAAATGGTTTTACAATTGAAATTCAATATATCATGATTTATAATTTTTTTAAAGGTCTTGGGTATAGTTTTTGATGACTAGTGGTTATGTTATATACCAAGGATGGTTAGTTACTTCAAAAAACAATGAAGGTTGGTCCTGTTATAAACCAATGATGGGTGGTCACATTATAATCTGATAATGGGTTGCTCTGTTATGATCCAACAACATGTGGTCATTATATTAACCAAAAATGGGTTTTCCCCCTATAAAAGTAGTCATAGTGGCTTTGTGATATCCCTTTAATGAATTGGTTACTCTGGAAATTTAAGCTGACCATTTGGTTATTCCATTTTTAAGAGGGATATGAATTATAAGGTATCATTTTACCTACAAGATATATATGTTCTTTATAAGGATTTTAAATGATTTATTTGAGAAAAATGATTGAGTAATTTCATGTGGAGTTGTTTTATTCCATTTTTCTCAATGAACATTAAGATAAATTTAAAAATTAATTAGGTTTCTTATGATTCATTATTCTAATTAATATCTTATTTCTATTTACCTTATTTTGATTTCTATACTCATCCAACATTTTAAAATGTTTTTCATAGTGTTTAAGTATATGTAAGGGATTGAAATAGGTAAATTTGAATGTCATAATGATTTATCATGGAAAAAATAATGTTTTATTTAAAATGTTCTATATTATGGGAAAAATGATTACTCATTAGAAGTTTTCACTTTATACGTATATTGTTTTATAATGTAAAAGTTATGTCCAAATTATATGAAATAAAAAATCGGATAAAATAATAAAAATTAAGATAATGAATTCATAACTTAAATTTCAAAGTTATTTAATTTTTAAAGAAACTTCATTATATGAGTACTATAAAAGTTTACAATATTTGGTGACTAGATACTCAATCATCATATTTCATGAAATATCTTCAACATCTACCATAAATATCATATTAAATAGTACACTTCAAGGGTATACACTATATATAATACTTCTACATAACCTATAGAAAGGAAGCATACAAAATAATGACCCCATATCCTCAATATGAGAAAACATTGGAGATATCAATGGTCATATAATAATAAAATGAGTATAAGGGGATGTGAACCTGAGCTAAAAATTTTAAAACCATTGTAACGATCCAAACTTTTTTTCAGTACAATTTCTCCCTTCATGTAGTATTTTCATAATCACATAAAATGAAATTAGGAAACACAATGACACATTATTCTTAAATTAACTAATATGTGAACTTTAATCCTAAATTTTCCACTTCTGTGTTTTGAATTTCGAAAATTTGACAGACACGGTTGCAATCAG
Organism: Viscum album; assembly: GCA_963277665.1. Lineage (NCBI taxonomy): Eukaryota > Viridiplantae > Streptophyta > Magnoliopsida > Santalales > Viscaceae > Viscum > Viscum album. Next base: position 1,289,675,602 of record OY728130.1, on the reverse strand, counting down.
TAAGATTCTTGGAGTCTGATAGGATAAACATAATTTTGGATGAATAGTAACTTACCATTATGAATAGTAATTTTACCATTATGAATAGTAATATGAACCTTATGAATAGTAATTTATCTAAGTGAATAGTGACCTTACCAATGATAGTATAAATAAAATTTATCCATCTTATAAGTGACAATTTGATATAATTACATTATAGTGTTGGTATTTTCGTAATTCATGAATATATAATGATTAATTTAATATTTTAAAAGAAAATTTATTTTCAGAAAATTTATTCATAAACTTGTATTTATATGACTTATGATTATATGATAATTTTATGAGACCTTAATTATTCTATCAATGGGTTAGAAAAGAAGTTTTAATTTTAAATTTTTTATTTTTCAAGTAAATTATGATTTTAATTAAAAATTAAATTACTCATATTTAGAAAATTATTTTAATAAAATTTATTTCATTTTTTAATTATATAGTTTGAAAAATGTTTAGGGTGGATTTTTTATATTTTTTAGAAATAATTGAATTTTTGGTGAATAGTGAAATTCGATAATTTACAAAATATGCTAAATAAATGAATATCTACGTTATATTTTATTTATGGATGATTTAAATGACCATTATATTAAAATAAAAATAAATTATTACATTTTTATTTATAATAATCCTCCTTATTGGATGTCTTTTGGAGAAATAATAAATTAATGAATATAATATTGAGAAAACCCATATACCCTCCATTATAAATACGACCCCACACAACCTCATTTCCTCACACCTATCAAGCTTTGTTTCTACTCCAATTTTTTTAAAAATCTCTTACCAATATCCTCCCACACTTCCATCATTCCATCATCCCATGGTCTCAAATAAAATACCAAAACCTCTCCACTAAAGAGTCTCTCAAAGAAGATATACTCAAGATGCAATTTCTCTCTCTCTTTTCATTCAAATTCCAATCAAATTTCATTTCTTTTATCCTAGTATACTCAAATTCTCTTATAAAAAAGTCATTATAACTAAATTATGATTTATATAATTCTATTATATCATGTTAATGGATTATTAATCATTATACACCTCTCTCTCTTTGTTTATAAAAATGAAATTGTTGCCCGTGATGTGTTAATTTACCTACATCATGGGATAAGCACTTACATTTTCCTTCAAATACATCAAGGATGTAAAAAAACCATTATAAATTACAAAATGATTTTAATATGTATATTTTAACCCCTTTTATGTTCTAGAAATAACTTTAATTCATAATACTAAATGATAAACCAAAACATGTTCGTAGTGATCCTAAAACAACCCAAATTAATCTAAAACAGTAATCATTAAATTTTAACTAATGATTCATCCTCATGGTATATAACCAAATTCATTATAAGATAATTTAAACATTTGGAATATAATTAATAACATGTAATAGAAATTCTGGATGTGTATCCATTTCCTAAACGAACTTCCATTCATGTGTACAAGTGAACCGTTCACAAAAACTATGAAAAATAACATTCACGAACAATGAATTTAAACTCTATAACTCATCCAAAGGTCCATATAAGAATGTAATAATACCTTAAGGAATCAATTTCATGTATAAAATGCTCTATAACTATTAATTAATCAATATAATGTGATTATATAAGTCGTTAAAGTGAAGCAAGTGTTCAGATACATTGTAAGGGGAATTCTTGAACCCAAATTTCATTCTTCGAGTTTTCCCTCTTTTACTCCATTTTCAGTATGGGTTTTCAATAAAAAAAATTTATTCATAATTATATTACCTTCTATGGTACATACATGTTTTCCACTGGAGTTTATGTCAAACATAATGTTTTCCAAAAGAACTCTTCTTTCAAAAACACACTATTTACTTCTCACTCAATGTTGATTGTCCTTGTATGAAGTATGTTATTCCATATTTCATTTGGGAACGCAAAGTTTAGGAATGTATGCTTTCGGAAGTAAAAAAAATTCCTTTAGATGGGATATTTTATGTTCAATATTTATATATGTTCTATTTGGCATGCATGATAATGTAAATTTTATTATGTGATGGGTTAGCCCAGAATTATATAGCACAATGAAAATGTTATGATGTGATGAGTGCGCCTAGAATTATATAGCATTTCAATGAATTGGGTAATGTAAACAACCTCATGAGTAAAGTTAATTATTAATGAACATGCTGCTATCTTTTTTCACAACTATATGTGGTAGTATACCACTAAGACATGATGTTTCATTTTTATGCATTTCAACATTCCAAGTCTTTTCTTAATTCTTCCTCCCATGATTATAATCATATTCCTATGTTATGATGATAATGATTATTTTCACTCAATTTTATAATGGTAAACATCATTATATATCCTCATACTGGGATTTAATCTCACCCCATTTTTATATATATCCTCTGGTGACTACTTTTACTAAGGAGAAGTCAAGATCCAATATGAATCTAGAGAAGAAGGAATTAAATAAATATTTATGTATTATATTGTAAAAGTTATGTATGTTCATAGTTTTCCCAAGACACTAAACCTTTGGATCCCCATGGTGTAATTTTTTTTATAATTTTTATCATTAAAATAATGTAAAAGTAATATAAGAAAAAGAGGGTTGCTATAGTTAGTATCTGAGGCACAATTTAGTTAATTTGGGAATTGGGATTAGAGAACCTTAGTGAAAACCCTTTCATGATATTACGTATATGTAAGAACACAATAATTTTTTCTAACATACGGATCCAATAAGATATTATTTTAGTTTTAATTAAATAAAAAAATAAATTATTTATTAATCACTTGTTGATTATGTTTTCTTCTAACCTTTTCAATTTTGGAAAATTTTGGGAACCATGAGAAACTAAGAAAACAACCCGTGCGACAGACAATGAAGTGATTTCCCAAACAACATTCCCAATGATTTGGGAGGTGGAGTTCAAAACATCATGGAAATGATTACCTAGTGGAATCATGTTCTGAATAACAACCTAAATAATGTGGAATGTACCCCTTCACCTAAGAGGGATAAACTGGATTTTGAGTGTTTTATGTAGCAACGACCACTGACGATTAGTAAATATTTCGATCCATTAGTTGCGGAATAGTGGTTCAACTCAAAGGAAAATATCTTTTATGTTATTCACTATTCTGAGACGTAGAAGGTGACTCTATCAATTTATTATATTTATGGAGAGGCCAACCAATGGTGGTATTTGATTAAGAACACCAAGATGAGAGAATAAATTGAAGAGATAGAGTGGGAAGACATTACAATAATGTTTCTTAACTAGTATTTCCCATGAACTCTTCATAAAAAGATGGAAAGAGATTTCATAGAGAAAATGAAAAAGGATGGAGAATATGTCATGACCTAAGAAGTGAATTTCACATGGAGTACAAGGTATGATTTGAAATTTGTTATAAAAAATGATAGGAAAATTAATAGATTCATTAGTGGATTAAAACTACACCTTTAGAAGTCTCTTGAAGTTTGAGACTTTGGGAGTTACAAAGAAATTGTTTGATATTATCTAAAAGTAGAGATGTAGTTTCCAGAATAGTCCCAAGGCTATGGAAATAAGAAACACAAGATAGAGTTTTATGATGATGGATATAATGATAAAGGTGGAAGAAAAATAAACCACCCACATATAAAAAATTTGGGAAGAAGAATCATGGGAATTCCTCAAAGGGATAGGGAAATGCTTTATGTATGGGAGAGAAGATGTAACATCTCAAGTAAATAAAGGATATGACATTTTCATTTTTATTAATATTTGTGAATTAAATATCAGTTTTACTTTAAAGTGGATTCTATGTTCGATGGCGTACCTGACACACAATAATGTGTTTCTCGGAAATCTCATGTTGCACACAAGGATGATTCATACTGAAAAATAAAAATAAAATATTATTTTAAAAGGTAGTTAATGTATAGACACTATATTGGTGGGAATGAATAGAAATAACTAAAATATTATTATATATGTTTGTTAAATGTTTTTACATTTATCCAATAAAATTTAGGGGCTTAAAATGAGAATGAAACCAATTTTAAGCATAAATACTCCAATATTTTTAAAAGGTCATTTTATAGACTTTTGTTAGCGAACCCCTTTTAAATATATATATTTTTTAACTTTTATATATTTCATTTGAAAAATTATTCTTCTTCTTTAAAAGTGGGACATCAAAATTTACTTTGGTTAAACCTTTTTTTTTTCTGATAAAGTTCATTTTTAATGAAATGTGAAAAATACTGCATTTTAAGTCAAAACCTGTCTTTTCATATGATTTATTTATATCGTTAGATTTTACTTTTAATTTGTTTTAAAGTTTAATTGTATCATATTTTCATCCTTCAATCCAATTTTTTTTCATTAGAATCAATTTCATCTAGAAATTGGACATAAAAAAGTGTCAATCTTCAGATAGTTATTATTTTTTAAGAACACATTTTTTGGTTTTGACAATATGAATTAATTTTAAATTAATTTCTGCAAATTATGTGTTAGGAATTTCTAAAAATGGATTCCATATTTGGAATCATGATTCTCAAACTGTGTAAATAGGTTACTTTTATTTTTAGACATTCTGAATAGTAACTTCAGTAAATATTTTATTTACCATGGTTAAAAGGTAAATATGGTAAATAAGGGTAAAATAATAATATTATAACAATATTAAATTACCCTAACATGTTTAATAATCCTATTGGATAATATATTTCCAACCATGGGAATCATTAGGTCGATTTTGGGACCCCATGGAGCCCCTTGCAAGTGAAAATGACATTTTATAAAAATTAATTTAAAGTTAAGGAAAATATAACATAAACATATATCATTTAGTAAAACAATTTTTATATTGGGTTATATAAGTTATTGTTTCAACTAAAAGTAGTATTTATAAAGATAAAAATATTTTCTACATCATGATATTTTATTTTTAATTTTTAGACCTTAGATAAATAATTTTATTTATGACATAATGATGATGTAATGATTACCACATTAATGAATGTTTTAAATAAATGAGATTATAAATATTAAGATAAATTTATTTTGAAACTTTTTATGCCATCCATTAATTTTATGGATTATTATTACTTTTTATATTTGAATTAATGAAGTTTTTTTTTGAATTTTACATGTTTTTATGGATTTTTAAAATATCAAGATATGAATAGTATAAAAATTGGCATAAATGAGTTTTTAAGTAAATTAATATTTTATTAAATGATAAAATAGTCCTAAAAATATAATATTCGAAAAAATGACATATATGATGTTAAAAATGTCATTAATGATCCATTTTGGGTCACTTGTAATTTTATTGTAAATATATTAACTATATAGTATGAATATAAAAAAAGACATGGTAAAATATAATTAAGTTAACAAAGGGTTAAATAAAAAAGATAAGGATACAAAATATCAGTAACCTGTCCAATTATTATTTTATGGTTATATTTAGACATATAATTATCTTATATTCAAATTTAATTAATTTTTTACCTTTTGAAATCGAATTTCAGTTTATAATAAAAGTATATTTTCAAACATTCCTAAAGAGCCCCTCCTCTCCCTTATAAATGGTCATCACCTCAAACCCATTACTCTCACCTCTCAGGACCCTTATCTCATCCAACCTATGATCCAATAATCTTCCAAAATCCATCTATTCCACCTAAAATCCTTAAATTGGGCATAATTCATTTCAATAAATCCTTTTGGTTCATGACAATGGGAGTTACCCAATTTAAAGGGAATGTCTACTCTCAAGTTATTTTCTTTTATTTTCCTTCTCCAACCCCCTAAACTCTCTTTATTCAATTATTTTATAACAACACCAGTAACTTCAATACACTAGGCAGTCACTATGTCAGGTATTTGAAATACACTTCCACACATCTCCATCTAATGGACAAGAACATACTGTTTTTGTGGACGACGAACTACTACCTCAAAAAATGATAATTATTCAATTATATCCTACCACCTCTCGTGGTGGCCATTATGACGGAACTATAATTATATGTGATATATATTATATTTATACTATCTCTATGCTTTTGTGTTTTTCATTTATAGAATACCTTTATGGACTCCATAATGGGTATATACGATAATTTCATTTGAGGAATTGCAGACTATCTCCCCCTCAAAGTGATATGACTCGTTCATTCCATACATAGAAAAAATAAAGGTTGGAGTTAATAAAATTATATATGATATTTTAATGGAATTATAATATACCTATTTATCTTTAAGTCTTCATTTCATTAAATACGAAATATAAATGAAAGTAGAGCTCATGCGTACGTACGACTTACCGTCTCTAGGAATGGTGCATTTCATTTATTATCTTCAAATGTTATGTAATATTATAAATACACACATATATATATATATTTGATATATATGATATATATAATATCTAAATCAGGAATATCATTCTATAGATGATGGAATTTTTACAACATGGACAACTTGTAACTATAAGAAGTTCATTTTTTGACTCAAGTACCAAATATTGACAAAACGATGTTTGTTAACTTAAATGATTATGTAAGGTTTTTAATGTGGTAATAAGTTATAAAAAATGAATAATAAACTTCAAAAAGTTTCTGAAGAAAGTAGAAATTATCTTTAGTTTATTATTCATGATATTAAAGAACTAACGAGTCAAGTCGGACATGAGGTAAGGGTTCATCTCAATCTCTTTTCATTGATGCATATTTTGATTTATACATGACTTGGTTTTACATAGTGTATAAAACCCTTTGACATTTAATTTCATTCAAAGGGAATCTTTTTCTATGAACCTTTTTACTAGATGACAAAAATGAATGTTTCTTTTTACCATACGTGGTGACAATGACCTTTCCACCACTGCAGGTATTATTTGATCTTCGGTTTCCATAACAAGACGTAGTGTTTTTGAAAGGAAAATAAATACCATATTTTTTTACATATTTTGTTATTGAAAATTATTTTGAGAATGGATTAATTATGTCAATATGTTGAAATGTTAAATTGTGATTACAATATAGAAATTTTATCTTTCCTTTATGCTTGTTCATGTGTTACGACTATGTTAAGTTCTTGGGCATTGTTTAAGCATATAGGTGGTTCTGTAACAAACCTAGGGTGGGTGAGCCCGAGATAGCTCTACAATGTAATGGGTAACGTGACAGATGTAAACGTTAATGTTTCTCTTAAGAGATTTAGGGAATATATTGTCATGGGTATTCCAAATGTATCTCCCCACATAGTTTTGAAAGCTAGAATGTAAGTATGTTATGGATTTCACAAGTTACCTTTATGATTTATAATTTATATGTGTTATTTATAAATCTTATGATCTCATGAGGTGTTTCAAAGAGATTATGTTTTGTATGTATTGATGTAATAATATATTATTTCTTTATTTTATAACCCTTAATGATATTTTTTTGTCCATAACAAGTTTTTGAAATGTTTTTCATAGGGTATAAGGCAGGGTAAGGGAAAGGAAGAATTCACGAAGTTTTATATCAAGAAAATAATTATTTTTTTCTTTTAAGAGTTTTTATTCTATAAAAAAATTGATACCGAGTAGAAGTTTGTAATTTTTAATATTTGAGATTTAATTTAATAGTTATGGACTAATTTTCTAAAACTATAAACTTGAAAATATTCAATGTGAATTGTTGACTTAACTGAAGACTATGTAAAGTTTAAGGATGGGGCCTTATAGTTGGTATCAAAGGATAGTTTAGACAACTTTAGGAGTTAGGATATTGTTAAATTAATATCCATAAATTAATTTAAGTTAATATTTAAATGATATAGAATTTAGGTATTACCATGTTGCTTCACATAAGATATTTCTATATTCAGAATCATATTCCGTAGGGGAAACATGGAAGCTATGATGAGACAACATCCAGAGAAAAACAGCCTTCCAAATCAGAAACGTGAGATGGTTAGAATCAGAACTAAACAGTTTGTCGCAGTGATGGAAGAGTTGACTTAGGCTATAAATAGTGGTGATATCCATGCACGAGATCATCCAGATCAACCACAGAAGAACTTGTCAGTAGTGGAGAATTTCTTGAGGAAAAATCCCACATCATTTAGAAGATCATTTTACCCTATGCTAGCTGATTGGTGGATTAAAGAACTGGAGTAGATTTTTGATGTCATAGGGTGTTCAGAACATCAAAAGGTTAGTCTTGTTGTTTACCGTTTTGATGGTGAAGCCGATCCATGGTGGTCAATGGTTAAAATTATTAGGGACAATGAAGAGATTGATGCTCTTGATTAGGATGAATTCAAAGGTTTGTTTCTTAAGAAATATATTTTTAATGTGGTTTATCTTAGGATAGAAAAACAATTCCTAGAATTGAGGTAGGAGGTTGACTCAGTGGCTGATTATGAAGCAAAATTCACTCGACTGTCAAGGTATGCTCCAAATTTCATACAAGGTCTTGATAGTAAAATCAATCATTTTACTCAATATTAAATCTAACGTATATAAGGGATTTAGCTTTTTGTGATTTCAAAAGTTATAAAAAACTTGTTTGATATGCGAAGAAGGTGGAAATGGAGTTTTCCGATTATAAGGTGTTCTTTGATAAATAATAGAATAAGAGGTCGAGGTGGTATAATAAAGGGAAGAAATCTTCAAAAAATTTCTGATAGTAAGAAACTTAAGTATACAGTTTGGGAGAATTTTAGTAAAAATCATGATGGGAAATTTCTTTTGAAATATAGTAAGTGCTATCGATGTGGTAATATGGGGCATGAGGCTTGTAATTGCAATGAAAAGGATCAGGGTAATGGTAAGGAAAAATCATATTTATAGTTAGTAAAATTTTGTAAGTGTAATGAAATGGGTCAATATGCAAATGATTGTCCAGTGAAGAACTCAATTGAGGGAAAGAAGTTGGACTACAAGAAAAAAGGGGTAGTTAAATCCTTTGAAACTACTTCAATAGATGTTAGGACATCAAATGAAGTAGTATTATGTACACTATTTGTTTTATTTAGATTATTCCAATGTGTTGTTTGATTCACGGTCTACACAATCTTTCATTTCTAAGAAGTTTTATATTAAATTGGGAATTCCATCTCAAGATATGAATACTGAACTTATGGTAAAAACACTACGAGGAAATGTTGAGAAAAAAATAAATTATAAGAACCTTCCGATCATTGTGTGCCGAAAGAATCTACCTAAAAACCTTATTATTTTGCCTCCAGTAGAGTTTGATGATATTTTGGGTATGGATTGGCTTTCCATTAATCATGATAAGATTGACTACAGAGCTAAAGAAGTTTCTTTTCAAGAATAATTTCATTTTTTATAAGAGAATGAACCCTTACTTTTGATAACATATCAGGAAGCTGAGAAATTGGTAAAAGATGGAAATGAATGTTACCTTGAAAATATTTTTGAAAATAAAGGAAATATTAATATTAATGATTTTCCATTGGTAAATGAGTTTAATGATGTTTTTCCTGATGATTTTCCTGGAATAATACGAGATTGGGAAGTTGAATTTAATGTAGAATTAGTTTCAGATTCTAAGACCATTTCAAAATAGCCTTATCGAATGGATCAAATTGAGCTTTTAGAGTTAAAGAAGCAATTGAGGGAGTTATTAGATAAATGTTTCATTCGACCTAGAACCTCACCATGGGGTTCTCTTTTATAGTTTGTTAAAAATACATACAATTTAATGGGGCTTTAGAAAATTGAATAACATCACTATTATGAACTAGTATCCTTTTCCTCATATCAGTGATTTTTTTGATCAGCTGCAAGGAGATAAATATTTTTCAACGATTGATTTGAGGTTGGGGTACCATCAGTTGAAAGTAAAGGATGATGGAATTCTAAAGACTGTGTTTCATAATAGATATAGCCATTATGAATTTGTAGTTATGCCTTTTGGGATAACCAATGCTCCTACTATATTCATGGATCTTATGAATATAATTTTCTGTGAGTTCTTGGATCATTTTGTGGTTGTATTTATTAATGATATTTTGGTTTATTCCAAAATTAAAGAGGAATAATAAAATCATTTAAGAGTTGTCTGGTAAACCTTAAAAGAAAATAAACTGTATGGGAAATTCAGCAAGTGCGTGTTTTGGTTTCAAAAAATTTCATTCCTTGGTCACATTGTTTCAAAAAATGGCATAACTATTGATCATGCTAAAACAAATGTTCTTGAAGAATGACCAAGACCCACAAATATAACCAAGATCCATAGTTTTCTTGGATTACCTTGTTATTACCAGTGGTTTGTTGAATATTTGGCATGGTTATCTAGCACACTGACTAAGTTAACTTGAAAAGGTGTTAAGTTCATTTGAACAAAAGAATGTGATGATTGTTTTTAGGAATTGAAAAGAAGATTAGGGAATGCTTCTGTTTTGACATTACCTTCTATATATGGTGAATTTTTTATCTACAGTGATGCTTTATTGAGCGGAATTGGATGTGTCCTTATGAAGAATGATCATGTAATTTTTTATGTTTCACATCAGTTGAAACCTAATGAGTAAAATTAACCTACTCATGATTTGGGATTAGATTTTGCTAATTTTTCTTTAAAAATTTTGAGGCATCATCTACATAGAGTAAAATTTGAAATATATACTGACCAAAAAAATATTGAACTATAGATTCACTCATAAATAATGAACATGAGACAAAGGAGATGGACAGAATTAATAAAGGATTGTGATTACATGATTCATTACCATACAGGAAAGGAAAATAAAGTCGCTGATGCTTTGAGTAAAAAATGCAATGCGACATTAACCATTTTACATTTGGGAACATGATCCTTTGATTAATTATTTGATGAAATTTGTTATAGAATTTTTTGATGCAGACAATTTTTCTATTTTGTTTTAGGTTTCTATACAATTGTCTCTAGTAGATAGAATAAATAAAGTGCAAAAAGATGACATTGAGTTGTAGAAAATGGTAGAATTGGTTCAGAAGGGAAATTTACCTGAACTTGACATTGATAAAGATTGTGTTTTGAGTTTTGAGAAGAGATTTATGTGTTCCTTGTGATTTACAGTTGATGAAAGAGTTATTATGTAAAGATCATAGTTGTTCGTTTTCAGTTCATCCTGATAGTACTAAGATGTACAGAGATCTTTAGAAGTATTACTGGTAGTATGGAATGAAAAGAGATATAGTTGACTTTACTATGAAGTGTTTAACTTGTCAACAGGTTAAAGAAGAGTGGTAGTTACCGAAAGGTATGGTTAAAAATTTACCAGTGCCAGAGTGAAAATGAGAAAATATATCCATGGAATTCATTATGCGATTACTAAAGACATCTCAGGGTAACAATGCAATCTAGGTTATTATTGATCGATATGCTAAATCTGATCATTTCCTTCCTATTCTAGATACTTTGTCTCCAGATCAACTTTATCAATTGTATATTAAATAGATAGTCATGTTACATAGAGTTCCCCTCTATATTGTATCTGATTATGATCCCATGTTTACTTCTAACTTTTAAAAGGGCCTTCAGAAGTCATTGGTTACTGAATTAAATTTTATTGCAACTTTTCATCCTCAATCATATGGGGAGTCAGAATTAACAATTTAGACATTGGAAGATATGTTGTGTGCTTCCTAAATATATTACTAAGGAATTTTGGACCAACATATTTCATTGGTTGAATTCTCTTATAATGATAGTTTTCATTCTAATATATAGAAGGCTCTATTTGAGGCATTATATGGAAAGCAGTGTCGAACTCTAGATTTTTCAGATGAAGTAGGTGAGAGGAAGTCGATGAGACCATAATTATTAGAAGATATGGTAGAAATAGTTCCATTGATTCCGAAGCACATGAGAATAGCTTAGATTAGTTAGAGAAGATATGCAGATAACAGAAGGAAGGATCTTTCTTTCGAGGTAGGTGATCATGTCTTTCTCAAAGTTTCTCCATGGAAAAGTGTGATGAGTTTTAGTAAGAATGGAAAACTGAGTCCAAGGTTCATTGGACCTTATGAAAATCCTTGATAAAGATGGGTAAATTTCATACAGAGCGGATTTACCTCCAAGTTTATCCTAGGTACAAAATGTTTTTCATGTCTCAATGTTGAGAAAGTATATGTTGGATCCATCTCATGTTTTGATTCCAGAGCTAATTTAGTTGGAAGAGAATCTTTCTTATAAGGAACAACCCGTCCTGATTCTTGAACGAAGAGAGAAACTATTGTGAAAGAAGGTAATTCATTAGGTAAAGGTTTTATGGAAATCCCATATGGTTGAAGAGGCAACATGGGGATCTGAGAATGTTATGAGGGATAAATACCCCCACCTATTTGACAAGTGAATAAAAATTGCGAGGACCCAATTTCAAAAAGGGGGGAAGGTTGAAACATCCCAAGTAAATAAAGGATATGAAATTTTCATATTTATTAATATTTGTGAATTAAATATTAATTTTACTTTTAAGGGGATTCTATGTTCGATGGAGTATCTGACACGTAACAATGAGTTTCTCTAAAATCTCATGTTGGACACAAGGCAGAGTCATACAGAAAAATAATAATATAATATTATTATAAATAGTAGTTATCATCTAGCCGATGTATTTTTGGGAATGAACAGAACTAACTAAAATATGATTATACATGTTTTGTTAAATGTTTTTACATTTATCCAATAAAATTTAGAGGCTTAAAATGAGAATGAATCCAATTTTAAGTATAAATACTCTAATATTTTTAAAATTTCATTTTAACGCCTTTGATGGAGAACCACTTTTAAATCTATATTTTTGTTCAATTTTATATGTTTCATTTTATAAAATAAACATTAACTTTAAAATAATTACATCAAAACATACTTTGGGTAAACTTTTGGTATTTTTTTGATATAGTTCATTTTTAATGAACAGTGAAAAATTACAGCATTTTAACTCAAAATTGTCTTTTCATCTAATTTATTTATATTGTTATATTTACCTTTTAATTGGTTTTAAAGTTTAATTGGATTATATTTTTATTGTTTAATGAAATTTGGTTATTGGAAGCAATTTCACCATGAAATTGGACATAAACAAGAGTCAATCTTCTAATAATTATTATTTCTTAAAAACATGCTTTTAGGTTTTGACAATGAGAATTAATTTTAAATTAATTTCTGTAACTTATGTGTTTTTAATTTGAAAAAATGGATTCCATATTTCGATTTAGTAGGTCAAAATTGTGTAAATAGGTATCTTTTATTTTTAGACATTATTAATAGTAACTTTAGTAAATATTTTATTTATCATGGTTAAAAGGTAAATATGGTAAATAAGGGTAAATAAATAATATTATAATAATATTAAATTACCCTAACACATGTCCTAATCCTACTAGATGATACATTTCTGACCATGGGCATCCTTGGGTCGATTTTGGGACCACATGGAGAAAATTGTATGTGAAAATGAGTTACGAAAAATGCAACATAAACGTATATCTTTTAGTAAAACAATTATTATATGGGGTTATATAAGTTATATTTTCATATATAAATAGTCCTTATAAAAATAAAACAATTTTCTACATCATGGTAATTTATTTATAATTTTTATACATAATATTAATAAATTTATTTATGACACAATGATGATGTAATGATTACCTCATTAATAAATGTTTTAAATAAATGAGATTATATATATTAAAATAAATGTATTTTGAAACTTTTTATTCTATACATGAATTTTATGGATGATTATTACTTTTTATAATTTAATTAATGAAGTTTTTTCAAATTGATCAAGTTGTTATGGAATTTTAATTCATGATATGAATACTATGAAAATTGACATGAATGAATTTTCAAATCAATTAATATTTTATTAAATGATAAGATAGTCCTAAAAATCAAATATTCAGGAAAATGAAATATATTATTTTACAATTTTCATTAATCATTCATTTTGGGTCTCTTGGCATTTTATATTAAATATATTGTATGAATATACAAGAAGACGTGATAAAAGTTAAATAAGTTAATAAAGGGTTAAATAAAAAAGATAAGGATTAAAAAATAACCAAAATCTGTCCAAATCCTATTGGATGATTTATTTCAACTTATATGCATATTATATTTTAATTTAATAAGTTTTGGACCTTTTGGAATCTAAATTCTATTTATAATAAAATAATATGTTCAAACATTCCAAAAGAGCCCCTCCTCCACCTTATAAAAGTCCATCACCTCTAAATCATTACTCACACCTCTAAAGACACATGGATTATCCAAAATATTCTCCAATAATCTCCCAACATACTTATTTTCTACATAAAAGACTATCATTGTGATGAAGGCATTTTAATAAAACATTTGGGTTCAAACTAAAAGGAGTTACCCGATTTAAAGGTAACATCTTCTCTCAAGTTATTTTCTTTTATTTTTCTTATCCGACCCCCTAAACTCTCTTTATTCCATTATTTAAAAAAAAAGAAGTATCTTCAATATAATAGGATGTTTTTATAACATGGATTCAAACTACACTTCCACAAAAATCCATCTAATTGTTACGGACATACTATTTCTGTGGATGACGAATTACTGCCTCACGAAATAATGATGGTTCAATTATCTCCTGCCTCCTCTCATGGTGGCCATTATGATAGAACTGTATTTATATATGATATATATTATATTTATATTGTCTCTATGATTATGTATTTTTCATTTATGTCATACCTAATGGTTTCTATAATGGGTAAATACGATAATTTCATTTGAGGAAGTGCGGACTACTGCCCCATCAAAGTGATATGACTCGTTCCTGACATAAATGGAATGAATAAAGGATGGTATTATAATATTATATATTATATTATAATAGAATTATAATATAACTACATATCATTAAGTTTTAATTCTATTAAATATGAAATATAAATGAAAGTAGCGTTCATGCAGACGTTCGACTGACCGTCTCTATAAACGGTGCATTTCATTTCTTATCTCCCAATGTTATGTACTATTATATATATATATATATATATGATATATATGATATCTAAATAATGAATATCATTTGTGAGATAATTTAATTTTTACCACATGGACATCTTGTAATTATAAGAAGTTCAATTTTGACTCAAGTACCAAATATCAACAAATGACCATTATTAATGTAAATGATTATGTAATGTTTATAACATGGTAATAAGTGATATAAATGGAATAATAAACTTGAAAAAGGTTCTGAAGAAAGTATAAATTAACTTTAGTTTACTATTTAGGAGATCAAATAATGAACAAGTCAATTCGGACAAGAGGTAAGGGACTCCATAGTAATCTCTTTTCATTGAGGCATATTTTAATTTATACACTAATTGATTTTATATGGTGTATAAACCACTTTGAAATTTAATTTCATTCAATGGGAATATTTTTCTATGAAGTTTTTTACTAAACGAAAAAAGGAATGTTTTTTGAACGTACATGGTGACAACCACCTTTTCAATGTCATGAGTATTATTTGATCTTTATATTCCTTAATAAGCCATAGTGTTTTTAAAATAAAAATTAATACCGTATATTATTTTAACATATTATGGTACTAAACATTGTTTCGATAATTGATTGATTATGTCAATATATTGAAATTTTACATTGTGATTTCAATATCGAAATTGTATCTTTCCTTTATTATTATTCATTGTTATGATTATGTTATGGTTCTTGGGCATTGTCTACGCATATGGGTGGTTCTTTGATAAACCCTGGGTGGGTGAGCCCGAGATATCCCTCCATTGCATTGGGTAATATGATGAAGGTAAACATTAATGTCTCTCCTAAGAGATTTAGGGAAAATACCATGGTGGGTATTTCAAACATAACTCCCTACATAAATGTGAAATCTACAATGTAAGTATGTTATAGATGCCACATGTTACCTTTATGATTTATCATTTCTATGTTTTATTAATTAATCTTATGATTTCATGAGGTATGTTAATGAGATTATTGTCTGTTTGTATTGATGTACTAATGTTTTATTTCATTATTTTATAACCCTTACTGAGCTTTTTTATGCTCATCCCATGTATTTGAAATGTTTTTCACAAGGTATAAGGCAGGTTAACAGAAAGGAATAATTCAAGAAGATTTATATCATGAAAATAATTCTTATTTTATTTTAAGAGTTTTTATTTTATGAAAATATTTATACCAATTAGAAGAGTCTAATTTTTAATATTTTAGATGTAATGTAATAGTTATGGCTTAATACCCTAAAACTCTAAACCTGAAAAGATCCCTAATGTGAATTCTTAACTTAACTCAAGACTATGTAATGTTTAAGGTTGGGGCCTTATAGAAGACTCCAAGATCAAAAGTGTTGAAAAGTCAAAATAAGGCAAGATAATCTGGTGGAGGAAATGAGACCACCACCGATGGTCCAATTATACAAATATAGGGAGCAATGACACTATGTAAGATAGAGCACTAAACCTCGTGCCCTGAAGGGTAACAAGTGTCATCGTCCACTAAATAAAAAAGATAAAGGGAAGGATTAAGAAATCACTACTATGGAAGTTGAGCAAGAAAACAAAGTCATACATGGTACACATCCTATTCATGAAATAATGTACAAATACTTATTTGATTCTAGTTCTATGCATTTCATTATATATCACGAGTTTTCTATAACTATTGAATTGAATCCTTAAAACCTTTAAGAATAGATATCTATAAAAACATTAAGTGGGGAAATCATTGAAACCGAAGTATTGGAATCTTCTCCTATTGGTGTATGTGGGAGGATTCATCTATAGAATCTTGTGATACTTACCTTGGTGGAATTTGATGCTATAACAAGAATTGATTGGCTCTCATTATATAGAGCACATATCGACAATTAAGAAATGGAAATATCTTTTCATATTCAGAACCATCCCATGCTCCTCTATAAATGCAAGGAATATCCCGAATCTTCTTCAAAAAATCCTTCAATGGTGTGGTCATTGATTCCCTATGAAGGGGAATACCTCACTCAAATAGTTTAGTCATATAAAATTTGCAACCTAGCAGAAATTCCCATTGTGAAAGTATACGATGACATATTTACCAAGGAGTTACTCAGACTTTTCTCAGATCGTGAGGTAGAGTTATCCATAGAACTCATACCCAGAGAAACTATTATCTCAAAGTGTACCTATAGAATGGATCCTTTAGAAATGGAGGAGATAAAGAATCAACTGTAATAGAAATTGTACAAAGGGTTCATACACCCTAGTTCATCACCTTTGGGTGATCCAATGCTCTTTGTGAAGACGAAGGATGTAACATTGTCGTTTTGTATTTATTATTGAGAACACAACAAGATCTCCATAATGAAAAAGTATCCTCTTACAAGGATTGAAAAATTGTTTGATCAATTAAGAAGATATCAATACTTCTCCAAGGTGGATCATAATTCTTGAAATCATCAACTAAAGGTGATGAAAAATGATATTCAAAACATTACCTTCCATACAAGGTATGAGAACTATGAGTTTCTGGTTATGCCCATCAGACTTACTAATTCCCCTAAAATTTTCATGGATTTGATGAATAGAGTTTTTAGACCTTACATCGACCAATTGTTTTTTGTTTTTATTGAATATATTCTCATATAATCCAATAGTAAGGAGGAACATTAATAACATCTAATACTAGTGTTTTTCTACATTGATAAATGATAAGTTATACACCAAGTTCAGCAAGTGTGAATTTTGGATGAATCAAGTCGCATTCTTAGGATATGTGATCACATGTGTGGTAATTTCTATAGACCCTTAAAAAACAAAGGCAATTGAGGAATGGCCCAGACCCACTAGTTTCATAGAAATCTGCAAATTTAATGGATTATATGGGTAATACCCACATTTTGTGAGAAATTTATCATGACTACCAATCTCTCTAACTGATTCAATAAGGAAAGGGGTAAAGTATTCTTGGACGGAAGAATGTGAGGAAAGAATCATGGAACTAATAAAAAGGATGATAACTACACCTATAATCAAATTACTGAAATGTGGAGAATGTTTTGTGATATATGATGATGCTTTGAAGAATGTCTTGGGTTGTGTACTCATCTAAACTGATAATGTGATAGCCTATGCCTCAGGAAAGTTGAAGATCCATGATCATAACTAACCGATACATGATATAGAGCTAGATGTTTTGATTTTTTCCTTGAAAAGATGGAAGAATTACATCTATTATAGAAACCTTATCCTTTTAGACATAACATTACATTCTTTTAAGCATAATAAAACATCATATTACAAGCCAAGGATCATAACTTATAGTTTCTTAGATTACTAGGTACATAACACATAAAACATGAGAATAAATATTACATTTCATTATATAGTCTTCAAAAAGATCTCCTAACTTCTATTGTGCTCATACATCTTCATAGGTTAACCCAGGGATAACATGAAAAAAGGGATGAGCTAAAAATCCAAGAAAGGTATTAAACATGATAAATAAAGCTTTTGCACATGGGTTAGAACTCATAACATAATGATATAAAATGGCATGGAACATATAGAATCACAATATATAAACATGGGGTCTTATAAACATGAATTCATAGTAATGTGGGATAAATATAAAACTTGTCATTAGCATGACTCAAGGATCATTTCACATAGAGCATCACAAATCAAGGTTAACAACCAAGACCATTGCACAAGGTAGTACGAGTCATCATTAAAAGGCAAGAACGTTGCACATAATGTCTTAGAAGACTCAAATTTTCCCAGTGCATTGGATTGATATTTGGGTAAACCTATCATAAAATGGTAATGAATATTATTTCCACGTATATAATAATACATAATCAATCATATAAAAAAATAAAGAAACCCATGGAAAGAGATGGGTATCATAATCAAGCCATAAAGAAATATTTAATAGGCATATCATACAGGTATCCATGAAAAAAAGGAATTAGATCAAGAATAGAAATTAATAAGGAATAATAGGAATATATCACAATAAGTGATGCCAAATTTAAGTGATAACATGTAAAAGAGTATTTATGAAACTTTAAAATTAAAACATTATAGTGTGGTCTAATGAAAATATCAAAGATCATTTAAAACAAAAAATGGCATAATATTTTATATAAAACCATAAGTGAACCAAGATTTTTTTCATTATAAAAATATTGGTTTTATAAATATAATGGTTTCTCAAAATAGATTATATCATGTACTTGAAATTGGGTAAGAATATGTGAATTTCCCTTAAAACATGATTGCTTATCGGGACATTTTGAGGAGGGAATCAATTAAAGAATGTATATCCATGAAAGAGAATGATTAATGGATCTTGATACATAAGTTTGGAAATATAAAAATTAATTAGAATATGTATATAAATAGGATACTGGATTTCATTTGGGTAAAAAAAATTAAGAATAACCTGAAGGAATATTGGAGGTTCAGGTAGTCCATTACCATAAGTCTGATGGCGTTATCCACTTGATATTATGAACCTGAATAATAAGATTAAATTCATCAATTAATAATTACATAACCTATTTTAAATTTAATTTATTTATTATAACCTTTTTAAGTTTATTCATAACCTTTTTTATTGGGTATGAGGTTCACTTTCGTTGTTCGGGTATGATTGTTTCACATTCAGTTTACATATATACATATGAATGAATAATAATGTAAAATGATGATGGTAGTCAAAAATAGAAATTAAATTTTATTATTTAATTTTTATAACGTTACATGGTTGTAAATTTAATTTGGTTACTTGGAGTGAATTTGAATCATTATATTAAACTTTAGCGATAACCTTTTGGGTTCATTAGAGGTTTTTGATCACAACGAACACATTTTGTTTTATAAATAAAAACCAAGTGTACAAAAAGATTCCAAAACCACAGATGATACATAATATATATATTATAGTCCAGTTCAACCATAAGAATTTTTTTATGACCAGAATTGAAGATGGTAATGGAAATTGAAAACACATCATCCTTGAATGTGGTAAATCAACACATCTCGGATGATGTTTTTTAATACTAGTATAAAAGAAGTGTAATGGGGCGATGATAATAAATTATTCCATTATCATAACAACATTCTAGTATATATAAGGTATTATGGTTTTCATAACATTTTTATGTAGAGAGGTAAGTATAGAAAAGAAAACATAGGAACATGAAAAGAAACTAAAATAATTGAAAAGAGTAATTTTTCACTTGAATTATTATTCTTTGAGATCCTATTAAGAGTAGAGGATTTATAATTTTGAGGAGACCAAGGGATTCTAGACTTTGGGGACTATCTTGGGGATATATTTGGAAAGAATTTAGGAAAGGTACAAGGCTTGATAGGAATGAAGGGATGATGGGAGGGTGGTTGGTTTTTATAGTGGAGGGGAGGAGGGTTTTCTTAATATTTTAATCATTAGTTTATAATTTTTTCATATGTCAAGAAATAGTGATGATTACCTAACCAAAAATAGTAACATGTTCATGTGACCTTGAACATGGAGTAATTATCTTAGTGATGATTCTAGGAATAGTTCATTTAACTTATAACACATATATACGATAAATTGTCGTATTTTACTATTCATAAAAATCTTGTATTTTAGAAAAATCCCAAAAAATTACCCCGACCATTTTTCAACATGTTGAATCCAAAAATGAAATCAATTTTTCAAAATAATTTTATAAACATTATTAATTTAATTTTTAATTAAAATTGCAATTTACTTGAAAAATACCGATTTTAAAACTTTAACAGATTTTATAATGTTTTCAAAAATTACATAAGGTCTTATAAAACTATCTTAAAACCAAAAAACATAAAAATAAAAAATTTTGAAATTTTTTTATGAAAATTAGTTTTATTTTTTAATTATTAAATAATTAATAAATTTTTTATTAAATATTTATGACTTATAAAAATACCAACATTATCATATTGTCATTTATAAGATAGATAAATTTTATTTATACTTTCATTGGTAAGGTTACTATTTACATTGATTATTTACTTTTCATTAGAGTAATATTACTACTTTTAAGGGTAACATTACTATTCATAAGGGTCAGTTACTATTAACCAAAAATTAAGTTTTTCTTATCGGACTTCAAACATCTTACTGATCACAATTGTGTAGGTCATATTTTTGAAATTCAAATAACAGAAGTGACAATATTTTGTTTAAAGGACACATGGTACTTATTAGTTCATTATTATTTGATATCATGTGATTATATGAAATAATTATTAGAAGGGAATATCCGTTGATAGAACATTGGGTTGTTACATTCTTCCCCCCATATGAAATTTCACCCTTAATTTTTTTAACATTCTAATCCATAAATAGGTGTGCATACTTTTCCCTCATTTCCTCCTCTAGTTCCCATGTTGTATCTTCGTACTTATTGTTCCACCATAGTACTTTGACAAGGTGAGTAGTCCTGTTGCATAGAACTTTATCTCTAAGATCCAAGAACTTCAATGGCTGCTCCTCATAAGAAAGATCATTTTCTAATTTTACCACCTCTAAAGAGTGTAAACATGAAGGATCAGGTATGTAATTTCTTAATAGGGATATTTAGAAGACATCATGTACTTTAGACACGGTAGGTAGAAGTTCTAGTCGATAGACACATCTCCAACACAATAAAAAATCTCGAAGGGGATGATGTACCTGGGACTTAGTATTCCTTTCTTCCAAAACCTCATGACCTTTTTCCATGGATATATTGACATAAATACCCTATACCCGACTTTTAAATCAAGGTTTTGTTGATAATTGTATGCATAACTATTTTATTGACATTGGTCTGCCTTGATATGATGTTGAATGTTTTTCAACTTCTCTAAATTTTCTTAAACCATTTTAGGACCTACTAGCTTATGCTCACTGACTTCATCCCAATGCACCAATGTTCTTCAGCTTTTCCAAAAAAAGGATTCATATTGTTCCATTCAGATACTCGAGTGGAAATTATTTTTGTAGGATAATTAAACCAGTGGAAGATGTTGGTGTTGAAAGTGGGTGCCCTAGAACCAACTTATTTTGTACTTTGATTGCCGCTACATGTATTTAGTTTGTTTTAATACATGTGTTTATCTTTCCATAATAGTGTAGATACTTCTGCATCCACTTTGTTTATATAAATTCCCTTAGATTACCTATCACATAAAGGGTTATAGTAGATCCCAAACTATAATGAGAACCCTGAGATTCCATGACAGTAATCTTAAAGTAATGTCCTATGGTCCAATTACATCATTCTGAAAGGACATAGATGATGTGTGACCATCAGGTGCTGGGGGCTCATAATCATTGAGTCTTCTTCTCATGATGTTCAGACTTGATAATCTCTAGTAGTTGAGATCATGAGGACAGACCTGAATAATAGGAACACCACATGTTTTAGGTGTCATTGGTTGTTCCTATCTATGAACATGTGTAATGGTATTTTGACTTGAGATCATTGTCAATGGATTCCATTTAATTACGTATATTTTATGCAAGGAGAAAACCATGGAAACTAAGTTATGGAAAGGTAGTTTTTATTGGGTACGCCATTAATGTCATGACATTGATTGAATGATCCAAATATGATTTTTTGCTTCTGAGTTCAGGAAGAGATATCTCGAGCCTGGTTGATTAGGATGGTTTCACCTTCATTAAATCCAAGGCCATGGTAGTGTAAGGTAAGACCGTCCGAACAAATCAATAAACAAAATAAAGAAAATAAAGAATGATGACACTAGTATGATTTTTTGATTTATTGAGATATTGATGATGAAGAGATTATATTACACGAACCGTGTTCATAGGAAGGTAGTCGTTGCTTTGACTTTGCCTTATCTCTATAGGGATCTCGATGGGTTGCTAGACCCCTCCCTAGGTTAGTGATATTATTCACTACTATTGAGGTAAGGGCCTAGAGGGTCACAAACAATAGCGCCTTGAGAATCTGCCCTATTATGGGAATAGGAATATAGACTTGGTGGGCCCCACAAAATGGTCTGAGTACTTTCCAAGTTCAATGGATCACTAAAGAATAAATAAGTTCATTAATTACTGAAGTTTAGAATAATTCGTTGAATTTATTTATGCCATGTATTTACAAGTCATATAGTAAATACAAGTGTTAATATTATTCGAATGGATTTTAATATCCTAGGTTCGTTTAATATATGCTGGAGGAATGAGTCGAGTTAAAGACTCAAATTTATTACATAATATATTTATATATTAAAAGTAAGTGACAAATTATAAATATTATTTATGGCATAATTTTAGTTTTCATAAATAATTATTTATAACACTTATATAGCAGACGTCTATTACCCGGGGGCCGAGCATCCGTACCGCGTGTTTTAAACACTCCCTATATAAATAAGAGAGATGATCTCCCATGAATACTATTCATGTGTCAATATTGAGAGCTTATCTCTCATAATGTAATCTAGAGAGAGAGTCTATCAAGCAAAGGAAGATCTTCAAGTTCATCCTTCTCGGTATGAATCTTATTCCTTTGTAGTGATCATCGCTGCACTAAAATGATCGTCGAAGATCTGTGCTAGCTCTCGTATCTTGACTAACGGCATGCGAGAATATTCATAAGGCGTGTGTGGACGATCTAGAGGGATTCGAATTTGGAGTCTTCGAGCAACGATCGCCGGCGTCCTACGACAAACTGGAACATGCTAATTCCGAACAAGGTACATGTTCAATTTAATTTTCTTGCTCTATTTAAACCTTGCGAGATCCTTGGACCAAATCGGGACAAGATCACCAGAGTTGACAGGGTTATGTCACTCTAGTGAAGCATAAAAATTTTCAATTCCCAGCCCATCGGCTTCCACTACGCCGTCCCAGTACCCAAAAATGGTATCAAAGGGATCCCAAGGTTTTTCTGATTCAAAAAAATTAAGATGCATTAAATTTAATTGCGGGGTGTTAAAATGGTTCATTCAGATTTCACCTAGCAACGTTTCGTTTTCAAATGATCATGTTACGATCATTTAATATTTTTAATCAGATCGACGTCGTGTTTTTTTGTTCAATTGATGTTTATCTCAAATTGAGAATTAACATCAAATATAATTTTCTATTATTAACAAATATAATAAAATATTTTGTTATAAAATTTTTTATTATAAAATATTTTTCCACAAGGATTTGTGAAATTTTTTTTTAATAAAAAAACAGGAAAGGGGAGGGAGACCAAGACCAAAACCCCAATTTGTGTTCTTCTTGCTTTTAAGAAAAAAATGGGGTGACCAGGACCCAAAAATGGGGTCTTCTTCCCTTTAATTAAAAAAAGGGGAGTGGTGGCTTTTTTTTCTAAAGAGAAAAAAATAGGAAGACCCCAAAGGGGTCTCCTTCTATCACACAGTGAAACAGGGGTTCTCCCCATCGGGAGAAACCCTAGCCTCGCCGACAGTCCCCTTTACACCGCCCTGAGCCCCGACGAGCCGTCTCGCACCGGACCTGCTGCTCCCCTGTGTGTCGAGACACCTCTTGGTCCCATTAGAACCACCTCAGACCCACCACCCCGAGCTCGCCAGCCTCCTCGAACCACCACCCCTACCGGAGCCGGACCCCCTGGTCATGCCGCTCCTAAACCCTGGCCGGACGGATCCTGTCGATCCCATTCCTGCTTTCCCGCGCCACCCCAGGCTACGCTGGACTGAACCACACTAACCGCGCCGGTCCAGGCTATGCCGGACCGAGCTTCCGCCTTGCCGACTCACCAGAGCAGCGGGCTGTCGGCCAAGCGGCTGGCCGATTTGATTCTCGACCTCCTCCCGCTTTTATGGTCTTCACCGGAAGTTGCTGCCGCTGTGGGAGTCACTGGACCACACAGTCACTCCTCGGTCATGCCATGGTCACACCGTGATCACGCCTCGGTCACACTGCGGTAATCCCGTAATTGGATCTGCTCCAAGACAACACCCCATGGTGGTTCGCAGTACCGCCAGACTCCCGAGATAGAGGTAACCCCACTTTAAATCAAGTTTAATTAATTTAGATTTTTAAATTAAACTAATTAGAGTTAATTTGGTGTTTAAATTATTTTAATATGAAATATTAATTTAATTTATGTTTAGAATTAAATTAATGGCTTAATTTATTTTTTTGGAATTAAAATTAAATTAAACAAATGGAACCGATAAAATAAATTATTTGAATTTAATAAAATTCATTTAATTTATTAGAACACCCTCACATTATTTAAATTTATTACAATTTAATTTTATTGTGCGTATTTTACTTCGACTGATCTTGAGAAAGTGACTGAACTGTGTATGTATGGTATGTATATATTTATTTAATTCTTTATTCAATGCGTACGATGATTGTAATAATTAATTAGATAAATGATGGTCTGCGAATCATCTTTTTAATTCAAATATGTATAAGGGCCTGCATGTCCACTGCACGAGATGTAATTTATACCCCTAGACCCCCTCACCTGCGTGTGAGTACATTTTTAATTAAATGATGATTCGATATGCAGACCCTGCCAAGACAAGGCGGTAAACCAAACAAGATCCAAGCGCTTTGCACTGGGCAAGCTGCGACGTGAGTCAAGTCCGGAATCAGGTATGGATGCCCATAGGTCAAGATTGATCTGTTATGGATCGATCTTTAAATAATTCTCAAGACCAGTTGGATTTCATGATTTACTTTATGCATAGTTTATTATTTTATGCATCTCAATGATTATTGCGTGATCACATAGAATAGTAAACAAGATAAAATTCATAAAGATGTGGCGAATTATAATCTATTTCATGTTTAGTTGTGAGCACGACAACCCAGTTTGAACATAATAAATAGAAAAAGGATTATATTCCTCAATAAATATTAAAAATCCCTCAAATATATATTATGCCTAAAATCCTTCCATTTCTCACTTCTAAATAAAACCACCTGTTTGGGTGCTCCTCAGCCTTAGTTGAGAGTGCCTCTTACTACCAGGGTGTTTTCATGAGAAAAATGGGTTCACCTAACTTATGTGAGTAGTCAAGGATTAGCCTTAGTTAACTTGCTATCACGTTAGAGGCAAGATGTTGAGGGAATCAAGTTCAGATTCCAAAAGCTGGGACTTTACTCAACAATACAAGGAACCACAAGAACAAGTGGTTGGCCAATTTAGTGCCTACCTTAAATCCCTCCATGTAGAAACATAGATCTTGCTTGTAGACTACGAGGGAGGTTTCGAGGATCCTTGCCACTAGAATGCTCAAGCGATAGAGTATTCCGAATCTAATAGTAAGGGAAATTATGTTTTGCTAAAATAGTGGGAGATATTAAAATGATATAATAATTTATTAATAATAAAAGTAAAAAGGTAATCAAGACAAAAGTACTAACTGCTAAATGATTATATGATGTAGATTCAAAATCGAAATCACCAACACCACATGTACTTTATCACTACAATCGATATTGGATAAAGAAAATCTCCTGACTGGCAATAACTTCCCTGAGTGGTACAGGCACTTGCGCATAGTACTACACCAAGAAAGGAAGTTATAAGTGCTGGAATCCCAAATTCATGCTGAACCTCCTCAGGGAGTAAGTAAGGTAGAAAAAGATAAATGGAGAAATCATGTAGACAATGCAATTGATGTACAATGCATCATGTTGTCATCCATGTCCATCCATTTGCAATAAATGCATGAGGATGAGGACGCCTACAAGATGCTTTCACATCTCCAAGAACTTTATGAGGAGTGGTCCAGGAAAGAAAGGTATGAGATATCATGTGCTCTTTATAAGTGCAGGATAGCAGAAGGGAACCAAGCCGATCCTCACATACTCAAGATGATTGGGTATATTGAGAGGCTTGAAGACCTAGGGTTCAAACTGAACTAAGACCTTCCATTGGATCTCATTATTGACTCTTTAACATCAAGATTCTCAACTTTTATTGTCAATTATAATATGAATGATATGAAAAAGTCACTCTCGGACTATTTGGCTTTAGTTCACCAAACTGATAAGGATATGAAAAATACCAATTAATCTGTTTTTATGGTGAACAAGAAAAACAAGGTCAAGTAAAAGGGGTCAAAAAGAAAGTCAAGGCCAAAGACACCAATGAATCATCATGCAAAGAAGCCAAAGATTCAAAGGCAATGTAATGAGTAGGAAGCTATCTTCTTTGAATGTGGCAAGAAAGGCCACTAGAAGAAGAATTGTAGATATGAGAAGAAGAAGCAGGTTGATGCTTCTACTTCAGGTATTTTTTTCATTGAATGAAATCTATCTTTATATACAAGTTGGGTATTGGATACGACATGTGGCTCACATATTTATATTCACATATAGGAACCAAGTAGGTTCAAGAATATTGTAAAAGGTCAAGTGGATATCCGTGTTACAAATGGTGCAAGTCTGGCAGCCTTGGCAGTGGGAGACTATCACTTAACCTTACCAACTGGTTTGGTTCTAGTTTTAGACAATTTCTATTAGTTACCTTCTGTTACTAGAAACATTATATCTGTGTCGAGTCTAGACATTATGGGTTTTTATTTCAAGTCTATAATTAAATGTTGTCTCTTTTATAGATATAACATATGTTATGGTATGGAACATCTTAATAATGGTTTATATATGTTGGAACTGGAAAACTCAATAATGGAAATCAATGACAAAAATATCCAACATGACTTAAATAAAACCTGTCTATGGAACTTCAGGCTTGGTCATGTAAATGAGAAGTGATTACAAAAATTGCATCAAGAAGGATATCTAGGATCGACACAGTTAGAACCCTTAGATGTATGTCAAGCTTGTTTACAAGAAAAGATGACCAAAGAACCTTTCTCGGGGAAGGGAGAAAGAGACAATGCAGTGCTGGAATTAATACATACTAATGTATGTGGTTCATTTCCAGTAGAGGTAGAGGGTGGATTTCTATATTTCATTAATTTTACCAATGACTATAGTAGGTATGGCTATATCTACTTAATGTGGTATAAGTCAGATTCCTTTTGGATATATAAGGAATACCAAAATGAAGTAAAAAACCAACTTGGTACTAAGATAAAAGAACTTTGCTTAGACCTCGGCATAGAATATCTTAACCAAGCATTTATTGATCACTTGAAGGAGTGTGGGATAGTATCCCAACTCACTCATCCTTATACAGCACAATGGAATGGTGTTAGTGAAAGGAGTAATAGGACCTTTCTTGACATGGTCAAATCAATGATGAGTCATGCAACCCTTCCATTATCATTTTGGGATACGCCTTACAAACAGCAGCATATACCCTTAACCAAGTACCAACTAAATCTATAGAAGGAATTCCATATCAGTTTTGGAATGGAAAGGAACCCAACATAACACACATGCGTGTATGGGGGTGCGAGGCATTTTTCCAGACTTTACCAAGTGACAGATTAGCATCCAGAAGCACTATGTGCATATTTATAGGTTATCCTAATGAAACTAGAGGATATTACCTATATAACCCTTTAGATAGAAAAGTCATTGTGGAAAGATACACGATATTTATAGAAAGGGAACACATTTCTATTGGAAATAGAGGGATCAATATTGACTTTGATGAAGTTAATGCTCCAGATGCACAAGATTTGGTAGAGGAACAATCTCCACAAGAGTAAGTGGAAGAAGAAGAAGTTCCTGAGATACAGATACTGCATAGGTCTACACGAGATGATAGAGAACTAGAGAGTTATGGTTTTCTTATCACCGAGTCAGGTGACACATTAGTCCTTCATAATGATGAACCTCTAACATACAAGGAAGTGGTAAAAGGAAAAAAAATTCTAAATGGAAAGAAGCCATGAATTTTGAGATGAATTCTATGTACCAAAATCAAGTTTGGATTTTGGTATACCGTCCAGCTGATGTAAATCCCATTGGATGACAATGTGTATTCAAGAAGAAGTTGGACATGGATGGTGAAGTTAATTCCTTTAAATCAAGACTGTTTGCAACGGGTTTCAGGAAAATTCAAGGCATTGACTATAATGAAACCTTCTCACCGGTAGAAATGCTTAAATATATCAGAATATTTCTTTCAATAGTAGCCTTTCTTGATTATGAAATTTAGAAAATGGATGTCAAAACTGATTTTCTAAATGGGAAGTTGGTTGAAGACGTCTATATGACTCAACCCGAAGGGTTTGTCAAGTCAAATAATGCCAATAAAATATGCAATCTGTAGAGATCCATTTATGGATTGAAGCATGCATCAAGATCATTGAATGTTTGTTTTGATAAGACCATAATAGATTTTGGTTTTATCAAAAATTAAAGCACGCCTTGTTTCTATAAAAAGGTTTAAAGGAATTCCATAGTTTTCCTAGTATTATATGTTGATGACATATTAACTATGGGAAATGAGGTGCAAGTCTTACAGTCAGTTAAGACTTGGTTAAATGAATGATTCTACATGAAAGACTTAGGCGAATCAACCTACATTCTAGGGATCAAGATCTATCGAGATAGATCTCAAAGGCTACTTGGTATATGTCAAAGTACATATATTGACAAGGTACTCAAAAGGTACAGTATGGAACAATCCAAGAGAGGATTGTAACCTGTGTAACATGGTGTAAATATCTCCAAGAAAATGTGTCCACAAGCACAAGAGGAGATTGAAAGAATGAGTAGAGTCCCTTATACTTCAGTAGTGGGTTCTATCATGTATGCCATGCTATGTACTAGGTTTGATATCGCATTTGTGTTAAGCATGTTGGGTAGATATCAAGCCAATCCAGGAGAGCTGCATTGGGCAGCTGTTAAAACAATCCTAAAGTACTTGAGGCATACTAAGGATATGTTCCTGGTGTATAGAGGATATGAGGAACTAGTTGTGAGGGGATACACTGATTCTAGTTTCTAGAAAGATCATGATGATATGAAATCGCAGTCAGGCTACATTATTTCCTAAATGGTGGTGCAGTGAGCTGGAGAATCTCGAAAAAAGTTGTGGTTGCTGATTCTATAGCAGAGTCTGAGTATATTGAAGCTTCCGATGCAGCAAAGGAAGCATTCTGGATACACATATTTATCTCAGACATTAGTGTTGTACCTAACAGTGTGGACCCTTTATCAGTATGTTGTGATAATACTACTATGGTGGTGCTTACCAAGGAGCCTATTTCTCACCAAAGAAAAAAGTATATTCTTCAGAAGTTTCATCTCTTGAGGGATTTTAATCAAAGAGGCGAAGTAACAGTTAGCAGAGTAGCCACATAGGACAACATGGCAGACCCCTTGACTAAATCCATTTCTCAGTAGAATCATGATTCACATGTGAGAGCTAGTGGATTTAAACCTATTAGTAGTTGGCTCTAGTGCAAGTGGGAGTGTTGAAAGTTGATTCCCTAGACCCAACTTGTTTTGTACTTTGATTTCCAGTACATGTATTTAGTTTGTTTTAATAAATGTTTTTATCTTGCCATAATAGTGTATATACTTCTGCATCCACTTTGTTTATGGAAATATCCTTAGATTACCTATCGTATCAAAGGGTTATAGTAGATCCCAGACTATAATGAGAACCCTGAGATGCCATGAAAATAATCTTAATGTAATGTCCTATAGTCCAGTTACATCATTCTGAAAGGACACAGATGATGTGTAACCATTAGGTGCCAGGGGCTCATAAGCATTGAGACTTCTTCTCATGAAGTTTTCACTTGATGATCTCTAGTAGTTGAGATCATGAGGACAAACCCACATAATAGGAACACCACATGTTTTAGGTGTCATAGGTCATTCCTATCTACGGACATGTGTAACGGTCTTTTGAATTGAGATCATTGTAAATGTATGTCATTTAATTATGTACATTTTATGCAAGGTGAAAACCATGGAGACTATGTCATGGGGAGGTAGTTTGTATTGGGTATGTCATCAATGGCATGGAATTGATTGAATGATCGAGAAAGGATTTGTCTCTTTTGAGATCAAGAAGATATATATCGGTCCTAGTTGATTAGGATGGTTGCACCTTCATAAAATCCATGGCCATTGTAGTGGAAGGTAGGATCGTCCAGATAAATCAACAAACAAAATAACGCAAATAAAGAATAATGACACTAGTATGCATTCTACTTTATTGAGATATCGATGATGAAGATATTATATTACATGGACCATGTTCGCAGGAAGGAATTTGTTGCTTTGACTTTGCCTTATCTCTATAGGGGCATCTATGGGTTGCTAGACCCCGATCTAGGTCAGTGATATTATTCACTACTATTGAGGTAAGGGCCTAGAGGGTCACACACAATAGCGCCTTGAGAATCTTCCCTATTATGGGAATAGGAATATAGAACTTGGTGGGGCCCACCAAAGGGTCTGAGTACTATCCAAGTTCTATGGATCAATATAGAATAAATAAGTTCATTTATTATTCAAGTTTAGAATAATTCTTTGAATTTATTTATGACATATATTTACAAGTAATATAGTAAATACAAGTGTTAAATATTATTCGAATGGATTTTAATATCCTAGGTTCGTTTAATATTTGCAGGATGAATGAGTCGAGTTAAAGACTCAAATTTATCATGTAATATATTTATATATTAAAAGTAGGTGATAAATTATAAATATTATTTATGGATAAATTTTATTTGTCATAAATAATTATTTATAACACTTATACAATGGGAGTCTATTACACGGGGGCTTGGATTCCATACAGTGTGTTTTAAAAAATCCCTATATAAGTGACAGAGAGACTCTCCCATGAATACTATTCATGTGTCAAGATTGGGAGCTTATATCTCCTCCTGGAATCTAGAGAGATTCTCTCAAGCGAAGGAAGATCTTCAAGTTCATCCTTCTCGGATTGAAGCTTCTTCCTTTGCGGTGATCGTCGCTGCGCTGAAGTGATCTTAGAAGACCTGTGCTAGAACTTGGATCTTGATGAATGATGCACGAGCAGATTCATAAGGTGTGTGTGGACGATCTAGAGGGCTTCGACATCGGAGACTTCGAGCAACGATCGCCGAAATCCTGTGGTGGACTTGCACACGCTAATTCCGAACTAGGTACATGTTTAGTATAATTTTTGTTCTCTGTTTAAACCGTGCGAGATCCTTGGACCAAACCGGGACACGTTCACCGGAGCTGATAGGGTTATGTCACTCTGGTGAAGCATAAAGATTTTAAATTCCCCACCCACCAACTTCCTCTGCGTCGTCCCAGTACCCAATAGTTGGTCCCATCTTCCTTTGAAGTCCATAGAACATTCTCTCAACATATCTGCCAATTTTGGAATAGTTTGGTCAGATTTTCAACCAGTTTGAGGATGGTAAGTCATACTAAAGTTGATTTTAGTTTTTAGAGAATTTTGGATACATTTTGAGAACTTCAAGATGAATCTCATATCACTATCTAATAAAATAGATAGTGGTAGTCCACATAGCCTTACCACCTCTTTGATATATATAAATGAAAGTTGATCTAATTAAAAATCCTATTGAATTGAGATAATGTGATATGTCTTTGTAAAATGATCCACAATGAACCATATAGCATCATTTCCTCTAGATGTCCATGGAAGTCTAGTGTCAAAGTCCATTGTAATGTTCTACCAATTCCATGTTGTTATGGGTAGTGGTTGCAGCATCCCCTTAGACATTTTCCTCTCAAAGTTCATTTTCTGACATACCTGGAACTTTAATGTATATTCAACATCCTCCTTCATCATATTGTCCCATCAAAAGTTCTCTCAGAGATCTTGATACATCTTCCTCTGTTTGAGTAAATAGAGAAGGTTGGTGCATCATTCAAATGATTCTTCTTTATTACTAGATCATATGGTACACATAATCATGACCCAAATATTACAACTCCTTCATCATCAATCTTGAACTTTGAGGATTTACCCTTTCTAATGGCTTCCACCCTTTTTTGAATTCCTATATCTTTTCCTCGAGCATCCTTTATTTTATCCATAAGGGATGATTGATCTATCATTTTAGAAAGGGTGGATAGTTTTCCTCGCTTAATTATTTTCATGTCTATCCTCTATAAATCCATGAAGATTAGATCCTTCTCAACTCTCTCCATTGATAAATATATTGGATTGTTTCCACTTAGAGCATCTACCACCTTATTTAGCTTTCCAGGATGGTATTGGATTGAGCAGTCATATTCCATGATGAGCTCTAACCATCTTCATTAGAGCATATTAATTTTTTTTCTTTGTGAATATATATTTGAGACTCTTATGATCAGTATATATCTCACACATCTCCCCATAGAGATAATGCTGTCCGATTTTCAACACAAAGATCACAACTGCCAACTCTAGATCATGCGTAGGATTGTTTTGCTCATAGATTATCAATTTCCTTGAGGTGTAGGCTACCAATTTATCATTTTGAATTAGTACATGACCTAATATATATTTTTAATCCTCACTGTACACCACAAAGAGTTATACACTCATTGGGAGCGTGAGTATTGTCATAGTGATAGGCCTCTTTTTCAGCTTCTTAAAACAGTCTTCACATTCCTCGGTCCTGAAAAAATTTACTTAATTCCATGTTAGCTTGGTCATTGGGTTTAGAAATAATGAAATGTTCTTCACAAATCATCGATAATACCCAGCTAGACCCAGAAAGCTGTAGATATCCATTATAGATGTTGTCCCGGGCCACTCTTTAATTGCCCGTATCTTGAAAGGGTCCACATATATCCTTTTTCTGGTGATAACATGCCCCAAGAATGATACTTCCATAATCTAGAACTGACATTTACTACACATTTCAAATAGATTCTCCCTTATCAGAGTCCTTATCATAGTATTCAGATTCTCCTCATGTTTATCTTTTCTCTTGGAGTATATGAGAATATCATCAATAAAGTCTGACACAAATTTTTTAAGGTAATATTTGAAGATTCTATTCATTAAATCCATGAGAATTTATGGAGCATTAGTGAGTTTTAATGGAATCACAATGAAATCATAGTGTACATACCTCTTTTAGAAGGAAGTCTTGGGAATATCTTTCTTTCTCACCTTTAATTGGTGATATTCCAACTGAAGGTCCACTATAGAGAAATAACTGACCCCATGAAGATGATCAAACAGTTAATCTATCCATAGATGGGGATACTTGTTCTTTATTGATATTTTATTGATCTAGTGATAATAAATTCATAGGAACATGGATATATTATTATTTTTGATGAAGAGGAATGTCACACCCCATGGTGAAGCCCTCGGGCATATAAAACCATTCTCCAGATTCTTCTATTACTACTTCTTCAGCTCTTCCATCTCTATAGTGGCCATTCTATAAGGTGTCATTGATATAGTCAGAGATCCAAGAATAAGGTCTGTGGAGAACTCAACCTCTCGATCTAGGGGAAGACCAGGAAAATCTTAAGGAAATACATCAGTGTAATCCATCACGATGGGCATGTCTTCAAGCATGATTCTCTCCTTTGTCTCAATAATTTGAGCTATAAAATCTTTCCAATAAGGAATTAATATCCATACCTGAGATAATGATTCTAAAGGAGATTAATCTTCCTCCTTAAACATGTAATGAATTGTAGGATGATTCTGGATGTGAAGATTGATATCCCTTTCAAAATAGTTGATGTTGGATTTGTACAAAGATAGCCAATCCATTTCCAAGAAAACAACAAACTCCTCTAAAGAAATTATGGAAAGATTTTTTGGAAGTTCTGTCACCAAACATTTATCAAGGAGGAGTAATGAACCTTGGATGAAATAATTTCCATATTCTCTATTCTCATAGATAACATGTCCTCAACATTCTGATGTGGTGTTTGAATAGTTATACTAAATTTAAAAGATATGAAATAATGTGTAGAACCAGAATCAAATAGTATATTTTCTATTCAGGAATGAATAACTAGCATACATTTCACCACGTAGTTGTATGGATCTACCTCAGCAGTTGTGTTAGTATAATCCATTCCATTTTTCCGTCATGGTTGTTGTTTATTACCTCTTATAAACCTTGGCTTAGGTTAATTGTTCACATAATGTCCATGATCCTTGTAGTTATAACACTATACCACTGGCTGAGAATTTATTTGAACCTTAATTTCTTCTTCCACATTAGCGGGATTCTTCATATCCCATCAGCAATTCTTCGCTAGATGTCACATATTTACATATTTAAATAAATTATCAGTTCCCTTTAGATAGTTACTAGGATTCTTCTTCCCATAATTGTGACATGTGGGATATTATATCTCTTTTCCATCATGGGATTTATTTTCCATACCACCCATATTAGACTCCATCTGACGCTTGTTGTCACCAAGCCCATGAGACCTCTGGGAGTCTTTGATCACCATTTCAACCTTGAGGGAACAACAAACAATCTCCTCATAACCTTCAATGTCATGAATCACCAAGCACTATTCATAGACTCGACTTTAGTCTGATAAAAAGTGATCCACCTTGATTTCTGTGTTCATGATGAATCCGAAGGCGTATCTTGAAAGCCTTGTGAAGTTTTTTTTTCATATTCTCCAATGGAATCATCTTCCTTCTTCTTGAGTCTAAGAAACTCCCTTTCCATCTTGAGATGGGGGGTTTGAGGAAAATATTTATTGAATAATATTCTTTTTAATCCCTCACAATCCATGGAATCAATTTAATATTGGGACATAATATAATTGATCAGTGTCCAACACTGACTAGCTTCCCCATAAAAATGATAAACTGCCTATACAACATTATCTTCTTTTAAGAACTAGAGGATAGAGAATATTTTTCAATGGAGTTAATCCATTTTTCTGTAAGGATGGGATTTAAAGATCCACTAAACATGGGAGGCCTTTACTGCATGAAGTATTCAATGAAAAATTTCTCTTTACATGGAGGAGGATGGAATTACATATTATTCAAGTTATTATTTACAACTTGATCAAGTTGACCTGGAATTATAATGAAGTTTTGATCCCATATTACCATTATATTTGGAATATCATTGAGGAAATCTACACATTCCCTATCACATTGATTGTTGGCACGTGTTCTTCTATTTCCCACCATTAACTAAGAAAAAGATAATACAATTAGGGGGATTTAATAATTTTATATTAAGTATAAAAAAGAAACATTTAACATAAAAGGATAAACTTGTAAAGGAGAAGTATATCCTTGCATTTGATTCCCTTGGATTAAATCTAGGATATCCTCGATCTATTTCTTAACTTGTACTCTTATGGGATTTCTGTGATCCCTTATAATGGTTTGTACTAAGCTCATGAATTTAACAAAGCATATCCCCTGCGAGTGTCAAAACAAGAGTGAAACATGGCCCATTATCATGAATCAGTTCTCATTCGAGTCTAGCTCAAAGAAGTGTTTTCAGGTTTTACGCCTAGATACATATGTTCCAGAGCCACCTCTATCTATTTGTATCCAGATAGGGTTGTATTCTCTGGATAAACCACTTACTCTATACTTAACAAAATTTACAGATTCTTTCATATACATAGTCTCATCTCTAAGGTTATTATTAAAGTTTTCTATTCCTAACTCCAAAAATAACTAGACAATCCTCTGATACCATCTATAGATACCCTATCCATTTACACATAACAATACATGATTTTAAGCATAATAAAATATCATATTACATCCCAGTGATCATAAATTATAGTGTCTTAGAAGACTAGGTACATAAAACATAAAACATGGGACTAAATATAACATTTCTTTATTTAAAATTTGTAAAGCTCTCTTATCTTCCATTGTGATCATGTATCATCATAGGATGACCTGGGTATAACATGAACAAAGGGACGATCTAAAAATCTCAGAAAGGGAATGAACATGAGAAATAAATCTTTAGAACATGGGTTAGAAGGCATAACATAATGATATAAAAAGGCATGGAACATATGGAATCATAACATATAATATGAGGTCTTGAAACATGAATTCATATAAATGTGGTAGAAAAATAAAAAAAATGATTTAGCACGATTCAAGGATCATTTCACATAGAGGAGCATAAGTTAAGGTTAACCACCAAGACCATTGTACAAGATAGCATGAATCAAGGCTAATCGCCAAGAATGTTGCACATAAAGTCTCATAAGACTTGAATTTACCCAATGAATTGGAGTTCTATCTAGGTGAAAACATCATAACATTTTCATGAATATTCTTTTCCACATATAGAATCATACATGATCAACCATACATAAATGTAAAGAAACCCACGGAAAGAAATGGGTATCATAATTAGGCCATAAAGAATAATTCAATGGGTGTATCATAAAAGTGTCCATGAAAAAATGGAATTAGATCAAACATGGAAATTTATAGGGTATAATAAGAATATATCATAATAAATGATTCCAAATTTAAGTGATAACATAAAAAAGAGTTTTTAAGAATCTTTAAAATTAAAACATTTTAGTGTTGTCTGATGAAAATATCAAAGATAATTTAGAACAGAAAAGGGAATAATCTTTTATATAAAACTAAAAATTAAAACAAGATGTTTTTCAGGATAAAAAAGAGTGTTTTTATAAATATAATGGTTTCTTAAAAACAGATCGTATAGTGCACTTGAAATTGGGTAAGAATTCGGGAGTTTCTCTTAAAATGTGTTTTCTTATTGGGATTTTTTGAGGAGGGAATCACTTAAAGCATGTATATCCCCAGAAGAGAATGATTGATGGATCTTGATACATGAATTTTTAAATATAAACCACAATTATAATATGTATATAAAAAGTATATTGGATTTCATTTGGGTAAAAAAACATAAGAATAACCTGAAGGTATATTGGAGGTTCCGGTAGAATCCATTACCTTAAGTCTAATGGTGTTCAACATATGTTATTAATGACTTTAATAATAAAATTGGCATCATTAATTAAAAAGTATAAAACCAATTTTATATGTAATTTATTTAGTATAACATTTTTATGTTCATTTTTTACCTTTTTGATGGTTATGTGGTTCAATTTTATTGTTCAAGTTTGTTTATTTCATGTTCGGTTTAGTTATATACATGAACGGATAATCTTGTAAAATGAGTATGGTTGTCCAGAATTGGAGTTATATTATATTATTGAATATCCAGAAGGTTACATTTTTTGTAAATTTAATTTGGATACTTGGATTTAATTTTAATCATTACATAAAACTTTAGTGATAACCTTTTGGATTAATTGGTGGTTTTGGATCACAATAAACACATTTTGATTTATAAATAAAAACCATGTGTAAAAAAAGATTCCAAAACCATAGATCAGACATAAAACATATATTACAGTCTAGTTCAAACATAATAATAATTTCATGTCCATAATTGAAGATGGTAATGGAAATTTAAAACCCATTATCCTTGAATGTTGTAAATTAACACATCTCAGATAGTGGTTTTTACTAATAGTATAAAATATGGGTAAATGAGAGATTCTAATAACTTATTCCATTATCATAACAAAATTTTTGTATATATAAGTTATTGGAGTTTTCATAACATTTGGATGAGGAGAGTTAAGGATAGAAAAGGGAAAAAAGCGAACCTGAAAAGAAACTAAAACAATTTAAAAAAGGAATTTACCTCTTCCTTGAGTGCCTCTTTTGGGGAGAGTATTTGAACGTTTTAGGAGACCAAGGGCTGATTGAAGTGGGGGAGGATCTTGGGAAGATATTTGAGTTGAATGGAGGCAAGGTATAAGGATTTTGTGGAGTGAAGAGAAGAGGGGAGTGTGTGTGGTTTTTATAATGGTGGGGAGGAGGGTTTTCTCAATATTTTAATCACTATATATTGTTTTTCTATAAGGAAACAAATATTGTTGATTCAATAACCAAAAAAATTAATATGTACACTTTATTTAGATCTAAG
This sequence comes from Viscum album, assembly GCA_963277665.1. Lineage (NCBI taxonomy): Eukaryota > Viridiplantae > Streptophyta > Magnoliopsida > Santalales > Viscaceae > Viscum > Viscum album. Next base: position 1,289,636,669 of record OY728130.1, on the reverse strand, counting down.
GGTTCTTACCTTGGTGATGATGTTAGTAATAGTGCATTTAACTTATAACATTCATATACGGTAAATTACCATGTTTAACTATTCATAAAAAATTCATGTATTTTAGAAAAATCCCAAAAATTCACCCTAACAATTTTTTATGGGTAGAATAAAAAATGAAATATATTTTTGAAAAATAATTTTCTAAGTATGATCAATTTAATTTTTCATTAAAATCAAAATTTTCTAGAAAAAATACATATTTTAAACTATAAGTGCTTTTATAATGTTGTCAAAAAATAAATAAGGTCTTATAAAATTATCTTCAAACCAAAAGACCTAAAAACAATAATTTAGGAATAAATTTTATTAAAATACATTTTATTTTTTAATTATTAAATTAATCATAAATTTTTAATTGAATATTTAGGACATATAATAATACCAACACTATCATATTGTCACTTATAAGATGGATAAAGTTTGTTTATATTTTCATTGGTAAGGTTACTATTTTTGTGGATGATTCAATATTGACATGGGTCATATTAATCTTCATAAGGGAAACATTACTATTCGTAAGGGTCAGTTACTATTCACCAAAAATTCTGTTTTTATTATCGGACTCCAAAAATCTTATTGATTACAACCTTGTATGTCATATTCTCAATATTAAAATAAAAGAAGTGAAAATATTATGTTTAAAGGTCACATAATACTTATTAGTTCACTGTTTGTTGATTTCATGTGATTATATTACATAATTATAAGAAGGGAATTTCCATCGATAAAACATTGGGTCATTACATCTATGGTGAGAAGTGTGACATATATACCATTCACAAGAGTCTAAAGTATATATTCACACAAATGGAGCTCAATATATGTTAATGGATATGGTTATAAATAATAAAATTGTATGATTTCCCAATACACTATCATCCTGTCAAGGCAAAGAAGGTAAATGATACTCTAAGTGGAATATAACCTAAAACTCTATCCATGATGCAGATTGAGAAATAACATATCTACATGGATATTCAAAGGAAGGATTTGGAAATCATAAAAGTAGGAAATAAATCCTACCTTCCCGAAATGATTTCTCAACCATGTATCCAAAGGAATATTAAGGAGGCACCATAGGATGATCTGAAGTTTCAAAAGAAGGTGAATGTAGTAAAGGAATGGAAGCTATAAGAGTTCCATATTTATGATAATGGTGTGATTCTATTTGGAACATGACTTTATGTGCCATAATCACCCAGGATAAAGAAAGAGATATTGGAAAATTAACATAGTTCAACTTTCTCTATCCATCATGGTTGTACCAAGATGTAACATGATCTCTGAGAACACTTTTTGTGGGACAATATGAAGAAGGAGATTACTAAGTATATCTCAAGGTGATTGATATACTAGCAAGTTAAAATGAAAAGTAACATAAGCCCAAAGGGATGATGCAAAAAATTACTATACCTATTTTGAAATGGTATAATGTCACTATGGACTTTGTCATGTGTCTCTCGGAGGCATCGAAAGGAAATAATGTGATATGGGTTGTGGTGGACTGACTCACCAAGACTGCCCACTTAATCGCAATTCATGAAGATCTATCTCTTGAACAACTTGCACAAATATATGTGAATGATGTGGTGAGACAACATGGGATTCCACTATCGATTATCTTTGATCATGATCCCAGGTTCACATTTAATTAGAGAAGTGTTTTCAACATTCTTTGATTACAGAATTGAATTTTAGTACCACCTATCACCCCCAAACCGATGGTTAATCTGAAAGGGCCATTTAGATGCCTGAAGATATGATCAGAGACTACTCACTAGAATTTAATTGTCGATCATATCAGAATCTCCCCTTGGTTTAGTTCTCATACAATAATAACTTATACTCGAGTATTCATATGGATCTATATAAAGCTATGTATGGAAAGCGATATAGAACTCTAACATTTTGGGATAAACTGGGAGAAAGAAATATACTTGGACTTGATATTGTACAAGAGATGACATAGAAGGTTCATGTCATCTAGCAACATATCAAGGATTATTAGAGTTAAAAAAATATTTATGCTGACAACATTTAAAGGGAATTGGATTTAGACATTGGAGAAAAAGTATTCCTTTGAATATCCTCATGGAAGAGAGTGATGTGGTTTGGAAGGAAAGGTAATCTAAGCCCAAGGTACATTGTCCCCTTTGAGATATATGAATACATAGGATATGTGGAATATCAGCTAGAACATCCACAAAATATGGATCTATTTCATGATTTATTTCACGTATCACTTTTAAGGAAGTACATACCAAATCCATCACGTTTACTGAACTCAGAGGTGGTACAGCTGGAAGATGAACTATCTTATGAGGAGTAACCAATAAAGATTCTGTATTGGAGGGATACATTTCTTCTCAAATATAAAACCAACCTTGTCAAAGTGTTTTAGAGGAACCATAAGTATAAAGAAGAAACTTGGGATCCAATGAGTGCGATGAAGGAGAAGTACCCTCACTTGTTTATGTAAAATGAAATTTTGAGGGAGAAATTTACAAAGGGGGGAGAATGTAATGACCCAAACTTTTATCAATGAAATTTATCCCTTATTTTAGTAATTTCATAATCACATAATATGACATTAGGAATTACAATGCCACATCATGCTTAAATGAATTACTATGGGAACTTTAACATAAATTTTCCACTATGTGTTTTGAATTTCAAAAATCTCTCATACACGGTCGTGATCAGTAAGATGTTTGAAGTCCGATATGAAAAACATAATTTTTGGTGAATAATAAAATACCCATATGAATAGTTGTATTACACTTATGAATAGTAAATCATAAAATTTAATAGTAACATTACCAATGATAGTATAAATAAAATTTATCCATCCTATCAGGGATAATATGATATAATTACATTATAGTGTTGGTGTTTTTGTAATTCATGAATGTTTAATAATTAATTTAATAATTTAACAAAAAACTTATTTTTATAAAATTAATTGATAAACTATTATTTGGCTGTCTTATTATTATATGATAATTTATGAGACATTAATTAATATTTCAATGTGTTATAAAATAAGTTCTCCATTTGAAATTTGTATTTTTCAAGTAAATTATGATTTTAATTAAAAATTAAATTACTAATATTTCAAAAATTATTTTAATAAAATGAAGTTAATTTTTGAATTCTACATGTTGAAAAATGGTTATGGAGAATTATTGAGATTTTTCCAAAATACATGAATTTTTTGTGAATAGTGAAATTTGATAATTTACAAAATATGCTAAATAAATGAATTTTTGCGTCATGATTGTGTGATGGTTTATGTAAATTTATATGGGTTTAAACTCACATGAACATATTAATATTTATAGTCACAATAATCCTCATAATTTCTTATCTTGTGGAGATATAATAAATTAGTGAATATAATATTCACAAAACCCCTCTCCCCTACACTATAAATACCAAACATCACAACCTCATTTCCTAACACATATCAAGACTTTTTCATACTATAATTTATACGCAAATATCATCCCATGTTCATCCCACACGTCTATCAATCATTGGAATCATAAAAATTCCAAAATCTCTCCCCTAAAGAGGCTCTCAAATAAGAAATATTCAAGAGGTAATTTTTCTCTCTCTTTTCATTAAAATTCTTTTCAAATTTGATTTTTTTCTTATCTAAACCTCAACTTATCTTATCCCAATTTCATGATAACTAAATTATGAGTTATATACTAGTATTATATAAAATTAATGAAATATTATTCAATATACTCCTCCTCCCTCTCCCTCTTTATAAAAATTAAGTTTTTGTATGTTATGTGTTAATTTACCTATATCATAGGTGATAAACTTCCATTTTTCTTAAACTCCTTAAAGTATTTCAATAAAACCATTAAATGGTTGAAAATAGATTCTATTATTTATATTTTAACCCCTTTTATATTCTGGAAAATACTTTTATAAATAAAACTAAATGATAAACCAAAACCTGTTCGTAATAATCCAAAAACCGCCCAAAATAACCTAAAACGGTCATCGTTAAATTTTAACTAATGATTCATCCACATGGTATATAAAAAATTTATTATAAGGTAATTTAAAATTCTGTAATATCATTAATAACATGTAATATCAATTCTGCATGTTTATCCTGTTCTACATGAACTTTTATTCATGTGTACAATTGAACCGTTCATGAAAAGTAAGAAAAAGAATGCTCCCAAACAATGAATTTAAACTCTATAACACTTAAAAATACCAATAAAATAATGTAATAACACCATAAAAAATCATATTATTGTATAAAAGGTTCTATATCTGTTAATTAATTAATCCTTTGTGATTATATTTATCATTAAAATGAATTCATCATTTAGATACAAGGTAAGAGGAATTCTCGAACCCAACATTCTTTCTTCGAGTTTTTTCCTCTATCACTACATTTTCAGTATGGGGTTTCTTTAAAATTAATTTATACATAATTATATTAAATTTTATGGGATATACATGTTTTCCACTAGAGTTTATATCAAACATAATTATTTCTAAAATAACTCTACTTTCAAAAACACACCCCTTACGTCTCACTCACGGTTGATGGTCCTTGTATCAATAATGTTATTCCCTATTTCATTTGGGAACCCAAGGTTTATGAATGTATGCTTTATGAATTAAAACCCATTCCCTTACATGGACAGTTTTATGTTCAATATTGATATATGTTCTATGGTTCATTAATGATTATGTAAATGTTAAGATGTGACGGGTGAACACATAATTATATAGCACAATGAAAATGTTATAATGTGATGGGTATAACTAGAATTATATATCACTCCAATGAATTGGGTAATATAAAAAACCTAATGTGTAAATTGAAGTGTTAATTAACATGATTTTAGATTTTCTAACAACTATGTGTGGTAGTAGACTACTAAGACACGATGTTTCAGTTTTATGCATTACTACATTCCAAGTGTTTTCTTAACGCTTCCTCTCAAGATTATAATATTATACCTATATTATGAGGATAATGATTATGCTCATCCCATTTTATATTGGTTCATGTTATTTTATATCCTCTTACTATGATTTTTGATCACCCATTTTTGATGTATATCCTCAAATTTCTACTTGTACAATGTTGAAGTCAAGAGCCAATAAGAATCTAGAGAAAAGGGAATCAAATAAATATTTATGTCTGATGTTGTAAAAGTTATGTATGGTCCTATTTTTCCCAATACACTAATCCATTGGATCCTTTTGGTGTAATGTTTTTAAATTTTTTATTATTAAAATTATTTAAATTTAATGTAAGAAAAGCAGGGTCCCTAAAACCATACCCTATATAACCATGATCTTAATCTATAGTTGTGGAATAACAATTTCCAGTTAAGTAGAGATGAAAAATAATGGAATGAAAGAATGTAATACATGGTTGTATTACATACGTGAATGTGGAAAAACATATTCTTATAATATTTTTATGTTTTATAGATAGAAATAGGTTTTCACATAAAGTTAATGACATGATAAAATAACCTCACATAAACCTACTGACCTGGATACCAGGTCCATGAATAATCATATAAATATGAAACCTGGTCCAAGAATAACCTTATAGACATATGACGGGGTCCACACATAACCTTATGGATATGGAACAATGTCTGCACATAACCTTATTTAAATGAAACAAGGTATACACATAACCATATGGACATGAAACCAAGTCTAGACATCACTTTATGAGCCTAAAACAATGTCCACACATAAATTTATTAACATGAAATTAGGTGCGCACAAAACATAATTAATTCATGAGTTTCCCATTTTTACCAAATGTATTTAAGGGAGATATTGGTTCCACACATCACACAATCCATACATTTTCTTCAAGAATATAACACAACATTCATCATGTCATGTCTTGTGGAAAGGAATCATGTTTCAAAAACATCATATCATCATAATCATAAACCATCTAGAGAAAAAATAAGGATTCTACCATTGGATTGTATCCCTAGTTAAACATATAAAAACCTAATTTTTTTGATGATTATGAATATAAACTCTTTAAAATAATCATTAAAATAATATTGAGTAAAATATCTTTCTTATTTTGAAATCACATCTTTAAAATCTAAAAATTTCCAAAATGTGAAAGATTTTTTTTTCTAAATTATACTTTTAAAATTATCATTGAATCATTAATTAATTGATCTGTCATGATAGTGAAATTTTTTTCCAGATAGAGATGTTAAAACAATTATTTAATTCAAATTATTAGTAGATTATCAAAAGTGCATTATTTATAAAATTATATGTTGATTTATTTTAAAAACCATCGTAAAAATTTATACAACAGTAAAAAATTCATTATAAAATCATTATATAAAATTAAAGAAATATTATATCAATTTTATTTTTGAAAACATGGACATGTAATGGTAAGGATATTCAGTCAAAGAGACAAATGAAATATATTTTTTCTAGAAAACATAATGTTGGTTAAATTAATTCACAAACATGAAAAAATGAATGTAAAACATATATTCACTATAAATAACTGGATAAAATATAATTAATTATGTCCATGAAATATATATCATAATATTTCATCATTCAAATCATAATCATAAAAAATCCTAATAAATGATTATATTGTAACATAAAAGCATACCACTTTGGTAAATTTTGAATTTTAAGCCACATGAATGAAAAAAAACAGAATGTATTTGTAAATATACATAACTATCTTAATAATAATAATAAAATAAATTCATGGGAATTATATACAACTCATAAAAGAAACAATTTGTTAATATGGAATTTGTGTCATAGATTTAAAACTGGGATGAGATCCCTTACAACTGAGGTGACATTTGAATCATAATTACCATTACTGAATAACATCATATTAAAAATTTATTTTAATTAATATAATAATATTAATCATATTACATGTTAATGGTTCAGTATATATACCACCCAAAATAAACTATAGGGTAATATTTCATATGTTTCAGAAAAATAAATGTGCGATTCAAAATCCCTTACCTCAAGTATTGAATTTGTTTGTACATGTTTGAAAATACTATATAACAAATATTGTATTATTATTAAATATTAAAAAAGTATAATCAAATATATCCTACCATATATTATTTATTTAAAATCTTTTACCACCTATTGAATAACAATTCTCGATTAAAATCACTGTTCTAGATGATAACTTCTTCATTTTTTGTAAATGTTTTTGTTCAGTTTGTTTTCCATTGTACATCGATAATGGTCCCATCATACCCATAATTAATTTTATGATATAAATATAATATATATTAACCATCTAAATATTTATATATATCTATATTTTTTAGATTGATAAAATGAATTATATCATTCAAGAAGATAGTAATATGTATGTACTCGTGCACATTGTTTTCATTTTCTGAATGGATAAAGAACTATAATGGTAAATATTAATTCAGCATTCCAGAATAATTTTCATTTAATATAAATAATAAAATCAAATTAAATATATCCTTATTATTTTCCATTTCTATATGTAATGAAAAATATAATACATCACTTCCTGGAGAAGGTAGTGGACATGTACACACGAGCAACATTATCATTTTTCAATGGATTGAAATGTAAAATGTTAGATGTTATAATATCATTAATATGTTTAAATATTTTTAGATATAATATATATAATTTAAATACAATATTATATCTTATTATGATAGGTAGTGATTGAAGATCATTTATAACAGTTAGTGCGGTGATATTCTTCGATACACATGATCAATGGTTTGTATTCCCATTTTATGGAAGATGATATGGATAAAAGTCATTAAATTAATATTATGACATCTCAGTATATGTTATATAATTATTATATTTTATCATAATGTTTGAATATGATTTGAATTTGATATGAGAGGGCAAAAAATAAAAATGCATGGTTATGGGCTATACCTCTTCTTCGGAGAACCCTACTAGGTTTACTCCTAAATCATTCATAGGAGGGGTTACTAAAAAAATGGGCCAATAGGAAATGGGGATGTCATTATGAAAGGGATTTTTGTAGTTATTGGTTGAAACTAATGATCATGGACGATTTATATTAGAGGAATGGTGGTGTATATTTATAAGTTGGGGAGGGGAATTTTTTGGAAACACTTTGGAAATTTCCCAATAGAATACAAAATGATAAATTCATTCCAATTAAATATTATTCCATTTGAAATTATACTTGAATTTTGGATTTGATAAGGTTTAAATATATCCATCCAATAAGATTTATAATAATTTTATTAGCAAATTTACCCTTATCTTTTTGTTTAACCGTAATTAAATCTGTTGAAACCTTCACTATTGTAATTAATTTTGTACTATTTTCACTATTATTTATAAAACAATTAAGCTAATATTATTATATAATATTTATTATGATTGTTCAAAATATTGAATCTATTTTATCATATTCAATTCACATAAGTGTAAGATTTTAATATAAAACATACTCAAGAAAAACATATTTTCTCTAAAGAAAATATATTTATAATTTATATGTTTTTATATAAAATCTAAACATGGAATTTATTCAAATGAACTAAATTGGATTATTTTTTAAATAATTCAAATATTTTACTTTTATTCCATTCAAAAATAAATGTTTCTCTTTTAAATTCATCAAATGAAATGGTAGTTTATAATAAAAAAACATTTTTCATTATTCATCTAAATATTAATATTTTCAGAAAATTAGAAAAAAAAACCACTCTAAGGTAATGCAGAATTTTTTTGTTCAAAAATTAATTTTATTTTTTTAATTATATTTTCTTAATGTTGAAAAAAGTAATTTTAATATATATGTGAAAAACGGGATAAATCACTTTATGAAAATATTAATTTTAAGCATAATACTAGATTTATTCTTATATGAATCATGTAAATAATATTTGAGAAATGATAAAAAAATTCAATGATTATATAATATATAAATGTTATTATAATAATTAACCAATAGTGACTACTTTTGTTTTTTACGGAAAAAAATATGCTTTGTGCATAAAAATAGATTTTCAAAAAAATATATTTTACTATCATTTTTTCTTAATTTTTATTTCTCATAAAATGATAGAAAATAAATATATTTTATACATTTATAAACCATAAAATTTTCATAATTTATATATTATTTTTCTTACTTGATAATTTAATTTAATGTTTTAAATGCCCATGTATAAATATTTTAACATAGTGTTATGGTTCTTTAAACTCATTTTGTCCTATAATGAAAGCTCTTAAATGAAATTATTTATTCCAGAAAATAATAATTTCCTAAAATATCGGGGTGATAAAAATTATTAATGAAAAAAATTGTATTTAAACTAGTGATTTAAATTTTTACTATATAATGTGTTATGCCAAACTAGTTTTCCATTATAAAAAATGAAAAATTTATTTAAAAAATACAAATACAAGTTTTTGTTAGGTATGATAAAATATTAAACATAATATATATATAATATCAATAAACTAAGTTATAGGTATTATTTATCTTTGAGAGATAATATATTATTAAACCTATTTTGGGAAGGTTTATTAATATGAAATGGGTGGATGTCACCCATTTTATATAATTGGTGGAAATTTAACATGGGTATTGATTAGTCTTATATGGGAGATTTTTATTTTTTACATGATTAAATTTGGTTGAAAAATATAGGGTAAATATAGGGTAAATATGAAATATTGATATATTATTTCTGTATTAAAAATTATTTTCTATAGAAAATGAATATTTGGTGAAAAGTTAATTTTTTTTGATAATAAGGAAAATAATTTTTCTATATATATAGAGTGGAAATATTCTCCAAGATAGAAAGATCGTGAGATAATTCTCATTTATATTAGTGAAATGTGATGATATTCTATATGTGTAATTTTTTTATTATAGAAAACATTAATATCATCAAAATATAGTTTATAAATGGTTTGATTTTATTTGGGATGAATAGATTTAATTCATCATATGAGAAGTGAAAAATATTTATTTTTAAAATGTTTTTTATTTATTTCCCCAAATTCTTATATTTGTGGAAATGGAACCACAAGACTATAAAATATAATCCAATTTATTATTGAAGTGAGGGGACGGTTAAGAGTATCTTGTTTCCCTATAGTTATCAGGTGATATCCCAAAACCTTGTAATGGAAGTGCTCCTTGGTAAGGTGTGAACATATAAAAACCCATATCAAGATATTGGTTGTATAATTATTTATAAATGAAAATATATATTTTTTCATGTATCTAATATTATCATTAAAATTGGAGTGGATCTGTGTAAAGAATTCTTCCATAATAATAATGGATTATTATTCAGTACATGTTATTGGGTTTTTAAGAGATATAATTTCCATATAAATTATATACAATATCTGTTTTGCTAAAAAAATTCATATTATGCATAGGGGTTGTTCCCATATAAACCCAATAAGTTTTATTAGATAAATAAGGTTTGGATATTAATATTTTCTCCCTATATACACATAGTAGATAAATACCCACTCAAGGGAACATAACATAAATGATAATAGTTGATAGAAAATTAAATGACATATGTTTGTTGATCTCAAAATATGGTTTTATATGGAATTTCTGATAAGGAATCACAATTGATGATATTATAGGAGGTACAATAATGGGAAAAAATTATAAGAAAATAAAATTTTGAGAAAATGGGATTATACCTCGATTTGAAGCATGGTTAGATAGACTATATTCAATAGTAATGTGATTATTTTGATGAATGTGATGTGGTAAAATCTAATAAATATATACAAAAAAGTATATTACAAAATTACTGGTTTACATAAGACCAATAAGATACGTAATAAATAAATAAATAAATATATATATAATGATTATTTTGAGGTGTTTGCCTATCGTATCTATTCTATAGGTATTAGTGATTGAATAAATAGATCATAAAATGGTTTATTTAAATGATAAAAAATGGTAGTATTTTAAATTTAGATAAATAATGAACCACTAAAGTAGTAAAATAATTCAATGGTGGTGTATTTCATGGAATGGAAATAATATTTATGATAATCCTGAAGATAAATTAGCGAAATAAGTGAATAAATCACACTCTTAGAGTCTTATAAAATTAAAACTTACATTTAGAGGTCGAATTACTCTTGCTTCCATTAGTTGTAGATAATATATACTTAATGTGGTCATGTATCCATTGGAAATTTAATAATAATATAACGATTAATAATAATAATCAAAAAAATATTTTAATAGGAAGTACAATTAAAGATTCATATGTTTTTAGAGGATAATTTTTCACTCAAAATATGTATTTTCCTTTGATGATTATAAATATTCATATATTATTTTTCAAAATTTCAAAGAATCTAGCATTGAAACATTAATGTTTTTAAATAGTAATTATTTATTTACTAAATTATAAGTTGAAGTGTATATGAAATAGTATTAATATGTAGATTTTGATTAAATCAATATCAATAATATAGATGATAAGAATGCAAAAGAAACTATTCATGTTTTTTAATTTTTTTTTGTAGAAATGAAACATAATGACACTACTAGATAAAATATGAGGTTTAATTATTGAGATATATAAATATTTCAAGTACTTAATAAAATATTGACATGAAGAAAAAAATGTGAATAAAATTAGAACGTTGATGCGATAAATACTAATGTGAAGGAACTGTGAAATTAATTTGATGAACTATATGCCTAATTCACCACTCATAGAGATTGAGGAAGATACTAAATACAAGATATGAAAATTTGTAAAATAATCAGATAAATTAAATATATAATTAATAAAACGATTTTTTTTTGGGAAACTTTATAAATGTAATATCAATTCTTATAACCACAAAAATCACATTTAAATGAAAATGAGGGTTTGATTTATAAATATATGCATTATGGACTGAATTTTTATGTGAAGAAGAAGACCATTAAACCCAAGTTAATGGTCCACATGAGATTATCCCAAAAATATGTTGATTCCACCTAAAAATTAATAGAAAAAATGTAACTTTAAGTTGTAGATTTTCTTTGTAAAGTTTAGATATTCAGTAATTTTTGATCCATAAAAAACTGATGAAAAATAATTACGAAAACAATGAATTAAATTATTAACACATTTTTAAAAATAATTTTATTTTTATGTCAATATTATTATAGTGTACAAAATATAATTTATTTTATTTATTGATCTTAAAGGAAGTTTTGGGGTATATATATAAATGAGTGATCAATCTTCAAGGATACCAGGTAAACGAATCACTATGAATGGTTTATAATTGAAAACTGAGTTTGATAGCATAGAGGAGGTTGAAATTATTAAAAAATAAATTGATTTTAAAGAATTTAAATTCCAATGAAATATAACCCCTTTACTTATTCTATAAAAAAATATTGAGTTTTTATGAATCTAAAAAAAAGGTAAAATCTTAAATATTTTTTTAAGTAAATCAATTGGACCTTTGAGGCTACCATTTATATTTATTTATAGATATTATATTGTTTCCCTTCCCTCACTATTTTTTTATTTTAATAATTTAATGAATGCTTGAGGGTTAAATGACTTTATATAATCTTAATTTTTTTAAATAATAAATATAGAATATATTTGTTAGAGTATGATTTGTTGATGAGGAAAGAGATATGAAATATTTTTTTATACTAAATCAAAAATAAAATTTTTGGTTACTAAATGTAATAACTGGTTAAATAGATTCAAGGTGAATTCCCTAAATGTTTTTATTGATATTCTAGTACTCATAGAAAATAATATGTTCCATGGTTAATATTTCTTCATATAATAGTCTAGAAGTTGTTCAAATAGATAGATGAACTGACCTAGACATGATATATTATATAGTAATATTTTAAATGATTAAATTTTGTTAAACACATGGGGAATCTATCATATATTAGGGATAAATCCTGAATACATGGATCATGATGAACACTGGAAGAAGTTTTGATATACATTGGATGATGTGTTAAGAAGTTTGATCCATACCAAAATATTTTGGATTCATATATGCACTCATTTAAAGAATAATATATTCTAAAATTAAGTGAACTATATCTTAAAATGGAAATGTCCTAATGTTACATTTTATTTCATATAGATACTTATTGGTTTATGTATGACCCTAGAAAAAACATATCTCCGATTGGGTTTAAACTGATTATCCCCCCGTCTTAGTGACACTTCGTGATCAATTGGTATTTACATGTTGTATCAGCGATAGGATCATGTCTTATTAGATCTAAAATATTCCTAAAAAATTTACAATTTAAATGATAAGAGAATATTCTAATATAAACAAGAATTTCATATGATGGAGATCTCAAAATCTATCCCTATAAGAATTAAATGAGTGGTTTCAACTAGAACCATAAATAACATGAATATCAAATTTAAAAATAAAATGAATAAATTATCAATTAAATAAATTATGTATTTATCACTATTTTATAATGAAAAAGGTGATAATTTTAAATATGTGATTTTGGTAGAAGTGTTCCTTTTAATGAAAAATGTTCTATCGGTGAAGATTATGTAGATGATGAGCATATAAGAATTATTAAATACATATACTATTAATAATAATGGTATGAAAATAATGTTCTTGATAATGTAATATCATATATATATTTTTTTTCAATTTAATAATTTATGAATATTTTCATCTAGGATAAAAACCTAAAAAGTTGAAGGAGGACTAAGGAAAAAATTCAAAAGGTTCAATGTCCTAACAGATCTAGTTGAAGATAAAGAAAAATATATCACACCTTTCAATAAAAAGAATTAATATATTAATGAATAATTCAAAATGATTATTTTTTAGAATGTAGTTAAAAAATAGTTCTTGATGAATTAATACATTGAATAATAAATATTCATAAAATCTCCACAAATATTAAAGATTCTCAAATGGAGGTCAAAGGTAAAAAATTAATGTGATTATTTATTCAGTACATGAATTATGAAAAATAAATGAGGATAAAATTTAGAAGGTGATGTGTGATTTCAAGGACTAGTTGAGATACATGGAAAATTAAAATAACACTCTCAAAGAGAAATATTATGAGATAAAAATTAAACAGATGAATTCGAAAGAATGAAGATATGCAACATCCCAAAATTATAAGAACAATTTTCCTAAAAAATAGATGTGATTTTAGCTTAAATAATAAATCTAAAGAGTGGAAATAACTAATTAATATTTTTGGATAAACATCATCCTCTAAATCATATAAAATGGTTTCCAACAACACTGAAAATTTAGTTTTTACTGAATTAATTTTTGAGAAATGTATAGAAAAAATATTCTATACATATGTTAAAGTAGAAAAACTATATATTACATCCCATCATGTAAAGGAAAGAGGTGAAAAATTATAAAAAAATATTCCCACCAATTCGAGACCAATAACATGGGTTTCAAACCTAAATAAACAAGAAAAATAATATATAATATATGAAAAACATGAATATAAAATTAAAACTACATTATTTGTGTGATAATGTTGTTTTTTCAAGAGGTTTACCCATATTTAAATTGATTACAGTAATTTTTTTAATTAATTAAGATTTATTACATTTTGATGTAAGGGCTTAAAAGTTTTAATTCATGGGAAATCCACATAAAGAAATCTAACATAATATGAATAGAATAATCTGACCATGAAGAAGATTATTAAATTTTATGATGATTTTAGGATATGTGAAATTTAAATATTAATTATTATTATTAAGAATTCAAGTAAAATTATTAAAGGTATTACTCAAATACTTTATTGTGTAATGAAATTCCAAATTTCGAAAGAGAGTTGAACCAAGAAAGTGTATCTTTTTTAGGACATATATCTATTAAGAAAGTAGTTGAACAAGATACTACCATGGAGAAAAATAAAAAATTTTAAAAGTAAAGCCCACCAAATAATAATATAAGGTTATTATATTATGGTAAGATATTCCACATACTAGATCATTTTATAATTTTTATACAACTAATAAATAATTATAGAACTATTAAAACAAAGTTGGAAAAAAATTATGTAATGAGAGTGCTAGATTGAAATGGTGTTTGACACTTTTTAGGAAGTGTATTCAAGAATCTCAAAACATTTAGTGGAAAGTTTAATAAATAAGTGTGTTGAATTTTCAATACGTCCATTCATAGTGTTTTAAAATCATTGACAAGACTACCTTAATAAGAGAAGTTGATGAAATACAATGGAAAATAACCAATAAAGTCATGTTGCCAAATGATTTCTATAAAGATTTATTCCACCCTAAAACAGATAATAAAGAATAATATTAATGATGTATTGATCATATGTCACTAATAGTATGATAAAACTACGATATTTTAGAAATTTAAAGATAATCACACTAATATAGTTTCAAAATATTAGAAGCCTATTTCATGTATTAAGAAAGTTAAAACAAATTAGAAATACACATATCTAATTGATGTGTCGATGTTAAATATCAATGAATGAACTTTCATGGAGTGTTTTATGTATCATTGAAAATTTATGAATAGATTATCTTTGTTTATAAAGATCTAACACCGTTTTTTTCTCAAAATGAGTTTTTTTTGGAAAATCCATCATATTCCCTTGAATCAGGTTATATGTGTTTTCATACAAGGAATGGAAGGTGATCATCCAAAAAAATTATTCATTATTCTGTGAATAGAAAATAAGAAGTTATCAACCATGATAATATAACATAGGATAACTTCTATGGTAGAGAATAATTGGAGCACACCACTTTTGGTGGAGGAAATATGAATAGGATCATTAAAATTATCTATCAAAATTAAAAATATAAATCATTATATCCCTTTTACAAACTAGATATTGAGCTATTGAAATCACATATTATACCACTATTTTTCCTTTTAAAAATATATTTAAAAAGGGATATTAATGTTTTACGTGTTTCATAATAGAAAGGGTTTGTTTCATGTCTTTCATATGAACAATTAAATATGTTTATTGAGATAAGTGTATGATAAATGATTTATTGGAAAATCTATTTTGATATCCCTTTATTTAAGGAATTTTATAATGGTATCACATGCATTGTAATTATGGTATAGTATTGATTTCATAATGAAATATATCTGGTATACTACAATGGGTTTCCAATATAGACTTAGGGCTGATTAACTGAAAGATCTTTGTTATGGTATGTGTGAGTCGAACAATCTCTCACTGAGAAATATTTATTTAATTTTCAAATGAACGTGGAAAAGAAGTTTATGTATGAGTACTCTTTTCTAAAAACTAATTATCTACCAATAATTATTATATCTAAACCTATATATTTCATTTTCATTTACAACCAATAAGGGGGATAAAATAATTGATCACACATATTTGTATTTATGTATTTTTCCAGTTTTGATAAAAAATTAAAATAGGGATATTAAAATTCACATGTATGGATTTTATTTATTTTAAATGTAGAAGATAGAAACTGTAGGTTATAGGAGAATTATTTTCTGAATAATGTGGATGATATATAGCTTTTTTCATCATTAATGGGAAAGAAAAAATATGTTTATAAATGGAACAATTAGATGGATATGATCAAAGAGATACCAAAAAATGTTATGATTGAAAATATGATCCCCTTTTACAAGACAAGTGAGACAAAGTTTCATGTTCTATATATAAAATCATATAATATTGTTGATGATATGGTTATACTAACTTGGAAATATAATCATTTGTAAAAATATTTAAATTTCTTAAATATAGGTAATGAAATGGATGAACCTAAAATAAATTGAGGAGAAATACTAAGCGGTTAGAGCATAAAGAATACTAAAATATAACGGGAAATAAAAAGGATGAAATGTTGATAAGCTTGAAAAATAAAATAAGAAATTTTAGGAAGTCTAGTATTCATTTGATGATTTATGGATTTTGAAATAAAGTGAACTAAAACTGAAAATAGAAAATTCCAAGTCTATGTTTTTATATAACTTTAGACTAAAAATTTCAAGGCTATTCAAAAAAGTATTTCTTGGATCAAATTTTCATAATACTTTTCCAAAAATTTATGACCATAAATGTGATTTTTTAAGACTTTATAAGCATTATTTTTTTAAAATTGATTATATATAGTTAATTCTCTGATTGATGATTCATACGATCACCTATATGTAACCTAAATCAACTAAAAATTTGTTTACCTAGTAGATTGAAATTATATCTTATTTATTCATGTGGATAATGAAATTTATATGGTGGAGTCAAAATATTAGTATATTGTCCATATAAACAATTTCAAATGGTATCAAGTCAATCCAATCTCATGTGGTTGATTCACATGGTCATTAGTTTTAATATGAAGTCGATACATGTAGTCTATTGCATTCTTTGAGCTCAATCTACACATTTAGTGTCTATATTTGTGGTCAACCCAATTAAGATCACATTATATTGTTAATTTTTACATAGATAATTTATAATTGAAATCATTATTGAAAATAATCATTTTCTTAAATTTTATATCTAAATATAAATTTGATGAGATGATACATGGTCTATATTTGAATTTATAAGACAATATGAATTATGTATGACATAATAATTGAATTCTGGTGTGTTTACCTTTATCTATGGAATGGGGGAATCATATAAGGATATCAAATTTTTTGATTTGAAGAATATTTATTTAGAATAATTATAAAAATAAATTTATTCTATCAGGGAAAATATTAATGTTTAAATATAATGATCATACTAATAAATCATATATCAAGTTATGTTTGAATAATAAAGAGGAAAGAATTTCAAAATCCAATAAATCTTTGAGTTTGAAATGAATTATGTGAAACTCAAAATATAAAACCAAATTAAATAAAATGAACACAATGATGCTTATGATGGTCTTCATGGATTCCATTAGTATTATTTATGAAATGGATAATCATTAGATCTATATAGAATAAATTATTTAAATTATATATGATTCGCTGTGACAAAAAAATTCCTGTAGTAAGTGGGGATAGGAATAGGTCTTTGAGATTTGAATGTTAGATGTTTTTAATAAGACTTTAAAATAAAATCTAATAAATTTTTCTAATAATAATCCATTTTTAGACATCTTATTACATTTATATATTTTACATGTAGAACTCTTTTTATCTTTCTATAAAATAAAAATATGTTGAGATGGGTTCCCTGCCACAAAAAGATGTTTAACATTTTTGATATTGAGGATTTCATACTTGTTGATATTTTATATGGATTTCATGTAATAGTATTAGAGGTGAATTGGATCCAGGATATTAAAGTATTTTATAGAGTTATAAATTTAACAATGAATTTGTGTTTAAAACAATTTTATTTCCATGAAATTTATGAAGGATAATGATTCAATATAGTTGTAATACCTCATGGTTATTAACATCATTGTAGTTGGGTTTCATGAAGCCCTACCTCCAAAGGTACCCCTCATATATTGTCCATGCTAGAAGATAGATAATGACTCTCAATCCCCACCGCATGTATTGTAGACTAGTACCAAGAGAATAAGAATCGCAAAAATGTGAGGAATTTACTTTTATAATATAGTAGTATTGGGAGAAAGGAAATAAAACATTATTCAACTACATGATGTAGAATAAAATAAAACCAAAACCATCCCACATTTCCTATTTAAATAAAAGAGATATTGAAAAATTATCTATATAGATTCCCAAAAGAATAGTAATGGTAGTGACAAATTGACAATACATGGGTCCAAGATAGTAATGTCCAACATGGTCCACCTAATCCTCTAAGATACCAAATTGTTTTTCGATAAATGTTTTTAGAATACATTTTTACATAGAAGAAAAACAAAAGTCACTCATTTACATGCGAAGGAAGAATACTAATGAACTAGTGAGAAAATATTAGAATCAAAAACACATATAAAGGTCAACTAACCAATCCCATCCACACCATGGATCACTCTCTAAATAAAAATCCATGTAAAAGAACTTCTTAAGAAGAATATTGAAAAAGGGTACCCCACACTAATTTTCAATTTATTTTCTCCTCTTACATCCAAACATTACAAGTCATGGAGATCCCATATCTTAAAAAAAACCACAAGTCATCATGTTATAACATGCTAAAATCACCCCTCACCCACATACACCTAATACAACACATCACATCACCTCCCCAAAACATGATTATACTGAACTATTCCTACAGACACTTGGGCCATCACATCAAATAAAAAATATATATCCCATGTAGTAGGGTATCATGAAAATGAAGTAAATCAACCTCACACACACCTTTAACCACACATGACCCCCAAAATATGCCATATCATCACATTATATCCCACCTAAAAACACCGCATCCCTCACATCACATCACTACTAATGCACATTTTATTTATGCCCCTCACATCCCATGTATAACTACCTCACCAAGAAGAGAGAGTGGGAAATGTGGGTAGACATCCATCGATCCTCAACACCCAGATGTTAGAAAATATACTCTGATATAAATATATAAGTGTAGAAACATGTTTCATTCCATATTTGGGGTGTATATAGAAATAATGAGGATTTTAAATAAAAAATTATATATATATATATATATATCCCTACACATTCCCAACCTATGGGTTCCCATTCAAGAACTAACCAATCCACTAAATCTCCCAAAACCACACAATTAATCTAACTAAACTGTACCCACTAAATTCTTAACACCAAACATAAATCCATGACACAGAAACCACATTTCCTTATAATTATTAGTTAAATCAATTTTCTAGATTTTAAATTATAATGACATGATATTTTCATAGTGTAAGTTCATCTATTATATAATATATGACACATAACACACTGATTATACGAGAATGTAACAATTTGAGACATTATGCTATATTTCTATTTAAATAAATTCAATCTTTAGGATATATTGTGGTGCACAAAAAACCATGTTTCAAAGATACATGATACTCTACTAAAATGTTAATAGTCAACCATGATCATTATCACCTATCTATTAAGTAGTCAAGAATGAATAATAATAACTATTTTATTAAAATTATATGGTTTACACTTGTATAAAATATATTCAATGTATATATATAGATTAGAAATAAAATAAGAATAATTTTAAATAAAATGAAGTGTCTAATTAAAAAATATATTTTTATAAAAATATTCTCCCTCCCTTCACTTATTCATCCCTCTCAAGCCATTTGGCTTGACAAAACACTAATGAAACCTCCCCCACTTAATAAATGACACGACATCCCATTACTTATTCCAAACTCTAAATTTATTTGGCTCATAAAAACCCTGAAAACACTCTCCAAAAAATTTATAGAAACATTATAGATCTTATTTTCATCCCAAAAAACCATTCATACTGTCAGTAAGAGGAGATTAAAAAATATTTCCCTTGGAGAAGGCAATTGTCTTAATGAATCTATTTCAATATATTTCATCTTTTTCCAACTTAAATTATATATTAATTCTTTCAATTTAAGAAAAATATTATCTAAAATATATTTTTATGTTATTATGTTTATGGAATAATATTTATCCAATTCCATTTCCATTAACTGGGAAATTAAAGTTTTGATCATTTTTTTGGTGGACTACCGCCTCACAAACCGATGTAACTCATTTTCCGTCAACACATCTCATGATTGTATATATCAGTGTATTTATTATATATATATATAATATTTAAGTTATTATTAAATTTATGTAATTATAATATCATATATACATTCTTAATATCCATTCCATTTAAATTTTACTAGTCCTTCTCATGTTTATGGTGAGCTACAACCTCGCGTAGTGATGTGATTAAGATTTCACTTAGTCTATACATGGGTGGTAATAAGCGTATATTCAATAAATAAATTTAATATATATGAATTTAATTTTTTAAAAATAAATATAAAATTCACTTATGTACCATTTCACTCAATAAAGAAATGGTATTATTACACATGTGTACGTACAACCTGCGGTCTCCGTGATGCAATGAGATTTATTTTCCATGTAAATATTTCATTATTGATTAAAAAAATGTATCTAATGAGTATATATGAAATTCATGACATTATTATAATTCTGGATATTATGGATCTATATCTTATGCACAAGAACTAAAAAAAAAATTACCAAAAATACATCAGAAAACAAGGAAATTAACACCCCAAAAATGAAAATAGTGAACTATTATAAAAAAATGGATATTAAAAAACTTATAGGATTATATATGACATCATAAATATAAAAATGGTTCTATAATATATTTATAATAATTTAAAAATCACTATATATTATGATAGATCACATTTAACCAATAGGAAGTGTGAGGCAAGGGACATTGTCTCAATTTTCCTTCGTTAAGGCATATTGTAATGTTATACACATAATGATTTATATGGTGTATATACTAACATTATAAAATATATTTTAATGATTAATTAATAATTTATGATATTTTAAATTCAATTTTTATTTATTTCAATCATGTTGATTTGACTTAAAGTTACCTAGTAATATTAAATTGCATACCTCAATTTCTTTTCACTAGTTTATATTACTTATTTTTTGTCATTGATATTATAAGATTACATGTGTATTGATTTCGGTCACTATTATGTTTTATTTCCATATTTTTTATATTTATTTACATTTTATTCTCATAATTTATTTATTTTTTAATTATCACTATAATGTTATGCTCTTTTTATGGGTTAATTTCATGATCACATTCTAATTATAATTGATTATGATTTAATTGTAATTAAGGAATATTATTTGATAATTGGATTAAAATACAGTTAATTTTATAATATATGGTTATTCATGATATTTTCATGTAATTTAACCATTTCTCCAATAATTTTTACCTAAATTTATTGAGACACTATTTTTTAATAAAATTCAACAACATTTCACTCTAGCTAAAAATCAATAATTATCCGAAAACATGTTTTATGAAGAGGTTTCAAAAGTGATTTTAAAACTTATCCAATGATTTATAATATAAAAAATTAATATTATATTAATTTTTTAATAAATGTTTTTTAAATGAACCTTATTATCATGTTCCAAATGTGTCCTCTTTGTATTTTACTATATATTTGAAGGGAATATTTTTATAACATGTATGACATGTAAATAATTCTCCTATATCTTAACTTCTCAATGTTTTAATGCATAAATTATAATATTTTAAGGTTATTTTCACATTAAATTATTTTCAAAATAATATTTTGATATTTAATTTAAAAAACATTTTCAATGTAAAAAAGGAAATTTTATTTAAGAATGTTTTAATGAAATTTTTATAATATTTCTCTTCATAGATGAAAAAAAACCTATACTATACACATACTACACTAGGGGTATGTTTTATTGATAACAATGTTTTTATTTCTATAGATGTCTTATGATAATTTTGAAAGAGTAAATTATTTACATTCACTTTTTTAATTCTTTTTTGTACTCCTTGACTTTCACTTAAAATATTCAATTTCATGTGATTACTAGACATTAAATTTCCACTAAATATTCATATTAATGATCATATTTATGTTTATTGATTAAAAATTATATCACATCAGTTGGTCGGAGTGGATACTCAAGGGGGGGGGGGTGAATTGAGTTCCAATTAAAATTTTTGTTAAATAATATTTTCTATTAAAATCCCCCAACTTATAAATATAGTTAAACTGTAGTGAATTTATTCAGATTGAAAATGTTCACTTAGCTTCTCAAAGATTGATTAGGTCTCCGTTAGTTTAACCACAAGATTAAACTAACTTTTGAAACGAACTTACTGATTTATAATAAGTGTAAACACTTGCTAATTTAACTATCAAAGTAACTTTAAAAGGCTTTCTATTGTAAAGTAATAACAACAGAATATAAAAGATATATGTAATATAATTTAAACTTAATCTAAAGATGCAGAGCAGATATAACAAGAGGTTCAGTCTCAAGGTGAGACTTAGTCCTCTCAAATTTTTATAAATTTGATCCACACCCTGGATCGGGGTTAACAACAGTTTACAAAACTGTCCAGGCCACATAGGGACCTATACCACAGTTCTTAGTGAAAAAAAACCAAAGACCAGGCCACACAATGACCTCTTATATAGTTGTCATGGGTAAACAAGAGTAAAGAGTTTTCCAGTGAGGATTTTGATATCCTCCAGTTCAGTGCAGGAGATAGTGTGTGTGTAAGATATACTGATTACACCACACTATTCGAATGTTAATAAACAAATCACTTAGAGAGAACATATAAGAGTTTAGAAAGCTCTAGTGATTAGCAATGCAGCTCTAGACTCGTTGGATTCAGCAGAAAAGCTTCTGAGTCCTTCTCTGGTTTTTCTGTTGAAAAAATGAGTGTCATAGTCTAGCTTGTGTTCTACAAAAGTGAAGATGTTATCTTCACTTCAGTTCCTCTAGTAGAGTAGGATTTCATGTGTTGGAACTTCTTTGAGAATCGTTCAATGTCTTCTTCACAGTTGTGCTCAGGATTGTTCTTTTATTCAGTACAGAGCACGCCATGCTTTTTGTAGAATGTATGTCAAGGCATCTTCTTCTTGCAGTTGAGACTTCATTTTATTTCAAGAGCATGGGAAATAGGAATGAATCTCTTTCCATAAGTACGATGTACGACTTCATGACATGCCAACAACTATCATTAAATAACATTAATTGCATTAAAAACCTCAAATATGACCGTTAGCATTAATTAATTAATATTGAAAAAAATTTAAGAAATGGTGTCACAGTGATTATGTAAACGGTGTCTTCTTCACGACATGATCTTCATGGTATGTGGTTCACGGTGTCTCTATGTCATGGTGTCTAGCTCACGGTGTCTGGGTCACTTTGTGCCCTTCATGGTGTCTGGGTCACGATGTGTCCTTCACGGTGTCTGGGTCACGGTGTGTCCTTCATGGTGTCTGGGTCACGGTGTGTACTTCACAGTGTCTGGGCCACGGTGTGTCTTTACATAGACAAATATCTGTATTTAGACTTAAACAATAATATGCAGAATATGGATTAAGCTTAATTATTAGAGAGTGAGAGAAGTTAAAACATCAATATAAAGGCTTGATAATATAAGTGAGATTTGTGATCATGCATAAGACCTATAAATAATAAAGAGAGTAATTAACATCAATAATATTTTCTATCATTAAAACATGATGTGTAGTTATTATTGAGATGTGATATCATTAGCAAGATGTTCAATTAAGATTGAGATTAATTAACAGTAATAGGATTTGTGATCATTAAAACATGATTAATACATGAGGAGTCCAAAAATATCCCTCTTTTTGATGATCAAAAATCATGTATAGACAGAATTTAAATGAAATTCAATATTAAAGAAACTAGCATATTCGAATAACAAGATTAGAGAATGATAGATTCGATAATAACATATCTCATTATAGTACTAATACTTATACTTTTACTTGGACTGTTTCTCCCCCTTTTGGGATTATCAAAAAGTAGAGGAAGTGAAGTGAAGCACTGCATTTTTCATTAAAAAGTTTCAGAATAAAACATACAGGAGAAATACAAATAGTAAACAACAAAAGACATCCCATCAAAAAGAAAATAGTCCATGGAGTATTTAGGGATTGACCTTTTCCTTGACTTTATCAGCAGCAGGAGCTGGAGATGATGTAGAAGAAGGGATAGATGTGGTAGAAAAAGAGGGTAAGGGTAGACCTTCAAAAATGAATGGAGCCAAAGTAGGAGAAGTATAAGATCTAGGCTATGGTTCGTCAAGAATGACTGGCTGGATTTGAGAAAGAGCTTGACTGACTGACATGGAAGTTGAGGCTATGGTAGGTAGGCCAGGTCTAAGGGGTGCAACAGCTGGAGCAACAACAGTAGTACTCTGCACATAAATATATGGATTCAAAAGATTGATGAAAATAGTAATTATTTCTCTACCATATTGCATAGCCTTTTCAAAGTCGTTCTTATTGTCCATGAATTTTTCCAACAATATGGTGAACTCTGTAAGCTTATGAACTTGAGATTTAAAATCATGAGTTATATTAGGGATTTTTAGGTTTTCCACAAGATACTTAAAGTGATTTGTCATGTCACTTTTGGAGAAAATCCAGTTGAGATAGACATCAATCTTCTTAGTGATCTCCTGTTGAGCATAATTGGCTATCTTAGAATGAATTCTGACCAAGTCCAATGCTCGATCACTGTTCTTAACCACTTCTGAAAAAGAAGATAGATCCAAGCCACTGAGGGCATTCTGAAGTTCTTACTTGATTATGGATCTCAGTAGAGAATCATTCAGAGCAGGAGCAGAAGGTTGACCAGAAGCAGGAGAGGCCTTTACAGCTATGGATAAAACTTTTATCTGTTTCAAAACTTTTTGCAGGAACCCAGTGTACTCATTAGTGAGCTTATTCAGATTTTCCAAAAGCTCCCTCATGTGTTCCAAAATTTTTGTTTGTCTTGTTCCAATATTCTCATCAAAAGACAGTAGATATGGATGCACTTGGGACAAAATCTCTCTAGTAAGGGTGGAATTAGTTGATTCAGGAGAAGTAGCAACATGTGCAGAGGTAGAAACAAGAGCAGGAACATGCTCTGGTCTTAAAGACAGTTCTGATTGCAGGTTTTCCACCAAACCTTTCAAATTTGCAACATCATCACTAAGAAAAAAATTTTCAACTCTAAATTATTGAATCTCATGGATCATACTTGGTTGAATATGAAAAATAATATTTTCCAGCAGAATTGAGGAATCTTCTTGACTTAACTGAGTCACAGGACGAGGTTGAGTGGATAAAATATTCTCAACACCAGCCATGATAGTCTCTCCAAAGACTTTCAAATCATCCTTAGTTACAAAAGAGTGTTGCTCGGGTAAGAGTGCATGTAAAGGTAGTGGAACATGTTCTAGTTGTGGTTCAGAGTCATCTTCAGACTCAGATTCGGATTCAGATTGAGGCTCTAGTTCTGGTTATGGTTCTGGATGAGCTACAGACTTCAATTGAAACAAAGAACAAAGATCTATACTAGTTACAGTCACTTGCTGTGACTCACTCACATCATAAAAACTTGTAAATTCGTACCGAGTGAATAAAGAATATGTGACAGTAGGTTGAGAAGCTTCAAAAAATCCAGCTTGTATAATCCCAAGGTTTTGAGATTCCTCCCCCTCAAAATGTGCTTCCATTTCAGATTCTTGAGGCTCAGGAATTTGGTCATGATCCACAGGATCATCTCTAATTTATTCAGAAAACTCTTGCCTTTCCAGCTGAAAGGCAATTTCCATCCTCTCCTCAGTAGAGGGTATGTACTCAGGAACTGATTGTTCCACTGGTTGTGCTTCCAGACGTGCTTCTTTTTCAACAGGGAGATCCTCTTCAACAAAATCTGTCTCCACAATTGCTTACTGCTCTAAATCAGGAAAAAACAATTTTCTTGCAGCCGTTGGATGAGTTTCTGGATTGACATCCTCACTAGAAGCAGGAGCTTCTTCTTCTCTAAAACAACAACAAATTCTTCTCTTGAAGGAATTTCAACATGAACTTCAGCAGGGACAACTGTCCTTTCTTTCTCAACAGGAGATGCTTCCTCGTGAGGTATTTCAGCCTCTTGTATAGGTGGTACGTCAGCTGCCACTTCCTCTTATTATTATTCTTCTTCCGAATAATCAGCCACTTCATCTGGTTCAAAACCAGGATCAGCTAGGTTCTTAGGTCTTCTTGGATAATCAGCAGGATTGAACTTCTTATACAATTTATCATTATCCTCAACCCACTTCTTCTTCCAGGGGTTCTAACTAATCTTCATCCTTATGATGATAGACTTGGATAAGAAAAAATCAAAGTCCTCTAGATTTTCTTCATTCGGTCCAACCATTCCATTGGCAACTATCATGGATGGAATCATCCTTGAATAAAACAAGGAGGTGGATTTTGAAGGGACTTTAATCATCTCATAGATATAGTTAATAAAATACTTTCATAGGTTGATCTTATGACCATTGTTCAACAGGTGAATCAGGAACACATCCTGATACTTCATCACAGAAAAATATCCTTTTCTCGGGCTAATCAAGTTCAGAACAAAATTGAACAACAGTCTTGTCTCCCCATCTAATTCAGCAGCTGCGGACCTTCTCTTGTTTCCATTTCCAGTCAGGATTTCCAAAGCATTCTCCAGGTCAAAGATGTCGGTTGTTGGAGGAGGGTCTCTCTAGTAATCCTCACAAAATCCTTCATGTGGAATCCTTAGGCATTCATCCCACAACCTCGAAGAGAAAGAACACTTCTGACCATTGATTCAACTGTTCACCCTAAAGCATTCTCCAAAATCAAAGGAAAAATTCACATATTGGTAGAATTGAGATACCAATCTCGGGTAAATCAGTCTATATTTTCTATAGAACCATTCAAACCATCCTTATTCTATTAATATTTTCAGGATTAAAGAGATACTAGATAGAATCCACTTAGGGAAAACCTCTTTTTTAGGAACTATGGTACGGTTAATAAGGTTTGGGTCCAGGGGTCCTTCAGGTGATATCCTCGGTATCCTCTTCTGTTTCTTAGAGCGGCGGTTCTTAGATGAGGGTGAAGATGAATGCTTCATTCTAGGCATCCACTGAAGGTTCAGGCGAGAGATGAGATGGTTATCAAGGAAAAGAGGGTTCGAGAGAGAGCATGAGAGAGTTCGGGTGAGAGATCGAGTGAAATATTGAGTGAAAGATTTATGTTTTATCATTTGTGAATGTCAAACATCATAACAAAAATGCGGGAAATCAAATAGAGGTGAAATAAAAATTACCACGATACAGGTTAAAATAAGAGTATAAATAATCTTCACGGTGAGACCGTGAGTAGTCATTATAGTGTCCTGAAAAACAGTCATCATAGTGAGACAGTTGGTGATCATTACGGTGAGACAATGACCATTCTGTGCAGTCGCGGTGAGACAATGAGTTGACAGACCATGAGCACAAGGTCTTAACGGTGAGACCATAAGCATGAAACAGTAACTGTAAAACTGTGAGCATGAAACTGTAAAGTAAAATACAGTAAAGTATTAAACATTAAGATAAGTAAGATATCTATTTATGATTAATCATACCAAAATCATGTATGATGTAGTATAATCTTTCAGAATTTAATGGTTTAGTGAATATATCAGTAAGTTGATATTCAGTACCAATGAATTCCAAAGTGATATCACCATTTTGATAATGATCCCTCAAAAAGTTATGTCTTACATCAATATATTTTTTCCTATAATGTGAAATATGATTCTTAGAAATGTTGACAGCACTTGTGTAATCACAATTTATTGGGACATGTCAGAATTGATATCCATAGTCTAGTAATGTGTGTTTCATCTACAAAATTTTTTCACAAAAACTTCCAGCAGCTATGTATTCAACTTCTACAGTAGATAATGCAACATAATTTTGTTTCTTACTACACCGTGATACTATAGACTTTCCTAAAAGGTGACATTTTCCAGAGGTGCTTTTTCTATCTAACTTACATCCAGCAAAATCAGCATCAGAATAACTAACAAGTTCAAATGATTGTCCTTTTGGATAGAACAGTCCTAAATTGGGAGTATTCTTGAGGTATTTGAAAATTATTTTTACAACATTTAAATGTGACTCCTTAGGGTTTTCTTGAAAATGAGAACACTTACATACACTAAACATAATATTAGGATGACTAGAATTCAAGTAGATTAGGCTTCCAATCATTCCTCTATAAGTGTTTTGATAAACAGATTTACCATCTTCATCATGATCCAACTTATAGGTGGTACTCATGGGAGTGTCACTACTTTTCGTGATGTCCAATCCAAAACGTTTTAAAAAATCTCTAGTACATTTACTTTGAGTTAAAATAATTCCATCATCATTTTGAAAGATTTGAAATCCAAGAAATAATTTTAGTTCACCCATTAAACTCATCTCAAATTCATTTTGCATCATTTTAGAAAAATCAATACATAGGTAATTTCTTGACGATCCAAAAAATAATATCATCTACATATATTTGTACAACTAAAACATCTTTATAAATTCATTTTATAAAAAGAGTAGGATCAACTATTCCTTTTGTAAAACCTTTAGAAATTAGAAAAGTACTTAATCTGTAATACCAAGCCCTTGGAGCTTGTTTTAAACCATATAAAGATTTTGATAATTTGAAAATATGATTTGGAAAATGAGGGTTCGAAAATCCAGGTGGTTGTTCAAGAAAAACATCCTCACCAATATATCCATTTAAGAATGCACTCTTGACATCCATTTGATATAGTTTGAAATTTAGATGTGCTTCATAAGCAAGTACAATCCAAATGGCTTCTAATCTAGCTACAGGAGCAAAAGTCTCCTCATAGTTAATTCCTTCCTCTTGACAATAGCCTTGTGTAACTAATCTAGCCTTGTTTCTAACTCTATTTTTAGATTCATCTACTTTATTTCTAAACACCCATTTAGTTCCTATGGTAATTGTGTCCTTATGTCTTTCTACTAGTTTCCAAACTTTATTTCTTTCAAACTGATTGATTTCTTCTTGCATAGAAATTACCCAAAATTCATCATCAATAGCATCATCAATGTTTTTGGGTTCAAGATGTGACACGAAGGGTTGATGTTCAACCTGATATCTAAGCGAATCTCTAGTCTATGTCCCTCTATCCAGATTTACTACAACAACATCTAAAGGATTATTCTTTAGAATTATAGTTGATCTAGTAAAGGTAGGACTAGAAATTCCAGGTTCATCTATAGGTTTGGGTTCATTAGGAGCAGATTCTGAAATATTTTCAGAACTGGTTGTCTTTATAGTAGGTTATTTAGATTTGTCATTAAGGTCCAGAACACTTAAATATTCTTTAAGATTTTCAAGAGAGGTTTTAGGCTCATGTGGATCAGTTTCATCGAACTTGATGTGAATATATTCTTCCACACACTTGGTTTTCTTATTGAAGACTACATAGGCTTTGCTGGTTATAGAATGTCCTAAAAATATTCCTTCATCAGTTTTGGAAGAAAACTTGTCCAGATTATCCTTTGTATTGAGGATAAATACTTTATAGCCAAAGACTCTAAAGTAACTAACTTTAGGTTTTCTATTGTTCCAATGTTCATAAGGGGTATTTTTGAGAACATATCTGACTAAGAATCTATTTATGATATAACATGCTGTATTTACAGCTTCGGCCCAAAAGTAAATAGGTAGTTCATATTCATTAAGTATAGTTATAGCAATTTCTTGCAGGGTTCTATTTCTTCTTTCTACTACACCATTCTGCTGAGGTTTCCTAGGAGCAGAAAAGTTATGACTATAGCCATTGTGTGAGAAATAAGATTCAAATTCTTTATTTTCAAACTCACGACCATGATCACTTCTTAGATTTTTAATCTTTAGTCCACTAAATTTTCTACAGGTTT
Source organism: Viscum album (assembly GCA_963277665.1). Taxonomy (NCBI): domain Eukaryota; kingdom Viridiplantae; phylum Streptophyta; class Magnoliopsida; order Santalales; family Viscaceae; genus Viscum; species Viscum album. The sequence goes on along the minus strand of OY728130.1, from coordinate 1,289,606,071 downwards.
GTATTATTTAACAAAATAAGAAAAAGCTTCACTTTTTTCAGCTAAGAAGTATACCCAAGTATGTCTAGAAAATTTGTCTACTAAGACAGAGACATAGTTATTCCCATTTAAGCTAGAAACTCTAGATGGTCCAAACAAATCCATGTGAACTAACTCGAGAGGTTGAGAAGTTGAGGCTTCTTTCTTTTATTTGAAAGAGATTTTGTGTTGCTTTCCCTTTTGACAGGGATTGTACACTTTGTCATTTGGAAACTCAAGTTTGGTTAACTCTCTAACTAAGTTCCTCTTAGTCAGTTTTCTAAGTGAGTGTATATTGCAGTGTCCTAATCTTCTATGCCATAACCAAGACTCTTTATGAAAATCATTTAAACAAGTAACATTTTGTTTAGATAAAGAATTCAGATCAAGAACATAAATGTTCTCATTTCTCAAAGTAGAAAATACATAAAAATTTTTAGAATTAAAAACATTACAGGAATCATTTTCAAACTGGACATTAAAACCATCATCACACAATTGGTAAATACTTAACAGATTATATTTAAGTCCATCAAAAAATAAAACTTTAAAAATTAAAACTGAGTCAGTGTTACCAATTTGGCCTAGGCTGATGATCTTTCCTTTATAATTATCACCAAAGGTGATATAGCCTCCATCAACCTTTATTAAACTCTTAAAGAATGAGTAATCCCCAGACATATGTCTTGAACATCCACTATCCAAATACCATGTTTTCTTTTGGGAACTCTTAAAGAAAGTTTCCTACAAAACATTTTTAGAAAGAATATGATTTTGGTACCCGGATCTTCTTGGGTCCAGACAGGTTAACAATCAATGATTTTGGTTCCCAAATTTGTCTTATGGGCCTCATATAATTTACAGAATCAAAATATTTTGATAGATAAACTCTATTTGATTTATAACTATGTGAATAACTAGTTGAAGCATATTAATGTCCAGAACTAGAACTAGCAGTGTTCTGTCCAGGTTTAGAAATAAATATATTCTTAGTAGTATGTCTCTGTCCAGGTTTGTAACCTATTCCAGTAGTGTATTTAGGTGCAACTTGTTTTCCTAGAATTCGAGTTAGAGTGTTCTTTCCAGTTGTGAACTTCTCTACGTCCTTTTTAAGTTGTTCATTTGACATTTTCAATTCAGTGTTTTCCTTTAACAGTTGAGCATTTTTCTCCTTTTCAATAGTAAGTTCAGTTTTAACAATTGTAGTGAGAGAATGATGTTTCTTCAATGATTTGTCTTTATCCTTAAGTTCATTACATGTATCTTCCAGTATATTACAATATTAAAATAATTCCTTACTAGTCATGTTGTTATAATCTGAATCAGATTCAGTTCCAGAATAATAGGGATTTAAGGCAGGAGTATCTAAGGTTACCTCAGATGCGTTTGTCATGAAACACATGTTGGCACGATTATTTTTAGAATCAGACATTTCATATTCACATGTACTATCTTTAGAAACACTCCAGGTATCCTTCATATCTTTCTTGTACTTATTGTTCTTGTAATCATATTTATTCTTGAATTTTATATTTGGATAGTCTGCTTTAATGTGTCCTTTTTTTTGCACTCATAACAAAAAACTTCATCACTTTTATATGCCTTTTTCCAGTCCTTCTTCCAATGTCCCTTATTGTCATACGTTCCCTTGTAATTTGATTTTCTGAAGAATTTCTTATTCCTATAATATTTCATAAACCTTCTGGCTATTTGATCCATTTCAGCGTCATTATCAGAGTCCGAACTTTCACTTGTTGAACTGTCAGTTTTTATTTGTGTTTTTTCTTTGTCCTTGTTCTTTGAAGCAATAGTTTTGAAAGCCACTGATTTCCTTTTTGGGTCATCATCTTCCTCTTTATTACCCTTGAGTTACTCCTCATACATCATAAGCTTACCAATCAGCTCTTTGACAGGTAGAGCTCCAATGTCATGTGACTCTCTGATTGAAACAGACGTGCCTCTCCATCGGTCAGGTAGACACCTAAATATCCTCATAATTTGTTCCTTTTTTCGAACAACCTTTCCGAGTGAACTCATTGTATTGACTATCTCATTGAACCTAAGATACATATCAAAAATAGGTTCATCAGTCTTCATTTTAAAATTGTCATATTTAATAGTATATGTATTCAATCTCATTTCTTTAACATTGGTTGTTCCCTCATGAGAAACTCCCAAAGTATCCCAAATTTCATAAGCAGTTTTGCAAGCAGATATTCTATTAATTTCCTCATCTCCTAATGCACAATACAAAGAATTCATAGCGTTACAGTTATTATTGTAAGCAGTCTTTGTAAGTTCATCCCAAGTTGTTCTTTTGGTTTCTGGAATTTTATATTATGATTCTATAGTAGTCTAGATATCAAAACCCATACTCTCTAAATGAATTTTCATTTTAAGCTTCCACTGGGCATATTTTGTACCATTGAAGAAAGGTGTCCTGTTAGCAGCAACACCCTCTAGTCTATTGTCCATAGCTAAATTTTAAAAAATAGTTTTAAAGAGATAAAATTTATAACTGACAAAAATTTTAGTTCTTTAAAGATGAAACTGAAAGTACAGTTGAAAAACAGAGTATTTCAAAAAATCCCTTAACAAAAACAACCTCTGATACCAAATGTTGGTTGGAGTGGATACTCAAGGGGGGGGGAGGGTGAATTTAGTTCTAATTAAAATTTCTATTAAATAATATTGTCAATTAAAATCCCCCAACTTATAAATCAAGTTAAACTGTAGTGAATTTATTCAGATTGTAAATGTTCACTTAGCTTCTCAAAGATTGATTAGGTCTCAGTTAGTTTTACCACAAGATTAAACTAACTTTTGAAACTAACTTACTGATTTACAATAGGTGTAAAAACTTTCTAATTTAACTATAAAATTAACTTTAAATGGTTTTCTATTTCAAAGTAATAGCAGCGGAATATAAAAGATATATGTAGTATACTTTAAACTTAATCTAAATATGCAGAACAGTTATAACAAGAGTTTCAGTCTCAAGCCGAGATTTATTCCTCTCAAATTTATATAAATTTGATCCACACCCTAGATCGGGGTTAACAACAGTTTTAAAAACTTTCCAGGCCACGTAGGGACCTCTACCACAGTTCTTCATGGTAAACAAAACAAAAACTAGGCCACACAAGGACCTCTTCCACAGTTGTCGTGGGTAAACAAGAGTAAAGTGTTTTGGAGTGAGGATTTTGATATCCTCCAGTTCAGTGTAGGAGACAGTGTGTGTTTGTGTAAGATGTATAGAGTAAACCACACTATTCGAAAGTAAATAAACAAATCACTTAGAGAGAACAGTTAAGAGTTTAAAAATCTCTAGTGATTAGCAATGCAGCTCTGGACTTGTTGGATTCCGAATAAAAGATTCTGAGTCCTTCTCTGGTTTTTCTGTTGAAAAACAGAGTGTTGTAGTCTAGCTTGTGTTCTACAGGAGTGAAGATGTTCTCTTGACTTCATTTCCTCCAATAGAGTAGGATTGCATGTGTTGGAACTTATTTGAGGATCATTCAATTTCTTCTTCACAGTTGTGCTCAGGATTGTTCTTTTGTTCAGTACAGAGCACGTAGCATTTTTTTAGATTGTATGTTGAGGCGTATTATTCTTGCAGTTGAGACTTCTTTTTATTTCAAGAGCACGAGAAATGGGAATGAATCCCTTTCCATAAGTACTAGGTACGGTTTCCTGACATGCCAACAACTATCATTAAATAACATTAATTTCATTAAAAACATCAAATATGACCGTTAGAATTATTTAATTAATATTAAAAAAAAGTTAAGAAATGGTGTCACAATGATTATGTAAACAATGTATTCTTCACGGTATGGTCTTCATGGTATGTGGTTCACGGTGTCTCCATGTCACGGTGTCTAGCTCACGGTGTCTGGGTCACGGTGTGTCCTTTACGGTGTCTAGGTCACAGTGTGTCCTTCATGGTGTCTGGGTCACAGTGTGTCATTCACGGTGTCTGGGTCACGATGTGTACTACACGGTGTCTCGGTCGTGGTGTGTCCTTCATGGTGTCTGGGTCATGGTGTGTCCTTCGAGGTGTCTGGGTCACGGTGTATCCTTAGACAAATATCTGTATTTAGACTAAAATAGTAATATGCAGAATATGGATTAAGCTTAATTATTAGAGAGTAAGAGAAGTTAAAAAATCAATATAAAGCCTTGATAATATAAGTGATATTTGTGATCATGCATAAGACTTTTAAATAATAAAGAGAGTAATTAACATCAATAAGATTTTCTATCATTAAAACACGATGTGTAGTTATTATTGGGATGTGAGATCATTAGCAAGATGTTCAATTAAGATTGAGATTAATTAACAGTAATAGGATTTGTGATCATTAAAAAATTATTAATACATAAGGAGTCCAACAATATCTATATACATTGAATGTTATTTCATTATCTGGGGAAATATTGATAAATTTATATTATTTACTCAATAATTTTTTCCCAGTAAGTCGCAGTATTCATTAAACAAATTTTTATTATATATATGGGGAATTATATGGACAAGAGTATACGATTGGGTGAAATTTATTGATATCCCTGTGATGCATCATTATCATCATGAGATGAATAAGTTTTATAGCCTTATTAAAATGGGTTTCTAGTGTATAACTTCCCATCTGTTTTAAACATGCTTCTTAAAGGTCTTAACAGTATAGGTATATCAATTCCTAAGATCATGAAGTCCAATAATTATGAATTTACATTTTAAACATTTTGTTATAATTATCCATGAGTTTTTAATTTATATTATCTTAGGATGAATTTAATTTATTTTGATAATTTTACAGCTTGTGTTTTTAGTTGTATATATTTCCATATTGATTATGCCTTAAATAATCATGATATTCATGTTATTTATCAAATTGACTACATGTTCGAATACTTTTCTTTCCATATTTATCAGGAATTATCTAATCATGATATCCATGTTATTTGTTGAATCAAATGTGTGTTTGGATATTTACATTTTCATGTTGATTTTCCTTTACCTAACAATTTGATTCAAATTATTTAAATAGAAGGTGTGTTTGGTTATTCACCCTTCCATGTAGATTATACATATGGATTAATGATAAATTATACTTTTCATAACTCTTAATAATTATTTAAGATCACCCTTATTTTTTTCTCTTTCCTAGGAATGTAGAAAGTGTACAATGAATAATATACAAGGATATTCTAGATGAAATAATGATATTCTCAAAAAATATTATTTTTAAATTTTTTATTTCCAAATTTCATGTAAGTCTAAATAATGTATCATGTTTAACAAGATTAATGAAATATTAATCCAATTTCTATGTGATCAATTTTATATTATGACAATGTACTAATGTAATCCTCTTATTGGGGCTAATAAGGTCAGGGTTATTATTGTTTCTATCAGATGTTGTTTAGTAGAAACCATATGAACTAGATTGAAGAAAAAATATTAGGTAACATAACATATTGGAATACATTGATGCTAGTTATAAAGGAAAATATTATAGTTTGGATAAGTTAGGGATTATGTGGGTTTTATTAGAAATACATGTTTTTCTAGACACTATAATTAGGAATGGTTTTGGAATAGATGTAACCAGGGGTAATAACTCAGAAAAAAGTTTTGGGATTGAATTCTGAATTACCTAGATCATGAAAATAGGCCTTACTCATATGGTATTTTATTTGGATAGTTAACATTTTACATACAAATCATTGTGAAGTAATTGAGGTCATAATGAAAATGACTGACCTAGGTGAAACCTAATGTGTTTTAGATTGAAAATAATTATAAATCATTTAGACATCCTATTAAATATTATATTTTTTTTCCAACAATGATATATTTTTCTCATACAATTCTTTTATATTTCATTCAAAGAATGAAACCAAAAGAAATAATTTTAGCACTATATATAATGGAAAATATAGTGACTATGAGAAACCTATTGGTACAATGATATGAGTGAAATATATCAGGATTGTGCATAATTATTTATCCCAGTATATGATTAGTAACATATACCTTTAACAACTGTAGGACTCACTAAATAAGTGAATGATGTAGTTTTTTTAAAACTTTAGTGGTTGATACCATGGAGGAAAAAATGATCGATTTCTATCATTTTAGAAATGTTGAAATAGACACCAACAAAGGTGTCTCAATATAATGGGAAAAGTGTTTTATGTATAGAAAATGTGGGAATGAAGTAATTAATTTCTTAGGGATAATGAAAATTATGATGGAACAAAATAAATTTCATCCTAGGGATCCATGTAAAGTTAACTTCCTTAAATCTGGGTACCTATAAATTATCCAATTCATTTCCCACTTATAATGGTAAACCCCTAGACCAAGGAAGGACCTATGTTGAAATAAAATAATTAAAGTATTTATGTATTGGGATTCCAGTATTATATTTTTGATGTAAGTTTACTAATGTAACTTTGGTTATAAGAATCATAAAATACCTATGGATTATGCAAAATTATTAGTGCTTATATGCCTTTATCAATATAAGAGTTATGGATATAATAATATATTTATGATTATATGAAAAATAATTTTTCAAATGTTATAAACACTATATTTTAGGTTTTATGTGATGGGAGTCTACTATGATTAAGTATATTGTGGGTGACATTTGTTGAAGTACAAACCATTGGTTTGGTAAATATACTAGTTATTTGATGAACGATGCCTTCACAATTTTTTGGACATAGAATTAAATATATTTTTAACTCTGAAGGTTTATTTTATATTTTATGGTTTATTAATTATGGGTCTCCAATACATGAGATCATTATATGAATAATAAAATATAGATTTGGAAAAGAGAAAACCTTAATGATAGGTGACAACCCATCTCGTCAGGAATGTCCATCGGGCTTGAACCAATAACTAAAGGTTGATAATGGTGTTGTTACTACCAATAGAATATGGGAGGGTCTAGTTTATATATTAATTTTTTTTATAAATTTGTTTCATGAATAAAAATTAATATTGAACTATTGGTCTTAATGTTGAGGTTTAAATAATAATCTGATATATTGGATAACTTGTCCCTAAACATATTGGTTTTGGAAAATATTTAGAGATAGATGGAAGGACTTGTCACTCTTTTATAGATTTTATAATCTATTAAAATGTTAATTCCACACGCCAAGCATAAAAATTTGTTTTTGGATATTCATTTCTTGGAGTTAGAGATAAGGTTGGAATTTATCATAGAACAATCAAAGGATGATATTATTCTTGTTAAATATAAATATATGAAGTAATTATATTTACATGTGTTCATTTTCATGATGGTAATGGAATTACCTAACATTAAAAAATGATCTTAAAGAATAAATGTTATCATATTAACATTATATCTGATGAATTAAATAGATTTTTAAAGAATCACAAATTTATGGGTTTGGGGTCCTTAAATTTCTATTGATCAATCCTATTTTTTGTTATTAATGATCTCTATCACTCTCTAAAATTATTTTTCATTTTCTTCCAGGCCCATATCCTCACTTCCCAATAATTTTTTCCTACTAGAATAAATTGTTATGTGTTATATAAGATTTCTATTACACATCCCTTTGAATATTATAAATAATATTATTTATTATCTATTTATGATGTGGGGTTTTCAATAATGGTATTTCCAAATGCCATAACATTAGTTTCCTATATCATGATTAATTTGGGAGGATGCAATTTACTGATGGTTGTGAGACTTTTATGGCATAGAATTTTAAAATAAGATCAATATATTTGAGAGTGTATACGAAATAAAAAACCAATATTAGAAGATAATGTAACCAAAGAAGACTTTATAATACATTTCATTGTAAATAAACATAATTTCATCAATATCTTGTGATATACACAACAACATGTTGAATCAAAATATGGTACACTATTAAAATTTTATTATTTAAATATTGAAATTATCTATTAGTGGATAAGTTGGTGGTTTTGAATTATAATAAATAAATTATGAAAATAATATGGATTTAACATGTATACGAAAATTCAATATACTCACATATACATATATATATATATATATTATAAATTTAGTAATAATCATTTTAAACAAAAAGATATATTTTCTGAAAAATTGGATTTTTCTAAATGGAGGATTAGTTTAATTTCTTCCAAATAATGTAAAATCAATTTCAAAAACAGTTATAAAATTTATTTTAAAAATTAAAAATAATTTTTTAAATCTACATTCCATAATTATCCCTGGGGTATTTTTATGGAACAATTCCTAGAAGGGATAATTTTTTTGATGAATAGTGATAATTATTACTTTTTAATTAAAACTATCACTTCACATAAACTAGTTATAAAGAAAAATTATATATTAATATGGGTTTAAAAGAAAAATTAGGTCATTTTTATTACAATATATCTAATTTTGGACATTTTTATCAATTATATCATTAATTTCGGTATAATAAATTTCAACAAAATTGAATATTTTTCTTTGTAAAAACAATTTGTTCGATGTGTCTACATGTTTGATTTTAAATTAAACTATTATTATTATATTAATTTAATTCTGAAAAATGGATTAAATATCTGAAATAATAATAATTTTTATTATCTAATAAGGTATACTTAGTTTTTTGACAAAAAAAATATTGAATGCTTGAAAAAAATAAATACAGTGGTTATGGTGTAAATGGGTTTACCAGTGGGTTAAAAAAAGATGATAATGGTTAACAATAACCAGATCCATTTCAAATATCATTTAAATGGGAATATTTATACCTTATAACCAATAAGGTTCTATAATTGTCTATTTTATATCCATGTTTGATTCAAAAAAATAGGGTATACTTTATTCTTTTCAAAAATTCTATGTGTGTCCTCTTCCCGACTTAGAAATGGCCACTCCATACCTTCACTTATTTAAACAAATAAAGATTATTTTCTTAAAAAAACTCTTCCAAATATATCCCAATAATCTCTACACATATTCTCAAGATTATTTTATTTCTAAAAGTCCAACCTTAGGGTCCCTATCATGATATCCAAATGTGGTTTCTCAAATATAATTTAATTTTCTTAATGGATATCTTCTATTTTCTTCCTTATTTTCCCACATTTAATTATTTATTAAATAATTAATTATAATAAAAATATAATATACCTTATACATATATGTTATTATATTAATTTAATAATATTTATTTATATCCTCCTCCGTCAAATGGAAAATGGAATCCTTGATCATGTTTACGATGTAATACCACCTCACAAACCGATGTAACTCATATTCCATAAACAAATCATGAAACTGTATATAATGATGTAATTAATATATATATTTGTGTATATATATTATATTTATGATATTATTGTACTTTAGTAATTATAATATCAAATATAAAATTTTAATTTACATGCCTTTTAAATAATGATAACATTCTCTGTTATGTTTTTTCAGAAACAATTTACATGTAAATAATAAGGAAGTATTTATTAATATATGTGATATATATGAATTGAAATTGATTATAAAAAATAAAATAATTCCAAATATATACACTTTCACCCATTAAAGGAATGATATTGTTGCTCATTAGTATGTGTGACCAACCATCACCACGAAGAAATGTGATTCATTTTCCATGTCCTACCTTCAAGAATGATTACGAAAATAAATATAATTATAAAATATGAAATTAATAAAATTATAATAATTCATTTTATGATTAATATATATCCTATTCCTAATAAAATGAACATTGAAAAAAAAATATACATGAGAAAACACAACAATTAACACCCAAAACATTGAAAAGAATGAAATATTTTTAACTAATGGGCAGTAAAGCATTTTAAGAAGATTATATATGATATAAAAAAAATTAATACGATTCTAGTATAAATTAATAAAATATTTAAAACCACTATAAATTATTTTAAATAATCTTCAATGAAAATTATATGTGAGGTAAGGGACTTCATCTCAATTTCCCTTCATTCAGGCATACTGTAAAGTTATGAACCAAATTTATCTTATATGTGTATATACTCACACATTTAAATGTAATATCATGATTACATAATAATTCATTTTATTTTATGTTTCAATTATTATTATTTCTTCCAAGGGGATCTCACTGAATAAATATCTAGTGGTAATGAATTTCATACATCATTTTCCATTCATTGGTTATATTACTTCATCATTATCTTCAATATTTTAATATTATGTATGTAATGTATTTTAACTCCATTATAATGTATTTAAAATTGTTTTTATGAATATTTAACTTTTATACACAATGTTTAATCATAGGCTATTTCTCAATTCAATGTCACAATATTTTTAATGGTTTATTTCACAATCTCATTTTAATTAGTAATATTTTTGATTGAATATCAATTGATGGACATAATTTTATCATTTTATAGTAAAAACACTAATGATTCTTATCCAATTATTACTAACGTTTTTTTCAAGTAATATTAATATTTTTCCAATCCTTGGTACATAAAAATATTGGGAAATAATTTTAATAAAATCCAACATCATTTCTCTCTACGGTGAAAAATAAATTTTCTTCAAAAAACATGATTTCCCAATTTTTTTAAACTTATCCAAATGATTTATTAAATACATTTTTTTTAATTTTGTAAAAAAATTCTCAATGTCATATTCATGTAATTTTACCAACAATTTCCATTTGGCATTTACAGAAATTGTGGAAGGAATCTTTGTATTTAAATATATGACATGCAAGGAATTTCATGCCATCATAGTCCCTAAATGTTTTAATGATTACATTATTAGTTCCATATATAATTTTTAAAGATAATTATTTTCAAAATACTTTTTAAACTTTTAGTTTTAGAAATATTTTCCAAGTAAAAAATTATATGTTTCTCAAAAATGTTTTTAATAAACTTTTAATGGTATTTCTGTTCATCAATGACAACAACCCTTTGTTTTACTGGTACTCCAAAACAAATATTTTGTATTGATACCATAATTACTCTTTATATGGATGTTTTATGTTCATTTTGACCAAGTAATATATTGAAATTATCTTTCACGAATCATTTTATAGTCATTATGATTCCCTTGAAATATTCACTTTCTTATAATCATTGGACATTAAATTTCACAAACTAACCATATTATTTATCATGAATATGTTTATTAGTTAAACCATATATTACTTATACATAATTTTTTATATATTTATAATTATTTTATTATATATGGAAATATTTTATAAACCATATTCTCTTACAAATATAATTATTTGATGTTAATATGCATTATTCATGAATAAAATAAATTATTCAATATAAAAAAATTGATCTGGACATGATGATATGGGTGGGGGCCAGTTGTAGAAATCCCATAGATGCATCAGTGGTATCATGATAATAATAAATTATCAAGAATTAATTATATGGGTTTCTATTCTGTAATTACTAATTAGTTTTAAACTTTCTTATGAGAGGTCTTGACTATGGAGGTATCAAAATGATTGAGATAATGATATTTTAATAATGAAGTAATTATTTATTAATAATTATTTATTATTATCCCTCATATTTTCAAAATGATATTATATCTGCATGAATTTCATTCTAAATTTACTGATTAAATTGAATTACATTTTTCTGTTTATGTTTCTATATTGATTATTTGTTATCTATTAATGATAGTCAAGTTTATTATTAAATGGAATTTTTTATTAGATATTGACCTTTCCATATTTATTACTCATTATCTTATCATGATAGTCAAATTATTTATTAATGGATTGTGTCTTTAGATATTTACCTTTCCTGATTGATTATTCCTTATATAATCATGATATTAAAATTATTTATATGGTATGTGTTTTAAGTAATTTTCCATTCCAGTTTGATTATAATTAATGTTTTATGATATCTACTGATTTTTGAAAATCATACTAAATATCTGAGCTCACCATTATTTTTTTCCATTCTCAGAAATATATGAAGTTTTCTGTGAATTCTATACATTGATATTCTAGAGATAAAAATGATATTTTCAAAATAAATGATGTTGTAATTTGTGTTTTCAAAAGTAATTCATGGTTAATGTATGTATCTAGTTTCTCAAGACTACTAAACTATTTTTTCCCAAGGGTTGTGTTAACATGTATCTTATGACAATGTAGTAAATTAACCACTATATCTACGCTACATGGGATGCATATTTATATACATTATCAACCAAAATTTTTAAATACCCAAATAATTCCGTTATTTTTTCACATTTAATTTCACATTAACCCAAACATCATTTAACCATGTTTCCCATTTTAATTCATTATCGATTTCCATATCACCGACCTCACCATCCCATGAAATTAAAATTTAAAAATTATAATTAAATACAAATAATAAAAAATAAATATGAAAAATGCAATGACATGAAAATAATATACCATTTCTCATCCCATATTAAATCCAACAAACGCCACATCACCTATACACTCCCATCACAACTGTCCCATGTCTCAACCACACACCTCATTAAATTATCTCACACATAAATACCACACACTACCTCCCCAAAACATGTAAACACCACTAAAAATATATAAAAATTTCACATAACATCAGTTAAACATTTGTCATATCTGTTCAAGGAGATTTTACCATGTTACACATTATATTTATTGGTACTCTCATAGAAGAAGAATTTTTAAGTGGAAAACATTTGTTTAGATGAGGATAAGTGATTAAATAGTTTTATTTAATGTGATTACAAAAAGTTTAAACATATTTATTATAATCAAAACCAATTTGAATGAAAATACCAAAACAACATATAATTTTCCTCATATAGTCAAAATATCAATAATTATCAAAAGTGGTAATTCCATGTAATTTCATCCCTTCACCTTCGAAATTAAATTAAACTAGTTAGTTATCTTCATTAATCTAGATTCAAACCATCTTCCGAAAACTAAAAAAAATCATAACCCCTCCCACATGATACGCAATGATAGAAATAAAGGAAACTACAATTTAAATATGGTTTTCAATCAGCTACACAACATTCTAACAAGAGGAACACCACCACCAAAACACCATAATATTGGATAGAAGCTATACAAGCCCAAATAACATTAAACACATGAACCTCTAACAAAAAGACACCAAAAAACCCCAACAATATCCTCTTATAAAAAATAATTATGAAGGAAAATAAGAGAAAAATGAGATACTCAACTAAAACACCATAGATCCATCCTTCACGCTTATGGTGGAACAAAATTGAAAGATGATCGAAAGTGATATTCAGGATAAAATTGGTTCTCCCACCGAAATGATAGATAAAAAAATGAAAAGTGTTATGGTATGAGGGGATATGGTAGTTTTTACCCTTTTAGTGTTAAAACATTCCAGATCATGGCCAATCGGGCCATGCTGTAGAATACCTAAAAACAAAAGGGACTATAGAACAAGAAAACTTACTATGTCACGTCATTACTAGTTAAAATGTACCTCATGATTCCTGACTATTCAAACACTATAGATCATACAAAATAGGCGAGGGACCACAAATAATCTTATATCTACTATGCCAAAGGATATCAGACCCATTAATTTGGCTACACCATATCCCACATTCAAATCCCCACCACCTTGAAATCAATAAACACCCAAAAATAGACCCCCATGATTTCATTCTATATCCAGGTCTCCATGTTGAATATATGAAATATTGAGTGGGCTAATGTCGTACCCAAGATTCATAGCTCAACTACCCCAAAATTGGAAGTAGCCTAAAACACCTCATCCAGATCCCTACACCACATCTAACTCCTCATACATCATATCATCCACCCTTGAACCAAATCAATAATATCTATACCATAGCCTCGACAAAAATGGATTTGTTAGTACCCTTGTCATTCTAAAATCCTATAAACACCTTGAGAGTCCCCAAACACCTCCATCACCTTGATAAATTCTATATAACGGTTTGGAAGGTATGATTTGTTGCATCAAATACCTCATAGACTATTCTTTCACTAAAGAATAAACACCAACCTAGATGGGAAAAGTAAACGGTCCAAAAAAAAAAACAGCCCTCGAGATACCTCTTCTGGATCTTGTTATAGTCCAAACCAAGACACACCACTAACCAAATGAAAATTCCAACAAAACATTACAAAAACCCACACCACATTACTATCTACCCCACTAAGAAAAATCAATCTCCCATCCACATTACAATCCACACAACTTCCACATTCCCCAAATGTACCAAGACAATGATATCTACTACCATATCATAGTACAACCCCAAGAACTCAATTAAAGGAATTCTATCAACCGTGTTGTTATATTATCCTATTTTGGAATCAATGAATCACCTTAATGATTTTAATAATGTGAAATTATAACACATAAAAATTCGGAATCAAATGTTCACTTTTCTGAATTCTTGATAATTCCAAACACATGTCATTTCATGAAATATGATCATATCTTCAAAATTAAATACCATAAAAGTACGTCATCCAGAAATATAGAATAAGGAAAAACAAGAAAAAATAAAAGAATCAATGGGTATTTGGAATTAATATTTATATCATGCTCTGATTTACTCTCCTCTAGGCCACCTTGACACCATAGAAAATTAAACCTAAGGAATGGTCTTCCATCACAACACCCATTTATGATGATACAAGATGTCCACTAGCCACTCTAGGAATTCCATGTGGTATTTTATATCAAACTCTCCCCATAAAATAACATGGGTTTCATCATTTTGTTACTCATGGAGCTATGATATGTGAAAGATATCATATATCTAATTTATTCATGCTGGACATTCCAACCTAAAATCCACTTCATCAATGAACACAAAAAGTTCAAAAGACCCATCAAACTGGGGCTGGAACTTACCCGCCCTCACCAAACATATTCTTATCAAATTGAAGGGATGACTTTAAGAACACATGGTCCAGAACAACATACTTCAAGGACCTCCCCATGTGATCAGTATAAGTCTTATGTTGATCATTTGCTACTAAAATACTGTCATAACTATGTTAAACAATATCTTTCATTCTCTACATTAAATCAGGACTGAGAAATAACAGACCTCCAAACTCGGTCTAAAAAAATAGAGAACAATATAACCACCCATACAAAGAAAAATACATGACTATGTTGATGGATGAGTGATTGTTACTATGATATGAAAACTCAATAATGTGTATGTATTGTGCCCTAGAACTTATGAGGACTAAGATGCATGCCAACGACATTTCATCATATGTTTGTATTGTATAGTCTATCTATCTATTTTTTTGAGGTTTGAATGCATTGATGAGGCACATATGAGTTCTAAAATCATGATATAATACTCTAAATAATTTCAATGTAAAATTTTCATCATGATATGAGATAGTGGTCTTTGTCATTCTATGAAACCACACCACCTCATCTACATTCATCCTTATCAAAATAAAAATCGAACCCAACTCTATGATTGCTAAGAAGTAGTCCTATTCTGTTAACTAATCAAAAAATACCACGATAGAATCAATAACTCCCTTAAATTAGAGTCATGCTCTGAAAAAATACATCATTATATTGTACCATTTAAAATAGGAGAAATAATAATTCTATTAATAAATCACCATGAAGACGTTGCTTGGCCTTCAATTTTTGGAAAACTAGACACCTGTCCACAATCTTTAACACCACCCATTTCATCTTAGGACACCAATAAAATTTACACTAACCGTAATACATCATGGATAATCATATGTGTGCTACTAGATATGATCTATAAAAATCTTTAAGGAATCCCTTATTCATTGCTACCAGAATTGATAAACTCCCTCAAAATGATGTCTAGTTCTAACAATCCTCTGATTATCCCTCCAAAGCATCACCATGTACAATATTTTCATGCATAAAATCACCCTTAGGTATTTCTAATGATACTCATCCATCTGTTAAATTAATTAATATGGTACTATAATTTGATATAAGAAACCTCTACCATCAACCACCCATGAAGCTAAGTGCAGTCCTACCTACTCCTCATTGCCCCCCATAATTTTGTGATTCTTGAAAATTATCATTTTATGAATTTATTCACAAATATTTGGATATATAATTTATATTTTTCTATATTATAGGTGATCTCAAATTCATAATTTGTAGGAAACCCTATCAACCCTTATTTCTATATATTCTGATCACATTATAAAAAGGTATACTTAAATCTCTTTTGAACGGTAAAGACCACAAGGAAATCCTATGTGATGTATTATCGATATAGATTAAGTGAAAGAAACTCTACTATGTAGTGATTATGGTTGGAATAGTTACAATTTTTGGTACATAACTACTTAGACCCATAAGAGAACCACACTATCTACTACATCAATATTCATTCCAATTCCTGATGGGAATCAGTATAAAACCACTCAAATATTATCCCCTCTATCAGTAACTAGAGGGAAAGAGAAATAATAATCATTTTCAATCAGTTAGTATAATGATACATGAAACTGATTAGTACAGATAAAATCTTATCCCTTCCTGAAAAAAGATGACTGGTGGGATACAATCTAAGAGATTTTAAATTAGAATATTTTGTAATACCACACAATATCTAAGAAGATAAATAAATCATTCACATTCTTTGGGGATTCATAGGAAACAAATTCCTCATATATCAAATGTTTCATGGTTTCCACCAACTGAAATAAAACATGTCTAATGAAGTGAAACTTTTATATATAGAAAATCCATTTGAAAACCTTCTAAATGTTTTATGGAATCAGTGCACCAAAAATAAAACTACGAGATGTCCATAATTATTCTCCAATGAATTAGAGTCTATCAACATTTCTTCAATGAAGACAACTATGAAATGGTATAGGAACTCATGGAACATGTAATTAATGATCCCTATGAACAAAACTTGTGAATTCATAACACCAAACTTGATGACTACAAACATGAAGTTCCCATACATGAACATGAAGGTAGAATTCGAAACATCAAAATCTTTCTCCATCAAATGTTGATATCTGGACCATAGTAGGATCATATAAAACAAACTAGCACCCATCAACTAGTCAAAATATAAATAATACTTATGAGAGAATAGTAATTCTATATTATCAACAATTTCATCCTCTGGTAGTCTACACATAGCCACAAACTAAAATACACCTTTTTAGCAAACAACATTAGATCGCCCTATAGTGACACACTATTCTAGATAAATTCCTTCTATACTAGATAAAAAATTAATATCTACAAATATAATTACTCTAATGTTTCCATATAATTGGGATCCATTAAAATTATAAAAGGAAGGCGATGAAATTCTATCCCAAACTAAACATCATTTCAGGGTTGTAGCATCACAACCTCCTCAGGACAACATTCTAGGAAATCACATATAGCTCAGGGAACCTCACCTATCCCAGCATACTCTAATTTGAAATAAAACTTATAGACTAAGGTAATAAGGGGATTATTATGTGTTGTGGCCAAATGAAAACTATGATTTCCAACAAAAACTACACACTGACCATCCACATCTGAGAACATGAATCTCCTATGGAAGAAGTCAATAAAAATACTCATAGAATACATCCACTCAATGAAAATAATTGAATCAAATGGATATATATATATAGCATGAAAATTTACCCACATGACTGAGGTGGACCTATTATCAATCAACATCTCCATACCATATTAAATAAGTTGGTATGGAATCAGTCTAGAGTAGCTAACACCAGGGTAATGAGAAACCTCCCTATATTTAGTCCCAAATTACATACTATAGAGGTTGAAAAAATTTCATGAATCTCATAAATTTTTAAAAGAACCATCAAGTATAGACAACAAACTAATAATACCTCTAGTGATCTTTAAACCCTATTAAAATACTACCTTCTCTATATAAATTGACCATGTATATCTCCACTACAACTCTATAAATGGTCACATTAAAGGCCATGTTTAGTAAAAGGTCCTAAATAGGAAGAAGATCCTAATTTAATCCCATACCAGCCCTATCTTCTCTACGTGGATCATATAAATACTACTCTTACTATTGAAATATTCTTGCAAGCATCAATTGATTTGGTTAGCGTTGAAATTATCTACATCCACAAGAATTATGTTAATGAACTATGTGGAACTAATTATGGAAATAGAATTGAACCCCAGAGAAAAAGTGAACTTAATTGAATTCTATATAAGATTAACAGAACCCACTATCCCTAAAGGAAGTTAAGAAATATCCTATGGTTGACTCCCCACTAGTCCAAACCTCAAATGTTCTAGAACCAGTGACCTTCCACTGACTATTTGACGCCTCAAAGAACCTTGTTGGATTCACTCTCATGATAAACATCTTCTTGACTAAATACACTCAATCACCTCCACCTTCTTTTGAATTTTAAATACATAGGAAATATAAAAGGTGTAACTGCATTCTAGTTTTAATAACAGAGTGCCTCCCCATGAAATCTCACATAAGACCCCTCATTTTCGAAAAGATGTAGTAAATAATGCAAAAGGTCCTTAAAAATGATCCCCATATCCTAAATAGAACTATTCCCCTACTAAAGAGAGGGGGTATCTATCCTCTTCACTGCATTCATGATTGAACAATGGAACTCTTCTTATAACTCTTTCTAAATTTCAACCATTAAAACATATTCTTTATTCCCCTCACCCAGATACATTGTCCACCAGTGACACATAACTCTAAACATGTGACTAAATACCAATTAAACCATGTAATCTATTAGATAGTGGATGAGTCTGAAATTTATCTTGAGTTACTCTAAAAAATTTTATATATCTAGATTAGATATGATACCACCATACATCCCCAGTTACTAGTGATGAAAAGAGTTTAATTTTATCCTCTATTGATCATCTTATTAAACCGAGTTAACATCCAATGATTAACTGGGTCATTCAAATGAACCTATAAAGCATAAACCGAACACATAATATTTCTAGGATACATAATTGAATGGAAAAAATATAAACTATGACCGAGTATTGTAAAATTTTATTAATATTTATTTAATTTAATTTATTTTTTTTCAACGTCGTATAACCAAAAATACCTAATTTATATAAGAAAACAAGTCAATTGTGAATCATGTACCTCTCATAGGTATATACCCTTCATGTAGTTCCAAATCAAATGGTGATTCAATCAAATCAAATTCCTTGTATCAGATATTGGGGGCTAAAATCCTACATCCTAGGAAATATTTACATGCCCATTTCATTGACCAAGATCAACTAACATCATTTCCTTACCAACCCATGTAGTTATCACAATGATTTACTCCAGAATCCATCATATCCCATAATAAAAACCTCTAATGCCACTCTATCATGGACCCCATACTCTAAAGGCACCCATCATTTGACAACAATGAAGGAAGAGAGATAACGACCTCCCGTGTGCCTCCAACAGTTGGCCCCAAGTTGGAGACTGGCACAAAGGGTATTGAAAACATAAAAATATGATGTATGACCATCAATAATATACTAACATCGAGATATTGGATATAAATTAAAAACATACAAAGTACTATTATAAAAGATATCAAATACATTTGATAATAAAGGTTAAATAAAGTAAATATAATAAAAAGTATCTAATTAAATAATAAAATCTATGGCAGTGACACAACGACGGTCCAAATGTCCAACCTAGTAATTTCAATCACGGATCATATAGTCCAACTAAAAACCTAAAAACATATTAATATAAATAGTGTTATAATATTAGTATACTTAGTAGGAATACCAAATTTTATTGGGTACATGTGAAAGAAGAACACAAATGATCTAGTGAGAAAACATCATAATCAACAACACCAAAATAGGTCTACTAACCAATCCCATCATCACCATGGCCCACTCCCTAAATAAAACATCCATGTAAAACAACATAATATGACTCATATCAACAAAAGAAATCACACCACCTTCATAATGATTTGACAATCTCAAACCCCAATGTCATATTTCTTGGAACTCTCATATCTTTTATATAACATGTGATGCATCTCCTCCCCACAACACGATCAAATCACACCTCATCAGTATACACCAAGGACAACACATCATATCACTACCACAAAAAATTATTATATCACACCCTTTCAATCAACACCTATTCCATCACATCATATAACTACTATATATCCATGGTAATTTGTTATCATGAACAAGAATAAAATCAATCTTGTCCATACCTTCTACAATAAATGATCACCAATATAACCATATCATTAACAAACATATGACCCACATACACCTAGTCCATCAAATCACATAATGAATACTTAATTATTGATATCTAGATATTACATTAGTTTCATATCAACCTCATATGGAAGAGAGAGTGGGAAAGAGGGGGTAGTCATCAATATATCCTCACCAAGAGAATGATTGGGAAAACACCCAATAAAAATATATGGGTGTCAAAAATTTTTTTAATGTAGGTTGGTTTCATCTATAAATGACGAGTAATATAAAAAGAATATATATATATATATATAAACACAAATAATCTTAACTAGTGTGTTCACATTCAATCAATAACCAACTACCAACAACACCCCATGCCTCATAACACTACCACTTCCACATCCACCACTAATTGTATAACACAAAAATACAATACATAAGACACAAAATATATTTCATTATCATTATCTGTTTAATTAATTTTATATATTCTATATAAAAAATAAAAATCATTTAAATATCCTATTATTTCTATTATTTCAAACCATTTAATTTCACATTAACATCAACCATGGGTAAACACACTTCCATTATTCAATCATTATCCATTTTTATCTCATTATCCAAACCAACACATTGTATTTAGATTTAAAAATTATAAATTAATTCCAATAATACAATAGAAACATGGAAAAACATCACCATACAAAAAAACAACCCATTCCATTTCCACTTTTCAAGCTAATAAACCCCACAACACCACCACACTTCCACACAACCACCCCACATGATGGCCACACACCTCATAACATTTTCCCCCATAACAGAATGAACCAAAATCAACCCACAACATGACTATAAAAAAACAATATAAATTAACATCACATCAGTATAAAATTTTTAGGTTTCATTCAAGTGAATTTCACTATGTTCCAATTTACATTTAATAGCATTCTGACAAAAGTATAATTTTCAAGGGGAATTGTTTTAGATGATCATAAGGGATTAACTAATTCTGTTTACATTGATTCAAAAAAATTCACATCAAGAATTATATAATCACAATAACTATAATGGAATCCAAGATCACAATGACCAAAATATTTGATGAGTCATTTAGCCAATACAATCCTAATATAAATAAATATCAAAATAAATAGAAGCATGTGATTACATCCATTCCCCCATTAATTTCAACCACACCAGATCATTATCTTCATTAAGCTACATTCAAACTATTTTACCAAATTAAGAAATGAATAACCCATCATTAATTATAAAATAATTAATACATAAAGGAAACCTTACCATAAAAAAGTCATTCTAATCCACTATTCAAGGCTGAAGCAAGTGAAATTTCACCACTCAAAACCAAAATGTAAGAGAGAAACTCCACCAACTTAAATAAAATTAAAAATTTCTTAAACTAATAAAAATATCACAAAAAATATAAAATTTTATAACTTCTTCCTCCTATAGACAAGAAATGGAATGGAAAATAAAAAAATGAATAGAGTGAATAAACTAAACTAGCTAAAATCAGTCCCCAAAGGCTGGAGTTTAATACCAAAAAAATGGGATGATACTTCCTCTTAGGATAATCTTCACTCACCCATTACCCAAGTGAATTGAAGGAAAACTTGTCTTTTATTAGGGGAGGTGGGAAATTTAACCCAATATGAAAGACATGTGACCTTGACACATCACAAGGGTTCATGGAAAAAACTCTTAAAAAAGTGTGTACCATTTTGTAAGACCACTCGGCACACTAAAACCCTATAGTTTAGACTAATATCCATGATTCGTGACTATTGACATGCCACATATCCTTTAAAATAAGAACGGGTTCATGATACAGTATAGAGATGGTTTTACAAAAAGTCTTGATAACAATGAAGGGGGATACACCACAACTTATCAAAAAGGTGTAGTAATACTGATATAAAAACTCCTAAAAAAATACCCCAAATTGATCTAAAATTATAGATGGCTCTCCAAATGAAATCTAAAAACTACTATGAAGGGTTATTTTATAACTTAATCACCACACCACAACTACCCCCCAATTGTTATCATCCTTAAAAACATATCCTCAAGATCTACACATAGTAAATGGTTTATAATATACTGCAGTAGAGAAACATATACCATAACCATTGGCTATGTGATGTAGCCATTAAAAAATGGAATTCGAAATCCCCTTCACCTCCTGAACACTTTTAAACATCATGTGACTCCATTGTAAATCTCCCTAAATATAATTTTGATAATGTAATGGCATTGAAGGTCAGGGATATTACATCATGAGGTATTATATCTAATATAATATACATTTTAAATTATGATAAAAAAGTTTAGGATAATTCAATGTATAAAATAATGGGGAAAATATTCACACAATATCATGAATATTTATTATCACAATAAAAGAATAAAATTTAGGGGGGATCACTTAATACATCAATTCATAAATTTTTTTTATGTTGTATAGAGGGAATAAGATAATTATTTTAAGGGAACATTTATTTATTTCTAATAAATAAAAATTCATTCTAGAGATTCCTTTTTTATAAATAAAATAAAATTAGTATATAGTAAAACTGTATTGTTGAGCGATGTGAAAAAATGAGAAAAGGTTAATTCCCCTACAACTGTATATCTAATTGTGTTGAGACTCGGGAATATTTATAACAACTATGTTTTAATTTCATATTGATACCAAGTAGAGATAAATTCCATCATCCATGTGTATCTATTTATCACCCTATGGATATTGAAGATCAATTAGTTGGTTCATGGTTATATCATAACAAATAAGAGGTTCCCATCAAAATATGTTATTTAATTAACTTGAGTAACTTGAATATATAGTTCCATGCATTCAAGAAGTTTACAGTTTATTAATTATGGTATTTGGATAGCACTGAGACAACCATCGTGTGATGCTTACTAGGAAATCATCAAGAATTAAAATTTAAGATATAATATATTGTATGACTAAACAATATAATAATAAAAAGGATTATTTTTCTTGGATTGATTCGAACCTTGTAAGAATATTTTTTTATTCTTGTTAACTCATGCACTATACATTGAGGTATGGGTTAAGGGTGCATAAAATATAGATATATCATAACTGATATTTATGTTCTATTTAACGAGAAGAGTAAATTTTAATAGAAACTAAAACATGTTAAACAAATTCCAATGATTTCTCCCAACCGAAGTTTACTGATATGATCATTTAGGCTATATAATGTGGGAATTCATTCAAGAAGAATGAAACAAATATATTATAGTTCCAAAATATTTCATTATGATTATGGATAATCATAAGTTAGGGGAAATTATTTAGAGAAGAAAAACAATACAAAAATTATTTTGATATTTTGAAATTAGTACCCAATGAGTAGTAGACGGTGATAAATATTCACATTAAATAGAATCTATTTTTCAGGATACCAAACATTTGTTTATATTAGATATTAAGGTATTATATCGTGGATGATTATAAAGTTGTTTTGATGGGGCAGTTTACTATAATGTTTTGTAAGCTCGTGACTCCTGAATTTAATATTATCACTGTTTACTATATTGAAAATTAATTATAATTTATTAAAGTTGATTATGGATAAAATAAATTTGAAATGATTTTTTGTTATATTTTAGCTTTATTTAATATATTATAGAGTATGAACCAGTATTGGGATATTATCCATTAGATGATATATTTAATTTTGAATTTTAAATCAAAGAGGGAGATTAATTTGAAAAAAGATGGATATAACAAATGAAATTTGTGGATAAGTATAACTATAAAATATATTATATTTAATATATAAATACATAAATATAGAAGATATATTTATGTAATCATTGAACACAAAATAACAATGATGATGTTTTTCCAAGCCAAGACTACACATTTTTTTGAAATATTATCATGAAATCTCAACTATGTCAATTGTGTCAAAAAAATATATGATGTCCGATAAAAAAATATACACAAATTATTATGAAAACTAATTATCATACATAGATGAGGTATTTGAAAACATTGTTTATGGTCTTCATTTGAATATACAAACTCCATTGCACATATTAAGAAGAAAATAAATAATTTAAGATATTTTTTCAACTAACATTCAAAAATTGATAGAATCTATTTTGAATGAACAATAATACTGATTTAACTATATGAGTTACATGTTTCATATGTATTGTTTCAAAACACAATAAATTTAAACCATACTAATTTGGTAAACCTATGTACCTATTTAATGAGACTAGTTTCAATCATATGTGATCAAATATAGGAATTAAAAATTGTAATTAATGCCCATAATCTCATATTAATGTTTTTTTTTCTATGATGAAATTATACCATAATTTTTTTCATGGAATTATTGGGATATATTTTGAAAGATGAAGTCATAAAAAGTCTCATTTTATGTATAATTCAACATCAATAAAAATAGATTAATTTTTGGAGTATATAGTTCCAAATTATTTCATTAATATGATAGATAAATGACATGATGTAAAGGTAAAAGTGTGACAATAAAATTAATATAGTGATATCATTCCTATATTAAAGGTGATATTCCATCCAAAATTCGTTTTGGTAGATGTGTGATAATATTATGTAAATTTAGAAAGTTGATTAAAAACATGTATAAGATTCATAATGTTCAAAGAAAAGGAAACTATTGTGAATGATGGTCATTCACACTAGTTAAAAGTGTAGATGTTATTTTTATGAGAATGTGTTGAATACAGTGGACTTTAATGTTATTGAAAGGAAATATTTCAATGATCGATGTCTAAGGAGGGATATTTATTCTAAAATAATCAAATTTTAAATATATCCATTTATGAAAATATTTATAATCAATTTCAAAAAATAATATAAAAAATATGAGGGTCTACTAAACCAATAATGTTTGATACTATTTCATGAGGAAGTGAGTATGAAGTTAAGAATTAGTATAAACCCTTTAAAAATAGTGGAAAATAAATTAAACCGCCATGGGTAGTTCAGTTTGGTATTGATTTGGGATAACCAAAACATGATAATAATACTATGAATTTATTTATTTATATATGAAAATACTTATTTTTATATGTTCCTTAAATTATCCAAAACATTTGAGGCGACCCTTTTAAATACTATTTTTATGTGTCATTTGTTTAATTTTTTCACACATATATGATATATTGTGAAAAAGAACACACAATTAACTAGGATAAAATATATAAAGTTGAAATCATTTTATACTTATCATTCCATGATTCAATAATTGACTCTCAACATTATTCCCTTATGGACTCAATGTGAACCCATAGAGTTAGAATATTTGTCATTATATATTTTTCCTTAATAATCCCTATAATAAACACATATTTTACAACAATTTGGGGATAAATTTATATAAAATGTTGTTTTTTTTAAAATATATGATTTATCATAAATAAGAATATCATTATAAATAAAAATAATATGTAAAATTTAAAATAAATATTGATATTATAAATATAAAATGATATTTGAAATTTTATCATAGACCCTTGTTGACGAATTGAATAATATATATATATCTATATACATATATATATATATATATATAAATTAATGTCATATTAGTTTATAGATACAAACTATAATTCACTGGACTTATTTTCGCAGTCATAAAATACATTAAATCATATCAGGACACATGGGGATGATCCCCTTACCCTTGAATAAATGAAATAATATTCATTACTTATATATAATTAACTTAAGAAAAATTATGGGGAGCTGAAAATTAGAGGAAGTAGTGAACAAATAAATGAAATAAATGATAATATTAACTGAACTGTGATGTGTGTATAATACTCTTACAAAATATTTTTAAAATATTTTAATTTTAAAAAACTAATCAAATAATATAATTATAAAAATCAGAATTAATTTAATTAATTAATATAAGGGGATTAATATTCATTAAATGATGAGCTTGTATAAGAAAATATCAATATCTATAATACATTTATTCGAATAAATAGAAGGGTATTTTTTATTTTAGGCTCAGCTTGTTGATTTTATATGTTCTCTAAAAGTGATTAATTTTCCCAAAAGACTAATTATGAGGATGGACATTTGAATTTCAGAAAAAAATTTATTAAAATAATTGTAAAAAGTTATGTTATGTCAAATTATTAAGAAAAAAAATATCATAAATGATGATAGGTTGGGTAACCAAATAAGAATAAAAAAACAAAGTGTGATGTTAAATCATAGGAGAAATTTTATTTAGCCAATAATTTCAAGTAATAAAATATTTTATATCACAAATGATAAAGTTGTTAATAATTTCACTTCACGGGTTATTTATTCATGGATGATGTTTTGAGATAGTTGAAGATACTATTGAAGAAGACTTAAATATTTTAGATGTTTTGAATAGTGAGAATTTTAAATTTAACTATTTATTTTGATTAAAGGTGGGGGACAAGCCCCTTTTTATTGAATCATAAAAAACACATCAAAATAGAGAAAGTAGCGGAAGTACTTACAGATCATCGAAGGCCTCTTCATGAGGTACCATTATTTTATCTTATTTTTTAGTGATACTTCTTTATTTATCTTGAAAATTTCCCCAATCTATACCCCGACCCTGACCACGGCCGCGCCCACGTCCCCTAAAATGAAGATCTTCCAAGTCACATGCTTACTGAATAAGTACTGCAATATCCGTGTCTTTCGAGTCTGAGACATCCGATGGTGCTTCATACTTCCTTGTCATTGGTTTTGATTTTCCACGTCCACTTACTTGATTTCTATCATCTGGTCCATGCTTCCAAGAACTTTCTTACAGACAAGAATCATCCATCTCCTCACCTATTGTGTCAGGGTGTCAGGAATGCTCCATTGGAGGCTGTTCTGGCTGCAACACATTAGCATGCATAATTGGAGTGGAGATAAAGACAAATTTATTTCTTTTGGACATCCCTGTCTATGGATTTGGAGTATCTTCGAAGAACATCTGCTCCTGGTAAGACAAAGAAGGGTATCCCGACATCTTGCCAGCTCACATTACCAAGGATTTGGGGAAGTCTCCATTTTCCAAACCCAGCGTAGGACCAACAGAAGTTTTTCCTGCATGAGGATCAACAATTTCCACCTGCGCACGACTAGAAGATAATTTAGGGGTAGATTCCTTTCATGTCATGGGGGATGGAGCCTCTCATAAAACTATATTAACCACTTCCATAGAGGGAGAAAGAACTTGTTTTCCTACCTGAACCACAAAATAAAGTTTAGTAGAATGGACTTCAACCAATGAGTGAGTGCCATCCTTAGAGAAATTAGTAGATACCATAGGACTAGATGAGGAGGAAACCACCTTATGTTCAGAATCTCCACTCACCATTTGAGTATTGACATCCTCAGTGGTCCTTGTCATTGATGGTTTTGGTAATTCAGGCAGTAGGGGGAGATCAGCAGGACCCCGCTCGACTATGTCTACCCATGAGTTCTTTTTTCCTTGTTTAGGATCAGTGGAGGTAATTTTTTCATTTCCCATACCGATATTTTTCCCAGATTCAGCAGGATTCTAAGTCAGATAGGTTTGATGGTTCCCACTGCCTTTCATTGCCTTATTCTTTTTAAGACATGAACTGATATCATGTCCATGAAACAAGAAAAAAGCACAAGTGATGGAACTTATATAGTTTCAAGTGTCATAGCCAATGACTTTACCTTTTTAATAGAAAATTGGTATATTCTCAAATTCAATTCTCAGTTCATGTTCTTCCTCCTCAGTAGACAGGTAAACCTTATCAATCAAAGAGGAACATAGATCGACTTCAACTAAAAATCAATCATAATGGCCATATCTAGTGAGTTTCATTTCCTTATCCATTTTTATTGGGACCCCTATGGCCAAAGAAATGTCAAATAAAATTATAGGATGCCAAAGAATTTATTTTAAACCAAATACTTTAACACAAGTACAAATTGAAGTGTTACCGATTTCCAGAGTATTGAATTTTTCATCCCATCCTCTGATATGCAGTGCTCCTAGTTTGAAATAAATTGAGCCGAATATCCATGCCCACATCTTGAGTTCCTCAAAGTGGAAGAGTAAGTGGTAGAAACCATTCCCATGTGAGACACACTTTCCGAAGGCCAAACCCCAGATCTCTGACAGTCTCTAAGTAAGATACTCAAAATTCCATGGTGCAGTTCCTTTGGGTAGGATGTGGTGAGCAATGATCGAGTGTGATCTAATTTCAAGCCACTCCAATATCGCGACTATATCAGATTTAACATGCACGACATAACCCTTATGCTAAATACCAACACTCGAAACCTTGAAAAGAGAGAGAGACTATTATTGCGAACTGACCTCAATAGGGTTAACATCAGGGTAATATATCTTCATGGGTATCAAATTCCTCAAACCAAAATCTGTGTGTTTGTATAAATTGAAGTGTCCTTGTCCGAAGAAATTGCACTCCATCTGTTACAAAAGTAATGGAAACTCTTTTTCGAGGATCTTTAACTATATATTTTACTATTAAATATATTAATAAATAAATGATATATTAACATAAATTTAAGTGGAAATAAGAAATTTACTAGATATAGTGGAGCTCTGCCAAAAATAGTGGGATTCATTGAACATACCTATACTTATAAAAAACCATCTGAAAAGTAAATTTAATATATTATGTTTCATTTAAATAATTAAATGTCAAATTAATATTAACAATCAATGATATGGTGTGGATATCATATATTAGCTATAAATTATTCCAAATTATAATGAATTTGGGAAAATCAATATAGAGTTTACCAAAAATTGATCATCATGATTATATCGTATATAAATAACTTGTGTAAATTGTTTTTAATATCCTTCAAATTTACTAAAAAATTATTCTACATCATTCATTATTAAAAAATAATCTACCCACTATAAAATTTACATTGGAATGTTTAACATATTCTAAATGAAACATATCTATTGAACTGAGTAACAATGACTATCATCTTTATGCATCTCTATATGATAATCACTAATTGATATTTCTTTGGTTACTCATCCTTTGTGGCTAAAAAGAGAATATTTGGAAACATGGAATAAGAATATGTGATCAATTCGGATCTAGAAATCCCTTATAAAAAAGTAATATTTCCAAATTTAAATGAACCACATCCCTAATAATCATATATAATATCTATTTTATAAATAGAAATTTAATTATATGTATTATAAATAAAATTTTCATGGATATTTTACTATGTGTGAATGAATTTAGGAAAAATATATTTTTTATAAATCCATAGATTACTCTCATGGAAATTTAAATAATATTATCGTAAATCTTATACTATAGCTCATCAGAATATTAATCGATTATAAGAGCCAAAATAATTTATGTATAATGATGGACACATTGAATGAAATTTTATATTTTCATAAGGTTGTTCAAACATAAAAAATTATCTCTTATAATTTTATATTATATAAGGAATGTTGAAGTGTGGATATATGTAAATATAAATAATCCAATATCAAAAAAATATAATAATAACATAAATATAATTTTTAAAATAATATATTTTCAAATGTATTAACCCTACAAAGTGAATGACTATTTATGTGTTTTGATATAGATTATATATTTTTAATAGAAAATTGGACATGAAATTATCCCAAAAAATTATTATGTTTTATATTTTGGTTGATTTTTTACATTGAATTATTATAATCCCTTGTATGAAAATAAATAATATATACATCATTGAACAATTAATATAATATTTTAGGAAAATAAATTTTCAAGTAAATTTTTAAACATTATTAAATTTTTGGAAACAAAATTTGAAACAAATGATCATATTGTGAAAAATTTAAGTTGTCACTTTATTAATTAAAAACGAACCCTATTGACTCTAATATCTTGTTTATCTTTATAATTTATTCATGATTTTTGATTTGTGGGGATAAAATGGATGAGGTTACCAATATTGGTGGAGTTTTCAATATTAAAATAATATCAAATATCTATTGGGAAACAGAGAAATATTTTTGGGACTTTGCATGCCTAGTAGTGAATAGAAAACCATTCTTTCCAATAAAAACCACATATTGGCCATCCACATCCAAAACATGACTCTCCTTTGGAAGGTGTAGATAAATCTACTCACTGAATACAAAAATTTAGTTACAGGAATGACATTGAATGTGTATATATATATACAACATGAAAAAATCCACACATGACTTATGGGATACCATTATTGATCAACATATCTGAAACATATCAAACAAGCTGCTATAGCCCCCGACTAGTGTAGTTAACATAAGGGGAGTGATAAAACTCTCTACATCTAGTCCAAGAGTACAATATATAGAAGGCGATACAAAATCGTATAAAGATCCTTTAGCATACAAATAATTACCATGCTTAGTTGAAAAAATGATCTTACCTACAATGATAATTTCCCCCTATGGCAGAGCAGCCTCCACTATGTGAAATTGGCCACACCTAGCTACTCTCCCTCATAGCCAATGGACACATCAAAAACCATGTTCAAGAAAAGGTCCCTGAAAAAAAAGTATGTCCCAAGGTCAACCTCGACCTGATCTATCTTCTCTTTGTGAAGCAAATGACTGCGACCCCTGCTACTAAAATATTTGCACTATAAGATATTAATGAGGATGTTGTTGAACATGTCGTCTTTCACTAGAATGAGATCATAGAACTATAGTGTACTGATTTTGAAAATGGTAATGAACCCTACAAAAAAATAACATATACCTGAATCCCCTAGGGGAAGCAAGGAACCAACTATCCAAGGGGGAAGGAAATAACGCTCTTAAGGTTGACTCCCCACTGGTCTGAACCTCAAAGGAACTAGATCATGAGACCTTCCACTGAAGACTCTACTCCACCTGTAACATTGATGGCTCCCCTATCATGATAAAAACCCTCATCACAATAAACACTCAATCACCTCCTACTTCATTTGAGTTTTCAAATTGATTGGAAATATAAAATGTGTAAATGAATACTTGATTAAAGGATAGAGTGACTCATCATGAAATCTTTTAGAAGACTCATTTGATAAATGTTGTATTAAAAATTGAAAAAGTTCCTTTAACATGTCCCCTAGATCCAATGCAGATATAATCCCATTATGAAGAGTTAAAATATACTAACACATAATTTCCTTTATTGTTGACTAATGGAAATCTTCTCAAAAATCATTCTAAAAGTCGACCAATGACACATATTCCCCATTCCACACACCCATATACAACGTCCACTGGTTACACATAGCTCCAAAAATCTGACTAACTTCCAATGAGACCCAGTACCGCACTAGGTCCTAGATGAGACTAAATCTATATAGAGTTCAGCCAAATAGATTTCTATATCTAGATTAGTGATTTTTCACTCAAAAATCCCAAAATACAGGAGATAAAAAAGGAAATATTATCTTTTACTGATCATCCTCTTAAACAGTTTTAACCTTCCAATGATTAATTGGTTCATATGGAAGAACCTCTACTATATAAACAGCATGAAGATCAGCTTAAGGATCCCTTAATGAATGAAAAATAAATATTTATGATGACTGAGTATTATGGAATTTTTTAATATTAATTTAATTCATTTTAATTCATTTTAACTTCCTATATCTTAAACTAACAATTTATAATAAGAAAAACATCATTCATGATTTGTGTACCTATTTTAGGTCCCTAAACTGTATATAGATCCATGTCCCATGGTTGTTCAGTAGACTCATATTACCTTTTTAGGGTCATGGGGGGCCTAAAATCCTTTTTGTAATCTAATATTCCCCTATATACGTCACACAATAGTATCAACTAACATTATTTCCTTACCAACCCATTCAAACCTCATTGGGTTTAAATCCGAACACCATCATATCCCATAATACTATCCTTTGATACTAATCTATCATGACTACCTTCCTCCAAAGGTACCCCTTGTGGGATATTACTGAAGTTATAGAGATAATGATCCCATTCCACACCACCAGTTGGCCTCTAGTTGGCGACGAACACCGAGGGTATAAAAATATTACAAATTGGATCCATGACCCTCATTAATATAATTGTATTGGGAGATACCATATCATAGATCAATAAATTACAATACATATTATAAATGAAATAAAATCCATCCCATAAATAATTTCAAATGAAACTAATATAATAGTATGTTTTCAATTAAATAAAAACAATCTATGATAGTAACACAACGAAAGTCCAAATTTCCAAGATACCAATTTAAATCATGGTCCACAGAGTCCCCCTAGAAACCTAAAATCATATCAATATCCATAGTGTTAAAATATAAGTATAAATATTAGGGAAACCAATGTACCTCATCAACATGTGAGTGAATAACACTAATAAACTAGTGAGAAAACCTCAAAACCCACAAAACCTAAATATGTCAACTAACTAATCCGATCCTCACCATAGTCCACCACTGAAATAATAAATCTATGTATAATATAAATATATGAATAATATCTATAAATGGAACATTGAATAAATTTCACAGTAATGTTACACTCTCATAACCCAACATCATATATCATGGAAGTCTCATCTATTTTGTACACCATGTCACGCATCACCTACCCACAACATGGTCACATCACACCTCTTCTATAGACACCTAGGACAACACATCATATCAACATCCCAAAAAAAGGTTATATAACACCATTCCAATTGAAAATCGGTCTATCACCTCAAATCAATACCTCATCTCCATTGTAGTATGGTATCATAAACAAGAATGATGTCCGCCACGTTCATACCTCGTAAAATGAACAACCACCAATATAACCCATCTCACCACTTTACATCCCACCCATAAACACCTTGTCCATCACATAACATCATTAAATAATCATTATTTACTTCTAGGTATCACATTCTATGCATATAAAACTCATATGAATGATATAGTGGGAAAGTGAAGTTATCTAACAATCCATACTCACTAATGAAATGATAGAAAAAACACACCCCATAAAAATATGTAGGTATTGGAACATTTTTCATAATGTGGGTGGGGTGCACATGGATTTAATGGTTAATATATATATTTATATAGACACATAATCCTAACTAATGGGTATGCATTCTAGCAGTAAAAAACTCCCAATAAAACCCCATGCCTCATAACACAACGACTTGTACTACTACTGCAAATTATTCAACACCAAAATACCGGCCATAAGACATAAATTATATTTCATTATATTTATCTATTTTATCAATTTTATAGATTTCAAATTATAAAAAAAATATTAATATCCCATTCCTTCTATTATTTTAGACCATTTAAATCCACATTAACATCAATAATGTTTAAATACACTTCATTTTTTTATTAATTTTCCATTTCCATCAAATTATCCGAACTAACACATTCGATTTAAATTTCAACTTTATAAATTAATTCCAATACCAACCATGAAATAGGAACAACCCAACACCACTAAACTAAACAAACCATTCCTCATCAACTTTTAAATCTAATAAACCCAACTACATCACCACACTTCATCACAACCACCAAACATCATGGCGACACACCTCATCACATTTTCAACCAAATCACAACCACACACCACCATACAAAAACATTAAAACACCACAAAACCACAATTAATTCACATCATATCAATATAAAATTTTTACGATTCATTATGTTTTCTTTCACCGTATTCCCCTTTTCTTTTAAGGGTATTCTCATAGAAGCATAATTTTTAAAGGGAAACCATTTAGTTGAGTATAAGGGGTTAAACAATTCCATTTATTGTGATTCAAATCAATACATAGTAAGGTTTACATAATCAAAATAACTAAATTTAAATCCAAGACCTCAATCATAATAATACTCAGTGGGTAATGTATCTGTTACAATCACAATATCAATAAATATAAAAGCTATAAAATAATGTGATTACTTCTATTCCCCAAACAAATTTAATTAACCTAATTAATTATGTCCATTAATCTATATTAAATCCTTATTATGAAAATTAAAAAAGTCATAACCCATCATGCATGATACACTAGGTATGATATGATGGAAACCCCTACCATAAATAAGTATTTTTGATCCGTTGGTCAAGGTTGATAGACGAGAAACACCACCACTAAAAAAAATATTGTGAGATGGAACCTCCAATAGCCTAAATCACACTAACCATGTTATTATATAAGAAATGTATCACCAAAATGATTGTATTTCAAAACACTATCCTCCTCTAGATAGGTAATGGTATGGAAAACTAAAAAATGAAGAAATGTGAACAAATAAACCCCCACAAATAGGCCCTCTATGATTAGGGTTCCACACCACTAATAGAGGAATATTAATTATCATTAGGATTCACATGGTTCACCCATGAATAAAAAATAATAAAAGGAAAAGTGATATAGTATGATGGTCACTTGGAATTTATACCTAGGAAGAAAAAAAAAGAACATGACATTTCCAAAGGGTTCATGGAACAAAATTCCAAAAAATATAAGGGACCATGTTGTAGGAACACTGACCACACCATAACCATACATGTTAAACCATACTCTATGTTTCATGAATATTCACATGACAAATATCATATAAAATTTGATCAGGAGCATGATATAGCCCAAAAATTCAATGTTCCAAGACCAAATAACCATGGTGGGACTATGCAGTAGCATACCACCCAAAAATAGGAAACTTGAAATCAATAAAACCCACCAGAAACTATCCCCATGGGAACCATATTTTAATTCAGTCTCCATAACACAAATATCAACTACTGAGATGGGATATCCCTCTACCCAATATCTAGATCACAACTACTCCAAAATTATTAGTAGACTTGAAAATTCATTTATGATATCCATATATAATGGACATTCTATCCTATGCCACAAATGCCACACATGTTCCAAAACACTAGATAAATTCCATAACATTGAAAAAATGGTAGTGGAAATCCCCTTAACCCTCTGAAGACTTCCAAACACCATGTGACTACCCCAGACATCTCCCCCAATATAACTCAATAAATGTAATGATATTGAATGGTTTGGACCATTACAT
Organism: Viscum album; assembly: GCA_963277665.1. NCBI lineage: Eukaryota > Viridiplantae > Streptophyta > Magnoliopsida > Santalales > Viscaceae > Viscum > Viscum album. The sequence goes on along the minus strand of OY728130.1, from coordinate 1,289,570,604 downwards.
CAGTTTGTTTTATATCAAATATAAAATATTTTTTAAATGATTAAAAAATTAGGATAATTTAAAGTAAAAAAATTAGGAGGAAAATATTCACATAGGATCATGTATATTTACTAGCACTATAGAGTAATAAAACTTAGGCAGCATCACTTCATATATCATTTCATAAGATAATTTTCTGTAGTATATAGAGAAAATGATAATTATTTTATGAGAAAAATTATTATGTTTTGAATGAATAATAATTTATTTGAGGGATACCTTAATTTTTCATTAAATGAATTAATATCAGTATATGATACCACTGTATTTTACAGAGAATATAATTAATTATAATAGTTTGATGCCCCTACATATGTATATTTAATTTCACTGAGACTCATGATAATTGAGAAAAACTATGATTAAAAACAAGTGTGAGGTAATGTATTGAATATGGAAAACATCTACATGTATGTATTGATGAAACTATATATATTTAAGAATTATTTTTTGGTTCATGGATAAATATTGAGGAATTTGAAGTTCCCATATAAATATGTAAATAAGATAACTTGAAAAACCAGTATAAAATAATCAAAACATTTTCGAAGTTTACTATTTATTACTTATAGTATTTGGATGGTACCGACACAACCATCATGTTCTGTTTCCTAGGTACTCATAATGACTTTAAATTTAAGTGATAATATATTCTATGATTGAAAAATCTTGTCATAATAAGGATTTTTTTTCTATGATTGAGTTGAACCCTGTAAAAATCTCCTATTTTGTTGTTCTTTTTAATTCACGCATTGTATATTTAGGTATGGTTTGATAGTGCATCAATTATAGATATCCATTAACTGATATATAGGTTTAATTTAAATATATGGGACAATCCTAGGAGAAATTAAAACAAGGAAATTTTTTTACAATGATACATCCCCCTCTTAGTATCATTATATGTGTGTTTAGGATGTACAATGAGAAAAAATGATCTATAAATAATGAATAAATAAATTTCATTTTTAGTTCAAAATAAGATCCTAATGATCATGGATAATCGTAAGCTTGAATATTAATATTTATAGAAGATAAATTGTAAAATAATTATTTAGATATTTAAAAATTGATACCCAATATGTAGTAATCAATGAAAAATATTTACATGAAATAGAAACTAATTTTATGATAAAAATGGTATTTAAATGAAATATTAGGGATATAGGTTATAGAAGCTGATAATGTAGATTTGATGGTGGAGATTATTATAATAGAATAGATATTCATGTATCTTTTCAATTCAAATTTTCATTATTTACTATATTGATACTAAATTTTAATGTATTAAATTTGATGACAGATAAAATCATTTTTACATGTATTTAGTGTTAGATTTTATCATAATATGATAAATTATAGATTATGAACTAATAGTGGGAGATCTTCATTTATATTTCAGGTATTTTTTTGTAATTTTAAATCAAATATAAATTCTAAATAGAAAATAGAAATGGATCAGAAAAATAAAATTTGTTGAGAATTTTAACTCTAGAATGGATGATGTTTCATCTATAAATAAATATAGATTGAAGTTATATTTATAGCATAATTTACCATAAAATAAAAAATATGGTATTACTATCACACATAAAAAAATTATTTTTTGAAATTTTATCATGAAATCACATCAATGTTAATTCTGTCAAAAAAGACATGATATACAATAAAACATATACACAATGATAATGAAAACTAGTGATTATATATAGATGAGGTATTAAAAAATGTTTTATGGTCTCCATGTCAATATAAAAATTCCATTCCATATATTTATAATAAAATGAATAATTTAAGATAGTTTTTCATTCCACATTCAAAAATGGAAAGAATCTATTATAAGAGAAGAAGAATAGTGATTTAGATATGTGAGTTGCGTGAATCTTATTTATGGTGTCAAAAAACAATTAAATGACCCAATACTAACATCGTAAAACTTTTATGTAATTAATAATAATAGTTTCCTTCATATGTGATCAAATATTGGAATTCCAATTTAAAATTAATACTCAAAATTTCATTTTAATGTGTTTATTTCAATGAGTGAAATTATACTATAAAGTTTTTCACATAAACTATGGGGTGTTTCTAATTAATATGATACATAGAATTTTCTTTTGATCGTATTATATGGTTATACCCCATGTTCTTACTTATATTCCTCATAATCACATGCTAAATGACTCCCTTGATTAATCTCTTACTAGGAACATGCTATCACTTATTTTTGGATATATGTCCCCAGTATTTGAGATGTAGTAATATTAAAATAAGGTGAAATGATAAGGAAACATTTCATATGTATTTTAATAAAACAATTTTGTGATATATGTTTCTAATTTCTATGAAACTAATGTTTAAAAGATCAAAACTTTGTTCCATAAAAACTGTTTTTGAAATAAAGAGGTTAGATCATGTAGTTGGTATTAGATAGCACTTATATTTTTTTTATTTGGACATCAACACATTAGTATGAACCTAAAGGAGGATTTTATATATTGGATTATATCTAATAAATTCAGTGAATTATTAAACAAGAGGTTTCCAAGAAATGAAATACTTATATGGATATTAAAATTTGATGTGTCTCTAGAATAGATGTACAATAGGGTAACATCCCCAAAACACCTTATTGAAATATAATTTATTGGGATCTAGTATACGAGATTTTTTTTCTTCACTTATGGTATGATACTAAAAATAGATTGGTTTTATTAATCCAATACTTTTTTATGAACCATTTTAAAAGATATGATTAAAAATTAATTGTTATTAGAGGATATTAATGAATAAATTATTTAATCATAATGATTCTAGAAATAAACTCCCTTTAAAAGTATATGATTATTAAAGTTAAAAAATTTCACACCATGATTTTATTTTTTAGGAAAATGGAAGGAAATACGTGGAACCACACAAATAATGAGTGGTAGGGATGATACACTGATGACCTTTCTTACATGATAAAATGTGGAATAAAAAACTTAATAAAGATGGTGAACCAACTATATTGTGTCATGAATAATAAATTGAAATAGGTTTAAAGAATATATTCACCTCAAAGAGAATAACATTCCAATGGTTTCATCATGAGTCAAAAAATATCTTTTATTGGACCTACATACTAATTTATGGATGAATAAATGATTTAGTCTATAGAGATGATATTTTCTTAACTCAGTTGTTCCGATCTTGGGAAATTCACCAAATGCACATAACTCTTTGAAGGAGAATCTCATTAGTGGTGGAAACTTATTAAAAACATGACTCAATGAAGGGAGAATTATTATATAGAGAATAAAGAGATCAGGGGAATTTTTTTAGTAAATATTTTCCCTGATCAACACGAAAAAGGAGAAGAAATTTATATATATATTGAATAAGGAAAATGAGTCAGTGGAAATCTATGAAATGAAAATTAAAAGGCTTTCTTGATACCCCTATATATATTTTTTGAATCATCGGGGAAAGGTTGATAGATTCTTTAGGGGACTAAAACCCATTAGAGGTGGAATTTAGCTAATCGATACTATAAAAACTATGAGGTTATATTGTAGTGTAAAAAAGGCTTAGGGTTCACATGTAAATCTAAGTAGACCCTATCACCCATAGACCAAAAATATAGTCTGAGCATATGATTCGGATATTAGGGGACACGCTCTTAAAATTGTTTCTTATTTTGAGAGGCCATTGGAAGAAAAATCTTATTCTTACATAATTTTAGTATAATAATAAATCTGAAGAAACGATAAAATGTTTATTTATGATACCATATTTAACGCACCAACCCTAGTTACCCATATTCGGTGAATTATTACATAATATTGGCATGATCACAAAAGATCAAGTCTCGAAAGACCGATTATTTTAGTAGCCTTGGGATAACTAGATACATTCATAAAGTTTACATTACATCATAAAGTGAAAACTACTACTACAACATATTGTCTTAATATCCCCTCATACTATCCCTGCAGGTCATTCATAAATTACTTCTTCACATCCTGGGAAAATAAAACATTGAAAGGGGTGAGCTCAAATGCTCAGTAAGGATAACAATACAGCAAAAAATTTCATAAATAAGCATAAATATTTAAGGCAATGTATAACCAAAACAAGAGCCTTTTAAACTTGAAATTTAGCATAATATGGAAAAGATAAAATGAAATAATTCCATTCACTTATTCACATGGATATTATACTAGTCGAATAATCACATGCAATATCAATAATCACTTTCATAATGATGGAATGAATAATGCCAGACTATCATAACCACATAGTCAAGGCCTCTTTCCAAGACTACAAATAAGATTTTGTCAAGGCCTTATTCCAAGACACTAGTTTGTCTCTTGAGACCTACCAATGCATCAAGGATCTTTATCGGGCTCCACCCATCACATATTTAGTCTAATGTATTCCCATATGAAAAGGTTTGAACATAACATAAACATTCGTTTTAAAACTAGCATACAAAATGTCAATAATTTCTCCATAAACCATGAATGGTATAAAAATAACACATCCATAGTCAAACATATCACAAAACCTTAAATACAATATGGAAGTTTTGTATCATAATAAATCAACTTCAAATAATCTTAAAATCCATCAAAGGATGTTGACATAGATGAAAAAAAACTATTTGAGAGAAATATCTCTTTTTTTTAAATCATTTAAATGTCACATAATTATAAAATAAGACATTTACATTGAAAATATTTTTATAAGCTTGTAAGGGAATCTTCGATGATTTTAAAATGGTGGAAAATAGCCGCACCCACCGTATTAGTTTAAAAAGACATTCTTACCTTAATTTTGTCGAAAAGGTAAAAAAAGGACCTTGTTTGGAAAACGATAGAAAGATTCCTTTCAAACCATTTTATAAAATTCAAAAAAGGGTATAAATGAATTTAACCCATTGTCTAGTAAATAGTAAAAATGTTTTGGAATACATTTTTAAGAAACATGGATGTGGATGATAAAGAGGTCCTAGTAGGTAATCACGTATAAACAACCTCAGATAATGAAGAGATTGTGAAATAAACCCTTACCTTGTAATTTTACTTAGAAAATGGTATTTTAAACTCCTGTATAATAGTTAGAAAATTGTTATTAAATTATACAAAAACCATATACATAATAATGATATCATATATGATCTTCTAATAATGCTTTGTTAATAATATTTTAGTATTATCGTCGTTTTGGGTGTTAACTTACTCATTTTATTTTATATGTTTTGGTACATAAGTCATGTTTTTTATGGATATGTTATATCTTATTAATATACATAATGATATAATGTTCTTAAAAATTACTTTTAATCATCAAATGAGAATTAGTATTGAATGGATACTATGAGGAATGAATCTCATCACGTTCGTGGAGACGGTAGTCCGTACGTATGCACAAGCGACAATATCATTCTTTTGATATTAAAATAATATATAATTGGATGGTATATAATATATAACGAATAATTATCAAGTTATATTTATTATTTACATGAATTAAACATCATTATTATACCCATCCAAATAATAATATATTTAATAACAATTACACCACGACGTGGAGACAGTAAGCCGTACGTATGCACATATGATGACATGTAATTCAAAGGATGGATAGAATACTGAATACGGTTGTACCATATCTATAATAACATCAGATTATATAGAAGTTATTGGAGTTATTATTTTATAATGGAAATAACAAAGAAAGAAGAAGTTGATGAAGAAAGGAACTTGAAAAAGGGTGGTGAAAACATTACCTCTTCTTCGGGTTATTCCTTTTGATTTGAACAAAAGGGATCCTTATGTGGGATTTATGATCAAAATAAGTCCTCTAGGTTGAAGTGAGTGAAGTTGAGAGAATATTTTTTCAGGGGTTGGCCGATCCAAAAGGCTTTGAAGGTGTGAAATTGAGAGAAGGGGGAGTTCCCTTTTATAAGAGGGGTGAGGGGCACCTTTGGAAAAGCTAGAAATGTTATTTTATAATAAATTCATATTCAGTTTCTAATGGCTCAAAAGTGGATAATTTAACTGTTATTGTGGGTATAGGATGAAAACTATTCAACCAATAGGTTTTAGACAGGTTTGGGTCACTATATTAACCTTATCTTTTAGTTTTAACTCTTAGTTAATTAGTTTGACATTTACCATTCTCTTTGTATTTTTATATTATATAGTTAATAAACTTACTATATACTTCCAAGCGACCCCCAAGTGTTCCATTAATGATACACCTATCATTATATAAGTCCTTTGGCCGAACATTAGATCTTTAGGAATAGAATATCAATTAATAATATAATATTGGTTTTAAAAACTATTTTATGTCAATTTTGACACTATTTGGTATTTTGTTTTTGATAATTTCATAACAACATTATTACTTCGAATAAAATTTATATAAGTAATAATAATATGTCCTATTAACCTAGAAAATTATTATAATTCATAAAAAGTCTCAAATTACATTTATTTTGATATTTATAATATGAATTATTTTAATATTTAATTAATTAGGTAATTACAACATCACCATTGTGTCATATATAAATTAAATTATTTTATATCTAAAAATTATAAATAAAATACCATTATGTATTAAATCTTTTTATCTTTCTAATGAATATTTACAATCGAATTTATTTTATGTATAACTCTATATTAAAAATGTTTTAGTAATTAAAATTTGATTTAAACTCTTTTGACTCTTCTTTGAATTAAATAATAATAAATGTCCTAATATAATCCAAGTGGACCTAAATGATAATATTTTATTCCTAAGGTTGTTTTTGGTGGAGATACACTTATCCAATAGAATTAGGAAATGTGTTAGAATAATATTAATCTCATTTTTACCCTTAATTACCCTATTTACTTTTAACCGTGGTAAATAAAAGTAAAAAGTTACTATTCAACAAAAATTATTTTTATCTTATTGAACCACATTTTACTACATGATATTAACCGTGTCTCTTGGGTTTTCAAAATTCCACTCACAGAAGCGGTAAACTTATGTTTTATGAGAATTTCAGTATTCTCCTAGGAGGTGGGTAAAAGACGGTGAAAAGTTCCATAAAATTTTTATATATCTAAAATGATTCTAAACTAACTCCAATGAATTAAATTGAACTTATAGAGGTACTATGTATCCATTTTGAACTTAATTAAATTTAAATAAAATAAATAATTATTTCAATAAAAATTCGGTTTTAAACCATGACTAAGTGTTTTTCAATATTCATCAAAAATTGAATGTTTTCCAAAAAATACTAAAACTTCACCCTAGGCTAATTTCAATATTCCAAATCCAAAAATGAAGTCCATTTTGAAAGATAAAATTTAAAAAAATTTAAAAAGTGGGTATTACTATTCATAACGGCTAGTTTGATTTGTTGTGGTGTGTGTTAGAACTCAAAGTTCCTTACAACACAGGATACTATATTATTCAAAGAGAAACGTGGAAGTTTGGGGTGTTACATTCTCCCCTCCTTCAAATAATTTCATCCTCTAAATTTCTATAATACTACTGCATGAAAAGACTCGGGTGGTTCTTCATCATATGTTCCTCGGGTTCTCACGTTGCTTCTTCCATCTTATGGTTTCTCCACAAAACTTTTACTAGACGAGTCATCCGGTTTCTCAGTACTTGTTCTCTTGTATCAAGAATCCTGACAAGATCTTATCAATAAGGCAGATCGGGTTACAGTTCTAATTCTTCATAGGTGAGTACATGCATTGGGTCGGGCATGTATTTACTCAACAGTGATACGTGGAACACATCATGAACTTTGGGGAGACTTGACGGCATTTCCAAACGGTAAGCTACAAACCCAATTCATTCTAGAATTTTAAAAGGTCCGATGTACCCATGACTCAATTTACCCTTCTTACCGAAACGTATAACTCCCTTCCATGGAGACACCTTCAAGAAAACATGATCTCCTACCTGAAATTACAAATCCTTCCTTCAGTTATCGTTATAGCTCTTCTGCCTACTTTGAGCTGCTTTAATGAGGTTTTGGATTACATTTACCTTTTCCATTGTTTCATCTACCAGTTTTGGGTCTACAAGTTTTCTTTCACCAACGTCATCCCAACAGTTTGGTGTGCGAAATCTCTTTCCGTATAACGCTTCATATGGTGACATTTGAATACTCAAATGGAATCTATTGTTATAGGAAAATTCTACCAGAGGTAAATATTGATCCCACATACCCTGAAAGTCATGTGAGCAAGATCTCAAAATGTCTTCTAGGGTTTTAATAGTCCGTTCTGATTGTCTATCTGTTTGAGGGTGGTAGGCAGTGCTCAAATGAAGTTCAGTATCCAAGTACTTCTGAATACTCTTCCGGAATATTGAAGTAAAATAGGGATCACGGTCAGAAACAATCGATAGGGGTACTCCATGATGTCTCACAACTTCATTAATATATAGTCTTTCTAGACGTTCCAGTGGTAGATATTCTCTTATAGCAAGAAAATGTATTGACTTGGTAAGACGATCAACAATAACCCATATTGCATCGTTCCTTCTAGGATTATTTGGTATCCCCATGACAAAGTCAATCATAATATTATCCCATTTCCACTCCGGTATGGGAAGAGGTTTCATGAATCCTCCAGGCTGTTGCCTTCCAGCTTTCACCTGTTGACAAACCATACATATTGACACAAAATCAGCAATATCCCTCTTCATGTTGTCCCACCAAAAATGTTCCTTCAAATCCTTATACATTTTGGTGCTCCCATGGTTTATAGAGAAATTGGAGCTATGAGAATCATCTAACAATTCCCTTTTCATATCAGGTATATCGGGAACACAAAGTCTCTTCCCAAATTTTAAAATTCCTTCTTCATACACAAAGTCTCTCAATCTCCCAACATTCAAAACTTTAATCTTCTTTTGAAATTCTTCATCATTGTTCTAAGAACTCTTAATCCTTTCTAGTAAAGATGGTTTTGCAACCATTTGAAAAAGAATTGATGTTTCACCTTCCATGGTTATTCCCATGTCAATATTCACTAGATCTAGGAAAATTGGATCCCTTTCAGTTCTCATATTGTTCAAAACTCCACGATCTTTTCGGCTCAAAGCATCTACCACCTTGTTTGCCTTCCCCGAGTGGTAGTGTATCATGAAATCATAATCCTTGAGTAATTCAAGCCATCTCCTTTACCTCATGTTGAGTTCTTTTTGTGAGAAAATATACATCAAACTCTTGTGATCAGTATAAATATCACATTTTCACCATAGAGGTAGTGTCTCTATATCATCAAAGCAAAGATAAAAGCTGCTAACTCGAGATCATGAGTAGGATAGTTTTGCTCATGAATTTTCAACTTTCGTGATGCATAGGCAATAACCCTATCATTTTTCATAAGTACACAACCAAGTCCTTTCTTCGATGCATCACTATAATTAACGAACCCATCATTCCACGATGGTAGAGTCAATATAGGAGCATTGACTAATATTTTCTTCAGTTCTTCAAACCATTATTCACACTCTTTTTTCCAAACAAATTTAACCCCTTTACGTGGGAGATTTGTTAATGGGTTAGCCAACTGGGAAAAACTCTGGAAAAAACCTCAATAATAACCTGCTAAACCAATAAAACTGCGTACCTCAGTTATACTCATCGGGGCTGGCCATTATTGGATTACCTTGGTCTTAGAAGCATAAAAATAGATTCTATATTTAGAGAAAATATGTCCTAGAAAAGAAATCTCTTGAATCCAGAATTCACACTTTCTAAAAATCCCATATAGTTCATGTCTTCTTAGAGTCTTCAGGATAATACACAAGTGATTTTCATGATCTTCGTAGAATTTAGAGTATACCAAGATATCATCAATAAATACCACCACAAATTCATTGAGATATTCCTTGAAAACTCTATTAATTAGTTCCATGAATACATAGGGTGCATTAGTCAATCCAAAAGGCATTACTGTTAAATCGCAATGCCCATACCTGGTTCGAAACGCTGTCTTCGGAATGTCTTCCTTCTTCACACACAACTGATTATATCCATGTCGAAGGTCAATCTTAGAAACGTATTGAGCTCTATGTAGTTGGGAAAATAAATCATCAATGCGAGGTAGGGGATACTTGTTCTTTATTGTTATAACATTCATTTCCCTTCAGTCGATACATAACATCATAGATCCATATTTCTTTTTAAAAAAAAGAACAGGGGCTCCCCATGGAGAAACACTAGGGTGAATAAATCCATTATTACCGAATTCCTCTAGTGGTTTCTTTAGTTAAACTAATTCCACAATGGCCATTCTATAAGGGGTCTTCGATATAGGCCTTGATCCAGGAATTAAATCAATGGAAAACTCAACTCCTTGTTCTGGAGGATGTGCAGGTAAATCTTCTAGAAACACATCTGCATATTCTTTCACAATAGGTACACCCTCTATTTGAACATTCCTTTCCTCACCCACAGTCATTTAATTATCTTCCTCCCCAATAATTGAATTTAGTGGAGCTTCTAGGGGTGGATCTAGGTAAGAAATAGGTGGTGATGATTACACTCTAAAGATAAGGTATTCCATATCATCATCATCAAAAATAGTAACCTCTTTCTTCTTACAATAAATTTTTGCATCATGGTCTGAAAGACAATCTATACCAAGGATTATATCAAATTCAATCATAGGTATGGCGATGAGATCCGCAGATAAAGAACATTTATGTGCTCTAATGGGGACTGATTCAAAAAACATTGTTGCAATGATACTTCCCTTAGGAGTTTTAACTGACAACTCCCTTATTAAATCAAATTAGAAATATCTAATTTTATTAGAAAATTGGAAATATATGAAACAATACAATGATCTAGAATCAAATAAAGAATTTTCTAAACTTGAGGAAACCATTATATTACCTTCCACCACGTCTTTCGAAGCTGCTACCTCAGCAGTAGTGATAGCATATTCTTGGCCTTGATCCCTTGGCATTTTCTGAGGTAAGTTCCCCTGAAGCTTAGGAAATTAATTTTCATAATGTCCCATATCCCTGCAATTGTAGCATTGGACATCGATAGCTTCCTTATTCCCTTTGCAATCACGAGCTTAGCGTTGTTTTTCACCACACTTGTAACAGAATCCCATTCCTTTTAAGCAAGTACCGGGGTGTTTCTTCCCACAATTACTGCAGGATGTATATTCAACTTTTCCCTTATTACCCTCATTTCCATTCCCAAAGTGATTAGCAGATCTCTTCTTCTCTTTCTTTGCTTTAAAGTCATAAGACTTAGAGAATTCCTTTTCTATCTTGATAGCACATGAGAAAAAATCTTCGTACAACGAGAAGGTTTGTGAGATTAATGCTCGATAGAGAAACGGGTTTAACCTATCAAATAAATGATCAAGCTTACTTCTTGGGTTACGTTTATAATCCCCATCATACCTTTCTAGCCTTGTAATGTTATCCTCATACTTTGTGAAATTCTCTTCCTCCTTTTGTCTCAAACTCAGAAATTACCTTTCCATATCTGCTCGATGGTCATGAGGAAAGTATTTTTCTAAAAATAGATCTTTGAACTCCTTCCATTCCATATTTGATATTTCATCATCTTCCTTCATTTTTTGAATCAATGACCACCATTGATCAACATCTCCAGTGAGGCGGTAAACTGCCATGATAACCTTTTCCCTTTCACTACTCCCCAAAGCCTGGACTATTTTCTCTAGGGAATTTATCCATTGCTCAGCTACCAATGGATTTGTACTCCCATTGAATGTTGGAGTTTGTTTCCTCATTAAGCTATCTAACATTGATCCTCAATGTTGTGGATCAGGGTGCTCCATGCGGGTAAGGTTATTATTCATAACCTGAGTGAGTTATTCGAGTATGGTGATTAGCTGATCAGTACCAGTTGCATCACCATCTCCACTACAATTATCTTGAGAAGGAGGGAAATCCCTATATGGAGTGCATGCATTGATACAGTTTCCATTTCTTCCACTAGGCTACATTTCTAAACAATGGCATAAACTAGATCAGTTTATGAATCAAAATACATAATTCCATACTTGTAAAAGACTTAACATAAATTGAACTATTTATGGATATAATCCATAATCATAAAAATGTTTTCTTTGAGGAAGTATATACGCATAAACCCTTCATAATGGTTTTTAAAGAAAATGAGAATTATCCTAATCATATACCCTGAGAGTGTTGTAACCCAGAGTTCATCAAGGCCCATTTTAGTGTACTGGTTCCCGTTCGAGTCTAGCTCAAAGCGGTGTTTTCGGGTTTTACCCCTAGGTACATCTGTGCCAGATCCTCCTCTACCTTCTCGTATCTAGATAGGGAGGTATTTCTCTGAAAACTCAAAAAATATCTACAATACCAAATTTCTAGGAAGTTATTCTATACTAATCCTCAAAGCCCATATTAGGTCTATGTGATATAATATGAGTTTATCTAAATATAGCTTCCAAGGTTTGTACTAAACTTTCTCTGATACCAACTATAACGACCCGACCCCAGTTACCCAGAGTCGGTGCATTATTACATAATATTGGCAGGATAAAAAAAGATCAAGTCTTGAAAGAATGATTAGTTTAGTAGCCTTGGAATAACTAGATACATTAATAAAGTTTACATTACATCATAATGTGAAAAATACTACAAAAACATCTTGTCTTCATATCCACTCATACAATCCCTGTCGGTCATTCATAAATTACTTCTTCACATCCTGGGAAAATAAAACATTGAAAGGGGTGAGCTCAGATGCTCAGTAAGGATAACAATATAGTGGACACTTTCATAAATAAGCATAAACATTTAAGGCAATGTATAACTAAAACAAATGCCTTTTAAACTTGAAATTCACCATAATATGGGAAAGGTAAAATGAAGTAATTCCATTTACTTATTTACATGGATATTCTACTAGTCTAATAATCACATGAAATATCAATAACCACTTTCATAATGATAGAATTCATAATGCCAGACTATCATAACCACATAGTCAAGGCCTCGTGCCAAGACTACAAATTAGATTTTGTCAAGGCCTTGTGCCAAGACACTAGTTTGTCTTATGAGACCTACCAATGCATCGATGAGCTATAGCGGGCTTTACCAGTCACATATTAAATCCAATGCATTCCCATATGAAAAGGTTTGAACATAACATAAACATTCATATTGAAACTAGCATAAAAAATGTCAATAATTTCTCCATAAACCATGGATGGTATAAAAATAACACATCCACAGTCAAACATATCACAAAACCTTCAATACAATATAGAAGTTTTGTATCATAATAAATCAACTTCAAATAAGATTTAAATCCATCAAAGGATGTTGACATAGGTGAAATCAGAACTATTTGAGAGAAATATATTTTTTTTAAATCATTTAAAAGTCACATAATTATAAAATAAAACATTTACTTTGAAAATATTCTTATAAGATTGTAAGGGAAGCTTTGATGATTTTACAATGGTGGAAAATAGCCACACCCTCCGTATAAGATAAAAAAGACATTCTTACCTTAATTTTTTTCGAAAAGGTTAAAAAAACCATGTTTGGAAAATGATGGTAAGACTCCTTTCTAACCATTTTATAAAAGTAAAATGAGGGTATAAATAAATTTAACCCATTGTCTAGTAAATAGTAAATTTTTTTTGGAATACATTTTTAAGAAACATGGATGTGTATGATAAAGAGGTCCCAGTAGATAATCACATATAAACAACCTCGGATAATGAAGAGATTATAAAATAAAACCTTACCTTGAACTTTTCCTTAGTCGATGGTATGTTAACCTCCTATATAATAGTTAAAACACTGTTTTTAAATTATACAAGAACCATATAAATAATTATGATATCATATATGATCTTCTAATAATGCTTTGTTAATAATATTTTAGTATTATCGCCGTTTCAAGTGTTAACTTATTCGTTTTCTTTTATATGTTTTGTTACATATGTTGTGTTTGTTATGGATAGGTTGTATCTTATTTATATCCAGAATGATATAAAGTTATTAGACATTACTTTTAATCATCAAATGAGAATTAGTCTTGAATGGATATGATGGGGAATGAATCTCATCGCGTTCATGGAGACGGTAGTCCGTACGTACGCATGAGCGATAATATCATTCTTTTGATATTAAAATAGTATATAATTGGATGGTATATCATATATAAATAATAATTATCATGTTATATTTATTATTTACATTAATTACTCATAATTATTATACCCATCCAAATAATAATATATTGAATAACAATTACACCACGACGTGGAGACGGTAAGCTGCACGTACACATGTATGGTGACATGTCATTAAAAGGATGGATAGAATACTGAATATGGTTGTACCATATTTATAATAATGTCACAGTATATATAAGATACTGGATTTATTATTTTAGAATGTAAATAACAAAGAAAGAAGAAGTTGAGGAAGAAAGGAACTTGAAAGAGGGTGGGGAAAACATCACATCTTCTTCGGGTTCTTCCTTTTGAATTGATCAAAAGGGCTCCTTAGGTTGTATTTATGATCGAAATAAGGCCTGTAGGTTGAATTTAGGGAATTTTAGAAAATATTTGGGTAGGGTTTGGCCGAGCCAAAAGGCTTTGAAGGTGTGAAATTGAGAGAAGGGGGAGGGCCCTTTTATAATAGGGGTGAGGGGAACCTTTGGAAAGGCTAGAAATGTTATTTTATAATAAATTCATATTCGGTTTCTAATGGCTCAAAAGTTTATTATTTAAATTTTAAGGTGGGGATATGTCGAAAACCATTCAACCAATAGGTTTTAGATAGGTTTGGGCCACTATATTAACCTTATATTTTAGTTTTAACTCTTAGTTAATTTGTTTGACATTTACTATGTCCCTTTGAATCTTTATATTATATAGTTTTTAAAATTACTATATACTTCCAAGAGACCCCCCAAGTGGTCCATTAATGATACACCTATCATTATATTAGTCCTTTGGCCAAACCTTATATTTTTAGAAATATAATATCAATTAATAATATAATATTTCTTTTAAAAACTAATTTATGTCAATTTTGACACTATTGGGTATTTTGTTTAAGATAATTTCATAACATAATTATTACATCGAACAAAATTTATATGTCATATTAACCTATAAAATTAATGGAATTCATAAAAAGTCTCAAATTACATTTATTTTGATATTTATAATATCAATTATTTTAATATTTCATTAATTAGGTAATTACTGCATCACTATTGTGTCATATATATATTAAATTATTTAATATCTAAAAATTATAAAACAAATACCATTATGTAGGAAATAGTTTTAGCTTTCTAATGAATATTTACAATCGAATTTATCTTATCTATAACCCTATATTAAAAACGTTTTAGTAATTAAACTTTTATTTTAACTCTTTTAACTCTTCTTTGAATTAAATAATAATAAAGTACTAATTTAATCCAAGTGGACCTAAATGATAATATTTTATTCCTAAGGTTGTTTTTGGTCTATATACATTTTTCTAATAGAATTAGGACATGTGTTAGGGTAATATTAATATCATTTTTACCCTTAATTACCATATTTACTTTTAATCGTGGTAAATAAATGTAAAAGTTTCTATTCAGAAAAGCTTATTTTTATCTTATTGAACCACATTTTACTCCTTGATATTAACTGTGTCTCTCGGATTTTCAAAACTCCACTCACTGAAGAGGTAAAATTAAGTTTTATGAGAATTTCCAAATTCTCCTAGGAGGTGGGTAAAAGACGGTGAAAAGTTCCATAAAATTTTTATATATCAGAAATGATTCTAAACTAACTCCAATTAATTAAATTGAACTTATCTAGGTACTATGTATCCATTTTGAACTTAATTAAATTTAAATTAAATAAATAATTATTTAAATAAAAATTCAGTTTTAAACCACGACTTAGTGTTTTTCACTATTCATCTAGAATTGAAAGTTGTCAGAAAAATACTAAAATTTCACCCTAGGATAATTTCCATATTTTGAATCCAAAAATGAAGTCCATTTTGAAAGATAAAATTTATAAAATTTCAAAAATTGGGTATTACTATTCCTAACGGCTAGTTTGATAGGTTGTGGTGTGTGTTAGAACTCGAAGTTGTGTACAACACACACTACTATAGTATTCAAAGAGAGACGTACCGTGGAAGCTTGGGGTGTTACACCATATATGGTAGGTTGTACCATTCACCCCTATTCATGTTTGAGTTTGGAGATTTATAACTAATTATAAATCATCTCATCCATGAAACATTAGAGTATGTAAAAATTAAGATATTTCATATAACTATTTTCAGTATAGGAAGTATCCTTATAATGATGGTAAATACTGACCTCTAGGGTTGGAGATGGTACATTGGGTCTTATTTCATGTTTTTCCTTGGTTGAGTCATACATGGATTCATTGAGAGGGAAAATTATCACATAGTTATATTGGGCCTTTTGAGATATTGGAGAGATTCAGTATGATAGCCTATTGGATAGATCTTCCTCAGAGGTATAAGTCCATGAACAACATTATCCATTAACGACATCTTTTATGTGACCATTTATACCCATGTAATACATATAATCATGGGGATGTTGAATTTGAAGTTTATGATTCAATTGAGAAGCATCCTATATAGATAACTGGACATAGAAAAAAGGAACTCTGAGGTAGGTTAGTTCCTTTGGTAGTAGTGATATGGTATCACAACTGAGTACATAATCGGAATTATATGTTATTTTAAAATATATTTTCTTAGTAGATGGAGTTATTAACATACAATGATGTATATCTCTTTTTAGAGAAACCTGGGGATGCGATATTTTAAAGTGGTTGGATTGGAAGATACTAATTATTCCCATTAGGTATTCATTCTATAGATCATGGTTTAAGCCTTTAATATTATCCTTATATAAGAGAATGATATACTAAAGGAGACATTGGGGGTGCATAGGTTTCATTATGATATAGGAGATCTGAGTTTTAGAGGAAGCAAACCATGCATGATTTGTTTAACCCACGCCTCTGAGTCTGCAAAGATTAGGTAAACCATATGGGGAGTCATATAGGGTATTCAAAGAGGTGCATGGGTAGCGCCCAATTTCTTCTAACCATGAACCCATCCTACATTCTTAATTCCACATAGTTAGTGGATTCACATGGTTTTGGAATGGTTTGTCTAACTGTGCACCCTTTAAAACAGGGCGACTTTACAATTTTTTCATACAACCATTAATACATTAAATTTTTTTTACTTCTAAAATCTTATTGAATCATCCACCCATAATTTATCTCCCCCATGGAAATCGAATATTATCTTTGAACTAGCTTATCCATCCAAACTCAGAATCTCTCACCGTCTGTTGGTTGGATAATTATTTTTCTCATCAATCCTCATTATTTCATTTATCATTTATCTTTCCCTGATGAATTATTTTTTATAGGTGATATAATACTCTTTCTTTTCATTGAAACATTATATTTATTTTATTTCTCCAATTATATACTAAGTTAAAATCCGACAATGGATGAGGATGGTACTTCCCATCTAAGGTCTGTGGTCTATTTATTTTTCTAGAGGTATTTGTTTTTATATTATTCATCATTATGACACATGCCATAATTTCCATGATATTCCAAATAAATGTAAAATGAATATCATGAAATTTTATGTCATCAAATATGGTATTCATAGAAAACTAATTTTTATTATCGGAGTATGTACACCTTGACGATGTCTACACATTAAATGTGTTTATATAAAAGGACCTGAGCCTTATGACGTAGAATGAATTTCTACCACCAATGGAGTTATGTCGAGTTATCCTTTGTAAAAGAATGTTAATATTAATTATATTACATGTAATGGTAGTCCATGTACATAGGTCCATAATTTCTCATTTATATATTTAGTTATCATTATGAAATAAATTAGACATTTTGACTTATGTGTATTAGTTTAATGGTATGGGTTGAACACTATCCATGACCATCTTTCATGTCACGATGATGGGGATACAAGGGTTTTGATTAACAATTATTTTAATGGAATCATCAATATTTATTTTTATAATCCTTATAATTTTTATTATAACCTTATGAGAGTGATACATGTGTTCTTACAAAGAACATATTGGATAGGATCACTAGGAAAATTATTTTATATTACCCATGAGTGATACATAGATTACACAAGGGATTACCATGAATGTGTTTGGCGGAAAATGTGATTATACCATGCCATGATAAATATATAGTTCCATTTGTAGTACTACAAGGTAGGGATTATAGGGTTATCCATTTCTACCATTCCATGAATGATACCTTGGTTTCTTATATATAATTCCTTTGATGGACACTCATGGTAATTTGTTTTTATAGTGCACCATGAAAAAAACATGGGTTCCCTTTTATGGAATTACTTGATTGAGATCAAGATGCCTTCTAATTAAATTAATTGATTCATATTCGTGGTTAAAGAAAATCCTTGTTTTCAATAGATTATTTACATTCATGAGATCCTCGATATAATTCCTTTGTAATCACATGATCCAAAATATTTTTAGAACCCCTTATGAAAACTCATGGATTCCTAGGTTATAAACCACATGTCCTATATGATATTATGTATCGATAAATACGAATATATGTCTATATATTGAATATATATATATACATACATACATGTATATATATATATTTATATGTATATATATGGAGATATATTTTCATGTAGATTATAGCTTATGATGAAGTAGGTAGTATTAGTTAGGTATCCCTTAAAAACCATGATCGATAGGATTTATTTTATTTACTATTATAAATTAATTATACGCTTCCCATTTTATTTATAAATAATATATATTTCTACAAATATTTGGGGTTGGTATGTTGAATATATTTGACAACCTTTTCATATAGTTGATTAGTACTTGAACATACTTCATGGACATAGGTCGGGAAAAATGGAAACATTGAGATTTAGATGCTTGCTATTTTATCACTAGGCTAGGGTTTTTGGATAAATGGTATTTTATTTTTCTTATGATGCTATTATATATAAATTTTAGTTTTTTAATATTTTTTAAAGCGTCTTTCATATGGACATTGATCTGCATCCTTATATACCCACATTTATATATCTTACACATGTGATATAATTTATATATAATATCGAATGTCCTTTCTCTTATTTATTATACTTTTATGGCTTATTCTTCATATGTTAAATAATTATATTATTTATTTTACTAATAGTTATTATGTACCACTTTGATCCACTAGGATCATGTGGGTATAGACTCCCCACCATACCGTCATAAAACCTCAATACTAATTAGTATCTTCTAGCATATGTGGAGGCATGCATGAGTCCACGTGTTCATCTAGGTCTGTTTAGTAAGGAATAAACTAAGTTAGTGATGTTACACAAATTATATAAAAATATATTCTCAACAAAAATAGTTCTATGAAATCATCATATCCAAAAACACATGTCTTAATGTTGTCACATGATTTAGGTTAAAATAATCAATGAATCCCGATCTATTACTCTTTTGATTTTGATTGATATTATCATTACATGTTATGCTTAAGAAATATATAATATATACTACCAAAAAACATTCGATCTAAATATAATGAATCATGTAATGGTGATTTTTTATCTTCCTAGAATACTACCCATTTTTTCATAACATTAAAGTTTTATATCTTTTTTTCAAGAGTAGTGAATAATAAATTATAGTGAATGAAAAATTGGTATCTCCTTCAAAATAAATGAAAATAAAAAACAAAAACCTAAAAACATCACATCCATATACCCCATATAAAACCTCTCCCCACATATATCATATTAAATATCATGAAATATAATATGATTTGGTTATTAATAGATACAATAAGATTACACAATGTATCATTTCATGACATGGTTATCACTATCTTCTCTGGAAACAATTATGATTCAATTTAATAGTGGGTCCAAGGTCAAAGGGGTAAACCATAAAATTCCATGATAATATTAAAAATCATTATGTCCATTCATAAAATTGATAAGGTGCTAATAATATTCTATAATAATTCTATAACCATGTCTCTCAATAAATATATTGTTACTATAATGGTAAATTTAGTAGTATAAGTTTTCTCAGGGAGTAGAACATAATGTTTGGGATAATTACACATGGAATGACACAAAAACATAAACCAATTAGTATTAATTTAAACAATTCAAAACATTAAAATTCTATGAATTATTTCACAGATAAAAATAATCTTATTTCATAAAATCATGAATTTTTCAATTCATCCCCACATGCATACTTCTATTCAATAATTTTTCCATTTCACTCATCTAATCAAGACAATTGTGGAAACTAAAAAATGGAATAATTATTATACTATGTAATATATTTATCCTAAATAAAAATCACATTTACAAGGATAAATGTTGGTAATAAAATTTTATTTTATGATACTAAATAATATTATATTTTTGAGAGTAAAATAAAATAATGAATTGAAAATTCTACTCCACTTACTTTTATGCTTCAGTTTGGGTTTTGCAGTTTTTGATTGTAAAGGGGTTGTTTTATAGATTTCATGATGTTAATTCTTGTATCACTACGTGAACACATTACACATCATGGAATTCACGTTTTTTGAAGTCATGATATCCAACTTATCGATTTGAATTCCATTTTACATCATAAATTATATATTTTTTTTTTATTTTTTCCATGTTGAGAGATATATAAATTTGAATAAAAAATTGATAGTTAAGGGCTTATAATATATGTATAAATATTAATTTATGGGATGATTGGTCTGAGGAAAAAAATACATGGGTTTCCTAGTAGAACAACTTGTATTTATCATTGTTGAATCAACTCAAAAAATGATAATAAAAATAAATGAAATACAAGCCTATTATATTTACTACCTATAATTATTTGATCAAGTGTCTACAACTTAACATAATTGGATAATAATGTATGTATATTTTAAAAGGGAATTATAAAATTAAATCATGAGTAATGGATAAGAAAACCACTATGTGTATTTATTTATAATTAGTTTGAAGGAGTGTAATGTCCTCCAACAGTTCCGGAGCCATGTTATGATCATAATTATTTGTTTTTTTTCATTTATAGTGAATGGGTTTCCACCTCCATCCATTGAAAATTTTTATTCACTAGAATTATATACATGAATAATATTAAAATTCCCTTCCCATTTGAAATTAATTTTAACTGCCATCAATATATAAAAAGATTTTTATAAAATCAATTGATATCATAGGTGGATGGTTCATGGTTGAATTATATTTTAATGGTACACCCATGTTCTCTCTATGTAGATTTTTGAATATTTGAAATATTCTATCTTGATTTCATCTATCTCTAGTAGCAAATATTATATCAAATTCCCATCTTTTCCATTGTCAGTTTACATCTATCTTGTATATTATTAGGAAATGTTTGTCAAATTCTATTGGGCGTGGAAAAATTTTCCACAAATGAATTAGTAGGGATAATTTATATTGGTGACTTATAGGTATTATTATATTCCCATATCGTACCATCCACTTATTAGGATTTTACTGAATATTTTTGATTTATCTATTGAAAAAGAATTCTTTAATATTTTTGGTTAGTGGTATCGTGAAGATGTTTTATGATGCACCCAAAAAAATTTAACCAATAAATTCATCCAAAAGTTGAAAAATGTGTTCCTTGGTCACTAATTATGTCTTCTGGTGTTTAAAACATTTAGATTATTTTATCTCTGACAAAATAAAATACAAATTTCGTATCATCAATATGGGTGTCCAATAATTCTACCAATTTTGAAACAACATCTACATCTTGAAAAACATTATTATTATGAAATTAAATTGGGAATTGTTCTATTGTGTATATTTACCATAAATCATTAATTTCATAAATGGTAGTTTTTTTAATAATTTTTTATATTTTTACAACTTTACCAAAGAAATTAAATTTTTATAATTTTTTGTATGCTTTATAAGACTCCTTAATATTTTTGTCCAAATAAGTTCTATATTATAGGATTTTACTTATTGTTAATTGGGTTCAAACATGTATTCGCAATGATAATGTGTGATATAATTCAAAAAAAAATGTAATTTCATTTAAAATAAATAATATTATTATGATTAGTTCATTCAATTTTTTATAAAGGAATGGATATTCCCAAATAAAAAATATAGTGTTAAATTTGGGTATATTAGTATGATATTAAATTATATTAAATGGTAAATTTAAAGTGAGAAAATAATTTACAATGTTAATATACAAATTTACCTCACTTTAACAAACAACAATTCCTTAAATAACTATTTACATCATAAAGTCATGATCTTGGATCATAGTTTTAGTGTCTTGATAAAATTAGGCACAAATATACCTTATACATAATAGAACATAAGAGTGTATTTAATAATATTCTTCTTTATATTTATAAATATCATGTTCTCCTTATTATATTTAATCACCAAAGGATATACATTAAAGAAAAGGGGTGATCTAAAAGCCCAATAAGAGGATGGTTTTGGGGCCTGAATGAATATAACATGAGTTAAAATAATAATAATCATTATGACATAATTATTTTATTATAATAAAAATAATAATGGAAACATTGTTACTAATCAATTAAATGTTGAAATTCATAAAAATGAAACATCATGCCTTAGTGGTCAAATACCCCCACATATTTGTGAAAAAATCTTGCATCATGTTCATGAATAGAATATTCGCATAGTAATTAAATTATCATTATGAAAAAATATAGAATCATTTATATTCATTCAGACATTATCTCATGATTTATAGCACAATACCCAATGTGTAACACCCCGAGCTTCCACAATACGCTTCTCATTCAATAATGCAATAGCTTGCATTGTACGCAACTTCGAGTTCTAAAACACCGCGACTAATCATAGTAGCCGTTATGAATAGTAATAACCACTTTTTAAAATTATAGAAATTTTATATTTCAAAATGGACTTCATTTTTGGATTTGGAATATCGAAATTAGCCTATGTTGAATTTTTGGTATTTTTCTGAGAACTTCTAATTTTTTTATGAATAGTGAAAAATACTTAAAAACAAATTTTTTAATCAAAATAATTTATAGTGATAAATTATACTATTTAGTGGTTTTAAAGTATAATTAGAATATATTTTTACCATTTTATCCAATGGCGGTCATTAGAATTAATTTAACATTGAAATTGGACATAAACAATTGTCAATCTTTTGAAATAAATTGTTTCTTAAAAACACGCTATTTGTTGTGACAACGGGAATTAATTATAAAATAAATTAATGCAACTTATATTTTTGGAATTTTGTAAAATAGACATCATTTTTGAAATCAGAATATCAATTATAGCTTAGGGTGAAATTTTGGCATTGTTCTGAAAAACTTCAATTTTTGATGAATAGTGAAACCACTAAGTGGTAGTTAAATAACTGATTTTTCATTTAAATGAAATATTACCACCTCTGTGATTTGATTTTCAAAAATACGACATACATGGTTGTCATTAATAAGTAAAATATGGTTCAATGAAATTAAAATAATTTTTGGTGAATAGTAACTTTTAAGTTCTTAATCGCGATTAGAGGTAATTAGTGTAGTTTAAGGTAAAAATAATGTTTTAATAATAGGAGATGAGCTTGAAACATGTCCTACCCTCATTGGATGTTCCATGGCCGACCAAGAAAATCCATGGGTCAACTTGGGGACCCCATGGAGCCACATTAGTTGGAAAATGACATAAATACCTTTTATTTAATGTTAAAGTAAAAAATGACACAAACATGAAATGTTTTAATAAAACAATTTTTACATGGGGTTATACAAGTCATATTTTTTACTATAAATAGTAATTGGAAAGATAAAAGGATTTCCTACATCATAGTATTTTTTTTATAATTTTTAGACATTAAATAAATTAAATTATTTATGACATCATTATGATGCAGCGATGACCTCATTATTTAACGATTTTAAAAAAA
Organism: Viscum album; assembly: GCA_963277665.1. Lineage (NCBI taxonomy): Eukaryota > Viridiplantae > Streptophyta > Magnoliopsida > Santalales > Viscaceae > Viscum > Viscum album. Next base: position 1,289,546,474 of record OY728130.1, on the reverse strand, counting down.
TGAAAAGATAATGTACAATCCAAGGCTTAAAATTGTCCAAAGACTATTGGATAGGTATATTTCGAACCCTTATCACCTTAGACACGAATTATATAAGTGTGGGACCTTTAGAATCCGAAAAGCATTGTATAATAATGTAAAATTTCCTTACTTTCCAAGAGTGCCCATCCTCTCCTCTTATAAAAGGCCCCCACCTCTACCAGCTCATTCACACTTTAAAGCCATTTGACTCAGCCAAAATCTGCCCAGATACTCTCCAAACTTCCCCCTATTACTCCTAGAAGCCTCACTTTGGGCAGAACTCTTCCCAAGGAATCCTTTGGCTCAAATAAAAAAGAGTTACCTGATTTTGAGGTAATGTCTTCTCTAATGTTGTTTTGTTTTATTTTTCTTCTCAAACACCCTAAAATATTTTTATTCATTTCTTTTGTAACAACAACAGTATCCTAAATATACTAGGATTTTTTTATAAGAAGTATTTGAGCTACACTTACACACACCTACATCTAATGGTTAAAGAACATACAGTTTCTGTGGATGGAGAATTTCTGCCTCACGAAACGATGATTGTTCAACACTCATATAACACCTTCAAAGGTGGCCATTAAGATGTCACTATATTTATATATGATATATAATATGTTTATGTTTTACTTATGCTTCTGTATTTCTCATTTATGGCATAAATTATGATTTCCATTATGGGTAAACGCGGTAATTTCATTTTAGGAAGTGCGGACTACCGCCCCCTCAAAGTTATTTGAATCGTTAATGCCATATGTGGGATGTATAAAGGATGGAGTAAATTTTATTATACACTATATTATACTGGAATTATATTATACATTTATATCATTATGATTTCATTCCATTAAATACAAAATAGAAATGAAAGTAGCGTTCATGCGTACGTACGGCTTACCGTCTCCATGAACGGTGCATTTCATTTCTTACCTCTAAATGTTACGTAATATTATAAATGAATGTATATACTGGATATATATCATATATATGACATATAAATCATGAATATAATTCTGGAGATAATGGATATTCTACCACATAAACAACTTGTAATTATAAGAAGTTTATTGTTGACTCAAGTACCAAAGATCGACAAAACGACCGTTATTAACTTAAATAATTATATAATGTTCATATCATTGTAATAAGTGATATAAAAAGGATAATGAAATTGAAAATGGTTCTTAATAAGGTATATATTAACTCTAGTTTATTATTCATGAGGTTAAAGAATGGTTGAGTCAAGTCAGACACGAGGTAAGGGAACTTCTTAACCCAATTTCTATTCTTTGGGTTAATCTCCTACTTTCAAATTATGTCATGATTTTATTATGTACTATCTTGTATTTTTACATTATTTATGTGTACTTATAGTGAATACACATAATAGATCTATTTAATTTTTTAAGAAAATGATCTTTTTAAGGACTTCGTCTCAATCCCCTTTCATTGAGTCATATTTGGTTTTATACACAACTTTCTTTTATACGGTGTATAAACCCCTTTGACTTTTACGTTTATTCAAAAGGAATCTTTTTATACGAAGAGTTTTGCTAAACGAAAAAAGGGAATGTTTTTATTTCCGTACTTATGCGGCGACAACGACTTCTCCGCCGCCGTGACCATTATTTGAGGTTCGGCTTCCTCTACAAGCCATCATTTTTTTAATGAAAAATAAATACAAAGTTTTAACTTTCTTTTATTTTGGTATTTAAAATGGTTTTGAAAGCGTTTTTATTATATCAATGTGTTGTATTGATATCTTGTGATTGAAATGTGGAAATGTTATGTTTTCTTTATGCATGTTTTATGTGATACGATTATGTTATGGTTTATGATATGTTTAAACCTATTCATATGAGGAATGTATTGGACTTAATAAGTGACGGGTGGAGCCCGCTATAGCTCCTCGATGCATCGGTAGGTCTCATGAGATAACTAGACATGGAATTGGCCGAGGCCCTTTCCCAATTTGATTTATGGTTTTGGCCGAGGCCTTAATCATTTTAGACGTCTTGGCCGAGGCCTTGACAAAATGTTTCAGAATGTCTGGCATTATACACTCCCTCATTATGAAAGTGGTTATTGATATTGCATGTGATTATTAGACCAGTAGAATATCCACGTGAAGAAGTGAATGGAATTATCTCATTTTACTTTTGCCATATTATGTTGATGTTCAAGTTTAAAAGGCTTTTGTTTTAGTTATACATTGCGTTAAATTTTTATGTTTATTTATGAAAGCTTTCGCAATATTGTTATCCTTACTGAGCATCTGAGCTCACCCCTTGCAATGTTTTAATATTTTCCAGGATGTGAATAAGTATTTTATGAATGACCTGCAGGGATAGTCAGAAGAGGATATGAGTGTGGAATATGAAGACTTTGTTATTAGTTTTTCATTTTATGATGTAATGTAACATTTATGAATGTATCTAGTGTTTCCAAGGCTACTAAACTAATCGGTCTTTCAAGACATGATATTTTGTGATCATGCCAATGTTACAAAGTAATGCACCGACTCTGGGAAGCTGGGGTTGGGGCGTTACAGTTGGTATCAGAGGAAGGTTAGTACTAACCTTGGAAGCTATATTTAGATAAACTATGATTAGAGCACATAGCCCGAACATAGACTTTGAGGATTAGTATAGAAGAACTTCCTAGAATTTTGGTATTATAGAGATTTTGTGAGTTTTCCGAGCAATACATCCCCGCTTGGATACGAGCAGGTAGAGGTGGCTCTGGCACAGATGTACCTAGGGGTAAAACCCGAAAACACCGCTTTGAACTAGACTCGAACGGGAACTGGTGCAAGACAACGGGCCTTGCTGCACTCTTGGTTACGAAACTCCTGGGGGATATGCTTAGGATAATTCTCATTTTCTTTACAAACCACTATTAAGGGTTATGAGTATATACTTCCTCAAAGAAAACTTTTTTTATGATTATGGATTATATCCATAAATAGTTCAATTAGTGTTAAGTGTTTTACATGTACGGAATTATGTATTTTGATTCATAAACTAATCTAGTTTATGCCATTGTTTAGAAATGGCGCCTAATGGAAGGAATGAAAACCGTATCAATGCACGCACTCCGTGTAGGGATTTCCCTCCTGGTCAAGATAATTATTGTGGAGATAGAGGTACAACTTGTGCTGATCAACTTATTACCATACTGGGACATCTCACTCAGGTTATGAATAATAACCTTACTCGTATGGAGCACCCTGATCCACAACGTGGAGGATCAATGTTAGACCGCTTCCTGGGGAAACAACCACCAACATTTAATGGGGGTAAAAATCCATTAGTAGCTGAGCAATGGATATACTCCTTAGAGAAAATATTCCACGCCTTGGGGAGTAGCAAAAGGGAGAAGGTTATCATGGCAGTTTACCGCCTCACTAGAGATGCCGATCAATGGTGGTCATTGATTCAAAATAAAAAGGAAGAAGATGACGTATCGAATATGGAATGGAGGGAGTTCAAAGATCTTTTCTTAGAAAAATACTTTCCTCATGACCATCGAGCAGATATGGAAAGGAAATTTCTGAGTCTGAGACAAAAGGAGGATGAGAATGTCGCAAAGTATGAGGCCAACTTTACAAGGTTGGTGAGGTATGCTGAAGATTATATACGTAACCCAAGAGATAATATTGATCATTTCTTTGATGGGTTAAAACCATTTCTCCGTCGAGCTTTAGTATCACAATCGTTCTCAACATACGAAGATATTGTCTCATGTGCTATCAAGACAGAAAAGGAATTCTTTAAGTCTTATGACAACAAAGTAAAGAAAGAGAAGAAGAGAACGGTGGAACAAGAGTCAGATAAAGGGAAAAAGGGAAAGAAGGATTTTCCATTATGTGATAATTGTGGGAAGAATCACCCTGGTACATGCCTAAAAGGAATGGGAGTTTGTTATAAATGTGGGGAAAAAGGTCACCAGGAGCGTGATTGCAAGGGAAAGAAAGAGGCTATCAATGTTGAATGCTACAATTGTAGGGAAATGAGGCATTATGCAAATGAATGCCCTAAGCGTCAGGGAAACTTATCTCAGAAAAGGCCAAGGGATCAAGGAAAATCTTATTTTGTTAGTACAGTTGAAGCAGAATAACTAATGTATTGGTGATTTTGGACTCATGGATTATATTCTGGTTATTAGAATAATGTGATATATATATAAGGATTGTACTGCAGTACTTGTTGATTTCAGTAAGGTTTTAATATGATGAAGGTAATTATATTTTTAGCATGTGACAATAAGAGAAACTTTACTTTGTTTGGGGAATCTGATAAATTGATTTCAGAATTAAGAGACCTTTTAGAGAAAGTCTGGACAGAGGTATTTTGGATAATTATAATGGTTGGAGTGGATTAAGTTGATCTTTGGATAGTATTGTTTAAGGTTAAAAGATTTATGAAGATTATTTTTGAATATTATAATAATATAGTTTTAGGAAAAGGATAACCTGCAGGGTGGGGCATAACCCGTCGCGTTGGACAAAGCTGGAGGAATCGAACCCACAATCATAGTGCGACAGGCCTTTATTTCCTACCAATAGCCTACAGGAATTCCCTGGTTATTAAAAAATAATTTTACTAATCTAAATGGTATGTGTTAACATTTGGAACCTTATACAATTAGGATAAGTATAATATTTTTGAGTTCTATTATCTTTCTGAGCGAAAGATGAGTTGAAGGTTGAAACTCTAATTGTCAAGCATAAATATATATATACCTATCTCTTATTCAATGAATGAATTAATTCTTAAACTTTAGTAAAGGGATATTAAAACAAAAAAATGTGTTATCCTAATACCTTATGTCTTGTTGAACTGATGATATTTTAAATCAACATAGATTGAAGGCTTTGAGGCCCTCAATTTGACAGTTGATTGTGATTGATGACCTCAATCACTCCCTACAAATATTTACGTTTTTCCTCCAATTATATGTCTCTAATTGCCACCAATGTTCTCCTAATCGAGATCATAATTGGGTGGTGACTTTTCCATTTCCCTTTCTCTCTTATTAAGGCTAAATTTTATTAATCTTATTTCCGATGTGGGTTTTCCACAAATGTATTTTCTCTTTTCAACCTTTTATTTTCAAATAAAAAATTTCAAATTGTGAGGACGCAATTTATTGAAGGAGGGGAGAATGTAACACCCCGAGCTTCCACAATACGCTTCTCATTCAATAATGCAATAGCTTGCATTGTACACAACTTCGAGTTCTAAAACACCGCGACTAATCATAGTAGCCGTTATGAATAGTAATAACCACTTTCTAAAATTATAGAAATTTTATATTTCAAAATGGACTTCATTTTTGGATACAGAATATCAAAATTAGCCTCCGTTGAATTTTTGGTATTTTTTCTGAGAACTTCTAATTTTTTATGAATAGTGAAAAATACTTAAAAAAAACTTTTTTAATCAAACTAATTTATAGTGATAAATTATACTATTTAGTGGTTTTAAAGTATAATTAGAATATATTTTTACCATTTTATCCAATGGCGGTCATTAGAATTAATTTAACATTGAAATTGGACATAAACAATTGTCAATCTTTTGATATAAATTTTTTCTTAAAAACACGCTATTTGTTGTGACAGCGGGAATTAATTTTAAAATAAATTAATGCAACTTATATTTTTGGAATTTTGTAAAATAGGCATCATTTTTGAAATCAGAATATCAATTATAGCTTAGGGTGAAATTTTGGCATTGTTCTGAAAAACTTCAATTTTTGATGAATAGTGAAACCACTAAGTGGTAGTTAAATAACTGATTTTTCGTTTAAATGAAATATTACCACCTCTGTGATTTGATTTTAAAAAATCAGACATACATGGTTGTCATTAAGAAGTAAAATTTGGTTCAATGAGATTAAAATAATTTTTGGTGAATAGTAACTTTTAAGTTCTTAATCGCGATTAGAGGTAATTAGTATAGTTTAAGGTAAAAATAATGTTTTAATAATATGAGATGAGCTTGAAACATGTCCTACCCTCATTGGATGTTCCATGGCCGACCAAAAAAATCCATGGGTCAACTTGGGGACCCCATGGAGCCACTTTAGTTGGAAAATGACATAAATACGTTTTATTTAATATTAAAGTAAAAAATGACACAAACATGAAATGGTTTACTAAAACAATTTTTACATGGGGTTATACAAGTCATATTTTTTACTATAAATAGTAATTGGAAAGAAAAAAGGATTTCCTACATCATAGTATTTTTTTATAATTTTTATACATTAAATAAATTAAATTATTTATGACATCATTATGATGCAGCGATGACCTCATTATTTAATGATTTTAATAAAATGAAAAGATAATGTACAATCCAAGGCTTACACTTGTCCAAAGACTATTGGATGGGAATATTTAGAACCATTATCACCTTGGACACGAATTATATATGTGTGGGACCTTTATAATCCTAAAGCATTGTATAATAATGTAAAATTTCATTACTTTCCAAGAGTGCCCCTCCTCTCCTCTTATAAAAGGCCCCCACCTCTACCACCTCACTCACACTTTCAAGCCATTTGGATGGGACAAACTCTGCCCAAATACTCTCCCAACTTCCCCCTATTACTCCTAGAAGCCTCAATTTGGGCAGAACTCTTCCCAAGGAAGCCTTTGGCTCAAATCAAAAAGAGTTACCCGATTTTGAGGTAATGTCTTCTCTAATGTTGTTTTGTATTATTTTTCTTCTCCAACCCCCTTAAACTCTTTTTATTCATTTCTTTTGTAACAACACCAGTATACTCAATATACTAGGATGTTGTTATACAAAGGATTATAGATACACTTACACACACCTACATCTAATGGTTAAAGAACATACAGTTTCTGTGGATGGAGAATTTCTGCCTCACGAAACGATGATTGTTCAACACTCATATAACACCTTCAAAGGTGTCCATTAAGATGTAACTATATTTATATATGATATATAATATGTTTATGTTATACTTATGCTTATGTATTTCTCATTTATGGCATTTTTTATGATTTCCATTATGGGTAAACGCGATAATTTCATTTTAGAAAGTGCGGACTACCGCCCCTCAAAGTGATTTGAATCGTTAATGCCATATGTGGTATGTATAAAGGATGGAGTAAATGGTATTATACACTATATGATAATGGAATTATATTATACATTTATATCATTATGATTTAATTCCATTAAATATGAAATAGAAATGAAAGTAGCGTTCATGCGTACGTACGGCTTACCGTCTCCATGAACGGTGCATTTCATTTCTTACATCTAAATGTTACGTAATATTATAAATGAATGTATATACTGGATATATATTATATATATGACATTTAAATCATGAATATAATTATGGAGATAATGGATATTCTACCACATAAACAACTTGTAATTATAAGAAGTTTATTGTTGACTCAAGTACCAAAGATCGACAAAACGACCGTTATTAACTTAAATAATTACATAATGTTCATATCATTGTAATAAGTGATATAAAAAGGATAATTAAATTGAAAATGGTTCTTAATAAGGTATATATTAACTCTAGTTTATTATTCAGGAGGTTAAAGAACGGTTGAGTCAAGTCAGACATGAGGTAAGGGAACTTCTTAACCCAATTTCAATTCTTTGGCTTAATCTCCTACTTTCAAATTATGTCATGATATTATTATGTCATATCTTGTATTTTTACATTATTTATGTGCACTTATAGTGAATACACATAATAGATCTATTTTATTTTAAAAAAATGATCTTTTTAATGACTTCATCTCAATCCCCTTTCATTGAGTCATATTTGGTTTTATACACAACTTTCTTTTATACGGTGTATAAACCCCTTTGACTTTTACGTTTATTCAAAAGGAATCTTTTTATACGAAGCATTTTGATAAACGAAAAAAGGGAATGTTTTTCTTTCTGTACTTATGCGGAGACAACGACTTCTCCTCCGCCGTGACCATTATTTGTGTTTCGACTTCCTCTACAAGCCATCATTTTTTTAATGAAAAATAAATACAATGTTTTAACTTTATTTTATTTTGGTATTGAAAATGGTTTTGAAAGCATTTTTATTATATCAATATGTTGTATTGATATCTTGTGATTGAAATGTGGAAATGTTATGTTTCCTTTATGCATGTTTTATGTGATACGATTATGTTATGGTTTATGATATGTTTAAACCTATTCACATGAGGAATGTATTGGACTTAATAAGTGACGGGTGGAGCCTGCTATTGCTCCTCGATGCATCGGTAGGTCTCATGAGACAACTAGATGTGGAATTGGACGAGGCCCTTTCCCAAATTGATTTATGGTTTTGGCCGAGGCCTTAATCATTTTAGACGTCTTGGCCGAGGCCTTGACAAAATGTTTCAGAATGTCTGGCATTATACATTCCCTCATTATGAAAGTGGTTATTGATATTGCATGTGATTATTCGACCAGTAGAATATCCATGTGAATAAGTGAATGGCATTATCTCATTTTAATTTTGCCATATTATGTTGATGTTCAAGTTTAAAAGGCTTTTGTTTTAGTTATACATTGCCTTAAATTTTTATGTTTATTTATGAAAGATTCCGCAATATTGTTGTCCTTACTGAGCATCTGAGCTCACCCCTTTCAATGTTTTAATATTTTCCATGATGTGAAGAAGTATTTTATGAATGAGCTACAAGGATATTCAGAAGAGGATGTGATTGTGGAATATGAAGACTTTGTTATTAGTTTTTCACTTTATGATGTAATGTAACATTTATGAATGTATCTAGTGTTTCCAAGGCTACTAAACTAATCGGTCTTTCGAGACTTGATCTTTTGTGATCATGCCAATGTTATGAAGTAATGCACTGACTCTGGGAAGCTGGGGTTGGGGCGTTACACAATGCATTACATGTATATATAATTTTGGGCCCACCTATGACATCATAATATTTACAAAATTAAGAATGCCACATAGAACATATTACAATCAAATTCATGAATTAAAAAATAAAATAGAACGGGATTAAGGAAAATTAAGACAATAATGGTTTCAATAATAAGCATGGGGTTCTTAAGAAAAAAATAAAAAAATTGGTATAATAATCATCAATCTTGAGTAAATAATAAACATATCATGTGCAGTCAAAGATGTGTTGCAAGAAGAATTTTTGTTTTAGAAAATCATTTGATTTTTCATGAAATCTGGTATTAAACCAGTATATCCATGAAAATTAAAGGTAATAATACTGAAATAATACTTATGGAACATTATAGAAGTATTTATACCAAATGTTTTATGAAATATGGATAACCTAAATAAAATGAGTTGGGTTCGATAATCCCTTTACCTTATGTCCAAATTTGTTCTGAACGTGCACTTAATATCCTATAAAATTAAATTAGATTTATTAATTACTTAATAACTAACCTATTATAAATGTAATTTATTTATTATAACTCTATTAAGTACAATTATGTATAATTTCATGATTTACAGTGTTTAAATTTTTCATTTCGTGATTGTTCATTTCTATGGTTTCATAGTCTCTTTACTTAGGATTAAATATGAATGATCCCATAAAATGAAAATACTTCTCTCAAGGTGAAATAATATTTTATTAATTAACATAAAAAAGTTTAAATGGTGTCATGTATCAAGGGTTTTCTACTACGAGGGTTATTCATTTGATAAAACATTAATCATAAATGTCTTATTTACCTTTTTATTTTTTATGACCATCATGAACTATTTTTATTTTTTTTAATATTATTCCCATAAATTACTTATATAACATGAAAAAGATATCATATAAATATTAGTATCTAATTTAACCACAATAACAATTTTATAACCAAAATTTAAGGCAGTAATACAAAACGATTACTTGTCATCCATAAATGCGGTGAACCGACATAGAACAGATGATGTTTCAGTTTTTGAAAAAATAAAGAAGAGAATAGATTTGTGATTAATATTCTATAAAAATTATAAAATTACTATATATAAATATATTATAATGGATTTATCAATCCACTTTTGATATGGGAGGTAAGAACAACATAACAAATAAAATAAATTAAAAGAGAATAAATAGGGATTTTAGCACTTGAATATTCTCTTCTTGAGAACCTCCTGAAGGAACTTGGGTTTGGAATTTTTTTGAGACTAGAATCTATTTTATGTGGGGAAGATTAAAAAGAATAAAATTGGGTCAAATATAGATATTAAACATGTCTTTAATGATTTTATAAGAATTAGAGGTGAGGGTTGTATTTATATGTGGAGGAGAGGAGTCTTTTTTGTTGTTATATTCATTAGTTAAATATTATAGTTTAGGACTATTAATAGTGTTGAATCCTATCACTAAATATAGTATATAGTGAAGGATATTTGGATATAATGGATGCTTACATAAGAAAAACATCATCCATGTATAAAAAATTAATGTATTTAGATTATACTGTAAATAACTGTATTTCCCAATTTACTAAAAATTCATATATTTTAGAAAAATACCATAAAATAACCCTAATGATTTTTTGAAATTTCTATTTCAAAAATGGACTCAATTTTATGAAAATAATTTTCCAAATATGAGAATTTTAATTTTTACATAGTATCATCATTTTTTCAAAAATATCAATGTTAATATTATAATCAATTTTATGACCCTTTCAAAAGAAAATAATATTATCATAAAATTATCTTATAATTATTATGAAACAAATATAAATTTATTAATATATTTTATGCATAAAATGTTTCTTTAAAATAATTCTATTAATTATAATATTGTAAATAATAATTTATAATTTACAAAATTACAAACACATAATTTATTAATTTAAATAAATTATTTACATATAATATGTTATTATAATTTAAATGCTTAATTAAGAAGATACCTAAATATTATTTTTACATTAATATAGTATTATACTATTCTAATGTATAAATTACTATTTCTAATGGTAATATTACTGTCCCAATGGTCATGCTACTATTACAACGGTATGGGTTCCTTAATTTCTATAAATATGACTTATTTAATTATTCATTTATGAAAATAATGTTTTCATTGAGTTTTCAATGTTATTCATATGTTTTATGAAATTATTTTAAAAATTGAAATTCCATTGTAAAATTTTGGGTCATTATATTATTCCTGCTTATGAAATTTCAAACCCAAAATTCCATTTTACATATTGAGGTGAAAATAGGTGACAGTATTAATCTTTCATTTCTTCTTACATTTCACATGTATCTTCATCATACCTAATGTTTATCCATAATTACAAGACCTTTTTAGTGGTATTGTTTTGTAGAACCCCGTATCTCATATCCAAAATCTTATGTGGTTTATCCTAAAAAGAGAAAAAAAATTCCAGCTGCACCAACTATGTATTTAGTACATGTGGGGGATTAGTTAAGTAATTCATCAATAGGGATACATTGAATACATTATGAACTTGATACATGGTTGGTGGATGTGAAAGTTGATAATACACTACTCTTATGTGATCTATGATCTTAATGGGGCCAATATTCATAGGTTATGTTTTTATTTCATTATAAACCTCATGAATCTCATCTATGATGATATTCAGAAGAAAGAATTGTCACCAAATTCAAAATCAAATTACCTTAGACAGTGTTAAATATATCATTTTTTCTAAATCTGAGAAGATTTTATATGATGTTGGATGGATTGAACCTTCTCTGTAATCTGGTTAATAATATCCAATCCATGTATATTTATTTCTCCAACATCATAAAAAATTGGATTTCAACATAGATTCCTTCAAAGAGCATCTTATGGAGCCACATGAATACATTAGTGGAATATTTTGGTGTACAGGTGATCAAATAATAGTGGATCATTATCCCATCCTCCTTTGAATTCCATTGATTAGGAACATAAGATGACCTCTAGCATCTAAATTTTCCTTTCATACTAAACATCAGTTTTTTGGAAATAGTAAATTCTGAAATTCTATTCATTACTCAAATCATGTTGATTAATTCTATATAATTCTTATGTTAACCTTATATCATGGTCAGATAAAATCAAAAGTGTAACCACATTCACCCTGACCACTTCCTTTACATATTTCATTGAATGTTGTTTAAGTGATTAATATTATATAGTACAAATGAAGTGATAATACTTAGTAGGCCAATCCACCACAAACAATATAACATTGTTTCCATTGTATGATTTTGAGATATCAATGAAATATTACATAGTGACATACTACCATTTCAATGTGGGTATATGAAATGGTTTCATCGTCCATTTGGATTTCATTCACTCTGATATAACCTATTGACCTACTAAATATATAGATATATACACCACAATCTTCTTTTTCATGTTCTCACACCTGAATTTCTCTTGTTGATTCTGGTACATCTTAGTACATTCAATGATGTAAAGAAAAAAATGATCTATTTTCATTATCCAATATCCCCTTATGTATCTTTGGTGACACATTCTCACAAATCTATGTTCCAAAATGAATCACACCATCATAACTGAGGGGGAATTCATGTATCGTACCTTCCCTTACTTCTTTCACATTTTTTAATCTTTATATCACCCCTTTGATCATCACGAACCTTGTATTGTATAGATGGTTTTAAAATAATTTGGGAAAGGTATGATGACTTCTCTACCATTATAATTTCCAATTCAATGATTTTAATATCAAGGAAGATATCGTCATTCTGAATTCACATCATATATAAGGTATGATGACTTCTCTACCATTATAATTACCTGGTTATAATGAGTAATGATATAATAGTCATTTATTAGATATAACTATATTCTATGACACATGTTGAGTTAATTAATTGTTAAAATATAATTTGTACGGTGATGATCAATATATACATCACACTTATTACAATATAGGTTGAACCTCTAAAATTTTATGGAATAAATCACAGATACTATATCTAGATCATGTATTGAGTAGTATTTCTCTTAGATCATCAACTTATGTGATTAGTAGGCTTTCAATTTATCATTATAAATGAGAACACAACCCAACCCTTTTTGGATAAATCACTATGTATCACATTTCATTATCCTCTTGTTGGCAGTGTCATTACAATTACACTGATTTGACTCTTCATGAGATCCTTAATGATTTCCTCACATTATTTTTTCCAGAAATACATTCCTATTTTGTGTTAGCATAGATAGAGGGCTAGAAAATCATGTGAAATTTCTCACAGAATATTAGTAGAACCCTACTAGGACAAGAAAACAATGCATTTTTATTATACTAGTTGGTCTAGTCCAATGCTCAGTTACCTTTATTTAAGGGTCCGACGAAATTCCCCCAGTTGTGATCACATGTAACAAGAATGAGACCTACTACATACAAAAGTCAGACTTTATAAATATAGTATACTATCTATACTTCCTCATTGTTTCTAGTAAAATCTATTTATATTCTTCATATTTCTCTTTTCTATTCGAGTATACGATAATATCATCATTAATAACTACAAAAAAATTATCAAGTAGTCTCTAAGGACTCTATTCATCAAATCTATGAAGATTTCATGGTCATTAGAATGTCCAAAGGGAATAAAAAGGAACTCTTAATTCTAATACCATGTATGGAAATAAGTCTTTGAATATCATATTTCTACACTATTAGTTGATGATATCCAAAATGAAGATCTAACTTTGATAAGTACTGAGCTCTTTATAGTTTATCGAACAATAAATTAATCTTTGTAATATAACATATGTTCTTTATGGTGATCTTATTCATGACCTAGTAATCTATACACAAGTTCATTGATCCATATTTTTTATTCTCGAAGGGTACTAGCACACCCCATGATGATTCAGAAGGGTGTATGAACCCATTTTCAAAATACTCTTACAACTGATTCTCTAGATGATCTATTTTGATAGGGCCCATCATGTATGTAAATTATGAGATATGAGTGTCTCTGGGTATAATTTTTATTGATAATTCTACCACACAATCCAAGGGATGTGTAAGTAACACATCAAGAAATGCATCACTAGATTCCATTATAATTAGAATTTCCTCTAGGTTCATACCATCCATTGAACCAACAAATTAAGAGAGGTATGATAAATTTTAGGGAATCAACACCCAAAGCATTGAGAAAGTTTCCAAAGGATATCCATGTTTTTCCATCAAATTGTAGAGGATTATGGGGTGGTTCAGAATATGAAGAGTTATTTCTTCTTCCTAATAGTTGATGCATGATCTATATATCAGGATCCAATACATGCCCATTAGAACATCAAATTACACAAAAGAATATATTATGAGATTACCTTGAAGAATATTTCCACTTATTCCATCATGAGAATTGTTCACCACTTTGGTTGGACTGATAAAAACACGATGTGTTTTTATAGATATATTTCTTATCATGATATCAGGGATTCAATTCAATAGTTACATAAAACATATATGATATAAAGGAATTCCATGAACCAAAATTAAATAAAACTTGTTACATTCATGATTGAATAAGATGTGTACCTTGTACGACTTCATTTTGTTACTCTACTTCAATAGTAGTTATGTCATATTATTTACCTTTCTACTATGGATTTTGCGGATGCTGATTCTAATTACTCTAAACAAAAAATTGCTTACTGCACTGGCTTTCATAGTTCCCCTGATCGCTATAGGTTATGCAATAAACTATGGGTGGTTCTCTGCATTCATACATCAAATTGGATATATTATTTAAGGCTCTTAAACATTTATGATCTTGGCGTCCATCTCTCCCACACAATTTTCATTCCCCATTCCCTTTAAGTAAGTTCCCATTATGCTTCTTACCACAGATTTTACATGTGGGTGGTTGAACATTACTTCCAAATTATTCATTATATCCCCCATAATTAAACTCTATCATTCATATATTATTTCTACAGTAATGGGAAAATTCATTAAATTTCATCTATACTTTATAAAAAAATCTAACCACTTATTCATACCTTTTGATGTTTCTTATAGCTTGACCCTTTTTATGGTGTGTTTTTAAACCACTAAATAATTGATGTGATTTTGAATCATTATTGATAATGAAACTGAAGTCATATCTTTCAATCCTTGTGATGTTTTCTTCATAATCAGTGAATGATTAACTATACCTTTAATTTTTTTCTATAAATTCCCTCGACATATTAGTTTAAAGAGTATGATGGAAATAGTTTCTAAGAAATATCTTCTTAATGTTTTCAAACTCAATGTATTCTATTTCGCCATTATTCATGGTGTTGTATATCAATTCCCATAATTTATTGGATTCTCTATATAAATGATAGATGGGTAGAGTCAATATATACTCTTCATAATAGTGAAGAACAAAAATGACTTCTATATTATGTTATTCAATTGTTATGTTACCAGAAGATTAGATGATCCACTAAATATCAGTGATCATTTCTGCATAAAGGACTAAATGTATTGTTTAACCATATTGGGTGAAAGTGGAAGTTTAGTATGGTTCTGGTTATTATTCACAACTTATGTTTAATGGGTAATAATTTCAAGGATGTTTTTGTACACAAATTACTAAGGAATTGGGGATTTCATTCATAAAACATTTGAAATATACTTTATTGAGGTTATTGGCCTTATTTTTCAAGGTTCACACCATATAATAAAATAGAAAATATTTGATCATAATGTATTTCAACAATACAAAAAATAAATGTTTTATTGATTTTTTCAATTAACTATAATGAGATATCTAATGAGATGTATATGTTTAAAATTTTGTTAAAACAAATCTTCTTGGATTTTAAAATTTTTATTGTCTTATACATAGGGTTCTCACTAATATTATCTAATCATAATTACATATTAAACTAATCCATGCTCTGATACCAACATTAACAACCCTGATTTTTCATACATGACTATTTACACAGGAGAGTAATTGAAAATGATAAAATGTTTAGTGTCTTGGGGAAATTAATTACTAACATAAAATGTATATAACAAAACATAATAATTATTTTTCAAAATATTCTTATTTATCCTTCTGAATCCTAACTTATCCTTAGTAAACATAGTTATCTATTGATACAAATCAATGAAAAAGGATGATCTTAAATCCCAGTCTGAGGATAAATAAGGTTCATAAATCAATATAACATGAGTGTGAATAATTATAATCATAATGAACTATGTATAATATCAATATAAATATAATTATGGAAACATTGGATAAGGATATATAATATTTCAATTAAAAAAATTAAACATCATGTCATAATTATTAAATACCAAAAATATTTGTGAACAAATATAGTATCATGATTCCACATACCATATGTGAATAATCATAAAATCAAAATTGTCAAAAAAATTAAAATTGTGATTATGATAATTATAAATTATCTCACAAGATACATCACCATACCTAATTAATTGGTGGGATATATAATTTCAGGCCCAACCATCACATAATTAAATTACATAATCATGCAAGCCTGATAGAATGTATTAAAATAATTGTCATGAATTAAACCATGGAATAAAATGGGTTTCATAATAATTTAATCAATCCTTTTTTGATTAATAAAATTTGGGTTTTAAAATGAAAATATAAAACCATATTTATAATATGGATCATCATTCTTGACCAACAAAGAAATAACTCAATGGTAGTATATGATGTGTTTTTGAATGAAGATTTATTTTTGAAAACCAATTTATTTTTCATAAAATAATGTAGGAATCATGAATATACCCCAAAATAAAATGGAAAAAAATTAAATTATATTCATGGAATATTATAGGAGTATTCATAAGAAATACGTTTGGAAATATGTATTACCCAAAGAAAGAGAGTAGGGTTCAAGAATCCACTTACCTTATGCATGAATGTGTTTTGAAAATTAATTTAATATCATGGGTAATAAAATTATATATTTTAATTACTAAATGAATGACACCATATAAATTTATTTATTTTTTAATTGTTATATGAATATAATTTATAGACATTTTGATGATTTATATAGTTCATTTTCGTCATTTTTAGAGTGTTTGTTTTCATGTGTTCATGGTCTATTTCATTGTGTATAATAATGGAAGTTATTTTTAAATGATAATAATAGTATATAAGTAAGATTATATGTTATTAATGACATTCTAGAAGTTTAAATGGTCTTATATATCATTTGAATTTCTGATAGGAGGATGATTTATTTGGAAAAACATTAATGATAAATGTTTAGTTTAGGTTGGTTGGTTTTTCGACCATCAAAAAATATATTACTTTTATTTAGTATTAAGTATAATAATTAGTTCCATAACATTAAACATGTTATAATACACTTGTTAAAATCAAATTGAACCACAATAATGGATTTATGACCATCGATGAAGGCTGTAATGGAAAACAAAAACTTCTTGACCATGAAGGCATTGAACTGACATATCAAGTTTGATTATATTATTTTCATAATAAAAGGGGGTGAGAATAGATTTTATGACGGAAAAATAATTACAGAAAAAATTATAGTATATATATTATAATGGACTAATAATGACTTTTTAGGTAGGGGAGGTGTGGAGAGGATAAAAATATAGAAATTAAACAAGAAGGATTAATGATTTTATGTTTTGAATGTCGTCTCCTTGAGAAAGTCTTGAAGGAGACTCAGTTTGTGCATTTGTTGATAAACAAATATCTTTTAATTGGAAAAGAGGATTGTGAAATTAACTAAGAATAATTTATACAGGCTTTAATTATTTGAAGTTGTGGGGAGAAGCAGTGGTATTTATTGGGAAGGAGAAGAGTATATTTTTTTATTATATTTTAAAGTTTATTATTTGGTATCAAGTCTTATGTTAGTGTTGATTAATATAAATAAATATATTAAATAGTGGTTTAAAGTTATAAATAATAGGATCTCACATCAGATATATAATAGCAATGACCAAACAATTCATGTATTTAGCTTATATTGTAAACTACCATATTTCCCTAATTATCTAAAATCCAATTATTGAAGAAAAATCCCAAAAATTTCACCTAATTATCATAGAAATATACATTTCAAAATTGGAAACTGTTTTAATAAAATAATTATCTAACTACAAAAAATATTGTTTTTTGTAAAATAATAATTTATTAACAAATATCAATTTTAATAATGTAATCGATTTTATGAGCCATTAAAAAACTATTTAATGTCTAATAAAATTATCATTTAATTATAATAAAATATAATATTAATTTACGAATCAATTTTGTGATAATAAATTTTCTTTTGAATCAATATAATAATTATAAAATTTTAAATAAAAATTATTGTTCCACAAAAATAAAAATATTTAATTTATTATTTTTAAATTAGTTATTTAATTATACCATGATATAATCCTATAATATTTTAATTTATAATACACATAAATATTAAATATAATTACATAGGTGATTTTACTACTCTAACATCTGAATTACTATTCTTAATAGTAATATTACTATTCTGATTGTCAGGTTAATATTCCAATGGTATAAGTTCTTACTTTTCTATGAATACAACTTATTTTTTCTTAAAATATTTAAAAAATGATTTCATTTAGATGTATATATGATTCATATGTTTTATGAAATTATAATGAAAATGGAAATTTTCTTGATAATTTTTTTGTTTGTTACATTCAACTTCCAGGATACATAGTTTATCTAAGAGAAAAAGATCATTACGTGGATTCTGATTTAAAATTAATGCTTTGGTATAGTGGGATGTCTGCTAAGGTGATATGAGACCAAATTTTCATTTCCCTTATTATATTAATATTCTAGTTTGATCTCATGAAAATGAAGCATCAATCTTTCCAATTGGGGAATTTTATCTACCTTTTTCAATAACTACCTATGTGACTCATGATTAGAAGAAACTAAAATATTAGTACATTGGGGATACATTATGTATTCATTTAGTGAATATTCAAAAATATAAAACGCATTATCAATGGTTGTGAAGTTAATCTGTGTTTCATCAAATATCATAGAGGAATCAAATATGACATGTTGTGTGTTATCAATTCATTGTGAGATTTCTTCTTCTACAACATTATTTAAGGAATCACATGGAATTTCAAAAGGTCTATTACAATTTTGTAGTTTAATTATTGGTTATAAAATCATCCATTGTTTTAATTCATCTAACACTTTTATGATCTAATCAGAAGCATCAAAATTAGATTCACTTTCATTATTTATGAGTCTTAGAATGAAAATGAACTAAAATACTTTATAAATCAGATAAATAATATTTTATGTCCTAAAATTTATCTAACATGTTTTAAACAAGTTTAATATGGAAATTATTTATAACATTATTATTTTATTTTTTATACTCAATTAAATTCTATGAAATTAAGTGTCCTCACACTCTTCATTTTTCAAATATGAAATGTATGTTTTCATTTTATGAAGGATTTTTTTTATCAATTTTTTGTTTTTATAACTTCTTATAGATTACTAAATAAATGATTGAATAAAGTAAAAAAAAGTGAAGTCATCTAGGTAAATCATCATGATTTTCTCAATATGACATGGGAAAAAATGACATACACTACTGAAATGTACTTGGGGAGTTTCATAGAACAAAAGGTATTCTTATGTAGGAGATAGTTCCTAAAGGGAATGTGATTCTCATATCATCTTGGTATTCTATATAAAGTGCACCTTAAAATACCATGAAAACCCATTTAATAAGAAATAATGAGTTTTCTTTATTATATTAATATCATTTAATCTATGAATTTGATATGAATATGGTCTTCAGTAGTAACTTGATTTAGATTTATATAATATTTACACATCATTCAAATGTTTTTCACTTTCTTGGTAATGGGATCATTATGTTCTTTTATAAATATTGTCATACATACTTTCATTGGGAAAACATTGGTGGGTCTAACCAACTTCGAATTAGATATTGGGTAGATGATGTCATCTGTTTAAAAAAATCTACTTACTTTTTTATAATTTCAATGAAAGTGGGATTAAGTAACCTCAAATTCTATATAACATGTTGGGAATCGCCTTTAGAAAATATTCTATGATTATTCAAATTTTTATTAATTTTTATTTTATCTCCTAAACTCCATCCTATGACATAGAATATTAATTTTAGATAGTTAATAAAATTTTGTTTTTGGGTTTAAGATAGATTATTAACGATGATCACTGGTAATCTCTCTCCTTATATTATGTAGGAATACTTTAAATCAAATGGAATTATTTTTAAATAAAGTACTAGGATTTGTTCGTGGGATAAATTTTAATTGAGGTTACCCAATTTTATGGATTCAATATCTTGTATCACATCTTCTTTGATTAAAAATCATCTAAGAAATTTGATGTAATTGATTCATCTAATTTTAAATTATCATTTCTGGGGAGATGGGTAATGATAGTTACAAATGAAAAATTCCCCCCAAATGCTACTATGTCTCTTTGAATATGATAATCTTCAGTCATTTATGTACCTTCTTATTGTGAGATCTTATATAGTGAAATATTTTTTAATTGTGACTTCATTGTTTCATGTTTGTGGAAGTGTATTTTAATATCTTCAAGCCCCATTTTATGTTTTCATTAATAAAAATTATCGATAGTATCGTAAATTTTTTAAGAATTTTCTCCACATAAGGATTAGTGAGTGTGATGTGATACTATCATATTAAATTTAATGTTAATAGATGTTTACTAGGAAATTTAATGATTTAGTTTTACATGGGTGTCTTCCAAAACTACAACTATGATGATATTGGATCTTTTTCCAAATGGGACCCCTACCCTAGTAGGGTTTAATTCTCTAATATATAAATAATTAAATATTTAATGAGGTATTAATTTTATCAAAGAACCTAGATATGAAAAGTCTCAAGAAAATTTTATGATCCACTAGTGAAGGAAATAAATAATTTCCTTAGATACTGATATTTTTTGTAGAATTTGTGGTGGGTCCCATATTAATATACTTCTTCCAATGATATTTTTTTTAATTTTATTAAAGAATCATTTTTTTGTGCATTTAATCTAGAAATTTATCATATTTATGGTTGAGATAGATGTATTATATGAGAGAGAATTTGTTCAAGACATTTTCAATGGTCTGTAGAATCTTATTTTGAAGTATCTCTTCTTCAAAATTATTTGACCCAGTAATATGATTATGGAATGTTGTGGGAATATTATAATATAAATGTTATATTTTTAAATGGTATTTTTACCTATACTTACTTAAACTAGTTCTCTATTTTATATTATTCTTATTCTCCCCCCATGCATGGCTTTGTTGAGTACCAATTCAAAACAATATCACAAACAATTATTTTTCAATGTGGGTTTTTATATTCTCAACTTATTTTAATAATAATAATGAAATTCTCCTTTGGTATCCTTATTCATTGATCTCATACATTTCCTATATTATTGAATATAATTTCCATGAGAATATCAAACTTAATGTTCTTTTTTTACAGGGTTCTTCACCTCTACAATCTCTACTCCATGGTGGATCTATAAAGAATTTCTGATGTTTTTCATATGGTTTCTTTTCAAAATTTAGTGGTTGAATGTATCCCCATAGTTACTAATTCTTATTGGATTGTTAAAATGGTATTGGTATATTGTATTATTGTTGTTTTAAGAGAATATGTGTTGGGTAGGGTTTTTAAAAGATTGTGCTTCCGTGGTTTTGTTTTTTTATATCTTGGTTGGGTTTGTGGTTATTCATTTCAAGGTTTGTTTTAAAAGAATTTCCTAAAAAATGGTTCATTATAGATTTATAGAATCAGGATTGTTGAAACTAGTGAGTGAAATGATTTGGTGAAGAAAAATAAATGCATAACTTTTATATGTCTCATTATACACTTTCTAGCATAATGAATAATTATTTCACAAAGATTTCATGTTCATAATAATTTCATTAAACTATGTTTTATGAATCATATGACTATACCTAATAAATAAATCTATTAATTATACCTCTAAGTCTTAATTAAATTGAGTTATGAGTAATATTTTTCATCCATACCATTGGCTTCTTCAATATGATTTTCAACCA
Organism: Viscum album; assembly: GCA_963277665.1. Lineage (NCBI taxonomy): Eukaryota > Viridiplantae > Streptophyta > Magnoliopsida > Santalales > Viscaceae > Viscum > Viscum album. Next base: position 1,289,524,315 of record OY728130.1, on the reverse strand, counting down.
GGACACCTCTAGATGAGGCATTGAGAAGGTTGTCATTTGTGCAAAGTATTAATCAGTAGAAGAAGATGAGGCATTGATGTTCCCCTGTAGTCAGATGTGGGATGGTGGTGAATATCTCATAGAACCTCTCCTCATAATCATAGTGTATGTCTATGGTCCATGGTTGTAAATTATATATCTCATTTTTTAATAAACATGCTCTAATAAGTAGGGAAATATCATTATATGAAGCATCTTTTTGATGAATCTTCTAAACCATAAATGGGGCCATACATAAGTAAATTATTCGGTGTGTTGCTCATATCCTCTCTTGAAAAAACATGAAATTTTAGATGAAATTTATCCATGTAAATGAGTTATTTGAAATCATTCTCGAAATAAGGAATAAATATATAATGTTTTATAAGAAAAATTGAGGTGCACATTATTTTTGGAACATTTGGATGGTATTTATAGAAATTGTTTCAGGTTTAGAGTGAACACTGAATTGGTCCTTGAATATTTGAAGATTATTTACTCATATACAATTTTCAATTTTTCTCAATTGGTTTATGATTCATTCAATTTAAGGAATCAAATAAAACACTTTTCATTTAAAACTACATGTCATTCAAGATTAAAGTAATCGTTTTTGTGTTAATACCTCCCTAAAAAACACCATTATTGATGAGGACTTATAATTAGGTCTAGAAAAACATTTAAATTACCTATAAAAATTATAAGAGGTTATCATTAGGATGACTTAGAATGAGGAGTAAACAAGAAAATTATTTTTTTTCTCTATGAGAATTTTGATTTTTAATATGATTTTTCTTTGGTATTTGAGAATTTTAAAGGTGATTATGTTACATGTTTTATAATAGCTAATGAGAAATGGTTTCTAGTTTAGGATTTTCTAGACCCATATAAATGTTATAATGGTCCCAAATGTCACCAAATCTACTAAAGGGGACTATTAAAAGAGTTATTTCTTTATAGATTCATCTCCCTCCCATATTTAGATGATTACGATGAAGATATCCCTTATAGAAATATCATATTTTTCATACACTCATGTTATGTTTATGAAATTTCATTACGTCCCCATGATTAATTAGGTAAATCACCTCTTGGATATGGTTTTTCCATAATTAACAAATGTTCCAACCAGAATTCAAAACACATGTTGGAAAATAACAAAGCATTAACCTCCCAAACCTATATTGTATCATTATATACTTTCCAAAATTTAGTGGAGTGAGATTTTGAATCAATGGTAGTGATAATTGAAGAAAATGGAGTCCAAACCTATTTTAATCACATTTTGTATTAAAAAATAAAATGAACAATTCAACACAGATTAATAAAGGAACATGTGATTTTATTTAATTAAGAATAAAAATTCATGCATCATTAAATTGGGTGTGGATCCCACTTTTTAGATCCGTCAAAAAAACTAATCATCTAAGGATAAGGTAATAAACCTGATTTTAAGAAGTAATGAGTCTATATATTTTATGAAAAGATATGAAAATTAATAAAGAAGGAAAAATAAGGAAATAATAAACCGTCAGGTAGAGCATACCCTCATTGAGAGTTACATTTTCTTAATCCCCCATGATTTTAAATTTACAAGAAAATTTCTTAATGAGGAAGGTATAATTTCCCATAAATGAAACTATAAAAAAAGTATAGGTAAATTCCATCACCGTTTAGAGATTTTGGGTAAAAAGATGACATAATCTCAAAATATACATCAGAGAGTGCTAAAAAAATGGCCATAACATTATGATATATATAAAATTGAATTTGTGAGTCTAATAATACTTAATAGATCCCAACTAGCTTCATATCATCCATGAAATCATGTCATAATCCTCATATGAAAAAGGCCCAGGCCTATTCATCTGTAATGTTTCCTCCCTAGCGCATGTCTTAATTATTATTCCCTCATTTACTTAAATCTCCCAAACAGACCTTCAGTATCAACTCATACTACAGATGGGGTGGGGGGGGGATGCCTCAAATTCCAAATTCCCATAAATACATTTTACATGGTTCAAGGGAGTGTCTTTGGATATTAGTGAATGATCCATCTAAATATTCCCTACCGCTTCTTTATTCCACTAGTATATTCCAAATGAACTCTTGAAGCAATAGTCTAGTTTGTGTCTACTAACCATAGGGATAAAAACATTATCTCTCGGGTAGAACTCACAAAGAAGAATCCTGTTTCACAACATGTACTCATTTTAATCCTATTTTTGTATTGAAATGAGTTATTCATGGTATGAAGTAGTCTGGACACTCTACGAGATCAGGATGTTCCCTCCAATTTCTTTCCGATGAGTAGAAATAGGGATGGATGATTCAGTGGCCATTTTAGTAGATAATTAGAAGAAATATGGATCATTTTTTTGAAGAAATATTCATAGAGTTATCATAATATAATATTGATTCACTCTGTTTTATTTCATGGTTCTTGGTTTGTGAAAGTTTGATTCATAGAAAACTTTTCATCGAGCTAGTCTTGCATAGAAGGTGAGCTTCTCAATCGGTGGGGATTGAAATCACAAAGTTCTCATGAAGGATGTGAGCATTGAGAAAATATAGTACTATATTTTCATCTCATTATAGCTTATTGATACATATAATGGAAAAATTCTCTATTTATAAGCATTCATTTGGACCTGGGCTCCCTGATGGTCTTCACATAGTGAGCATCATAAATAGGATTCATGAGTGATCTTTAAGAAAATGAGTTGACTAATAATTTTTTTATTATCCCTCAAAATATGACCTTCCTTTTCCTCATCAGATTACAATAAAAGGGAGAGGGTCAAAAAATTTTATACTAAAATATGCATGTCATGTGAACAGTTGTATAGAAAATGACAGTTTGATGAAAATGTAAAAAAATGGGACAACGCCACTCTAAAAGGTTAATTTCACAAAGCTCAACTCCTTTGAGAATGGTCATAGCTCCCAATGCTCCATGGACAAGAGGATATTTCATGAGCACATGATGTACTGATAGACCATCAATGAAATTACTTTCAAATTCACAAGGGATTTAGAGAGACCATGAATTTTTGATGGTATCTTCGCAAGATAGGAACTTGGACTCACGAAGCATGGAAAAATCATGATGTGCATAAATATCCATGAATGAATCCAATATTAATGAATAACACAACCTATAAATACCACAATTAGTCCAAAAATTTAGTCTTTGAAGGAAACAATGATAATTTATAATTTGTTTCCTTTTTTAACCCCTTGATAATCATGAAAGAAACCCAATATGAACAAGCCAATGTATCTAGGCTTTATGAATCCTCCTCCTTTGCGTTCTTGACAATATCCATCTAAAGTAGAGATGCATATCAAAAAGAAAAAAACACTTCAAGAATTAAGAATATAATATTATGAATGTGAGGATTAATAATGAGTTTAGAATTCACAAAGCACTACCCCTATGAATTAGAACATCACTCAGTGGTAGGGTGTCCCTGTTACGAGAAGTATATTAAATAGTTAAGAACCTTATTTATATCAAGTCCCTAATACATGAATGACCCTACTTCAATAACCTCTAATAAACATGAATCACCCCTCTGGGTGCCTTCATTGTCCCTCTATTTTGTTAATACCTCTTCATGAATGAAGAGTTAGCCGAACCCCAATACCTATATAAGACCAGTTTAGCTACAACTCAATTCCCCATGTGACAAGTTTCACCTTCTCCCTTGTCTTCCCTATTCTCCCCAACTATGGATGTATCCTCCCACCTTCCTTTTTATTATAATCACAAGTATCATAACCCCTTTTTCTTCTAACCATAGGTACCATGATGTGGGCCTTTTTCTTGAACACCATTCAGCAGCAGTTCCAACACCATGCCCCACCCAATAGAACAAGAGAGGTGGTAACATAATCCCTATGGATATTTTGTGAGTATAGCCACATCCATGATACATTACATAAAACCACATGGCCCCATTTCCAAGTTATACAACATTAAACTATATGAAAATATCCTCAACACATGATATAATACTATAGTCATACATCATACGACAAGAACATTATTCTCCATATATTTTCATCATGGGATACCGCACTCTCCCTCACTAGGGAACTAGAATCCTATTTTACTTAAAAGCCTCCCTTTTCAGGTAACTTGTATATGTAAGACCAACACTATCCCACTATGACACTACATTTGTAACATGAGCTTCCATAATGTATAGTGTTAAAATGCATGGATCAGTGTATCACACAATCTTAAATTGTAGCATCATACTACATGGGTTTTGATCCTTATCTCTTTCATATGGTATATAGAATCCACTCTAAGGTTCAATAATAAAAATGTTAATCTATTCTCGTGTGATTATTTCAGTCCTAAGTATGCACCACATTGATTAACCAAACAGTGTGTTCGATCTTGAAAATTATAAACTATTTCTGTGTGATATATTCCAACATGGGGGCACACCTCATGAATCTAGGTCACCAAGCACTCAAATATCAAAAATCGTATACTATTAATTTGTGACATTTACCTATTAGGGATGCACATTATGAATCTACCACATAGGTAGTTCAGTCCATAATGGTAAAACAAGGAATGACATATTCCCTCTTAGGGAAACACCTTGTTTATATGCCTCACAAGGTTTTTGATCTTTAAAATGGTAATATATTCTTATGTGCCATCAACTCTCATAGAGACAGACCTCCTAGATCCACCTAATATGAAATTTGATCTGAACAAGGCTAACTGTTCATTGGTGACAAATTCCCTTTAATGGATGAACCTTACATATCCAACTTGCAAGTTCTTTAATCCTGAATGAAAAAACTAGGTGTGATATCATCTCACTTGGGGATGCACCTTTCGGATCTTCCATGCAAGGTGTTTGATCAACAATAGAAAACTAAACATGTGTGTAATCTTCCCTCCTTTGAACAAACCTTCTAGATTTTCCACCTATACAATTTTATCCCCAATGTAAACCCTATTGTGACATCATCTATCCTAGGGACACACCTTCTAGATCCTCCCCACATCGTGTTCGATCCCCAAACATAATCCCATTTATGACATTTTACCTCACAGTGACACAAATTTTATACCATCTTTATAGGAAATTTGACCCACATTAGTAAATTATCTTCCTATTTCCTCTACGGGATACACCATGATCTTCCACTGTGGGTCATTCTGGTTAACCTATCCTATCTCCACAAGACTTTAAACTCATATCTCGATCTGTCTCAACAAGAAATAATGATATGCATGCACAAGACGTAGAACCTATAACATGAACAAGAATAAATCACCTATGAATAAATATTTTATTCCAGAAGTAATAATCCATAGAACTATTACATTCCTAGTATCAATGAAAACATGATTTATAGATGATTCCATGGGTTCTATGCCTGAGATTCCTCATATGAGATTCCTTACCAAGAGGAAGAATATAGGTGAAAAGTGTTCCCAATGTCCAAACATGATTAGAGATACGAAACATGAAAACTCTCATATGTGAAGGTTTCCCCCTTGTAAATATACAAGAATTGTAATTAATTAGTGTCGAAATATAGATGGAACTGATAATGAGTTCCATGAACATGACATAAATTTATAAGGTAGATATAAATTAGGTAACGAGATCCATGGAGTAATCCATAGAAGGAGGAAATGAAATCCCGTCATGAAAATTTCATCGAAGAGAAGACATCTCCAATTATCGAGATGCATCACTCTTATCATTGGACATTAGGAATGTGGGGAAACATAAAACCAATATGTGCATTTCTAACCATGCACAAGTAATCCCTGGAGGAATATTCAGAAATTATTTACATGATTCATCACTAAAATATAATTTTTCATTGTTCATCTAAGATATATTAAGTTATAACTTAGAAAATTATATATTGATAATTTATTCCTAAATCATTTTATAACAAAAATGATATTTGTTTTAAAAATGATGAACATAATAAATGATATCATATTGATTAGTAGAATATTTTTATATTCCTTAAACAACTAAATTCATTGAAATATCCCAGAATAATGAAACTTATTTAAATAGGATGCTTTCCCCTTTTTATTTATTAGAATTGTTATACCTTTATTTAGGCCCCATAAAGCCCTTATGTTGGTACTAAATCCATATCAATAACCACAATAATATATCAACTAACCCTTTTGTATATTAGTAAACATTAATTCATCATTTATATAGGCTTTTAAGAACAATTATGCATTAGAAGCATACATATTCCATGGTTTCTAGAGAAATTTATACTTTTCCTATAACTACATGTATCATTATTATTATACCATAATATCTATATCACTGAATTAGAAAATTGATTGGATTATTAGAATCAAATGTTTTGAATGAATATATCATCAATGTAATTTGAATCCTTCATCAAGCATGTGGAAACATGATTGAACATTCACCATTATATGGATTTATACATCATATCAACTATGTTAATCCTATGGTAATTAATCCTACAATGTGACACCCATGGTCACTCAACCTACCTTGTGAAGGCCATTGTCAATCTACCTTCCTTTTAAATATCAAATATTACTATTTTAGTTTTCTTCTTGAATATTTCTCTTCTTCAAATTAATCTTCTCACTATCTTATAAGATTGACTACACCCACCATATGATGCTTCCATGGTCATAAAGGTATATTTTAATGAATTAAAAAATATTATAGCATCTAGGTTTTATCTTTGTAGATGATGACCCACTTTGGTTGAGCTGCATCATTTTTTGTAACATAGAAAGCATACAAATATTTATATGCTATGTAATTGTGTAATAGTGCTATGCTTATGTGATTTCCTAATATAAAAATACCTTAAACCATACCAGTTGTTTGTATTATAAGAGAAACCAATATTAGTCTAGAAAATATTACAATTTGGTGTCAATTCATTCCCTATGTCCTATCATGAAAACACATACAAATCACATCATTTAATTATGAACAAAATATTCAAACTTCTACTTTCAAGATTTTTCATTCTTTATGCATTTACATAATATTAATAAAAATATTTCTTAAGATATACTAATACAACTCCAAGACACTTTTTTAAAATATTAACATTCAAGGAAAAATTACAAATCACACAATGTTGGCTCAACATATACCCTAAGATCATTTTGATAACCATAGTATAACCCCATCCTAGACCTTATATATCAATTTTAAAAAACATAATGGTATATCATCATGTATATACTATAATAATGAAATTTTTAACAAAATAATACCCAGTATCATAAAATTATTTGGATTTTATACTGGTGTAATAAATTTACCTCCCGAGAAAGGATATATCAAAAACCAATGCGGCTGGAAAAAGGAAACTACATATAATATGTGGGTACAGATGATGTAAATCCTCATCAGTTTCCATGCAATGTATGAACATGTTCATTGTGTGTACTAGTCAATATACACAATGTGTATACTATGGTACATGGTGTGTGGATCTGTTACACACAACTGACATATATCTATAGTTGTTCAAGTATTATATCTTGTAAGGAAAACACAATTATCCAACAGACACCAAGCATATGGTCCATAAGATTTAAATAGGTTGTTTGTTATTTACAATTTCATGTGATATATTCCTTACATGGAATGTAAATTAGATTCATGCCATATGGATAGGAGCCTAATAAGAATCCCATCTATAGTACATGACTTCTGAGACCATACCATGCACCGTGTGATATTTATAATCTTTTAAAAATGTAGCAGTCTGATCAGGATGTACATGTTTTTTCCCATTAAATTCCATTCTATGAATTCATGTTCATCATATAGATATATGGATTCAATTATTTCACAATGAAACCTCCTAGAGTCACCCATAATCACATAGTCACACTACCCATGAATGTCTAAAATCCAAAATATCCTTCCCCAAATTCAATATTTAATCATATTCAATCTACTATTAAATCAAAGAAATCTAAAATTCTTAACTTCTCATCATGAAACCCAATGTGCCCCCTTGATAGAATGATTCCCGAAGAAGCACAAATCAAATAGAAACCAATAACAACACATTCCCAACCATCCATTACTTTTATATTACCCTAATTAAATGTTTGTTCTAATAATCAACCTCAAATGGAGGGAAAATTACAATTAAAATATTTTCAGATAAAATATTAAAAACCAAAAATATATACTATATTTTTAACTAAAATGAATTCATGAAAAATACAATATTTTTATGATGGTACATGAGGTTAATTGAAGTTTAACTCTTTACGTGATCATTATGAAAAAAATTTCAATTTTTAGAATGCAGAAATGTATAAAATTATTAAAATGGTTATTAGAACTAGAAATCCAAAAAAATGGTTTTGAGAACATAAAAATCAAACATTTATTAAAATTAATTTAATTTTTTTATGAATCTGGAATGAATATGTTGAATGAATCACTACCTTACATAATAATGACTTTCTCCTTAATCTGAATATTATTAGACTGTATCATTATCCATCAATACAATGCCTATTTTTTATTCCATTCCCATAATAAATTTCATTATAAGATTTAATATGTATTTGGAACTCCAAAATTGAACATCCCTTCTCCTCTTCAATGATACGGTTCTTTTTAAATTTAATAGATTAATTCTTAATTACAAAACCTTTTAGTTCAAGAATATTATTCTTTAACACCAAAAGAGTTTCAGGGTATCCTACTCCTCTAGATATATGTCAATTACCCTATTACCTTCATCTTATTTGATATAGAAACCAATGTAACTATCTTGTCTTATAAATATAGAATGATATTATTACATCACTTAAAAATAATTAAAAATAACTCTTCAAAAATAAAAATATTATAATAGTTTTCAACCACTACCCATAATATCCAGCCATGTTTTCATTTACGATTTAGAAACAATATCAACAGGAATACATGACACTACACCAGAATAAAAAAACTATTAACCAAAACCCAAATACGGAAAAGATATCTAGTACAATGATAATATGAATTGTTCATTCCTTATTATATACGTGACCCTAATCTATAAACCTATGGTCTTAGGTGATCACCCATCGTACAAGAGTAATAAAAAACCACATCCTTTTAATAAATAATACTCATCTCCCATATTAAAAGAGTTTTCATGTGATGGGAATGTCCAAAATGATCTTTTGGACTCACTTTTCAAATGTCAGTGCTTGAAAAGGTTGGAACACACTTAGGATGATAGTCACAATATTTAACATGAACACTATAGGCTACCAAGGTTCGCCTAGGGGATGTAGATGAAATATTACCCACCTTCAGAAAAAAATTATCTCTATCACCCATGGGAAATAGATAAAAATATATAGATATAATCATCATGGGCCTCTATCGTGAAAGGGAAGAGTGGGGCTACCAATTTCAATCAATGTCTATAAAAATATTCCTACCCAATAAAGAATCAAGAGCTCTAAAGATAGGGTCTCATTTGAATCCTCAATTGTCTATACATATAGTTTTATATGAGAAGAATCTTCCACTATACCACTTATAAATGTGTAAGATATCATCAACAAACATGTTTCTCACTTCATTATAGAAAACAATTAATCAAATAATCCATAAATCATAAGATGATATGTTACTATATAATTGATAATCTCATGGAAAGACTAGATAAAAATCCCAAACACCTTACAATATTTTCAATGAACACATAAACTGAAATATTATATCTATTACTCCAATAAAAATCTCAAGAATATCATTCATAGAATGAAAAATAATGAATATATTAGTAACCATTAAGGGTTATTCACGAATGACCCATTGTAAAAATTTATGCATTCATACACATTCATGTGGAAGGAATTCCCATCATATAGCATATAAATCATGATCCCCACATTATCAGTAGATAAAAAACTCTTAGGGGTGGGCTCTATCAATCACATCTTTATGAATCCCATTGGATATTATGCATTGAACCCACATAACATTCATAATAATGCTTAAAATCTCCCACTAGATGAGGGTAATAAATGAATTTCAACATCCATGGGAACTCTTGATCTAAAAAGTGTTTGTATAAGGGTACCATTTCAATCTATAACACTGGGATATATGATATATAAGTCATAATTCTATCCTAGGACATCAATCATAGGGATCCAAGAAGATATTAAAGTAATCATAAACAAATATTTACCTATCAATTCTAAAACATAAAAATAAATTAGGAACATATTCTCCCACTATAACTACTAAAACCCATTGGAATGTTGTAAAAAAAATGTAATGAGTATTTGAGTGTGTTGTTACATCATCAATATTAAACTACTATATTGACAATGAATCTTATATATAAAAACCTCATGATCTGAAAATTCTTATATAATACGGCAGTTTCTCATATCAACCCAACATCCACATGGGGGTCTATCAATAGAGAAACATTGATTTTTTTAATTTAAATGTTAAAATGATCTGAAGGAAATGGTCTATATTTGATAAGAATACTCATTTTCAAATTCTCATTCATTAGACTTCACCATATATGGACTTTCACATAAACATTCACATAAATAAAATCATGATCTAGGATCATTGTTTTAGTGTCTTCGTAAAATTAAGAACATACATACCTTGTACATAATAGAACATAAAAGTGTATTTAATAATATTCTCCTTTATCTTTATAAATCTCATGTTTTCCTTATTATATTTAGTCACCTAAGGATATACATCAAAGAAAATGGTTGATCTAAAAGCCCAATAAGAGGATGACTTTGGCGCCTAAATGAATATAACATGAGTTAGAATAATCATAACCATCATGACATAATAATTTTATGATCATAAAAATAATAATGGAAAAATTGTGATTAATCCATTAAATGTGGAAATTCGTAAAAATGAAACATCATGTCTTATTGGTCAAATACCCCCACATATTTTTGAAAAAATCTACCATCATGTTCATGAATAGAATATGCGCATAGTAATAAAATTATCATTATGAACAAATATAGAATTATTTATATTCATATCACACATTATCTCATGAATTAAATCACATTACCCAATGCATTACATGTATATATAATTCCGGGCCCACCTATGACATCATAATATTTACCAAATCAGGCATGCCACATAGAACATATTACAATCAAAGTCATGAATTAAACCATGGAATGGAATGGGATTAATGAAAATTAAGACATTAATTGTTTCATTAATAAGAGTGGGGTTCCTAAAGAAAAAGGTACAATAATCATCAATCTTGAGTAAATAAGAAACAAATCATCTACAGTCAAAGAAGTGTTGCGAGAAGAAGTGTTGTTTTAGAAAATCATTTAATTTTTCATGAAATGTAGAATTAAACAAATATATACATGAAAATTAAATGTAATAATACTAAAATAACATTTATGTAACATTATAGGAGTATTTATACCAAATTTGTTATAAAATATGGATAAAACAAATAAAATGATTTTGGTTCGATAATCCCATTATCTAATGTCTTAATTTGTTATGAACGTGCACTTAATATCCTATAAAATTAAATTAGATTAATTAATTAATTAATAACTAACCTATTATACATTTAATTTATTTATTATAACTTTATTAAGTAAATTTATGGATATTTTCATGAGTTATAGTGTATAATTTTTTCCTTTTGTGAGTGTCCATTTCTATGGTTTCATAGTCTCTTTTCTAAGGAATAAATATGAATGATCCTATAAAATGAAAATACTTCTCCCAAGGTGAACTAATATTTTATTAATTAACAAAAAAAGTTTAAACAGTGTAATGTTTCAAGGGTTTTATACTACAAGGGTTATTAATTTGATAAAAAATTTATCATAAATGTCTTATTTACGTTTTTATTTTTTACGACCACCATGAACTATTTTTAATTTTTTAATATTATTCTCCTAAATTAGTTATATAACATAAAAAAGTTATCATATAAATATTATAATCTAATTTAACCATAATAATAATTTTATAACCAGAATTGAAGGTAGTAATACAAAATTAATACTTGTCATCCATAAATTTGGTGAACCGACAAAGAACCGATGATGTTTTCAGTTTTTGAAAACATGAGAGGAGAAGTAATTTTGTGACTGAAATTGCATCAAAAGAATAAAATTACAATATATAAATATATTATAATGGATTTATAAATACACTTTGGATATGGGAGTTAAGAAGAGGATAAGAAAATTAAATTAAAATAGAATAAATGGGGATTTTAGCACTTGAA